>JAEIFT010000085.1:0-600000 GCA_018904225.1 Lordiphosa mommai
TTTGACACCCTGCTCTTAGCCACTTTCTTGCCGGTTCAATCTGGTTCGGAAGCGGTCTTTAAACAGTAAAATGTTGAACTCCATATTACTCACCCACGCACCAAATTTCATGTTTATAGCTTTAATAGTTTTGCAGATATGACTCTGAACGTCCCTTTGAATCACCCTTTGAACCGGTTTAGGGCCAATTGCACCTATCCAGTTCAATTGTGAACCTAAACCATCTAAGAACGCACTATTATATTCACAGATTTTCAAATTTGATCCAAGTTGGTTCCGCATCCCCTTCTTTTTTTTTTTTTTTTTTTTTTTGGTAGGTTAGGGCTTTCTTAAAAATGAGGTTAGTTAAAACCAGTTTTCTTCTTAGAGGATCACAGTTTATTCGTTTTCTGTCAGCGGCATGTTGCGCTTGGTACAAAGTGCTTGGGCCTCCACTCTATGCTCTTGAACTCATTTATTTATATTGTCGATACTCCAGCTATTCTAGTGGATTATATGCTAGAGCCATTCATTTGCTGCAACCTGGGATTATTTCTCCAAAAGCCATTTTGCTACATTTGTTTTAGTTTCTAAATGTAGCTGAAGTGTTTTTGTACATACAAGACTGACTGTAGTCCTATCTCCAGATGATTGCCTTATGTTAGTATATTTTTGGGGAGCCTAAATATCTTTTTGATAAAGAACCCAAACGACTCCATCAAAATGTAATATTGGTGTCTTTAAATCGATGACTGGGGTTAACATATTTGACCAACGCCCGCTGTCTTCAAAAACGCGTGATAGTCAATTATATTGGCATCGTTTTTAAGCTGTTTAAAGATCTATTGTAGAGATGTAGGGCCAATTCTTAATTTCGAGCTGTTTGCATCCTTGCTTTTCCGGGTCGTTTCCGAATGAAATATCGTGTGCCTATAAAGGTATGAAATGTGAAAGATGTCCTGAATTAGATGTTCAATAAAAATCAGCCCGATTTCCTCAAGTAAAATCGATCTTTTTGTCAATATGTGCGACTCTTCAGCCTCATAGGAAGTATTTTTAAAGTTAATCTGCGTAAATCAGTATCATTAGTCATTAGTCATTGCTCCAGCGGAAAGTTTCCCTCGCTACACTGAAATAAGTTTCCCAGTACCAACCAAGAGCTGTTTATATGAGCTAAAGCGCTTTACACTGACATACATATATATATGAAATTACCTTAGTCATTTGGCAAGCAAGCTTCATGTTTGGTTCTACTAATTACACTTGGCGCCCCTCTACAACTGGAATCCTTTGCAAATGGTTTAAAATGCTGAAAATTGTATTTGAACTTTTGTTGGCTAACTAACTATGGCCTAGCTCTCTGCTTCTGCCTCTGTGTCGGCCTCTGTCTGGCTTGGTACGGGCCGATTGCTTTCGGCCATTCACTTACTCACTCTTTCGCACTGGTTGGTTCGCTCGTTCATTCACTCATTCACTTTACCCATTCGGCATTCGTTTCTAAAATACAATATTTGTGTGTTTCTTTTATTATAACGCAGCTCAGTTGCGGATTTGTGATTTTGATATTTAGTTGGCCCCCCCGCTCTGCGCACACTCCCCCCTTTTATCGGCCAACTGCTGCTCGTTTGTTTGTATGTAAAAAGTCTGCCGTTTGCCGCGCTTGAGGTCTGTCAGTTTGTCGCTGTTGTTGGGTGATTGCTCTCCTCCATCTCACTCCGCTGGCCTGAGCCTCTGGGTTTGGCTTGTGTTTGTGTGTTTTTTTTGGGCAGCTCTCTGCAGTGTTTCTTTTTCATATTATTTAATTTATTTCTTTGGTTTTTATTGTGGCCATTGCTACCCCTACCCTGCGGTGAGCTCTCTCTCTCTCTGGCTATCTGGAATTCGTCATGTTGCTGCCGCCTTTTACCTTCTTTTTTTTTCTTCACGCAGCTTCAGCGAGCGTCATCATCATCCCTTCAAAAATGTTTTGAGGCCTTCAATGATGAATTTGTTTTCTTGTTTAATTTTAGTCATTTGCTTTTGTTTGGCCTTCCCAGTCAACGCACAGGCACAGGCACAGGCAACTGGGCACCCTCACACTCACTCAATGAAATGCATCTGCCTTTGCTTTTTGCTTTGAATTTTTGAGTTTGCTTTCACACACTGTTGCAGCAGCACCAACAACATGCCAAAGTGGTCAACGCCAGCAGATTTCTTGTTTGCCATGCTTGATTTTAACAAGGCAGTTAATGATAAATGAGAATGTGTTGGCTGGAGCTGGAAAGGGTATTGATTAATCACAAATAAGCTTCCTTTTTTTGTATTTTTTGGAATGGAGGATGAGAGCATAATTTAGTTAAATGGGTGCATCTTGATTGTATTTGGGCTGATTATAACATGTTGATTTGCTCGGGAAATAAGTTTAAAATTAGAATATCAAACCGTAAACAGAATCGGAACCGTTTACTCAGAATAAAAAATGAAAATTCTAAACGTTATTTTGAATTTTTGAAGAACCCAGATTCTTGGAACCGAAAATACGATATCAGAAACAAAACATCGAATCAAATTTTATAAGAATTTACATTTTAAGACAATAAGACAGAACTAGGAATTCAAACCTTAATCATATAACGAAAAGAACCGATTAAAACTTAGAACCGGTTATCGAGAACCAATATTTCCGAAACCGAAAAGGTCCAAAACATCGTACCGATACAGATTCCTTTCTGAGTTTTTTTCTTTTAACAGTTTTATTGCTCTAATCAAGGTATTACTTAGTGGTGCCAATAAAGTTCTCAGATATGAGTGCAGTGTATTTTATACAGTATCGTATAAAAAGAATCCGTGTCCATTTGAACTACAAGGTACCAAAATAGTCTATTTATTACCCAACATAGGCACAAATAAACTTAGTTGCAATGTCATGGATCATTTTCCTAAAAAAGGTTAGCTAATTCCATTTAAATATTTTTTTTTAACGAAAATAAATTTTAATTTTATCCGGTACAAGGTACCAATGAGAAACCGAATACCGAAATAAACTAGAACCTTCTACCTTAAGACAATTTTTGGAACTATGGTCACAATATTTGAATAAACACACAACAAAAATTAAATAATGGAAACTAACTTTTAATTTACATAAAAAAAAAAATCTAAAAAAATTTTGAAAAAAAAAACAATTTTATCAAAATAAAATTTTATTAAATATGTAATAGATTGGACTTACTATTAATTAACTATTTAATTACACCAAGTTGCGAAATTCCTCATTTTCTAGATCATTTTCGTATGCTAAACACGAATCTGATTATCCAAAGCCATCTGACTTTTTGGAATTTGAACTTAAAGTAGTCAAAAAATCTATTTAAACGTAAACGTAAATAATTTATACCCTGTACTCATTAAAAATGGCTTACATAGTCCTACTAAATATATATATTCTGGAAACCCAGATAAAATCGGCTAAAAAACACGAAAATTATGAACAAAACGATTTGCTTGCTTCTCAGCTTGGTGGAGGGGTGAATGCAACGATATTTTTTAAATGAAGATATACCATTTGATTTGTCAGGTGCCCATAAGTATGCTACAAAAATATTGGTTTCCCCACAAAAATGATTAAAAATGGTCAAAATCAAAGAAACCTTTATTTAAGCTAAAATTACCGAAAAGGCTGACTTGCTGAAGCATTTTTTAAGTCAAATTCTTGTTCAGCACACCAAAGTTATCGAGTATCACTTCCACTACTCATAAAAAACTGAACCTTACAACCTAGTATATATTATTATTTGATTATTATTGTATTATTCTCCGCTTTCGCAGCAATTGCAGCTAACCACTATGCTACTTGGCCTTAAGCTATTTTATTCAAGTACAGGGTAGGTCATTAAGATCTCACCCATCTGACAATCCTATTACTTTTGTAGGCGCTAACAGATCTAACATTATACCGCAAATTAAACCATGGAAAAGTATTCTCCAAAAGAACTAGCTGAAATTGTTCAGCTTTGTGCTATTTTTCATGACTTTGGCTGATGTTCCGGACGATATGGCGGCTATTTCTCGTCGAATGTTGGCATTTAGTTGTTGTATGGTCTTTGGCTTATTAGCGTACACCTTGGATTTCAAATGACCCAAAAAAAAAAATCTGGTGGTGTCAAATCTGGTGATATCGGTGCTCAGACAAAATCACCCGGGGAACAATGGTCGCAATAAATTGATTGTTGCTTTAGCTGTATGGCATTTAGCCCCGTCCTTTTGAAGCCAGAAGTTAACCATATCATTTTCACGAATAATAGGCATCACGAATTCCGTTATCAAGGCTCGATAACGCTCACCTTTGACGGTTGTCGTGGCTGCATCAGTGTTTTCGGGTTCAGATCTTATTGGCCTATCCTGTATACTCCAGGAGTGTTTTTTTGTATTATTTTTTCTTGTTTATATTTTTTTTAGAAACTACTTTTTCGGCGTAAAAACGTCGAATTTGTCCGCAAGGAATTATACATATATATTTACTTTAAATCAGGGGTGCCCACAGCCTATGCATGCAGAGCACATTCGTTTTTGGAATGCATTACACACAGACACAGCATCAGACTAGGATTTCGCTCATATTTCTCTTGTGGTTGTTGTTCTTTGAGAAATGATTTTGTTCTTATGTATTGGTTTCTGCACTGTCGTAAGCTAGCTGTGGGCACCTCTGCTTGAGATTTTATAATAAAGGAACTTGATTACTAATGTTAAGAGTGAAAAGGCTATCCATCGGATTGTCTTATAGGTATGGCCTAAGATACATATTCGTTAACGAACCGAAAACAATTCATCTTTGATTCAGCTTGTGGCAGTAAGTTGAAAAAACTCTTGCCGCTTTTCTTACATCTATTAAACTGTGTAATAATTACACTTGAACAATCGATGAGTATATTTATTGTGAAGCTATTTTAGTGTCTAGCGATAACTCTTATCGTTTTTACTTATAATTTACAGTTAGGTAAGGTTAGTTTGTTATCTGACGAATAGTTTTTTTTTGTTATTTAAGACAGACAAACCTTATTCATGCTTTCACTGCACTTCAATCACTATCCCCCCCGTACCCCTTCTTCCCCTCCACCCACACCCAGACTGAACTGACAATTGTTTTCTTGGCCTCTTTGCTTGATCTGCCTACTCCGCCTCCTATTCCACCGTCTGCTTTCCCTCGAAACCAAGGCACGCAGCTGCAACGGATTCAATTGAAAAATGAATTTTATGTATTTTGTGTATGTTCGTTCGGACAACCAAGTCTCCACATCGACATTGCTCTGTGCTGTGCTGTGCCATCGTTGTTGTTTATTAGCTTTCTTGCTCGAAACTTGTACCTCCCCCCCCCCCCCCCCACAGCCTGAAAAGTGCTAAATGACTGGCGGCCACGTCGTTCGTCGCCGTTGACCGAAATGCGCCATTGTTCATGCAAATGACTCATAAGTTTTCTCATACAAATACCGCAAAAACTAGTCTAATCTGTTTAATTTCATATTTCTGTTTGTGTTTTTTTTTTCTTTTTAGCTTCAAAAGCAACGAGAGACGCTCGCCATAAATTTCAATAATCATTTAATAATAATTTCGCCCCCCTTCAAACTGAACAAACATTCTCTGTGCGTGTTAACCGGGCCAACGACAAAGCCAAAACAGAAATCGAAAAATGAAATCATAAATTCAAATTATCCCACAAATAAAAAGAAAAAAAGAAAAAGTGAGTGAGAAAAATACATAAAAAGAAACGGCCTACAATAGCAACAACAACAACCTGCGACCAAATTAATCGTTTAATTATGATAATTAAAAGGCCAGAAATTCATCAACAAGAACCACAACCCACAGACTAAGGAGGACTATGAAGGAAAACCTCAACTAAGTATTCGTCTAAGCGGCAAAAATCGATTGAGGTAAGTTTTGAGATGTTGTTAACAAGATATTAAGATGTGAGGCTTGAGTTCACTTTAATAATTTTCAAATGATTTTTAAAAGAACAAGTAAGAAAGTCGGTCAAGCCCGACTGTAATATACTCTGTACCTGTTTGTACGAAACTAATAACATTAAAGTGTGAGGGTTTTTTAAAATCTGGGGGTGACAACTCTTTCGACTATCGTTCATCTCGTTGAAAAACGATGTATGGGGGCTCGATAAGTAATGATGAGTAGAATGACCCTAGTACATAACTCGTAAAATTATAAAATTTGTATATAATTTCCTATTAACATAAACGTATCTATATTAGTCACGCGGGAATCACGCGTGATTTCTGACCGCAGGCCATCTCAATTGCATCGCTCCTCTCATACTTGGTCTTTGACCCCTTACACAAATATCTATGTGAAAGAAGGGAGGGGGGAAATTGGGTAATTACCAGTAAGCTATTGTCCTCTCGCTCTCTCTCTTTCTCGTAAGTTCTTCCAATCGCTGCGGTGTTGTTGTTGTCGTTACATTAAATTTTCTTTTACATATAGCGCCACTATTGTTCATCTGATTGAAAAACGATGTGTGGGGGCTTGATAAGAAATGAGGAGTAGAATATATGTCTAGAAGGTTCAAACAACCTAACTCCAAAATTGTGGAAGATTTTATTTATTTATTTATTTATTTATAATTTGACAAAGTGCTGTCTAACATTGCGGGGAACGATTAAAATAAGACAATAAATTATTTCTTACATCTAACATAGAAGAGTGAGCAGAGAATAGATGGTAGTACATATTATAGTTTAGACATAAGTTCCGGAAAGGTTCATAATGAGCATAATTTGTAAGGCATGGCTGTAGATAGATCGGAAAGAAGTTCCTGGTGAGACGGAAAGGAATAGCAAGATTTATTTGGCTAAGCAGAGCACTAGAGTCAATCTCACCTGATAGGAGTTTATGAATGAAAAGCACACAATGGCAAGTCCGGCGGTTCTTAAGTGAAGGAAGATCGATTAAGAGTAATCTGTGCTCGTAAGGCGGTAGATGGCTGGTAGCATCCCAGTTGAGGCCACGGAGAGCGAAAATTAAAAACTGTTTTTGGACCGATTCAAGTTGGTCCTGATATATTTGGTAATGAGGTGACCAAACACACGACCCATACTCAAGAATTGGTCTAACCAGGGAGACATATAAATGTTTAGTGATGTAAGGATCATTAAATTCCTTTGACCATCTTTTGATAAAGCCAAGAACACCCCTTGCTTTGTTAGAGATGATAGATATATGACTATTAAAGCATAGTTTGGGGACAAAACGTATGCCCAAATCATCAACCTCGTTAATGTGTTCCAGCGGTTTGTCATCAATAGTATATTGATATGTATACGGCTGTAAACGATGAAAACTCATACATTTACACTTATCCGTGTTTAGGGGAAGACCATTAACCAAACACCATATTTGAAGAGCATTTAAGTCACGCTGTAGTAGAAGAGGAGACACCGGATCATTATAAGTCGAACAGAGTTTTAGGTCATCCGCATACATCAACGCATGCGAGTGATGCAAAATATGTGGGATGTCATTTATAAAAAGATTAAAAAGTACAGGTCCCAAGTGACTGCCCTGCGGAACCCCTGAAGATACATTAATGGATTTGGAAAGTGCCGAATTGAAACGGACTCGTTGGACACGATCATTCAAATAAGCCTTAATCCAATTAAGAAGGTTCGGAGGAAACCCCAGCAAGGACAGTTTGTGCAAGAGGAGCTTGTGATTCACGGAGTCAAAAGCCTTGCTGAAGTCTGTATAAATTACATCCGTTTGATGTTTCTGAATAAAGCCCCTATTCACAACCGAGGTAAACTCTAGCAAATTTGTCGAAACTGATCGTTTTTTCATAAAGCCATGTTGTGCCTGGGTAATAATAGATCGGCAGAAGTGTTGAATTTGAGAAGTAATAAGCATATCAAAGAGTTTAGGAATATCAGAAAGTTTGGAGATACCCCTGTAATTTGATATTGTTGATTTGGATCCCTTTTTGTGGATAGGAATGACGAACGATTCCTTCCAGTAGCTGGGAAACTCACCAAGTTGAAGAGATAAATTGAACAGTTTTAAAAGAGGGTAGCATAAGGAACTAGCACAATTATTAAGATATTAAGTTTTTTTCCAATTTGCGGGGAAGGCAGGGGGCGTGGCAAAAATATAAACTAAACTTGATTTGCCTGCAAGTATAAGAAATATATGTTCCATACACCTCAAACCTCTATCTCGTACCATCTCTGAGATCTCTTCGTTCATACGGACAGACGGACAGACAGACAGACGGACATGGCTATATCGACTCGGCTGTTGATGCTGATCAAGAATATATATACTTTATAGGGTCGGAGATGCTTCCTTCAGGCTGTTACATACATTTGCACAAACCCAATATACTCTTTGTACCTTCGGTACAGAGTATAAAAAGCACATTGCATGGTATTTATTTTATTGTTTTCCATTCATTTTCACCTTCATTATATATTTACCAACAAAATCTCCACCCTTTAGAATCCTATTGGAATATCTTTTATCCTCTTTCTCGTTTTGTGTAATTTGCACGCGCTGTGCCTTTTGTTGGGATAATCTGATTTAAGCATTAATTAAATGGCTGTGAGTGTCAGTGTAGTATATGTATGTGTGTGTGTGTGTTGTTCATATTAGATTACGTGCAACAAGCTTTTTAATTGTATTTGTTGTCTAATGAAATCACCGCAACGCGCAACGCACAACATTTAAAAGCTTTTGCGCGTACAGTTGTGCAATGACGAATAGCAGAGAAAAGTGGACAGCTAAGCGAGAAAAGAGCCGGCTAACAGTTTGGGGCAGGCTGGCTGGCAGACGGCAGTTGATGTTGATTTGTGGCATAAGCCAGCCAGCCAGCTAGCCGGGGCCACTAGATGTTGGAAAGTCGATAGTCATGTTTGATAAGTGTGGGAAATTGTTTGTTGTGAAATGGAAATGAAAATGAAATTTATAGGCACAAGTTGGTTAAAAAATAATCAAATATTAATGGATATGTCAAAAAGAAATCCACAAATTGTGCTTAAGAAGTTGAAGTTTGAATGGGTTAAATGTTTGTTAGTAAACGAGTTATATGATATTTCAGATTTCAAAGTTTAATTTTATAAGGCAAAAATTCACAAAGAATGGTATGAGAGGTGCCTTTTATATTTCTAGATTCGGCAAATTTATATATGACAATTTGCATTGAATTCTTTGACATTTTCGACCATAACCTTACTTACAACGTTTTGTCTTTTGTCAAGTCTGCAAACTGGTTCATTTATATCATTTGACGAACCAAACCTTCTAATTTTCGACCCCTAGAACCTGAACCCTAACTGAATCACTTAAAAAAAAAAAAAATAAAAAAATAAAAATAAATTGATTTGTTTCACAAAATTAGGTTATTTTTCCAACGACTTATTGGGGTTTGTTCTACAATTCGAAGGCGATTTCTATTAATTAATTTGTGCTAATCGTCAGTAAAACATTATTTATTACTTTCTAAGAAAGCAATGATCAAATGTTTCACAATTTGGGAAAGATCTTAAAAACAAGCTATTTTATAAACCCAGATATCAGTTGAACAAGCGTTTTCAACACTAAAGTTTGGACTTTCTGATTTAAGTGCTGGTATAGATGAATATCCTGGATATTCATTTAAAGGTATATCAATTAAATTTTCTAAAAACCAATTGAAACGTATAAAAATCGAATTCGAACTCCCGAAACGAACCTCATCCAATTTTTGGAAGTTTGCAGCCTTGATTCGCTTTCTATCGTTCAGTTCTTAGTGCGATGATTAGAATTTTCAATATATCATATAAAAGCGGGCATCGATAAACTGTAATATGTAAAAAATAAAAAAAAAATTTAAAAAAATTAAAAAAAAAAATTTAAAAAAATCGATAAACTGTAAATCACTGCTACAACGAGTTCAATTGCGAATGACCTTTGTTTTAGGAAAAATTTAATGAAAGAAAGGACCTTCCAGGACCTTCGAAAACGAATGTTCTTTCGGAAAAGGTGCTGTTAAGAGACAATACTTAAGAAGATTATTGTTTTTGTGGGCTTAAAACTAACAAAACTTGAAATAATGATTTTTTTAAGAGTTTATGGTAAAATAATGACTTTTTAAGGTTATTAAACACAGCTGGTTTTTGAAGGTTTTTTTTGCTTTCACCTATAAGCACGCGGAATCGGTTTGGAGTTCGGTTTACGGACACGAATTAGCGATTCGTTACGATTTGGTTCGCTTTGAAAATTTTCTAAGCATTAAAAGATCAGTTAACATAGGATCGGAATTGGGACAAGACAGAATTGAATTGAAAATTTGGGTTTGGAACGGGAAGGAATAGACTTGAGTCGGGACGGGATACAAATTTTATTTAACGCGTCCATCCCTTTATTCGATAAAACATTATTATTTGACCGTCAAAACGATTTGAACGGTCTGAATACAGCAAAATTTGTAAATTCGAAGCAAACGATCGACAGTTTTTTGCGGAAAACCTAATAAATTCGGACAAGTATCGTTAAAGAAACGTAGAGCAGTTTATTATAAATGGTACACAACCAAAAGTTTTTGCACTGTCCGACAAAACCAACCGCAAATAACAATTCATTCATTACTTTAACAATGCTAGCTCACATAAGAGGGTTTTGAAAATACTCTAAATATCGATTTGATAAGTCACCCGTCTTGAACATCATCTTGAGGCTCAATCATTACCTTTTTTACTTGGCCTTTAAAAACTAGATTAGAAGCTAACCGCTATTTAGGGCCGTTTTCTCATTATCATGTTTTTGAAATCTAGGTGGATATTAAGAAAATGTATGTTGCCTACTAAAATATCCAGCGAATTATATGAAAAGACGCCTAGAAGCAGACCACATATATTTGCTCAATATCCAATAAGATTTTATAAACATGAGGATGAAAAATGAAAAAAATGCTGAGTGTAGGATTATGCTAGGTTTACATTGGGTCATAAAATGACAAATACCTTGCTTTAAAAATGACAGTAATTTGATTAAAAATGACAGAAAATGAGCCATTATAAACCTAGCCTTACAGTCAAAGATGTCAAACATTTTAAAGGAAAACTCTAATCACACAAGGTCACACTGAAAGTTGCGCAGGTAGCTGTTGTAGTAGTGTTTGATTGTTTAAGAAGTAAGCGAAGACAAATTAACTGCTTACTAAAGTGAAATTAGTTGCTTAATCGCTTGCTCTTTTTGGTTCAGTTGCTTACTTGCTCAGCTGTTGACTTTATTTTAAGAGTTCTTCAATTGTTCTTCAATTAACTCCAGTGAGAAAATACCCTCTCAAAAACGAAGCAGCTAAGCAAACAATGACTGAACATCAGAGTAAAAAAGAACAACTAAGCAAACAGAGTTACTAAACAGAGTCACTCAACAGAGTTCCTATCTAAAGAGTGACCAACTAAATTTGTTCACTAAAAAATTAGCCCTATTACTTAACCACTGCCTCGTTGCGTATCAATAAATTGTATCCTCTCCATTATCCGTCTAATCAAACGCCGCTTCAGTACAAAAGAGAAGAGCTTACTACTTTCGTATTAATCCCATATGATGAAACATGTATCATCAATGGAACTGGACTGCTTGTTCTGTGTTGGTCCAACAGTGGCCTTATCAACCTCTTTTTTTTTTGTAACTAACCAAAAACCCAGTCTACTCTCTCACCTACGGCCACAACAACAACAATAAGCAGTGAATAGAGGGACACAATTTGGGTTGCAGTTGGTGCACTCGCCGCCCACTACAGTGGAAAGAGAGATAGAGAACGAGTGACAGAGAGAGAGAGAGAGGGAGAACCTTTCTCCTTCTCATCGCCATCGCCAACGTCATCATCATCATCATCTGAATTCTGTATTTGTCTACTTGCTCCAACTGGTGTGCCCTGGACAGATGCCTGGTTCTCTGCTGCTGCTGCCGCTGCTGTTCTGCCGCTGCTGCTTGTGCACTCTTCTACTGTACTCCTACCCATTCCGGATTGTGTGTAGTTGCTGTTGTTATAGCCCGGAGCCTCGTTTTAAGTGGGGGGGGGAGACCGGGAGTTGGTGGCTGGTCTTGGGTCTGGCAAATACGTCAATGTACGCTGCCGATGCTGCAGTTTTCTCTCTTACTCACTCGCTCTCTTTTGGCTCTCACTCTAATTTATGGGTCGTGCGCGGCGGCGCTCTCGTTCCACTTTGTGTGTGTGGAGCCTTTCCCATGCATTCCTCCTTCTGCCATTACAACAACAACAACACAGTTACATAAATACCCACTACAACAGCGGCGACTGCAAATTCATTTGTTTGCTGTGGCTTGTTGTTGCTGTTGTTATTACTAGCTCTGCCCGCGTCGACTGGCTCTGCTGTCAGTGTCACTGCGTTGGTTGTTGTTTCCCCTTTTTCAATTTTAGTTTTGCTTTACTTCTTTCCCTTTATTCGGTTTTGGGTTCGTTTGCCGCCCACCCACGCACCCGTGTGTGTCCTTGCACGCTCGTTTCCTGTTCGTTTTTCGCCAATGGCGAGGGGTTCCTGCTACCCACCCATTCTCACACGCCCCGTTTCGGTTCAGAGTTTACATTTTATGTGTGTCCTTTTTTTTTTTTGTTTTTTGTACAATTTCCTTGGAGTGCGCAGAACGCCACCCAACACCCTTACACTTACTTCCTTTTTCCCTCACTGGTTAGCGATATCCTTGATAATATGTACAATAACACCAACAACAAACAAGTGGACGCAGAACATTTTGAAATCATTCCCATTTAAGTTCAAATTTTTCGTTTAGTTTTTTGTCTTTTTTTTTGCACGCAACTAATGTGTCGGAACCGGCCTCGTGACTATACAATAGCTTCAGGACGTCGGTCGAATAAGCTTGAGAAAAACTTTTGATTTCAATCTAGCGTCACCAATCTAGTATTTTAGTTTTATATGTTTCCCCACAATTCGGAAAAATTGATCAATCAGCTATAGCTATAGCGCCATAGAAACGGACGGGCAAAAAACTACTTCTAGTGAGAAAAACTTTTTTGTTTTCCATCGTACCGTCTCCAATCTTAATATATATTAGTTTTATATGCTTTGACACAATTCGAAATTTATCAAATCGAGCTATAGCTATAGCTCCATATAAACGGTCGGTCAAAAATACTTCTAGTGAGAAAAACTTTTTGTTTTCTATCGTAGCGTCTCCATCTTGTTATATTAGTTTTATATTCTTTCACTAATTTCGTTTATCATCGGCACTAGCGCCAGACCTCGCCGGTTTGTTTTACAAGAAGTTTTTTTTTGTATCAATTTTTACAATGGTAAATATTTGATATTTATCTCCTATTATTTACCGGTTTCAGTTGAGAATCTTTTTCTGTATTAGAACTTCGCACAGTCGTACCCCCGTTTGGAGGTCCAGCCGCAAACAGAATTAGCAGCCAGAGCCAGAACAGTGAACGACACCAGTTACCACCACCTACCAGCACCACCACCATCCGTTCACAGCTACAGTAAACATTCATTCACTCAAATAAATCATGACAATTCCAGCGGGGAAATTTGATAGTTAAACAATCATTTTAACATACACAACAATTTCATCAATTTTGTTTGATCTTTTGTCAGTTCAAAGAGACAATTAAAAGCAAAACTTAGGTAAGATAAGAACGTATCTCATTCCAGGGATTTAAAATATATTAAGATTATTCATCTTAAGTAACAGGTACACCCGGTGTATTCCATCAAAGACTTTGCACATGTGTATGGGTGTATTTTGTTTCAAACAACATAGCAAGAGCAGGAGCAAGCACACTCTTATTTTCAGAGTAAAGAAAAACTGCCTGCGGCTATGTGAATTACACATACAAAATTGGCTTATTACACTGTGACACTTTTTTGAACTCAAACAAGTAGAAAAGTCGCTCAAAACCGACTTTAATATACTCTGTAACGGCCAAAGTTTGTATATAACTGATCAATTTTAAGTACAAGGGCACACAAACTGTGTAATTGCTGCTAATTTGATCAGAAAACGATTAAGGCGCGATAATTAATGATGATATCTATAAAGGTCTAGAAGGTCCGAACAATCTATATACAAAATCGTGAAAAATATGAGGTTTCTGTTAAAAGACAGGAGAGGTAGGGGCTAGGTAAAATCAGACCAGTAGCTAGACGTTTTATTCCACCACCTCGCTGAATTGTATTTTTGACAGTAAATTTAAACAATTTCTAAATTAAGATTCGTGTAGTAAAAATATAATTTCGCAGCCTACTTGTTTCTATAACCCTACACCTGGCAATAACTGGATTTTCTCCAGCCCAAGTGGTGGTTATTGCCCAATTAAAGCTTTCTGCGGGCATCCCTACATGACGAAAGCGTGAACTAAACTTTTCTTCGAATTTTTCACGCAATAAAACTATGATTTAGCCAAAAAACAGTCAGTCTTCTTCAAGCTTTTTAAGAGATCGAATACTGAAACGGCTACTTTTTGAGAAGTCGGTCGGCTTTATTTAGTGCTTTAGTTCAATGTTATATGCTTTAAAACAGGGATTAATACCGGAACCGGAGCCGATGCTTAAATACCCGTGCACTTTCTTTATTAAAGGTTTTCCTGATTTCTTAAAAAAAAATCATTTTCTCTAAGAACAAGGTTATTTGAGTGATTTCCCAAACTGGCCAACAGATGGCGCCACCTTTTTTAAAAAAATTTTTTTTTTTTTTTTTTTTTTTTTTTTTTTTTTTTTTTTTTTTTTTTTTTTTTTTTTTTATTTTTATTTTTTTTAAATAAGTCTAACCAAACCAGAATACTATTATTGTGTGGGAGCTTACGATATATAATTGTCCGATTTTGATCAAGCCCGCCGAAATTGTGTTTAAGCATATAATATTCACGATTTACAAGTACAAAGACGCTACCATTTATTTTTAACCAGTTTTTCTCATTAAAACTAGTTTGTGGAACGATTGTTCCTAGGGCAGCTATAAGCTTTATCCGTCCAATTTTGATCAAATTTTTTAGAATTTAGTATATCCTTATATAGTTAAAAAATACCAAATTTGGAGATGCTTCCAATGAAAACAAACAAGTTTTTCTCACTAGAACAAGTTTTTGGACCGATCGTTCCTTTGGGAGCTATAAGCTATAAGTCATCCGATCCGACCGGTACCGACAAATGTGTAGCCAGTATGTATTTAAAAACTTTTTGTAAATATAGCTTTCAAACTGAGGGAGGATATAGCGTAGAAACAGACAGACGAACGGACAGATGGACAAGGCTAGAACGACTCGGATATGCTTTCTGCTAAGCGTTACAAACATCTGTCCAATTTTAATGTATCCTCTGAAAGGGCATTAAAAGAAGGAAAGTTTATGTAATTTTTTATATACATATATTTTTTTTTATTTTTTTTTTAATTTTTTTTTTTTTTTTTATAGAATATTTTCCAAATTATTTGTTATAATTTATATTTAGAAATGTAATGTAAGAAAAAATGTATTGTAGAGAAGAAATTGTTTGGGAGCGTTTTTAGTGATCTTGAAGATCCTTCGAAAAGTATTTTACGGCCGTATTTTGGGCCTTATTGGGAACGTCGGCTTAAAGTACGTGTTCCAATCTATCCAAAATTGAAATGAATGATCATTACAGAGCTACGGCCGATGCAAGTAGGGGAAAGTTCGACCAAAAATTATTTTAAAAAACCTTTTTCTGATTTTTAGAAAGATTTCTAAAAGTTTTAAGAAATGCAAATAGGGCGATTTGGTCTGGGCGACAAAAGTAAAGTGAATTCCTTAGTTCTAGGGCGATTTTTTTTTTATTATTTTATTATTTAATTTTGTTGAATATCTTACAACAATATAATTTTTCGAGTTTTAAAATTACGTACGTAACCGGTAAACCATATTGAAAATCCGGGTATCCAACAACCGAAATAACCGAAAAACCTTTAATCCGAAACATTCATTTCGAAAAGTACCGGAATTTGTTTCGGGAATAATCCCTGCCTTTAAATCAAGATCCTTACGTAAAATACGCCAAGTTGTTTAGATACGACAAGACACGCCTAATAAATTTATCACATAATTTCGTAATACAACTTATTAATTTGTAAACGTCTTTTCATAATAAAAAGTCCAACAATACTGAACAGAAATTACTAATGAGAGTTTGGGGCGACTCAAGCGTAATCCTTGCTACAAAATAAGAAGCAATTAAATTATTCATATTTGTGAAAGTTTGGTATTTGTCAATTTGTGGCAAAACACACACAGACACACACAGAGATTCCAGTTCAATTGCAAGAATCCTTTGTTTCGCGTTAACCATATCTCTAATTAGACTCTTTTTCGTACAATTGACTAATATGCATAAACCATACATAAAAGAAAATACACACACAAACCGATTTTCCGATTTAAGTCAACCGTAATTGACAAATTTCAAACTGATTTCATATGCAAGACCTTGTCGCACTTGTTATTCGATTTATGGGTAAATTAATTTGCACAATAATTGCCTTCAAGTCAGTCGTCTGGCTTTTTGCTGTTGGTCAACTGTGGAAAGTGTGAAAATGAAATTTGCCTGATTGAAATTGTGTGAGAATGAAAGATTTGCATAATTGAGATTTTGTGTGTGCAAATCCTGTTACTTGTTGCTGCATTCAACTCATCGGGTTCAGGAGTCAGGGGCAGTGTCTGAGTCTCAAAACTGGAGGCGAGTGGCGCAAGTTGCTGCAGAAATGGGGCAAGACGAAAAGATCGCGAGGAGACGGCCAGACCAGACAACGCAAGTTGTTGTCTGCCCTGCCTGGCGTTGAGTCAATAACCTCTCGTCCAGAAGCAGCAGCAGCAGCAGAAGAAGTGGTAGTAGAAGCAAGCGAAGCAGCAACAAGAAGTCAACTTGAATAATGAGAAGAAAAAAACAAAAGTGAACTGAAAAACGGCGGCGCGCGTTAAAGCCGCCAACAATCAAAAGATACAACGCATGGTTGGCAATACAAACAACCAAGAACAATGAAATCCCAAAGAATGCCAGCCAAAGTACCCACATAGATGCATAGACATTTGATTTTAAAGAAGAATTGTGCAACTGGAAAATCCCTTTCGAAAATGAGTCTCTGGCTACGCCCCTGCCCTTTATACATATTTTTATGTATGATGCAGCAGCAGTCAAAGATGATCAACGAAACAAGTGAAAAAAAGAAGGCAAAAAACACAACCGAAACAAATTGAATGAAAAAGCAAAGGCCAAAAAATAGACCCTTGGGGGCAACCAGCCAATTAATGCAAAACTCATTTCGGATGAACATTAATTGTATGAATTCCGGAAATGTCTCTCAAAGGGTACAATATTCATAACTTGTTTAGGCCTTCCAAAGAAACGCCAACTGTTGACCTAAAGAGTGTATCGAGTATAGGGACTATAAACTAATTTTTTTTTTTTTTTTTTTTACGAGTCGAAGGTTCTGGTAACTAGTGCTCGTTAAACTATTATTAAGTTTAGATACAATACTAATACTTTTACGAGTGGAAGGTCCTGGTAACTAGTGCTCGTTCAACTATTATTAAGTTTAGTATTGTATACTAGATTTAATTTTGTTAAAAAAAAAAAAAATAAATAAAAATAAAAAAAATAAAAACTAATTTTGTCCCTTCCTTTGGTAACTGAGCCACCGAGGAGTCTTAGGTTAGTACAGCAAATCGGTTGGTAGCCAAATCACTCTGAAGTAGGACTTGTTCCTGAACCGAAGCACAAAAATGTATAAAAAGGTTCGGTTTAAAAACATGTTTAATATTGTTTTTAAAATTTTTTTTTATAAATCAAGAAGCAAATACAATTTATGTCCCTCTGTGCAATTTTATAACCAAAAATGGTTCATATTTGTATAAATCTTCAAGTCCGATTGACTGATTCATAAATGCGCAGGCCAAACGGCTTAGCCTAAGGCTGAAATTTTATCCACACCTCCAATTGAAGAATATAGGGGCGCAAAAAGAGAGGATTTATGAAAATATTGGGTGTCAAGTGTGTGAAAATGAACGGTAAAGATTGTAAGGGGAAATTCTATCTTTATTTTAGTAAAAGCCCGTGGGTACTTTACCCACCCATAAAAATTACGGGTGGTTTATTGAAAGACTTACTCAAAATATCATCATTTTTTGGGCTACATACCAAAAATCTAGCCCTTCATCTGTTTCACATCATAACATATCACAATCATAAATAAAATTAATCTTCTTATTAAAAAACCCTTTTCTCTAAAATATGGAAAGTCAAACAGTTAAGAAAAGTTTTTTTTAACTATTTCGATACAAAAGGCAAGGCTACTTTTCCGGATCTACGCGCATTTCGAGTTCAAAAATGGTTAATGAAATTTTTTCGGCTGGAATTACGGTGAAGCATTTTATGTTTGCTCTCAATTCTGTGAAGGTGACTTTATTTAAACCAGTTTAGGATTTGGCTCAGCTTCGTGCGATCTGTTAAGTTATAAACTGATTTTAAGCCCTTTTTTTCGTGCAGAATTTTTGGATTACCCGAATTAAGTACATATCGACCAGATTTAAGTAAAATCTGAAACGCTTTCTTTCCATATGGGCTTAAAAGAGTTTGAAACGACTGCTTTCATTATCGTAGAATAAGATTTGGTCGCCCCAGAGAGTTCCGGGCAGTTTTCGATTTTTTAATCGGTCCAACTAGATTTTTCTTTGCATTTCTCTTTATTTATCAATATCTATGCTGTGCTATAGCCTTTTAAATGGACTATGCTCGAATTTCCCATAATTTCCGGGCGGGAAGATCCCGAACTGAACACAAATCGCAGGTCCTGAAAATAGTAATGACGTTAGGCTTCTAAATCCAAATTGGGAATGAATCATTTTTGCAATTCGAAACAGGCGGTAACAAGTTCATATTTCTCGGGTTACAAAATTTTCTGATCTAATTTTTCTTTGCCGCATCCATCTGTAGTACAGTTTATTCTAAAATACAAGATATAAATGCATTTTTTGCCATTAAAAAATACCAACGAAGTATATCAAATACAATTAGGTGAACATGGAAGTTTTCAGACTTAAGCTCCATCAGGCACAAACTATGAGAAAGGAGCAACCTTAGACTTGGGTGGAATAGCTGATGTTTCGAGTTAGCGCCCAGGTTCTGAAGGAGTATAATCTAGTAAAGCAGCTTGTTTATTTAAAACTGTTGCCACTTGTCATTCTCTAGGCACAACATGGTAATAGATGTTTACATTCTTATCATAATCTACTTACGAAAGGTCAGCTCATTGGAGTATTATTGGTACACGAATAACGTGCATATACAAGTTCATATTAAAGTTTAGTTTAGCGCAGACTATGGGTTTTCATATGTGGTAGCGCTTTTCCAACAAATCATCGCCTTACTTTTAAATAACTATTTTGAAAATTTTGAAATTTAATTTTTTGAAATTTAGCTGTAAATTTGTGAAAATAGAAGAACCTTTAGGCTACCACCTCAATGGCTTGTACACGATGATTTAGTTTACAAAATTTGCCATAATTAAATTCAAATTACTCTTTAAAGGCCAATTAAGACGCTTATGGGTTTGCTGATGCTGCTCCCATGATTTTTTGCATTGAGAAGGCTGTACCAAAATGACTGTTGACCTGTTATATCACCGGATAATCTCAAATAATATACAATCTGCTGGTTTTCTCAATAATACCCGTTGGCGTTTGTCTTCTTTAAACTTTAACTAGACTAGAGTTGGATCCGCGAGACCCGAACTGAAATGCTTAATCCGGCAGGTCGGAAAATATTTACTAAACAATCGGGACATCACAAAATGAATTTAAACTAACCAAGACATTAAAGAATTTTCATTTAATTTTCTAGAGAAAATGAATCTATTAAAGTTGGGGTCCCGAAAAATTCGGGTTTTGGTATTGGAATCCCGACCCGTGCAAATCGCCTGTTTGGGAACCAAGGGGAACTATGTGCCCATTGCTGCCATTGCCATTTCAGAGACGCAATATAAAATCTATAAATAAATAAGCAAAGCCAAATAAAAATCATTACCATTATTGGCATCATTAATCAACAAAATCTCTTGATTTATAGTTATTTAGAATGTTGTTATGAGGAGAAGTGCCGATTTGTACTTGCGTTGCATTATATTGCTCTTAAAGTCTTCTTCTTTTCCAAAATTATCCATGGTTTTTTTAAGCCAAGTTTTTTAAGAAAAGTTTGTTGTGTCAATTGTCAGTCTGGAATTTTCGAATTCACTTAGGATCACTGACATACCAATTTTTAATCACTTTAAACCTTGGTCAGTTCCGCCGTATATTGCAATTTGTGCTCTTGGCCTCTTAAATTAGCATACAAGCTGTTAATGCTCTGTTAATTATTAAGCAAGACTGTTAACGGTTTTTTATATGCTGCCAATTGATTGGTAAAAGGGAATATTCTCATACAAGTTCAACCAGGTGTGAGTGTGTCAAGTTGTTGCAATACAGAGCTTAACGATTAGGCGAACAGAAATCAAGTGGCAGCTGAAAATTAAAACATTTTATTGCAGGCCACTTAACAGGGGCACTTAATGCTTAAGCACGCTTACCTGGTGAATGGTTGGGTATATTTTTGTTCGCTAGAAAGTGACTCAGAAGTGTCAATAACAGATTTCCCCTTAAAGTCTTAACAGTTCTGAGATTAAGCACTTGAAATAAAAGGCCACCTGAGAGTGTAAATTGTGACATTGTGGGTCAGTTAAAAAGATTGATTAGCTTATTGGTTGGTTTTTGTACTAGGCGGCGGCATCTGTGTGTATAACACAAAGATACACACATAGAACAAATACACACACTCACACATGGAGTCACACATCGCATACAAAACGACATACGGACTGCCAATTGAGCTAGAGAGAAGATAATCAAGAGCAAACAACAACAACAACACAATGGTGCGGGGGGGGGGGGAGGGGGGAGACAGTGACGCCAGCCGGGGCCAGTACAATAAAAAGAATTTCACGTCAGTCAGTCACAAATATTGAGAGACAGGCCAGCAGCTAGCAGAAACGAGTCAAAGTCGAGTCATTCGCTATGGGCAATATATAGAAGAAGAAGAAGAAGAAAAAAAAAACCCACCAACCGACAACAACAACAACAAAATGCTCACCTTTTCATTGGCAGGCGCGGCGACAGCGCCCTCCCTTGCTCACGATGCTCTGACCCGAGCCCACTGTGCGGCCACCAACTGTCATAAAACCTTAAACGAAGCATAAGAAGAAAAAGACAAAGCAGCGAAACGTTTTATGATGTTTTTGCAATTTGTTTTATTTCTGGGCTATAAATTTGCTGCTTTTGCTCTGTTAGCCACCACCCCCTTTCCCAAAACCCGACCCACCTCCTCCCACCCACCGTTGGGTTTGATAAGCTCGCACATCTGTCGCCAGTCGATGCGTGACAACTGAAGAGGCAGCCAAAGTAGAAGAAGAAGAAGCAAAGTAGAAAATGCGCAATAACAGTTATTAACAAATGCCCCACCTTTATTGCTCTGCCTGACTAAACGTTGGCTCATTAAAATGATTAATTCATAAAAAAAAGGCATTTTCTTTTTGCAAAAACTCTATAATTAACAACCACTGTGCGTTGTCCAGCCAACAGCTACAGCAACAACAACAACAGGCAGCCAGACTCTCTCTCTCTCTCTCTTCTCGTGTTTCAATTCCACTTGTAACTTTGCCTTGCTCTCTCTCTCTCGCTCTCCCTACTTCAATCAGTCGCCGCGTAATCCCACACACAAACGGTCGCCAATGCCGCGTTGTAAATACTTTTCAGTTATTTTGTTTGTTTAATTGTCCAATTTGGTTATAAACAAAATCAAAAAAAAAACACTAAAGTGCTAAGCAAATTATTTACGATTATGTGAGAAATGTAAACAAAAATGCTTTGAGCTGCAATTAATGGCTCAAGTAAGTCGCAGCGAAAACAAAAAAAAAAAAGGTCGACAGACTGTCTGGCGGCGCTTGAAAAAATTAAAATGTTTAATATGCAAAAAAACAACAACAAGCTAACAAAAAAAAAAGTTTTATGAATGAAATTTGTAAAAAGAATAACGAGAGCCAACAACAAAAGTGCATAGTAAATGTTTGCGGCAAAAAGCAGCATTTTTTTTCAATTTTCGCCTTTGTGTATGCATTGTCTCTCTCTCTCTCTCTCTCTCCCCCTCTCTGTGTGTGCGCGTGTATTTTTGATTTTTCCAACTGTTATTTATGTTGGCCCAAGGGAAAAGGCCAAAAATGTTTAAACCAGTTCAATTATTTGTGGAAATTTGTTAGTTAAATATTAATATTGTTTATAATTGTGCCTTTCTTTAGGCTAATTCGCCGCTAGGCTTATATGCAGGTGTAGTGGTGAGTTTGTTCGCCGCTCTCGTTTGTTTTTGGCTCTCTCACGCATACAATAACAACAAAAACAACAACTCGCGGCTTCTGCTTCCGTTTTGGGGGGATATTTTTTTTCTTGTTTTGGTTTTGTTTTGCTTTGCATGTTTCTGCTAGTTTGCTTTTGTGCTCACTCTTCTTAATTTTTATGACGTTTTAACTTTAATTTGCAGACTCTAATTGCAACCTCAACACACTCATCTTTGGAATTTGAACATGAATAAAAATGCCGGCGATGGCAGCGGCAACGATGGCAAAAACTCTAACAATCATGGAGGCAAGAGCTCTGGTGGTGGCTCAAATGCAGGAGGGGGCGGCGCTGGAGCCGGCAATCCCCATGATCCCACCGGACTCTTAGATGCCGCCTCGCTGTTTGGTAAGTTTTTTTTACCAACACACACTCTAACAAAAACGAGAATCATAACTTCTCTCTTTCTTCTGCAGCGTATTGGGGTCGTGATCCCACGGGCGCTGCGGCTGCTGCAGCCTCCAATCCGCTCTTCAATTCACAATTCAATGCCGCCGCCGCCGCTGGCTTGGGTCTGTTGCCAAATACTGCGGGCGCTGCTGCCAATGACCGTTATTCCATGGCGGCAGCAGCCGCAGCTGCAGCCGGTGCACATCATCATCAAAATACAATGGCTGTGGCGGCATCACAGGCCGCCAGTTTGGCAGGTCTGCACCCAGCAAGTGAGTAAAATGTCGGCACAGAATTTCCTTTATATATAAAACAAAACTGCCAAAAGACGCGCCGCCAGCCAAGAGGTGGCAGTGGTGCCAAGTGTTGAGATGCTGGGAAAAGAAGCTGTGTGTGTGCTCAAATCCCCAGATAAAAAATAAGTAGAATGTTTGTTTGTTTGTGTGTTTATCCTGGAGTTAAAACAGCAAATGTCTTGTTTAATTTGTGCAAGGCAATTTGAAGAAAACTCTCCTAGATCAAAACTAAAGCTTTACTGTAGCTTTACGCCGTACAATGGACCCTGCTTTGGTCATGTGCGGTGAATAATGGTAAAGCATAGTTTATTTATTTTTTTAAATTAAATAAGCTTAGCTTAATTAAGTTTGCGTATTATGATCTTATGACCTACTTCATTGAACGCTAGCCAGCGACTGATTGGTTTTGCGGAATTTTTTTTACTCTTTTTGGCATAGGGTTGGCATGAGTTCGGCTCGTGTCTGTGTGAATTGCCGAATGTGTTCGGCTGCGAACAACTATGGATGACAAACTCTGATCTACAGTGGTTGACAAAAGTAGTTGAAGCAATCAACGATTAATGCAGTAACTATTCTACATTCTACAAAGATTACGGTTACGGCTGTAGGTCAAATATCTAATTCTCTTTTATAAAAAAACAAGTCCTGGTAAAAGATAACTATTTTTCATTAAAAAATCAGCGGAAAATTGTTCTAGAAGTTCGGTTGATTTTCTGAATTTTGCATGTAATTCATGTGAATGAATCCACGGGCATCTCCAAAATAACTGTTGTCATCTGCTAGTTAGCTAAACGACTTATTTTAGCCTTCTTTAGTTTCGGATCTTTAAACTAAAAACACTGCTTCGACTAATTCTTGGTTTACGGTCACGAAATATTGGTAAAAGTGTATAAATTATCGCCAAACAATTGAGCTTTGGCATATTTTATGGTTTTTCAATACGTAGGGCCGCATTTTGGATCTCGCTTCTGAACTTCTTAATCACATCCTCCGAGTGTTTGGAGAAGGTGAATGGAGGGTCAAATGCGATTTCCAGAATTCTCGGGTATTTTACCGAGGGGATCGGCTGCCCACAAGAGGCTGAGGTTTCTGCTAGCAACATAATCGGCTAGGCAGGGAAGATAGCCATTTAGCCTCTGCTCGATGGCCTTTATATCTCTACCAGTAGAGATGATGGCTCAGTCGTTTGCGTAAGAGACCACGTTGATGTTCTCTGGTGGATGCGGGATGTTGGCTACGTTGTAATTAAAGAGCAGGGGGGAAAGTACACCACTTTGTGGTACCCTCTGTTGGATGATTCTAGTTTATAGTGGTTGCTCCACGAACCTAACAGGTTGTTTGTTAGCCTAAGCATATGACTAGTTATTATCAGCAGTGGAACAATTGTTAAAGTCTATTTAAAATCTATTTGTTTGTCTTTCTTTTTTTTAAATTAGCTGTTACAATTTTGTCAGCTGAAAGCAGATTAGTAAAACTATTAAAACTAATGGTAATGTGTTTTATTGCTTAGGTCCGAAACTTTTTTTTGCGGAAAAACCAGAAACCAAACAGATGGGCTGAAAAACTATCACAACAACAACAACAAAGTTTCACTGCAGCATGAGGTTGTTATTATTATTTTTATTATTAATATAGCATTGATCTTTTTGCTAATCATAGAAAACTGTTGAGACTTAAGCTCACCAGCTTCACACAGGCAAATAATTGGCCCAAATTTTGATGCAAATTTTTACAAAATAGCCCTAAAAAGGGAATTTATCAGAATTTTTTGAGCAGCTGATTTACGGGTGTATCCATAGCTTTAGTTTGAAGTCCTGCAAAGTCTAAGGTAATATTTAGACAAATTGTATAAAAAATATGTTACTACGTTTATGCTTATAAAAAATCATGCTTTTTTGCTTATCAAAGTATGCAAAAATTATTTTCTTCAATTATAATTTTTTAACGAGATAATTTAAAGTCAGTTATGGCAGCATCCACATTGTGCATTCGATCAGATTGTCTGAGCAGTCAGAGGTATACAAAAATAAGATGTGTTAAGGATACTAAAAAATAAATATTTTCCTAAATTATTAATATTCATAAACATAGCATACTTTAAAGGGCAAAAAGCATGATTTTTAATTTGTGCATAAACAACAGACACATAAAAATGAGCGAGAGTGTAAATTAGTTTCGCCTAAGTGTGCAAGTGCGTGAGTGATGTGGTAACTGCTGGATGTGCTTGATCCGTTTGTACACATAAGAAGAAAAGAAGAATAAGAATCCAAGTATCCTACTCGAAAGTTCTTTAAATGTGAAGACACTTAGATCTAGTTGGCATTTAAAGACGTGCTAAGTCTACATTTTGAGCACTCATCTGTCACCTCCTAAGTAATTGTTGAGAAAACTACTATTCCCTGAGCCTACCTATGCCTAAAACTATGTGGTCCTCTTAACCATATAAGCATAGGCTGCCTACTTTGCCTCAGCACAGACTGTTGTTGGAAGCGGGTCCTCTCCTAGGAGCAGGCTGATGGAGGCAAGATCGGATCGAAGATTGAAACGCAATCAATCGGTTTTGCTCGAGCTATGAGATACTGCTGTGTCAGAAGCTGGTTGTGACTCTTCACTGGCAGTATCTCAGTTAATTCTAAATTTCTCAACTAGGTCTCGCATAGCTCAGCATGGTCCTAGATGTAGTGATTAAATTTTCTCCTTTCTTGTCCCAGGTACTACCTGAAATGCCTTTAAGGACTATGTTTCAGCTTCCTCCTTTTTTAATTGGAGTCTTTGGAAACTGAAAATAGGGTCGAAGATTTAGTCTAATATCTTAGGGTTTTTTAACTGTAGGTATGGGATGTCCAGGGTTATATTTACTTGCTTTGTTTAAGTTGTAAGTAGAGTAGATTTTTATCCTAAAAAATACTGCCAGGCAAGGTAGGCAGGCCTTTAAGCCTTTCCTCAAGGGCCCGTTGAGATGAAAGAAAAGTTGAAAAGTAGAGAGGAAGAGGATTCCTTCTTGTTTGAGGATTGCGCTCCTTTGAATTCGACTTGCACTAGCCATCGAAAAGATAGTTAAATAACCAGCTTGTTATGTGGTAAGGGAGGTTGCCATGAAGCAGATCTCCAATTGTTGCTGTTGTTGTCACCACTTCCAGTTTGGATCAAAGGACCTGCTTTACTTGGATTATTTATCTTCCAATAAAAATCACATTACGTGTAGACCTAGTTTCAGTGCTTTAAGTTCCACTTTACAGAATTTTCGAAAAATTATACTTTACAGGTTGGTGGTCCATGGCCCAATTAGCTGCCCAAGATTACTTTAGTCGCCTGCAGGCCTCTGGCCTGTCACCCTTTCCACATCCCGATTTGGCGGCGGCTTTTGGGCCAGCTGCCATGGGTATGGCTGGTGCTGGAGCTGGTTCGGGAAATGCGGGAGCTGGCAATGCCTCAGGCCTAGGCGGAAGTGGTTCAGGCAGCGGTGGGGGTGGTGGTAGCGGTGCAGGTGGTGGCTCATCTGGTGCATCTAGCAGTAAATCGAACAAATCACGCAAGGAGAAGCGTGCCGCTCAACAGCAACAACAACAGCAGCAGCAGCAACAACAACAGCAACAAAGTTTGGCCAACAGTTTGAATGCAGCGGCAGCAGCAGCTGCTGCAGCAGCGGCTAATAATCCAGCGGCTGCATTGGCCAGCATGCATGGCTTTGGAGTGCCGGGCAGCAGTATGCCACCCACCAGTGGCTCCTCAATTTCCAGCAGCAGCGGTGGCGGCCATGGGGGCTATAAGGTGAGTCAAAGTAAAGCCAGCAACTTGCTGAGTAATTCTAATGAAATTTCCTTTAACAGAGCACGGCCAGTGCTTATGGCAAACCCTCAACGTTGACCAGCAGCAGCATGTCCAGTAATCCGGGTTCGGCCTACGATCCGGTAACCCTGCACAAAGAGCTGCTGGCCATGCAGGCGGTAGCCGCAGCTGCCTCGGGTTCGAACAGTTCCTCTGGCAAGAAATCTGGATCGGGCAGCTCCTCAAGTTCATTGCATGGCCATGGCTTGTCCAATCTGGGCGGAGGTGGTGGTAGCAGTGGTGGACTCAAATCCTCCACCAATGTTAGCTCTAGCATGCATCCCAATAATCCACTGATGTCACCCCACTCGGCTCTGGGTTCGGGAGGAGTCTCTGGTGGTTCCAACTCCTCTGGCAAGGATCGGGATAAAAATAATCCCTCACTGAATGCGCTCAATTCGTTGTCTCAATTCGGTGCTTTGGGCATGACACCTCAGCAAAGCATGCAGGCGGCCATGAATGCATTTGCAGCCAGCACGGTGACCTCCACGGCACATGCGGCGGGTTCCCAGCTGCAACAGCAACAGGGAGTCAATACTATGGCAGGAGGAGGAGGTAAAGGATCAGCCGCAGCTAAGGATTATATGAGTGGAGCGGGTCTAATGAGGTAAGTTTGACCTAATGAAGATGTAGGAATGTATTAAAGTGGTTTTTTTTTTTTACTTATAGCAGCAGTGAGCATCCTTCCCTGCTGGGTGTGCGCCTGCCCCCGGATACGGAGATTATTAAGTACACCTCCTCGATAGTGGGACCCAAAATACCTGGTACTACATCGCGTGGTCGCAAAAAGACCATTTCTGAAACAGAACAACAACAACAATCCACACAACAACAACAACAACAGAAACAACACCAAGCAGAACACTTACTCCAACCAACAACAACAACAACAGAAAGACCTTGACAGCACCACAAATGCAATTTCCTCTCTGCTTGCATTTCCAGGTCTCAGTCCCGCCAAGCGGGCTAGACTCGAAATGGAGTATGCGGCCATGGCAGCAGCTGCCCAACAACAGCAACAACTTCATGGCATGCTGGGAGCAGCAGCCGCTGCAGCAGCCGGTATGCCGGGACTGGGTCTGTCACACTCCATGAATAATCCCCTGGATCAGTTGAGCGTGGTCTCGTCTAAGGCAGCAGCCTCTACTTCCACAGCCTCGACCGTCACCAGCAGCAGCAGCAGTAGCAGCATGGGTCAGACCTCTTCCTCTGGCCAGCAGCAGCAGCAGCATAGTCGTTCCGAAGTCACCGCCGTCTCCTCCAGTGATCGTGATCGAGTGGAGGTTATCAAACTGCCACCCACCATCACCTCAAATGGAGCCTACAATTTGTCCAGCAAGGGCAAAGAGGTGCATGATCTTACCACAGATCATGCTGCCGGCTCGGGTGGTGTCAATCTTAGTCTTAAGACCAGTGCGATGACCTCCTCCGGCAGTGGAGGTGCTGCAGTGGGTACTGCCTCGAATCCCATTACCATAGATGACTTTGATGCGCCTCTTAACTTGTCCATGAAGCCCTCGGACAAGAGTGGTACACCCACACCCACGGCAGGATCCAATACACCCAACTTGGCCAGTGATTACCAGACACAAGGCGCTGGAGCAGGTGGCTCCTCGAATAGCCTACAAAGTCTTAGCTCCATTACGGCCGCTTTGGGTGGCACTGGAGGCATGCCAGGTGGCTCTATTTCCGGCAGTGGTGGCACTTCACCAGCTCCCGCGGCGGCAACAGCCACCTCCTCCGGCTCTGGCTCTGGTTCCTCCTACAAGGAAGGACGTCCACGTAATTTGGGACGTGGTGTGTCCAAGCCCAAGAAAAATACGGTTGCCTCGCTGCTGGCCCAATCGAGGGCAGTGGGCTTGAAGCCCATGCTGGCCACCCAACAGCTGTTGCAGCAGGGAGCTGATATAGTAAGTATTATGCCCCTCATGGAGCAACTCACCTTTAAACTAACCTATACTTATCCCCATTTCAGGAGAAGATACGCCTGGCTTTGAGTGAGGCCAATGCTCATATGGAAACCTCCACCGATTCGGAGAGCATGGCCGCTGAAAGTGGCCTATCCGAGTCAGAGTCCGAGGATGCCAACATACACAATGTGGCCGAGTTGCGTGTGCCCCTGGAATTGGGCTGGAAACGGGACACTGTGATTCGTGGATTGACCAAGCAGGGTCAAATACGTGGCGAGGTCACCTACTATGCGCCCAATAGTGTGGCTGCTCTTAAGACCATTGGACAGGTTTTTGCGGTGAGTTTTATTTTCTCCCATTTTACAGAGAGGAAACTTATTTCTCCTTTTTTTTTACCCTAGCACCTGGAACAGCAGCCCTCGAGTCTTACGCGTGAGAATTTTAGTTTCTCTGCACGTGCCATTGTGGGCTCCTTTCTGCAACCAGCTCCTCCACCATATGCCAATGATGGCGAATATATACGCATGACCGATGAAGATGTGGCCAAGCGACTTGAAGATCTAAAGGTTTTCACCCGACAAACTTTGAATGTGGAGCAACGCATTGAGATAGCCAAACAGCAGCAAGCCATGCGAGATGCCAAGAAACAGCAAAAGGAGGAACTGGCACGCAACAAGGAGAAGGCGCGTCAGGAGAAGAATGCCAAACTGGAGCAGCAACGTAAGGATAAGGAAATGAAAAATCAACAGGCCATTGAGGTAAGTTGTATGAAATTAGATTAGAGCTTTCCTTTAGTTACGCTTTCCTAATCCCCGTGTCTTTTATTAAACAAAAGGAGCGCAAGAAACGCCAGGAGGAACTGGATCGTCTTAAGCAGGAGGAGTTGCTTAAGAAGCAACAGGTCAGTCTCTCAATGTTCCATAGTTCCAATATAGCCTTTGCCTAGCCATTTATAATTTGATGCCAATGCCAAATGTTTTGATTTTTGTTTGTTTGTTTGTTTTTTTTTTTGTAATAGGAGAAAGAGAAACGACGTCAGGAAGCCATTTTAGCTAAAGAACAGGTACAAAATCCAAATTCCTACTCTATTTTTTGTGTGTGTGTGTGTGTCCCACTAACCTTATCCCCCCATTCGCTTTATCCTTTGACTTTAGTTTTTATTAAGATTAAAGATAGGAGAAAACTTTAAAGGTAGAAGGTAGAAGCCTGTGGATTATCTTTAAACCCCAAATGATAGACGTATAACTGTCTTTAATTCTTGATTCCGACTTTATAAAAGGTCTTGGGAATATCCAAGACTAATCGATTGATGTTTAACATTGCAGTCAACGACTTTGTTCCGAAACCTCATCCAATCAGAACCACAAAACCCTCTTATGTATATTATGGATTCCCAATGTGATCGTGATAAAACACGGACTTTTGTGCGTATGTATTCGTGATCCGTGCGTGATTCGTGCATGTTAAAGTTAATCGTCGTGAATATAAGTCGTACAGTTGTTTTTCTATTATATTTGATTTATAGTATTACTCCTAAAACTGATTTGCTTTTGATTTCGTGAGTACGCTGCTCGCCCTAAAAACCCATGATAGAATTAACGTCTCTCCACGCAAAAATTCGGTTGTGGTTGATCGTGCGTGATCATTCGTGCCCCTTCCTTTAATTGTCCATGAATCGTGCGTGACCCAAAACGCTCTAAAAATTGTGAAGGATAAATCTCTCACTCTCGCACCTCTAGTATGGATCTAAATTTAAGCCCAATCTTAAGGTAAAATCTTCTTTCGGTTGGATACAATTTAAAAAGGCTACAAAACGTTTCGAAAACGAACTAGTTCGGTTCCGATATTTCGGATCATAAACTGAATCTTTAAAATAAACGAACTTCCGATCTAAAGCTCGAACTAAAATAAGGACGCTCTATCAAGTATTCTTAAAACTTGGTTGATTTGATAAAAATTTGATTCAGATAAATAGCGTGCTGAGATTTTATAAAACTAATCCTTAATGTTGGATGAAATACGATATATTCCGTAATCTTAACAAAGTTTTCGAATATTTATAAAATGTGATTGTGTTTTTTGCCGACCACTGATCTATAATAAAAGCTGTAAACATCTCAAGATGAACATAAGATTTCAAACCCGTCGAAATTCAAAGATTTGGTTCTCGGACCAAGGACTAGGAAAAGGTATTGAAAATGTAAATTTTTAATTAGCCCTTTAAAGCTAAATTTATTAAAAATCAAATCAAAACAATGTAAATACAAATATTCTTAGAGGCGAACATCAAGATAGGGATCTCTTGGGCTTTATCTTACTTAAATCCAAAAAAAAGGTTTAAAATATAACATTTTAAGTATATTTGAGGGTAATTTCTTCTATACATTCTGATATAGTTCACCTTACTTCAAGGGTTCCGCTGGGCAGTAATTTCAGTACAATGTTATTCAACCTCTTTACTAATGATTTTTCTTAACTGATTTTCAACTAAAATGGCCTTAAGATTTGAGCCTCTGTTGACCATCTAGTTTCATCGCTTCTATTGCAAAATGACCTACTATTGGATTCAACTCAATCTCATTCCCCTTAATATTGTTAAGTGTAAAGTTATGACCTTTTACAGTATTCAGCCGAATTGTTAGATCGTATTTTTAGTCTTCGTTTTGGGTATACTTTTCTGACATTTGTATCGAATCCAAAAGTTTCTTTGGTTTTATTAAGAGATGGAATTACTATACACTTTGCCGGTTCGGTATCAAATTGAATCAGTTCATAAAGCAGTTCAGAAGCAGTGGCATAAAAGCAGGCATCTACTTCCTTATAAAAATAGATACCGTTTAATTGAACTCCCTTCACTTAAGTCTTGACTGGTGAGACTAAGCTTGAAATTCTCATTGAAATTTAAAAATCTAGTCCTTACAAAAAAATTTGTATCTAAGAATGTACCTAGGTACTCCCTTGTCGAAAGTCGAAAAAAGATTATGCTTCTCTCACCAGAGGTCGCAAAAATCGCTGAACACTTTTAAGTTGTCTGTAAAAACAATGTTTCTGTTGGTCACGTAAATAAAGAGACAGCAAATAACACTTTCAGCTCTGTTTCTGCTTCTCTGTCGTGCCGAGCGGAATTTGGATTTGGTCTTTCACCGACCTTTTTTATTGTATGTTTATAAGTTGCACTGGAGTTTCTGTTAAACAGTCTCTGTTAGACAGATCAGTGTTATTTGCTCAACAGGAGCCTATTTACATGTGTTGAATGTTATTTGCAAACTCTGCTACTCACTTATTCAGTTGTTCGCCTGAAGCAAAAACGGGCAAATAAATATTATATTAAACAAAATAAGACAAAGTGGGCTACGTAAATTACCAAGAAATATATCATTGATCAGAGAGCAAGTTCTTATGCTGAACACGGACAGTCTCTCTAACTCTCCTTATCATGTATCATTCCACTATGGGTGAGTCAACCGAGCAAAGTTGCCTTTACAGTTCATTTTAGCAGAAGGTGACTTTGTGATAAATGCAGGATTTAAGACTTTTCGCTTTCATAAATTGATGTTAGCAAAATACAGAGCTTTTGTGAAAACGTAGCAACTCCTCGCTTGAGCTTTGAAGCGAGTTGCCAGTGCGAGCAGAAAATGTCGGCAATGTTGCCAGTCTAAGTGAAATTTACAAAGTAGGTGGGTTGTGATGTTATGGATATCATAATTTCCTTCAGTGCGGGGGACCTGGCTTCAACTCCAACTTCAAAAACGATACACTGATATGGAGTAGAGTCAAAACAAGAAAGATAGTTAAGATAGAATGAAAATCTATATTCCGTTTACTTCCTTAAAGCTGTATACAAAATATTTAACCTTTCTTAAAAGAAATGGAGAGATGATGTAGTAGTTATTATTCTTTGGCACCTCCCCCACTCTAACGCTTCCGCTAGCTAGCTCTTTTCTACCAACTAAACTAAGCATTCTTTTAAAATTTTCAATAATTGTTCTGTTTTTCCCATCAGGAATTGCAGAAGCAAAAGGAACTCCTACTGGCTGCTGAAATGGTAAGTTTAGTTACACCAGCTCTTACTTAATTTACTCTCTTACTTACTCTCTCTCTCTCTCCCCTCACAGGAACGCGAGCGTCGTCGTCAGCATATGAATCTCATTCGCATGCTGGAGCTGCGTCGCAAATTTGAAGAGCGTGAGAAAAAGAAGCATCAATTGGTCTTGGATCGTCTCATTTTGCGTGAGCGTCGCATGGCAGAACGTAAACGTGATGCGGATATTTTACAATTAATACGACGACCCAATGAAGATTCAGAAATGCCGCAGGATATGTCCATACCCGAGATGGAACGCATTGCAGGCAATCGATTGCCGGGTCAGGCCATGGCCGATCTTCTAATGGTGTTTGAGTTCCTGCATAACTTTGGTGAAACCCTGGGCTTTGATATGGAGTCGCTGCCCACATTGCAGAATCTGCATGATGCTCTGATTAGCGATAGCAATGCCGATGCCGAAGAGGAGTTGCTGTCGGTGATGACACATTTGCTGGTCTGTGCCATTGAGGATCCAGGTGTGCCCAATCCGGGACGTCACACCACACTGTTGGGTCAATCGTTGCGCAATGCTGATATAACCAATTCGAATGTGTCGGAAATATTGAGAATCTATTTGTATGCCACAGCCACTGGGGAAATACGTCAAATGCATGGCATAACCGTGGACAGGGAGCGGGAGAGACGAGTACCCGATCATCATCAGTTGGATGCGGATACGGCCACACATTCGGCCAAAAATCAAGAGTACTATAAACTGCTGCATGAGAATGACACCTGGAAGTTGTCACAGGCTCTCAAGGATCGTCCGTTTGTGGCTTTAAATCCAACGCGTAAGGCCCAAATGCTGGCCCATCTTTGCAATGATTTGCTCATGAATAAGGCGGTTTTGCGGCAAATCGATGGCAGCCTGGAAACCTGTGCTCAGATGCGTAAGGAGAAGTATATGACCGATATGAAGGTGCGCAAGTACAAGGCTTTGCATTTGCGCAAGGCACGCATTGAGGCCTATGAGAAGGCCCAGGCCGAGCGAGAGGCAGCCATGCAGGCGCTGGTGGCTCAACAGAAACTGGATGCCGAACGTTTGGCTCTGGCCAAGCAGGCCGAAACGGCGGAGGGCGAGAATTCCAAGCAAATGGCAGTGGAAACTTCTTTGGAAAGCAATAATGGTGAAAGTGCAGAGATTTCCCTTGAACAGCCCATGGAAGTGGAGGGCGAAAAGGAGGATTTGGTGCCAGCTTTGCCCGACTCACTGATTAGTCCTTCGAAACTAAGTGACAGCAATATAACGCCTGTTAAGACGCCACAGCTGACGGGCAATGATTTTGCCACGCCCACTTATCAGCATAATGGCTCCACCACACCCACCACAAGTACCACATCCGAAGCCCTGATGCAGGCCAAAAAAAGTGGCGTACGCAATTCCCTCAATGAGGATGGCAGCCATCATGATGTCAGCATTATAGAGGATGATCTGTCCGATCTAGACTCGGAGATTACCAATGTGGTGGAGGAGGATGAGGATACACGTTTGAGTGCGGATGAGCTGCAAAAGAAACTGGATAAGATTGTCAGAGCCTCGCTCAACTGCAAGGAGGCGCTGGAGAAGAGCACAAATCAGCTGAGAGCGGCCTGTTTTGGACAGGATCGCTTTTGGCGTCGCTACTGGAAGCTACCCAAGGCGGGTGGCATATTTATAGAGGCGCTGGAATCGGCACAAAATGATATTTGCGCTTATCATGAGGCATTGGAGGGTCTGAGCCAGGATGAACAGGAGCAGGAGAAAGTAGCAGAGCCTATGGATGTGCCAGAGCAGGTGGAGGAGGAGCAGGAGGAGCGGGTGCAGTGCCAGGAAGCGGTTACCCATGAGCCACAGCCTGAGCAGCATAACGAAGAGGAAGACGACGACGATGATGATGTCACCGAAATCAACAAAGTGGAACCCGAGATAGTAGATTTGGGTGATGATGATGATGATTTGCCCAAAAATGAGCCCACAACGCCACGACCCGAAATTAAGGTGAAATCTGAAATGGAACTAATGGGTCCGCCACCCACTGTTATATCCACCAAAACCGATTTCGAGGCAGAAATCAAAATACCCACCATACCCGGCCTCATACCGCCCAACCTTAACAACTCGGACATGCACAACAACTGTGATAAGTTGGAGGCCACCATCATTAAAACCGAGGCGGAGGTTAAGAAGGAGGATGATTGCATTATAGTCTCCACCTCCAGCCTGGATGACTCACCCAAATGGTTCTCCATAGTGAAACGAGAGGTGCCTCTGGTTAGTGAACTCTCAGCCGAGGAGGGTGGCGTCATATCTCAGGATTTGCAGCATAGCTTTGCCAATCAGAATTGCTACTCCCAGCTACAGTTGCAGGGTCATCCCTGGGATTTGATTAATAACATGCAATACTATGCCATACCCATGGATGAGTGTAAAGTGGATCCCAGTAAATTCTCACAGGAATGCATTTTCACTTTAAGCGGCCTGGATGAGAAGCAAATGCAAATCCAACTGGATGAGTATGAAGCCAAGTCAAAAAACGGTCTGGGTTCTCCTCATCCAGCAGCCAACGAGATGGCGGATGAGGAGCAGAATATCAAATTGAAAACAATTGAGGACAAGTTTTTTCGTTTGCGCACTGAAGCGCCGCATGACACGGGCGGAGGAGCCGACACTTTGGAACTGAAACCCAAACTGGAGTTGCGTCTGGATGAGGCTTTGTCGCAGGCCTATTACCATAACATAGCCAACATGTCGCTAAGCAGTGTTCAGACCTATATACCCATTGATATACCCTTACCCCTGTCCATGACACCCGATGAGCATCGTTTGCTGGAGCAGGTCAAGCTGGCCGGTTTCCCGGAGAAGGTGCATGGTGTCTATGTGCCGCGTAGACAACGCTACGGCTGGTGGCAGCTCAACGATGAACAGAAACTAAGGCAACTGCTCAAAACTCTTAATCCCTCGGGTTTGCGTGAACGTGAACTGCAGGAGAATCTCATGCGTTTTCTTAGCCTAGAGCAGCCCTTGGGTGTGAACTATCAACTGCAGTTGCATGAGTCTCAACTAGGTGAATACATGCTGCCGGATAAGCCCAGTGATTGGAATCCCAAGGTGGCCAAGCGTGTGGAATTGGCTCTGCTAGAGCAGCTGGAATCGTTGGAGGATAAGGTAGCCAGTGCCTCCATGCAATTGAAAAACTGGCAGTTGCCCAATCGCATAGAAAACGAACTCAATCTGGAGCCCGAGGATGTGAGTGAGGAGGATTTTGTTAGCATTATACCCATGATACGGGAGCGCATCATAGATCTGGAGGCCAATATTGAAAGACGCTACTTAAAGCCACCGCTGGGTTCACAAACAGGCGATGCCCATTTGGCGGTCATAGCCCAAAATCAGCATACCTCCACTCAGACCCAAAACTCAGCCTCAGCGGCTGCCTATCTGCTGCAAATGCAGCAGCAGCAACAACAAGTGGTGGGCCAACATCATCATCATCACCATCACCACCATCACCAAACGACGACGGGCAACAGCACCAGTCTCAATCCGTCTGCCTTCAACGAGCGCACCATGGCCTTGGCAGCCGCCGCAGCAGCTGCTGCTCCCAGCACCAGCAATGCGGCATCATCTGCTGCCGGTGGAGCAGTTAACTGTGACTTGGGCACTTCCGGCAGTGTGGAACCCAATTCGGGCAATGTGTCGCCCGCAAGCAATTGCGACAGTGACAAGGACGAGAAGGTGGAGAATATACCCAAGGGTCTGGTGCAGTGGCGTGATGCAGTCTCACGTTCTCATACCACCGCCCAATTGGCCATGGCTCTGTATGTCCTGGAATCGTGTGTGGCCTGGGACAAGAGCATAATGAAGGCGGTAAGTAAAATTATTCGGCTTAGTTTATGTATACCTTGTCCTGGTTAATTATTCTTTGGCTCCACATAAACTTACACTCATTCAAAACTAAACAACTTTCAAACACTTGTGTAGACACTCTTATGTTGGTCAGTGTAACTAACCATATAAAGTCACAATTACCTAAGTAGAAAGACCCAAAAGAGAGATTTCATTTGGCGATGTTTTAATGGGCGCGTTCAGCAGAGACACTTGATCACTAATCAGCTTAATAAATCTACTCTTATTATTTTGCATACTTTTAGGGTGTATTTTTATTACTTGACATTTGGAAAAGCTGAATGTAAATATTATATTAAATACAAGACGAAAAGTAGCTACGTGAATTACCAAGAAATATATCATTGATCAGGAAGCAAGTTCTGAACACGGCCAATGTAATTTTCGATTAAAATAAAGCTGGCGCTTAAAACAGATGGCGCCACTTTCTTTAAAAATTTGTCTGACCAATCCATTGCCCGACAATTCTTCATTCCTTCTATATGTGGGCCCTAAATTTATCTCTAATTTCATGAGTTCCTTTCTGTTAGGAATCTTTTAGCGGCTAGGTCCATCCTGATGCCTGTATGAATTCAAAGATTTGCTTTGGAGATATAGCCGAAAGATCTGATTTGTCTGTTAGGAAGTATGAGCCGAGGAATTTCTGCCTTCGACGACTTAGAGCAGGACACGAGCAGAAGAAGTGTGAGGCAGTTTCCACTTCTTCCTCGTCCCTGCAGCTTCGGCAGAAGTCATTGTAGGGAGCAACTAGTCAGGTGACATGTGTTCCGATCAGCCAGTCACCTGTAATAATAGCTTTTTGCTCGTATAACTATTTTATGATGAGCCTGCACGTAGCCATGGGCATACCTACAGTTTCCTTATCGGGTAGGAGGTTGGTGGTAGTGCCTAGTCTCGCGAATTCAACTGCTTGGCAATTGTCCCTGTGCCCTGGGACCCAATAAAGCTTAAGTCAGACTGTTCGCCATCTCTTAAAAAGATTTGCGGCAACCATTAACCGAAACCGAATTGATGGATATTGAGCCAATTGTTTTAATTGCGGCATGGCTGTCAGAGTAAATGCTTATTGTACTCAGCGTCTAAGCTGAAACTCAATTTACTCTTAAAATTTTTCTTCCCGTACGATTTTCTATAAAAAAAGTTGAAAAATTGGCTATGTGCTTCCGTTGCGTCCTTTGTCCGTTTAGGAGTGCTGCTTCTTACCTCCCGTGAACGTTCGCGCTTCTCCGATCGGGATGCTACCGTACTCTCTGTTTTATTTAGCTATCGCTTCTGATAAGTAAGTGGATTTCGAAGTCACGATTTGTTTGTTGTCTGATTGTTGTTATTGGTTGGTGGGGTATGCTCATCTGAGAGCTTGCCATCGACGGAATAACCATCTCCTGACAGGTACCCAGTAGTTCCTCTTCGTCGATATTTCAAGGGGTTTTAGCTCTCTCGTGTTTCCCGGGGAAACTTTCCCCTCTCAAGGTGTTGTTTTATTGATTTAAAAAATTTTAATAGCACCCAAGAAGAGCTTGCACTTTTTCGCTGGGCCTGGTTATTTTTATGGCTCTTGGATTTCTACTGCATTTTTAAGGTACTTTTTTAAGGAACCCAAAAGTATGCCAAGCATTGATGTGGTTTTTTTAAGCTGAGTAGTAATTAAGTCCGTTTTCTCATCTTCATGTTTCTGAAAATTAGTTTTGTGCTTTTTGGTTAAGATGTATAATTTATATAGCCTAATTTTCGGATTAAATTTAAAATAGGCGCATTCAGCAGAACAGCTTCTGATTCCTAATATTTTATTATTTTATGCTACGTAGAATTTAATTAATTTCATAACGCTGAACGGTGATCAAGTGACCCTTCAGTAAGAAAAGTCTGTGGGCGCGTTCATCACTGATCAGCTTCATAAAACTGCTCTTATTATTAAGCATACTTTAAGGGGGTCTTATTAACATTTAGAATATCATGTAAATATCTTATTAAATACAAGAGATAAAGAAGGCTACGTAAATTACCTGCTGAACACGACCAGTGATTAGGTGTCTCTGCTGCACGCAAGTGATACTTAAAATTGGTTTCTCTGAGATCTCTCTCTTAGGTCTGACTTCCTCACTCCTCTCCCCACTGTTCATTTTTGCCTGCCTTGTGTGTAGTTCTAGTTGTAGCTTTATTCAAAATTATGACTGCCTGGAAACTAATTCGATGTTTATTGTATTGTTCTCTGTTTTTTTTTTATGATTTATTTTTTGACTATTCTTAACTCTTTCGCTGAATGTTTGACTTGTTTGTTGTTTGTGGTGTTCATGGTGTTCTCTTCTTTCAAAAAAAAAAAAAAATACAAAATTTAACGCTTTCATACTCACACACACACATCCACATACACACATACTTAACAAAAACACACGCACACACACCCACCCGCATATACACCTGAATGCTTTTGTTGCCCGTTAAACCGTTTACCCTGTACAACAACCACACGAACTGCAAACTGACTACTTACTACGCACAAAAGTATGCAACGCCTGGCAGCAAGAACAACAAGTCCAGCACCAAAAAGCAGGCTACACCCAAACAAAAGACACCAAAGAAAACTTCGTGCAAGAAGAAGGAGAAGGAAATGATGATGCCTTCATTGAGCATTAAAATCAATCTGAAAGCCTTGGCCCAGGCTGACTCCGACTCGACAGAGACCAAGACTTCAGCTAGGCGACGCAGACGACGTTCAGCCACTACTACAAACTCTTGCAAATATTCAAATTCCTTACAGAATTGCCAGTTCTGCACTTCGGGCGAGAATGAGGATAAGCTGCTGCTGTGCGATGGCTGTGATAAGGGTTATCACACCTACTGCTTCAAGCCCAAAATGGATAACATACCCGATGGCGATTGGTGAGTACCGAGAATTGAATTTTGTCCCTCATCCTCGTGCCCATCAATTTGCACACATTTGTTCGTGGCGTCCTAGTTTGGTTTTTTTTTACGTTTGTGGCACCCACTTCCTCTGCCCTCGATGTGATTGTTCCCAAAGTAATCTCTGCTTTTATTTTTGCCTATTCCAGGTACTGCTATGAATGCGTTAATAAGGCCACCAATGAGCGCAAATGCATTGTTTGCGGTGGCCATCGTCCCTCGCCGGTGGGCAAAATGATCTATTGTGATCTCTGTCCGCGGGCCTATCATGCCGATTGTTATATTCCACCCTTGCTGAAGGTGCCACGTGGCAAATGGTATTGTCATGGCTGCATTACACGTGCTCCGCCGCCCAAAAAGCGTAGCGGAGGCAGCAGCAGCAAATCCCGGCGAGATCGTGATGCCAGCACAGCAGCCAAGCGAAGGAATGACAAGCAACCGCTGGTGGCAGCCACCAGTCTAGAGCAAATCTCTCTAGTGGGTGCCGGTGCGGATTCACAACAACAACAACAGCAGCAGCAGCAACAGCAAATGTTGTTGCATGCCTCCCAGCAATCGCTGAACTCATCGCATGATGAATCCATGACCTCGCTGCCAACTCCTTTGAGGTGAGTTTTTTGCAAGAACCCTAAAAGATTTCCGAGCTTAAACTTCTTCTTTCCCATAGTCCGGCTCATTCGATTGCCTCGGCCACATACGATGATCAGCATCATAACAACTCCATTGATGGCTCACGTTTCCAGCAGGCTCATAACAATGGAGAGGCAAGCGATGCTGGCGCCGCTAGTGTGACCCCCCACCACCACCACCACCAACGCCACCACTTATCCAGTTTATCCTCCGCCCAGCAATTTTGCCGCAGCTGGATTGGCCAATCGAACGCCTCCAAGTTTGCCACAACCCATGCCATTTAGCTCCATCATGTCACCGCGTGCCGTGACTCCCACTCGAACACCTACCCCCACGCCCACACCTCCACCACCGCCTGCACCACAGCTGCAGCCACCCACGCCCACGGCTACGGCCTCGCTGCTCATGCAGGGCTCGCCTACGGCCCTAAATGTCACCTGCCAATCGCCACCACAACTGATGACCATGCCCTCGCCGCGTGCCTGCACGCCCACGCCGCCCATCACAACCACCACCACCCAAATGTCACCACCGCCCATCAATATACATGCCATACAGGAGGCCAAGGAGAAGCTTAAGCAGGAGAAAAAAGAGAAGCATGCCACCAAGAAGCTCATGAAGGAACTCTCCGTTTGCAAGACTTTGCTGGGCGAAATGGAGGTAGGCCATAGCAATTGTGTTTCCATATGGTTTAACTAATATAAATTCATTTTGTTGCAGCTTCATGAGGATTCTTGGCCATTTCTATTGCCGGTGAACACCAAACAGTTTCCCACATATCGCAAAATTATCAAATCGCCCATGGATTTGTCTACAATCAAAAAGAAATTGCAGGATTTGAGGTAGGTGTTAAAATGGGAATGGAAAGGGTGGGGGGAAATATTACTTCCGGTTTTCATGCTGATCAGTAGGTCACTATGTTGATGAAACATGGTCAGACTTGGTATTTATGTGGGTTTACACCAATGACCAGAACCGAAGGCTTTATAATCAGTTCGGTACTGGTTTTTGCAATGCCCGATCTCGAACCCTAATTATTATGATTCGCAAAACTCGCACTAGTTCTCCTTTTAGAAAACAAAACACGATATAGGTTCTTCGATAAATAAACAGTCTGGCCTGTTCCCATTTTAAAATTCTCAAAAACTTACTAACCAAATTTCGAACTGAAGTTTCTTGAGTGTCAAAAAACTAAGTAAAAAAATAGAAGGCTAACATCGGCTACGCCGATGTTTTAAATACCCTTGCAGTTTTTGAAAGGCGCTACCATTGATAACAAAAAAGTTTTTCTCATTAGAATTAGTTTCTGGACCGATCGTTCCTATGGCAGCTATATGCTATAGTCATCCGATTTTGATAAATTTTTCCAGAATTGTGTGAAATATAAAACTAATAAACGATTGGTGGCTACATGGAAAACAAAAGTTTTTTCCTAGAACTTGTTTTTGGACCGATCGTTATATATATGATGTCATCTTGTAATTTTTCATTGTTTATATATAAAAACCACTTAAAAAAATTTTCTCACTGATATTCGCCGTTTTTGCAGCTATGTAGTCATCGTTTTGATCAATTTTTCCAGAATTGGGAAGCAATAAAACTATATATACCACGATTGGTGACGCTACGATGGAAAACAAAAAAGTTTTTCTCATTAGAACTAGTTTTTGGACCGATCGTTCCTATGGGAGCTATATGATATAGTCATCCGATCCGGCCGATTCCGACAAATGTGCAGCGTATTTGTATTTAAAGACTTTTGCAAAGTTTGGTTAAGATAGCTTCAAAACTGAAGGAGGAGATAGCAACGGCAACGGACGGACGGACAGACGGACAAACGGAAATGAACTCAGCTCGTCATGCTGATCAAGAATATATATACTTTATGTGGTCGGAAATGCTTCCTTCACTGCGTTACAAACATCGTGACAATTTTAATATACCCTCTGCAAGGGTATAAATATCGCACTTGCTTGATTAGCTAATTTTTCTACCCTTAATTTTGGAAAACATGGATTTCACCTAAGATTTGAAGCAAACGCCGTTCATACTTTGCTTAATAGTTCTTTGGGACGGATTATCGCTTCCCATACCATGACTCCGCTGTAATGCCGGCTTCAATAAACTTCGATCTTTCGCAAATCGTGAAATTAGAAAAATTTAAACGATTTTCATCAGTAAAATTAACCGATTTCCATATGCTTTTGAATCTTTTAAATACCTAACAACAGATTTGTAGCTGCGATTTATCTGTTTGGCAATATTACGCGTTCCAAAAGGCTCTATACTTTTGCCTTATCCATTATTGTGAAAAAATATTCCTTGATAATACTTTTATTGGACAGTAAACACCAGCTTGATGGTACTTAAAGCATTTTTTTTTAAATAAATGTTACTGCGTCTAATCTATGACCAGGAGTGTACTAAGTCATTATATCTGAAATTGAATTAAATTTATTGAATAAATTATAAACAAACATTCCCAGCCAACCATCGGACTCCGCTGGGTACACCTTTAGGACTACCTATACCCTCCTCTAGGGAGGCTCCTAAAATAGTCCCAAAGGTGCTTATCCGCCGGAGAACAAGACCTTTTTAACATATACGAAAAAAGGTGTTCCTCAGGGACTCCTTAAAAAAGTGATTTTGGAGTCCCAGAATGCTCACTCGAATAATCCTCAAGGACTCCAAGCGGACTCCTCTATTTGTCTAAGAGTTTTTGAAAGCGACTCCCGTCAATCATCCTTAGATAATTCAGACGGAGTGTTTGTGGTCTGCTTTTGGGCTCCAATAATGATTCGAAAAAAATTCTGGCTACTGTGTCTCAACACCAAAGTGGGGTCCATGCCGAACTTCTCTCAATCTCGTGGCTTGGGTGCAGCTTTTGCAAATAGCAGGTAAATGTGTCCGAATGTGTAAAAGTTTTAAAGAAAAAACTTGTGTTTTTAAATGTTCTAGGGCGGGGTCGAACTAGAAGTGCGCGCGTGACGTGAATTTAAACGTATCACGTTGTGTCACGACTTGATCGTGAGAAAACACAGCCTTTCGTGCGTGAACATTCGTGACATCTTTTTAATCATGCATGAATCGTGCGTGACGCAAAACGCTTAAAAAATTGTGTGCGTGAAACGTGCGTCAATAGATTTTTGTTTCGTGAATCGTGCGTGAAGGAAAAATCGTTCACGCGCGCACCTCTAGGTCGAACACAGGATTCTCCGCACAGTAGACTCACACACTACCCCTTGCACCACTCCATATTTTAAATTAATTAAATTGTATTATTTAATAAACTTGGAAAACTGTGAAAATTAATGAAAATTCCAAGAAAAAAAATGCTCAGTCTACTTACGTATTTTAAAACTCTATAAACGCTCCCATGCGGTTCTCCCGTGGACCCCATTTTTACTTCAACGTAGAAGCGCTCTAAAAACACTCCTGCTAGGGACTTCCGAATCAATCCTACATAGCAGCGCTCCATAAACACTCCTAAGAGGACCATGCTAGGGACTGCCATTTCAATCCTATTAGGAGCGCTCCAAAAACACTCCTTAAAGGTGTAGCTGTGGGAATCCCTTTTCAATCCAGTTTGGGAGTGCTCCGGATATGGTTGGATTTGAGAACCAAACCTAAACTTTACGACGGGTTCGAACATCCAGAGCGAGCGTTCTTCTGAATATCAGGCTTAGTTTTCGACACCTATCTGATGTATTACACCAAGCTTGGCAAGGTCTTGCTGCACCTGGTCATCCCATTTCAGTCTCGGTTGTCCTCTCTAGCGTGCTCTCCCTAAGTATATCGCTTATGATTTGAGCTTTTCAATTGGATTTAAATAAATGGAAACAGGCTAACGATTATTTTATAAGGTTCGAAAGACAGACACTACCTGAAAAGGTGAAATTACACAAATCATTTATATCATTTCCGTTTCTTCTTTCCCTTACAGCTACAAAACCCGTGAGGACTTTTGCAATGATGTGAGGCAAATATTTGACAATTGTGAAATGTTCAATGAGGATGATTCGCCAGTGGGCAAAGCCGGTCATGGCATGCGCAAATTCTTTGAATCTCGTTGGGCTGAGCTAACCGATAAACACTCCTGATATCCCTTGCCACAGCTTCAGGCCAATGCAGAAGATGTAAACACAACAATGCCGCCAACTATGACAGTAGCAGCAGGAGCAGCAGCTGCACCACCACCACCACCACCACCACCCACAACGCCAGTATCAACATCAGCAGCAATAGCAGCAGCTGCTATGGATGAAGCATTAACCGCACAATTTTGGTAGAGAATAAAAACGGAATTTGTACATACTTATAAAGAACACATATATAGTTTAGTCTGTAGTCTGTATTATTACCTATTACCATATACATGCATACATATATATACACACACTCGATAGTATTCAACGTCCTACGTTCAAGACTTGGAAGAAGCCGAACAAAGTTTTTTTTTTGCGCCCAGATATTTTTGGTTAGTTTTGTAAGCAGAGCAAGCAGCAGTATCAACCATAACTATTATCTATATACAATATATATATATATATATATATGTATATGGAAAACTGACAAATGAACGTACAAAAAACCAACACAGCAGCAGCAGTAGCCAGACCCCCCTTTGCCCCCCTTCCCTGCATCATTTGAACAGTATTTTGTGCACAAAGCTGCTACCCCCCCTTAAAGCTTAATCTTATGTTTAATTAAACAATAACAATCCATGAAACGCGCTCGTTATTTAAGTTTTACATTGTATTTTGTACTTACCTATATAAAAAAAACAAAAACGAAAAATTTACCTAAACAATATACTCAAGCAAAAACAAAAGGCACATTTTGTAAATGAAAGTTTAAATTAAACAATTAAATGTATTAAATTATTTACTGTGTGTAAATGAAAGATAAAAAAAAAACAAAACTAAATGTACTACTAGTTGGCATTTTTAATCAATCCAAAAATTAATGAAACGGAAAAAGGATGGCGGGATCAGCAACAGCCGCAGCAAACCAAATTATACCAAAACATACTAAAGTTGAGTTGTTTATGAGTGAGTGAACAAAAATGAGTGGCTCAGTTTTTTTTAGAACCTTTTAACTTCAAATTTCATTGAATAGAAAGAAAAACGTACGGGAAAGCTTAGCTTTCTAGGTGCCTGCAAGTGAGCAACTGAACAATGAAGAGCTCTTGGGTTCACTCAATCATAAACACCTTATATACAGCTGTTATGTGGCACATACAAAATGTTACAAATATATACACGAAAAAAACAAAAAACAAAACAAAAAAAATATTTAAAATATTTAACTAAATAACATTTTGAATAAATACAAATCATTTGCAGTGCAGCACAATAATTGAATTTGATGAAAAATAAAGAAAAAGGAAACGAAATTAATGATAATGTCGCCATAGCCGCTTTAAAACCAACACAAAACGAAAATATACACACACAGCAGATAGACAGACAACCTCAACAACAAGTACATGCAGCTAAATCGAACTACCTACACAAAATACCGCAGCAAATTGCAGCATGGGAAACATTTTTGAAAAAAATACAAAAAAAAACCAAATGATAGTTTGTATAAAGTTAAATGTGTTAATCCAGAAATGAAATGATATATAATATATAGTTGATAAAGTAAATGGATATGATGATGATGCTTGTGTACATACTAAGCCGCTCCTGAATCAAATTGTATATATACATACACGCATCCACCCCCCACTTCTGGTCTACACTCATATCAAAATGGTCAAATTCATACATTTTTCATTTCATTGTCTAAGCGCTTTATATCTCCCCCCCCCCATTCATTAATCCTTTGACAACTTGAAGTGAAAACAATAACTAATTGCATGTGTGTTGTTTTTTTGGTGATAAATATATAGATACATATTTATATATAAATATATATATTTTAATTTTTAAAGGCATATTAAACTAATTAACTTATACATATGTAAACGTAAATATTAACATTATTAATCATTATCAGTATATGATTGTGAGAACATGCAAAATGCAAGCTAAATGACAAACACACACACACTCACACAACAAAAACTCAAACAATCGAACAGTAAAAAAAAAAGGAGTTGGAAATGATGTGAAAAAAAAGAAATTTCGAAATTTGTGCACATGGAAAAATATAAGTAAATAATATAAAACATATAAACTAAAGTGAGTTTCATTTAAGAAATTATGGCAAAGGTATTGGCAAAGACAATCATATAGGCAAACCGCTCTGAATTTTAATCTGGTTAGGGTTATATGCACAATGGTCCCAAAGTTAATTTATGTTTGGCAAAATAGGAAAATAAATAGTAAACATTTTTTGCTTTTTAAAGGCCTCATTCCAGATGGCATAAATATTTATTTCGGCACCATGCTTCATATGAATAGAAACACTTATGAAAAGCTCTGAAAGCTGTATGCTTTTGAAAAGCTGTCTTATTTTTATAGAGCACTGTGCCGAAATAAATTTTTAAGTCAACTGGCATGAGGTCTTAAAAGAGAATAACGTGCATAGAAACCAAAACTTTTATTACGAAATTCTGCCTTAAAACTCCGCTTTAAAATTTTACTGAGGCAAAATTCGGTCTTAAACGAAAGTCGATTTAAACGATACAAGTAAAACATAGAAAATTATATCCAAGGTATATTTAAAACAATTTCATTTCAGTTGGATTTGTATATGAGCTTTGTCCTTTGTTTTATGTGTTTTTGTTGTGTGCTGAAAGTAATTCTGTTTTGTAGAGTACAAGTTTGGTGAATTCTCGTAACTGTTAATGCAATATTGTTCATTAAACTGTGCTCTATACGATAGTCTGATTGGTTTTTGCCCGAATTTGCCCGAATCCGTAAAATCAAATCACATAGTTTCAGACAACTTTAAGTTTAAGACAACAAGAACTGCTTAAAGTGTGGTTATCATATAGCAAACCGGTTCTAAAGCGCACCAAACCGTACCATATCGTTTATTTCAGCTCGTTAACCGAACCAAGAACCGGTGTTCTTTCAAAAATGCTGTACCGAACTGAAAACCACCTAGAAAAACGGTTGGGCTCGGTTCAGTATATCCATAAGTTTAATAATTTAAACACTACGATATTGTACCTTAAAATTGAGCAATTTGTCTTCTTCTCCTTTAGTCGATAGAACGACGCTCCCATTAGCTAGTAATTCAATTGATACTTAATTGATGATAAAATGGACGGTACCTGATTTCTGTCCATATGATTAATAAATTTAGGGCCGATTTTTCATCTCCTACATAGCACTATCTGTCACATAAATAACAGAGTAAAATTAAGTTTTATCTGACATACAGCAGCTATCTAGAAGATGAGAAATCGGCCCTTAGATTAGGAATCTATGTTATTTAAATGCATTTTAAGAAATAGATTTCAAAAATAAATTGAAATATCGTTAAAATCATTTTGGAAAGTTCGAAATACGGATCAGGCGTGATACTATATTAACGTTGAACCACAGAACCAAACCAAAACCACGCTTCGAATTGCTACAAAATCCATGTTATAAACCGAATCGGTGGTATAAAAACTCAGTGAACAACAGAACCGAACCACTCCTTATATCCAGTTTTTTTATACACTTGAAAAGTGTATATTAATTTTGCCCAGAAGTTTGTAACGCATAGAAATATTCATTTCCGACCACATAAACTATATATATTCTTGATCAGGACAACGAGCTGAGTTCAATTCCGTCTGTCCGTCTGTCTGTCTGTTTCTACGCGAACTAGTCCCTCAGTTTGAAAGCTATCGAGCTGAAATTTTGCACAGAGTCTTCTTTTTACTGCACGCAACTAATATGTTGGAACCGGCCGGATCGGATGACTATATCATATAGCTGCCATAGGAGCGATCGGTCGGAAAATGTGTTTTACTAAGAAAAGTTTTTTTTATGGTATCAAATTTTTATTATCAATGATTTAAAAATTTTAAATATCTGATATCTATATTCTATATATATTTTAAATCAGTTGGAGTAAAGTTTCTCAAGTGTATTAAAACTTCGGCACAGTCGAAGTTAGCTTTGCCTTCTCGTTTTAGATTTTTTTAGAGAAAATGTGGATTGTCGTAACTGTTAACACAATAAAAAATTTTTTTTTAATTTTTGCACGTTTCAGATTGGACATATGGACATATGTGATATAGTGTCCCAGCCCAAATTAGATTTGGCAAGTCGTCTGATGAGCTTAAAATAAGAAAACAATTCACATTTTTAGTTCCCAAACAACAAAGTTTGGGAAAGTCGGCCAGATCCGTTATATGGTAGCTATATGAAATAGTGACGCAAATTAAACAAAATTTAGTAAAACAACTGAGAAGCTTAAAAAAGTCTAAAAAGGGTGTGTTCCAAATGATGACGACGATTTCGGTATAAACGAGTCGATTTCATATTAAAATTGTTTAAGCTTATATGAGAAGTGACATTTTTATCAGCGGTAACTAGATTAGGTCGAAATATATTTGTAATTATTTGACGATTTGAAAACACTTGGCTTTGAGCAGTCGGTTTAAAATCGACCAATATTTTTGACCAAATCTAGTGACCGAAGAAATATAGGTCACTTCATATGTAAAGTTGTACAGCTTAAATTCGAAATGCGAACGTTTATACGGAAATCGCCGTCGAAATGTGGAACACACCCCAATTATCTAAATTAAGCGAGTTTTGGTAAATCGTTTGTATGTATATAAACCATATTTTGCGCAAATATCTCAATCATTAGAGATAATGCAGTGGTTCAAAGAAGTCTTTAATAAACGGCTTAGTTTACATAATGGATTTTAAATCGAATCAGACAGCAACTTCGTTTTGATTCAGTGGTTCCCACTCACTTGGTTTATTTTTAGTTATATTATTTTTTTCTTTATTAATGAAATGAGCCCTAAGAAAAAACTTATTTTCTTTATTTCGTTAACACCAGGCAACCATTTTTACGTTTTTTCCGGATATTTTAATAACTGTTTTCAGATTTTACTGTGGTGAAAGTTGCTAATCTCAGCAAATTATCATTTCAGTTTCTAAACTAAATATCGAATCGGTTAGAGTGGATGAACCCATTAATTGGTTATTTTGGAGCCCACCGCTGATCTAAATCATCATCGACTCGAGTCTCAGTTGAACGTGGCTTTTTTCACCTCAACAATTACTTGAAGAGAAACTACTCATAAATTTAAATTAAATCTTATATTCAAGTAAGCTAATCTTACAATTTACTCTGCCTTAAATTTACTCGAGCCTTAAAATTTCGAACATTGATTAATATTATTTCAATCCCCGACCCCCGTTAAATTTTTGGGTTGTATCTTCGGTGAAACTGCAGTCCTTTTTCGTTCTTTAAGATGCGCAGGATCCAAGCTAAGGCATATGATTTGATTAGTGAAAAGTTAAGATTAATTCATCTTACATTCATCCACTGTCTTTAAGGGAGTTCTTAAAAGATTTATGCCTTAGAAAGCGGCCACATGAATCTTCATTTTCCCCACAACAATCAGTAAGTGCCTACAGTTTTTTCCCCCCTCAACTCGACTTAACTTGACAGCTGACTGACTCCAACAGCATTTATGGTGACCACAAGATCAGCAGCTTTAGCTTCGTTCATTCTCATTGAACACACATGCCAATTACCATTTACTGTTGTCATAAGCCCCAGCATAGCAGCTTCGTCGGCTTGTCAGGCCATAATCAAATTGAATTGCCTGGGCAATTACATAAGGTTTAATTTACTAAACAAAAGATGCATATCGTTTGGTTTTTGAAAGCGCATCAAAGGCTTACCGCAAGATCTCTCCCAATCAGTCAGTCGGATCGAAGCAGATTGACCGACTGACTGACTGACTGAACAGGCTAAGTAGCAGTTGATGGCCAAAAAATCAATCAACCTTTTTATATAATAAATCTTAATTTTATATTTTTGGCAATTTTGAAAAGCTGACAGATTGAGGATGTTTCCCTTTATGAAGGTGCGAGTTTTAGTCTGAATTTCCGAAATTTTATTTGTGGGAATTGTGGTGATGGCCTTAGGTGTTAATATGGTTTCCTGTCCAACATAATCCGTAACGAACACCGTTAAAAAGCCGACAAACTGCGCATTAAGCGGCAAAAAGATCTCCATCTCCTCCTCAACTCCTCAACACGCGGGGCCCCATTGACAGTTGGGAAAAGTTGAAACTCGAAACGCTTTAAAAATCGCTGATTTATGTAATTATTCGGGGCGACAAGAATTTCGTGCGCAGCCAACAAAAAAAAAAGGGTCGACAACTGCAGCCCAGGAACACGACAAGATTGGACCGGCTGCTGCAGCAGCAGCCGTAGCAGCAACATTATCAAAACATCATGGAAGATGACCAAATTAACTGGAGCCCCAGACGGCAAAACCCACGATGGCGACGACGACTCCAAAACTTCTGGCTACCTGCGTGGCTGAGGCAATAAAATTGCCTCCATCGAAATTAAGAACGAACAGAAAAATGTATTGAAAAGTCTTTCGAGAACTGCAGCTGGAGCAGGCAGAGTCAACTAATTTAGCGCTGTGCAACGAAACGAGTTTTATGGTAAACACAAGGAGGAGGCTGGCCTCCTCTCTGTCTCTCTCTGTCTCCCTATATATATATATTGGTATAAATACATGCATATGCATAAATACATATGTAAGCAGCTTTTGCCTGGTTGGGCCTCCAAAAATGGAGTCTTTTTTTATGGCTGCATCGCCAGCCATTTGGCTACGTTTGTGCCTTGTGATTGGGACATTAATTAAGACACAAAATGCGATAAAAACAAAAAATAATGCCTATATATATATATCTCTTTAATTTCTGAATATTCATGCTGCAAAAGGGGCGCTGACTACATTAAATGACAGCTTAATGCCTAAAAATGAACCAACCGATCTGCTCGAATGGGTTTATTGAAACAAATATTATTCGACAGAGTATCTATTTTTGATGATTATTATTTGGGTTCTAGGAATCGAACTGCTTCATTACTTATTTGAATTATGACATTGGCTTCATACAAAATTTTGTTTTTGAAGATTCTTACCAAGTTTAAAATTTCCTGTAAGCTGCAAAAAAAAAATTGTATCTTACTATCGTAAAATCTATATTAAGAGACCTTATGGTTCTCTAATTTACTATGATTACATATTTTTGATATTATTGCGCATTCAAAAAGTATGGCTCAAAAGCAGCTGGTAGCGTATGTCTCCACTGTGTGAGAGGTTGTGGGTTCGATCCCGCCTCGGAACATCTAATTAAATGTTATTTCTTTAGATATTTAGTCCACAGCAAGAAAAAAAGGATCTATTTTGATGATCAAATAAATACTTTCTTTAGACAATCTGTACACCCAAAAAAATTCGTATCAATATTAATTTGATAAGCGTTGTCTCAAATTGAAACTACAACCAGTATCTTTATTTTTGTATCAATATAATTCAAGAAAGTATCAAATTAATATTAGAGGTGTTAACTTGAACCTATGCCTATTAAATTGTTACGTAAAAGTATCAATTCGAAACTCACACATTTTCGATGTTATCGAGTACTAGTTCGATGTTATCGAGTACAAGTTCGAAAATCGAACTGTCATACTCGACTCTCTCTAGCAAAGCAAATTGCATAAATGCTGGCACTTGTAATTCTCAAGTTGTTATTCAGCTGATTGATGATATAAATAGGGTACTTGATAGTGGGCGACAAATGCGTAGCAGCAAGAAGGAGTCTAATGAGAGATACGGCAAACTTGAAACAGTCTGTATAACTCTCACCAATTTGCCCTTGCCGTCTTGCGATAGAGCCGTTAAACACCGGTTAAAATATCGCAACAAAATTTTAGAAAAATAAAAATGTTCGATATTTTTTATTTATTATTGGCAAATTGTTAAAGGCTAGTATCAAAATGATACAAAAAAGTTTCAAATTGATACTTTAAAATTAATACAAAGAAATGTCATTCTGATACAAATTTGTATAATTTTGATAACATCGAAAATATTATTTTAATACTATCGAATTATCAACTTGATACTTTGAGTATTGAGCATAATTCGATACTCAATAGTTTCAAATTAATGACTAAATTGTGTCGTTTTGATGATTACTTTTTTTTGGGTGTACTATATTTTTATTTATAAATAATTAAGCATTATAATTGGGTCAACTTAAAGACCAGTATTCTTAGCCACATTACTAATCAACTCGAGTTTATCATTGATTTTTCTTAACATATCCTTAAAAGGCAGCGTCATACATTCAAATTTCACACAGACAGAAAATTTGGTAGGTCATTATTAAATACTTACACAGAAAAAAAATGATATAATCTGGGACTCAATATGACATTTTTTCATATAAAAAAAAGCCGATAAGATGCAGATGAAATTGACCTGTTCGAAAATATCAAACTGATATTCACACATGTCAAAATGATATGTTTAAGATCAAAGTGGTATTTTTTTAATAAAAAAAAAATATTAGGAATATTATATTAGTTATATTATTTATATATATGTCCCCCCCCGCTCAGAATTTTAATGAGCGCCATAGCCGTTTGGAAAGCAAAGAAGTTAACAAAACATTACCTTGTCTGGTGGGGATCGAACCCGGGACCTCGCACTTTACACGAATAGAATGACGTCTCAACGCAGTGAGCCACCGCACACGCGTCCGGGCAAACGTCTAAGGGACTATTTGTATTTTTTCTACGGTGCCCAAGCATTTTTTGTCTCTTTCCTTTTTCTCATTTTATTTATTATCTTATCTATTTGATATTAGTAAGATTAATTTAATATTATTTATCATCAAAATCATATGAAAAAATTGATATTTGATAAAATATCATATTGATCAGCCAAGATTAAATTGATATTTTATCTTTTTTTTCTGTATAATAAAGTTATTGGATCCCAAGAGAGATCCTTGTGGAATAATATGTCAGAAAAAAGAAGAAGACAACGATGTGTGACTACTGCTTTCCGCCTATCATATACGTATGATTTGATCAAATTTAATGCTGTAATGGAGAAGCTGTGGAGTCTCTAGCTGGTCCAGTTAGATCTTCTAATTTATAAGCAATTTTTTCAATTTTTCGGTATTACTTTTATAAAAATAAGAGTAGAAAATATTTTCTTCATGTGTCGCTTTAGACATTTTTATTTGCCATACTACTTTTAGAAAGATATAGGTATACCCCATTCTAAGTTTCAGTTAGCATTTTGTAATTGTAGAATAAGATGTTTACTTACACGAAAATTATGGCCAAGGACATTAAAAAATGTTTATTAAATCACAAAATGTTGATATTAATATCAAATGTCAGTGTTAACATAAAGCATTTACATTTTATGTGCACAGTGACTCCAAATACATATATGAAAAAATTCAAATTTTTATATCTCCGCTTGCAATAATATTGCACACTTTTCTAAAAGAGCCTTAGTGAAAGTTTCCTTGCAGTGTTTACATAGTTAAAAGAACCACAAAAATTCTCATGACAAAGCTGGCAAAAATCAACGAGACCGCTTTGTGTTATTGAAGATAAAACAAAGTGAGGCAAAAGTCAGCAGCTGAAATAGACAGTTTTATATTCTTAAAACATAAACAAATATTATATAAAAAGTTCCATACCGGGGAATGGCGGGCAACACAACTTTTACCTTAGCTGAAATTTTAGTATTTGTCTGGGTAAAACACTCACAATGGCACTGGAAAAAAAAATTTTTTTTTAATAAAACTGCAGGATGTTTTAACGCGATAACAACTTAAATATATTGTTAACACCTCTCTTTTAAATATTCATTTTAATTCGAGGCTATAGCAAATGATTTGATATTTTAATTCAATTTTTCCAGAAAGAGCTCACTTTTATGCGTCTCAATAATAATATTATGTGCTCCGAGGACTCCTTCTACTCTTTCCAGGAACTACATAGCTGAGTGTTTCTTATCCCCATCTGGGCTGAGCTGTCTATAGAGACCCGTCAGGATCCTAAGGACATTCTTTCCTTGTTGTATCAACCATTTGAAACCTTTTGCTTCCCTATTATTGCATATGCTTGTTTCAGTTCCTTGGTGTTTACCCAGGAGGAATACTAAACATATTCTACTCATTTCAAAGATGTTCTGATGAGTTTCTGAACCTATCATTGCGGTGGCTGCACTCTTTCTTTCCAGGGATACCTTTCTCAGATGATATAAAAAGAAAAATATCGATCTATCGATACGATATTGACTACCATAAACCCAGGTTTGAACCCAAACTTTCCCCTTAATGCAAAACGGAACTTGAGCTTGAGCAGAATTTTAGACGGAATTGAAATTTGCTCTTAAATGAGCTTTTGAGTTCCATCAAAAATCTTTTTCTTTAAGCTAAGCCCAAGTATTTTGAACTCAAGATTCATCACTGTCGTTCCCTGTTCTTACCAAGGCCCGACACGTGCTAACTAATTTTGTAAAACTGAAAACGCTTTCCCCATTATTATTTTAAACTTAAATTGATACAATTATTTATTGATTGGCTATAGGAAAAGGGACTCAGACATGCACTGCAATATTTTCCACTAATAATCCTAATTACCAAAGCTCTAGAAATTGGCGGCAATTACGAGATTTCCTGTACAAACTGAACAGCTGCAAAAGTCAATAATTACAATTCATAACTCGTACGTCAAATATTTTCAACAAAATGAAAAATTCTTTGGAAGCAGCTTTAATCATTTCCATTAGTTCCCTCAATTTCGTATGTGTGTGTGTTTATAATGTGCCATATATCATCATTATCAGGCTCAAACATTCCTATGCGGCTGCTGCCCACTGATGACTTTGCACATGTGATGCAGCTACCAAACACGCCAGCAACCGACCGGCCAGTCATGGATTATATTTGGCCGAACCAAAACCAAAACCAAACGAATCAACCTCAATATGTCGACAACTTTGTAGAAAATGTTGCCGAGTAGCTGCCATTTTACACGCAGCCCAACGCTAATGACCAAAAAAAAACCAACCAAAACCCAAATCCCACGAAAAGGGCCCCAAGACCAAGAGCCACGCAATTAAAATCGAATGAGCGCCGAAGCTTCCATGTTGAGCACTAATGGGTGAACTGGACTGTAGCCGGCGGACGGTGGAAAATGTGTAGAATTGTTTTAATGGCCGACAATATGGCCGCCTCGTTCGTGGTGTAACCTCGTCAGAAATCGAGCATAAAATTTTTTTAATTAAAAAATTTTTAAGTTTCTTTTTAGCTGCCACACTTGCCATTTCCTTTTGGTCAACGCCCCTGATTGCCTCTACGCATAAATCAAGTGGCCCAGCAGCGGCTGCAATTTCTCTAGAATTACACAGACAATTACACTTTGTAGCTGAAGCAGAGGCAGAAGAAGCCGCCAACGCCCGACCAGAGATGAGATCTGTGTGAGATCATGATTTGTGTGCGAGTCGTTTAAAATAGTGCGAACGGAAATCATGATTAGCTGTTTGGGCCATTAAAGCCGAAAACGGTTTCTTTTTTTGGAGCGGCAATTTAGGGTAGGTTTTAGCCATATGGCAAACTTGCAGAAGCCCTCCTGATGTTTTCATTTCCCCGATTAGGACCTTCGCAAATTAAAAAAAAAAAACAAAAATGCAAATGTCCCAGCCAGACTTTATAGACTTCGTTCCCTCACCGTGTTGGGAAGCCAAACCATCGTGTTCATGTGTCACCAATATGATGTTGTTGTCCACGACAATGACGATCAAGACGCTGCGATAATAGAGAGCATTGAGCATGGACTTGCACTTGGACTTGGGACTTGGACCTTGCCTTCGGAGCTACTGCAACAAGTTAAAGCCATGTCAGGCGTCGTTGTTGTCGCCGCTGCCGTGCACAGATGGCATCATCAACTTTAGCACAGCCAATCGATCCATGGCTACCTGGTCCTACACACATTGCAACATGGCCTCTTGGCTAGACGATGACGACGACGAAGACGAGGAGTGCAAGTCAGACATTGTCTGGTGTTGTCAACTTTGATGATGATGATGGGAGGGGAATAAGAGGGAACGAGGAAACCCGCAGTGACTTCATTGCAAACTTTATATATTTAACTAATATTGAGACCTATTCACTTATGGGGAAAAACCCACCACATTTGGTTAAAAAGAAAGTGCAAAGCGCTTGGGTGTTCACATTTTTTTTTGCTTTCGACTTTCCTGCAAGAAAATAAATGCCGTAGCCAGCTATAAGCGTATTGCCGACACAAAAGGGGTATTATAATTTTTTACTGATTTTTGTAACCCCTAGAAGGAAGCGTCTCTGACTTCATTAAGTATCCGTTCGACCGTCTGTCAGGCTAACTCTTCCCTCAGTTTTAAATCTGTCAGGTTAAACCTTGGCCCACGGGCTTCTTTACTATATAGGCTGCACATACGAGTATGTCGGAATCGGTCATATCCGACAGCTACGAAACACCATCATATAGTACGTAATAGAATAGTTCGTTAGAATTGAATAATGCATCTACACAGAAAAGAGCGAGTCTGATGAGAGATATGGTTATCTCGAAACAGTCTGTAACTCCAACCAATTGTCGCCTGGCTTTCGAGCTAGCTTAAGTATGTGTTTATTTGCAATCTTCTTATTTGAAGCCTCAACCGAATAAAGCAAAAAGCTCCTCATATGTCACACGAAACAACATCATGCCGGTTTCGGTTTTTACTTTCGACATTTGTCGATCAATGAAATAGACTCAACGTATTTTTGTTTTTTACTTTAATTCTTTCTTTTATGATTTTTAGAGCAGTACATAAGACAAAACTAGGAGACAAGGCTGCCCCCTGCCGAAAAATATGCTTTTTAGGTGTTCACTCGAATAGACTCAAACGTTGCAATTTAAGTTTCTGATAAGCTGAGCAAGGTTTTAGCAGTATTTCATTACCTCTTGCCATTTTCAATAATTTAAATATAAAATGGGTCGTGGAAAAGTTCTAGCAGCAACCTAACAACCAGGCTAATAGCAAAAAACAATTTCGAGAAGCCAGTCTATTTTGACTCATTTCTAAAGATATCTATTAAATTATATAAACTTCCAAAAGAAAAGAAATCTAGCCTTGTAAAATGCGAATTATTCCTCGTGAAGCCTCAAAGTAAAGTGATAAGAAGTGATTAGAAAAGCGTAACATCTTAAAGAGTGATAAACATTAAAAAAAAAACAGGGAAACCAACCGATTCTGAACCGAACCCAACCGTACCGAACCGCTTATTTCTGCTCGAAAATCGAAGCAAGAACCGAACCGATGTTCTTTCGAAATGCAGAACCAAAGCAAAAATCGTCTTTGAAAACGGTTTAATTCAGTTTATCGATAAGTTTAATGTAAAGACTCCGATATTTTACTTGAGAATTTAGAAATTGTTTTTAAAGTTTATGGTTGTGATTTCTTTAGAATCTAAATTTCGCCTTTGTAATACCTTTAAGTTCTCAATTTATACGTTTATATAAAGATAAGTACGGGTTCTACTAGCTTACAGCATAGAACGAGGCTATCTTTTGTTAGGCCATCCGACATTTTGATTGTAAGATCTGCTAACCAAGGAAATAATCGATTTAACAGGCGGTACCTGATTCGCAGTCAATATAATAATTATATTTGTATTCAGAATCGAAGTTTTTTAAATGCTTTCTAAGAAATTCATTTTAAAAATATCACAGGGCAACAGTATTTTCGGTGCCTCCCTTTAAATGATTATATAAATATGGAGTGCACTGAAAAAAACTGCATCACAGGTTTTTTTCTATCAGCTCTTGTTTCCAAGATATGGCGGAAAAACGGATTTCTAGTACATTTTGCCCTCACGAATTTCTTATGGACACAATAGGCATTAATTTCTGGATTTATCTGGCCCATTCAACAGAGTACATAGCAATGCTTCTGTAAAAAATCATACGCGCAATATTCGACCATGTGAAAGGGTCCAAATTGGTCTTTAAAGTCAAACGTTTTTTCAATTTATGGCAATTTTTACAAAATAAAAAATCCCTCTTTAAAAACCATACTAAGAAACGAACCGATAGTATAAGATCGCTGTGAACCACTGAACCGATCCACTGCTTATTTCCGGGTGGTTTGCATTCCTGAAAAGCCACTAAAATGGCTATATCTGCTAATTTATTTTGAATTTTTGCAAATAATTCGAAGTGGATGAAAGAGGAATATCCAAGCTGTAATAATAATGCAAAACAAAAAAATCTAAAAAAAAAACATTTTCAAAGGTAGAATATCCCCTTAATGGTTCGCATGACATTTGGAAACTAGTTCATTAACTTTCACACATAAATTTGGTTCATAAAAGTGAACCTCCTCTTTTTTGCGCCAATCAACTGAATGTGGCTATTAAAAAAAAACGCAAATAATAAATTACTCGAAAACATGCTAATGCCATAATTATTTAGTATAAAGTCAACTTGCCCGCATGCCATGATCAAACAAAATGTTAACCTTGCCAAAGTCCAATAAATGCCAAAGCCAAAAGCAGAAAGTTCTTTATGGCCAATTAAGGCGAGTCATAAATTGAAAATGATAAAACAATATTGGGACTAATATTTGTTAATGAACATTTGTGGACCCGCACATAAACTGAAGGAAACTGAAAACTGGACAAAAGCCAAAGAAGAAGAAGAAGACAGCGACTGCGAGCTGCGTGGCATTAATTGATTGAAATCAAAGTGTAAATTGCAGTCGTAGCAATTACGGACAACAAAAATGGCTGCACTTAATTGTCTCAGTCTCAGGCGTATCCAGCCAGATGCATTGAAGCACTGTTCATAACTCCGTAGAGATTGAGCATGGCGGCGTTGCGGTTCATTAAGCTAATTAAACACTGACACACACACACACACAGAGAGAGACACCGCAATTGGCGCTGGCTGCCATCATCATCATTAAAACTAAATTGAAGGAAACAGTGACCAATGAAGTTGTAGCCTATTAGCGACTCCATCCTCATCTTAAGAATCATAGACCAAAAACCGGCACTGCGTTAATTAAAGCAATTGTGCGAAATGCGCTCACGCAACTCAAATTGCTTTAAATCCAAATCGAAATCCCACTCGCTGATTGCGTGTTACACTTTTCAAACAAAAAACGGCATCATTAAAGGCAATTAGAGGCCTGCGAATTACAATTACAATTACAATTGAATGCCAGTCCGGGTGGGAATTGCTTGTTGTTTGTTTGCTGATTTAGCAATGGCTTTTCAATTCCAACTCCGCGCTCCTCACAATCTAATGGCGTTAATTAATTGCATTTAGCCAATGTGATGGAAGCAAATGCAGTCGGCAGCATTTAGCCCGATTATTGCATGCTCAAACACTTTTCAACACAAATATTTATTTATCGTTAGTTGGCGAGTATTTAACTGTCAGTTAGTTTGCTTGTTAGTAAAAACAATGGCATTTCAGTCAAGGCTCACAGGCATTTAACATGCATACACACACACACACACATACGAGCGCATACACTCGAGTGCTGTTCAAGCAGGCGGAAATCGCCAGGTAATCAATTACACAAAACTCAGGAAAGTTGAAAACTTGACAGCCAAGTTTTTCTCACAACAACCATTTTTTTTTTAAATATTGTGTACATATTTAAATAGAAATTTATTTGGATTTGAAAAAAATGTATATAATGAAAATTGAATTTCAAATAAACCGTGGCAAATAGAGCAGCAAAAATTTAAAGATAAAAATGTATTCATAGTTGTAGGACGATTTTTCTATCAATCATAATTTAAGGTGGATTTTTAATAACTTGGTTTTGCTCAATTGATTTAAAACTGTTTCGGAATATTACTTGAATAATTCGTACCATATTGAGATCATTTAAGGGGGTCTTCTACCTTTGAAAAATTTTTTTTTCTAATTTTTTGTTTTGCCTTATTATAATAGCTTGGACATTCCTCTTTAATCCCATTTAAACATTTTTTTTCTATTTTTTTTACACTTAACTACAAAAAAAAACTTGAAAAATCTAAATTTTTTCTTTAAACGGCCGCCAATTTTTCCAAAAAATATTGAAAAATATGATTGAGGTACGGGCCAGAATAACATCAATTCTAATCATAACCTCATTTACCGTTTTCAATTTTATAAGTTGCTCACAACTATAAGTGCGTTTTTCTCGAAACCACGTTTTTTGACCTGGTAGCCATGATTTCGAAAGTTCTACTGAACCGATTTTGATCAGCCATGTTGAAATCGACGCAGAATTGATATAATTCTAGCCCGAACCTAAATCAAGAAAAAAAATTGGTATTTTTTTTTACACTAAACTCAAAAAAAAACTTGAAAGAGCGATTTTTTTAAATTTCCGCACAATTCAATTTTGATTATAACCTCATTTACCGTTTTCATATCCGATAACCTGGAGTCCCGGAATTAAGGCTATCACCTTTATACCATTTTTTTGAGACCCTAATTGGCAGGCCGATAACTTTTTAAACAGCCCTCGAATTCCAACATTTATTTTGTATTTTTTTTTTGTTTAATTAATAAATAACACAAAACAAAAAACCAAATTAAAAAGGCTCATTTGGTTTTCTCTCTGGAATATTTTTAAAAAAATCTTAAAAAACCCAATCCGAAGGTAAAAGACCCCGTTAACAGAACCGATTCAAAGACAAAAATCCAAACATTTTTTTCACCCTGAACCGAACCTGTTTCAGACCTTCATGTTCGGGTTTGAATTTATTTTTCATAAGTTTCAATATTGTGGGGTAGGATCTTTAAGTCCGTCGTACCCGCAACGAAAAACTCACACATGCATTAAGCATTTTACACAAGACGCGCGTTCGGTTCGCGGTTCGGTATGGTTTGGTTAAAAATTAAAATGAAAACCATTAGATGGACTTTCTAAATTGATTCGTTTTTCAAAACAGGGCTGCAAATCGGTTTTGAACCGAACCAGCTTGAACCCGGAATTCCGAAATATCTTTTATTGTGAACGGAACCTTTAATCGAACCTCTTGTAAAAAAATACTTGAACCTGAACCTGTTCCAAACCAAAACTTCCGGTTTGGCTTAACAGAAGTTTAAAGCGGGCTTTCACAACCCTAAAATTTATTTTGTCTGATGAAAGAATAGAGAATAGAATAGAGAATTGATTAATAAATACTTGAAGAACAACTACTTTAAATGTGAATTGAAAATAAATAAAAAATCGTAGGTTCAAGGTAAAAAAAATTCAGAAAATCTGAATACATTTTTTTTTTTATTTTTAACAAATAAATGGTTTTTTTTTAAAACTTGAAACGAACCTAGGTTCGAACCAAAACCTCCGAATTTTTTGGCCGAGGCTGGGAAGATCCTGTCCAAACATTGCTGATTAGTTGTTGAACTGATTGATGTGAATTTCAGCTACATATAATGTATGATTTTCTCTCACAAAGTCTTAGGGCATTTTGGAAAACGAACTTTCAAAAGGAAATGTGTGTAAAACCAACATGGGATTTGTTTTTCTTTTGTCTCACACTTGCAATTATATTCGCTCTCTATTCAAATCGTTTGTTCGCCTGGAAATCACTCACCTTGTTCAACCCCTTGGTTTAAGATCAGCTCAGAGGTTCAAAATATTTTTCACAGCCCACAAATTACTTGTAATAAATTTGGTGTCAACCCACAAAAAAAAAACAAAAAAAAACGGCCCCAAAAAGAACAGCCAACTGCTGTTTATACAAGCCGAAAACAAGCTGCAAAACTATGACTCCATGAAGCAAGTCTCCAAATGTTGTGCTGGCACAACTAACCCCAGGCAGCATGGTTTGGTGGTTGGTTGGCTGGCTTCGATGGTTTAGGCCATTAGCCAAAGACAACACCAACAACAACTACAGCAACAATAACAACTTTGGGGCACGACATTTGACAACGCTAATAAATGTGCTGAATTTCATATTTATGGCTTCATAATTCCATAACCGAGTCGAAGAAGCCAACATCTCTGAGCAGGAGAAGGTGTAGGTGGAGGGGAGCAGGACTGTGAAGCGAGCACTCCTAGAAGCCGTAGACGGTGTTGAAATTTCATATGGGCCGGCTCCAGCTTCAACTTGGTTGAGTCAGGCAGGCATGGGGCCTGGCCTCGTCTCGCTCACAGCCAGGCGTCCTCGTCTCTCACAATAAACGCCAATTAAAGTCGCCTAACACACACATAGCAGAGAAAAAGAGAGAGAGGATGGGGGGGTGGGTTGGGGTAGGCGCAGACAGGCGACATTTGTTAATGTTCGGTCTTGGGCTCTGGCGGCTCACGTGAGCATAAATCAAAGAGATTAATCGAACATGGCTCAATTGCATGCGAACATGGCATCGAGACGCACCAATGGACGCAGTTGAGTCATGGATCATACATATATATATATATACAAATGTGTGATGATGAGCTCATAGGCCACCACCAAGCACTCCATTTGGTTAAACGCTCGACCAGCCCCGGCCACGAATAGCGATTTCTTATAATTACAGATCCAAACGGCCACAGACATGTAATCAGCATGGACAGCCGCAAGTTCAACTACTCCAACACCAACACCAAAAACTGGCCATTGCCAATAATTTGCTTGTCTGCCATTTTGGCTCCGATCCAGGCGAGCAAACTGATAATTTTGATTTACAACATGCCAGTTATTATTTATAACTTACTTAGACCCCAAAGAGTTAGCCATTTAAAGGCGCATCCTTTTGCGTTTCTTTGTCTGGATTCTGCTTTTGCCCTTTCCAAAATGGTCGTAGTCTACTCCGCCCATTCACGTTCACCTGGACTCACGTTCTGACCGCAAGCGTTGCGCACAGACGCAGCGCCAGGAAATAACTTACTTTTCTTCTCCCAGCTTCAAGCTCTATGGGAGTAGATCGAAGAATATGCGAGAAAATACATAATTGGACATACATGCGCTGGCTCAGACATATGGGAGGAGTATGTGCTTGTGTGTGTGCGTATGGGTGAGAAGGTTAATTGAAGATTTTCAAAGTGAAAAAGTTGTTTGATGAGAAAAACTTAGGAAGAAAAGAAAAAATGATAATTTGAGCTTTACTTAAATGTCGTGATATTTTGGTACAATTTGATACCGAATTATGGGTCATTAGGTAAATTATGTTAAAAGCAATTTCGTAAGTATGCTTTCCCAGAAATGATCGAGTTGCACAAATGAAATTATTAAAACAGCATCACTGGATGGTCCGATATTATTATTTATTTCTGGTAAAGGATATCCGTATACATTTTCTAGGAAGAGAACTAACGATGGGACAATCAAATAATGCGCAAGGAAAAATCTTTTTATACCCTTGCAGAGGGTATATTAAAATTGTCACGATGTTTGTAACGCAGTGAAGGAAGCATTTCCGACCACATAAAGTATATATATTCTTGATCAGCATGACGAGCTGAGTTTATTTCCGTTCGTCCGTCTGTCCGTCCGTCTGTCCGTCCGTCTGTCCGTCCGTCCGTCCGTCCGTCCGTCCGTCCGTCCGTCTGTCCGTCTGTCCGTCGGTCGGTCTGTCGGTCCAAAAACTAGTTCTAATGAGAAAAACTTTTTTGTTTTCCATCGTAGCGTCACCAATCGTGGCATATATTAATTTTATGTGATTCCACACAATTCTGGAAAAATTTATCAAAATCGGATGACTATAGCATATTGCTGCCATATAAAATATCGGTCCAAAAACTAGTTCTAGTGAGAAAAACTTTTTTGTTTTCCATCGTAGCATCATCAATCGTGGTATATATTAGTTTCATATATTTCCACACAATTCTGGAAAAATTTTTCGAAATCGGATGACTATAGCATATAGCTGCCATAGGAACGATCGGTCTAAAAACATTCTAGTGAGAAAAACTTTTTTGTTATTAATGGTTGGGCCTTTCGAAAACTGCAAGGGTTTTTAATTTCTATTCTATTATTCTTCTATTTTTCTTATTATAAATTGTTGGAAATGATTTTAGGACTATTCATTTTAATTATCTTAAATCAAGAAAGTAATTTTAAAGCATCCTTTTAATATCTGCCGTGGTTGACATTATCTTAGACATTGTTATCAATCAATTATATTTACTTTAAAAAATTTTTAAAGTATTTTTCCTCGCGCAAATTGATAAATAGATTTTCCATTCTGAGAATTTTTCTAAAATATGCACCCGAGAATAAAGCCGAAACCGTATAACCAAAAATTTATTTATCTTTTTTTATTCGCCGATGGTATTATTTCCTCTGAAAAACATTTAATAAGAATTAAAAAAAACTTTTTAATTTACCTTCCTCGTCTGGGAATCGAACTCGGGACCTCGGGGATTGGACAACAGAAATGGCCGCACCTCAGCTCACACGACCACGCACCTCATACAGCAAGATGCGCCAAATGACTTAAAAGAATGCAGCCGTATGTTATGCTCTAAATTTGTAATAGAAGTGGTGGTCTAGTGGGTAAGACTATTGACTTAGAATGCCGAGGTCGTGGGTTCAATTCCTCTTGGAACCAAATAATTTTTTTTTGTTTTTTTTTTACATTTTTTATTTTTTTCAATGTCAAGAGTTCAAATAATCATTACGGATAATTTTGCATTCCAGATTGCGGCTTATTGTTCGAAGTAGTAGTGTAGCACTTGGCACATACAAAGATTAACTGACATTACCAACGCTTAGGAAACGTGACCATAAATATTGGTGACGTATTGCCATAAAAAAATTGTCTTAAAATTTCCGTTTTAGGTTAAATTCTCATCGTTTAGGTAAATAATTGCTATGAATGTTGAGTTATTGGCAATTTATTGTTTTAGGAACTGCTCAGCCTTAAAATTAGGTTTTTTTTTTTTTGAGTGTGTATACAAATATTCTTAGCCAGAAAAAATACATTTCAGGAAATATCGGCTTATTTTATTTGATATTAATTTAAAAATCTATTCAAATTTTATGTTTTTAAAGAATTTAAAAAACTCCACTGCAAAATATATCTTTCTCGTTTTGATAACTTTTAGGATAATTTTCACTTTACTTTTTACCTAATAACGAGCGATTTTATGATTGCTTCTATTGCACTTAAATCTGTCTTACAACAACAATTAACTACAAAAATTAAACAAGGATCAGTTCACGGATATTTTTAATGTACTTTTAATACTATTCAGATGTCATAATCATAAATTCTACGTTATCGTTGGAAAAAAGCACTTAACAATATATATTTTTTTTTAAAGCTTGTCACGTCACATCATTTTGTCTGTCTCGCTCATTTAAAGCGAAATTTTTATATTTTAATTTTCGCATTTTGATGAAGATGAAACTATTCTCTAGTCTTAAAGCGATTGAGAAGCTCGCTTTTAAAATGTCATAAATGCCGGAACCGCCTGGGTCGGATGACTGTATCACATAAATACCTGCCATAGAAATTGTGTTTTTGTATTCTAAATGAATTGTCTGAATTTTGAACCACTCGGATGGTTATATATATAATCTAGGGATGCAAACCACTCGGAAATAAGGAGTGCTTCGGTTCTGTGGTTCACAGAGATTTTAAACCATTGGTTCGGTTCAGTGGTTCACGGTTAATATATAATTCGAAAACGGCATCAGGCGAGAGATTCTGTTTTTAAATTTCCGAACTTTCGAAAATAAATCTAAAAATATTCTGCAATAATTTTCGAAATGGATTTCTTAGAACGCATTAAAATAACTTCGATTCTCAATAGAAATATATTAATTTTATAGGCTGAAATCAGGTACCGCGCATTAAATCCATAATTGCCTTGGCGAGCTGATTTTATTAGAAATATACTTTTAACATTAAGACAGATGTAAAGGCTCTGTCAATAAAATCAAGGATTGTTGACAAGCAAAAATGTAATATATACCATAGTATTGCGAAAACGGTGCGGATCAACTGGATTTCAGTCCATCCTCTGAACAAGAAGAACCCATACTCAACTGTTTATAATCCTTAAATAGAGAACTTGAAGGTACAGCAAAGGCTAAAATATGATTAATGAGGAAACACTACTACTATCTTAGAAAAATTTCTAAATTCACAATTCACATCATTAAACTCATCGATAAACTGAACCGAATCATTTTTAAAGTTCTTGTTTCGGTTAACGAGCACAAAAAAGCGGTTCGGTCCGGTTTGGTTCAGTTCAGATTTATTGGGCACTTATACACTAAGGGAAAAATGCTGTGAAATTTTAATATTTTCAATTAGACTTAACTTTATTTTGCCATTTATTTAGTGTTAAATATGGAATTCGTAAATCTGAAGTGCTTACACTTTAATTTGTAATTTAATATGAATATTATTAAATTTTATAGTTTCATATTAAATAAAAAATTAATTATATTGCTCATTTAATTCGACAACGGCATTACTCAAAAACACAATTTTTGAGTTAATGATGCAGAAATTATTGCCTTGTCATATTCTATCTTGTGTAAAATTTTAAAATAGTTATCTTTTATACTCCCCGCGTAAGAGTGACTTATCTAGGATGAGCCATCTCATTTAATCAAATTAAAATTAATCAATCAATCAAATTAATTTATTTTTGCAACAAAAATGTCACAATTTAAAATAGAGAAAGGTTTTGTTTCAATAAAACCCTCAAAGGACTTTTAGGACTCGATTTTCTATTAGAAACATATTATATATGTATAATATAAATTGATAATGAATTGATCTAAAAAATATCAACTCGATCCTTTTTAGTTTTATAATACCAACAAGTTATACTGGTTTCAGAATCAATGGATCATTCTGATCAATTTTTTTTACAGACATTTTTTTTTGGTCATGACTTGAGAGTAATTTTCAGTACCTCGACTTTGAATTTAAAAGCCAACCAAGATAGATATAGAAATTTATGTTTATGATTAACCCAGCAGGTTAAGCTTATTTCTATGACCATAATTGGTACAATCACGACGCCTTGCATAGAGCCCCACCCCCTTGACACTGTCCGAGCCAATCAAGCTAATTGCAGTGACTGGACCAATACTTGTTGATTGTCATAAGGTTAATAAGTTGAAATTCCAAAAAACCGGCGTTGACTTGTTATTAAGAAATGAAATTTTGTTGCTTTATTAGGTTTATGTTTTTTTTGCTCTGCCTTTGCCCATCATTATTATCATCATCATCATCCTCATCGAGTTGTTACCCCGTCCGTGTTATTATTATTGGAGGCAAGTCCTGTGGGCCTGGCATGCAATCTCCACTTTAACTTCACGTTTTTGTGTTTTGTTTTTGTTATTTTTGGCAAAAAGGTTTTTAATTTTTTTTTTGTTTCTGGGGCGTTTCTCGCTGCCTGGGTGTAATATTTTTGATTACCTTCTGACACGAAATGATGGTGCCTGTTGGTGTTGGTGGCTTTCAGTAATAATGGAAAATCTGTTGGTGATCAGCGCGAAACCAGTTGCTGCCATAAATTTTTGATAGGAGATCACGCAGTCGGTTGTCAGCCATTTATGGCAATCATAAATGCCGAAGTTATCTGCACTCCAGTTACCATATGCGAGAGATCACGTATCAAAGCGCCAGTCTATATAAAAATGAAATGAATTCCAGGAACACGATCTTCTCACGCTTCGTGCATGCGGGTGGGCTCGATGCGAGACGGCGGCGGCGGCGGCAAGCCTCTCACATCTCCTGTACTTGCCATAAATAAAGGATAACAGGACAAAAGGATGAGCCAATGCCAGGCAATTTGTGAGTTGACAAAATATCGGGCAATCTTTGATGTGGCCCGCAGTTGTCCTTTTTTTTTTTTTTTGTGTGTTTTGTTCCTTGACCTGCCCCTGTGTGTGTTTGTGTGTAAATATTTGGACATTTGTTTGACTTTTCTTGTTTAAGCCGATTGTGTCTATCAGATCTTTGACTTCTCTTTTTTTGCTCTACAGACAATTGGCGCTTTGGGTGGGCCATCAAAGCTAATCAGGGGGACAAGAAATATGTTGCCACTTGTAAAACGCTCGCTGCAAATGGTCATGTTGGAAAAATGTGGATCCTAACAAGTTGTTGGCATGTCGGCCATAAAATAATTGTCATCAATTGTCAATAGCGACAGCTTATCAAGTGGGGGGGGCAGTCGGAATAGTCCATTACTAGCTACATGATCATCACACATGCGCATAATCATTCATAATTACGTATCGACTAGAGAGAGAGAGATACGACGAGCAAGTGTTCCCGCTGTTGTTCATAACTGATGAACTGACGGCCCTATATATGGTCCGGACTATACAGTTGTTAGAAATGGCCAAGAGCTTTGTTGTTGTTGTTGTTGCGGCCTAACTGCTCTTGGTTTTTGCTCTATCTGCGGCGCATGCCAGTCATGTTTGGGTTAAATGCCGATACTAAAGAGAACTCGGTCAGAAGGCAGTTATGATAATGACATGAACACTATATATAGGTATAGGAACAGAAATAGTGAGATATATGTTAATTTGGATTAAAGAAGATGTACAGTCAGCTCGATGGTATTTCAAAATCTCTTGAGCTCCTTACTATAATTATTCAATCAGTTAAATTATTTTACTTGGCAGATCATTTAAATAAAATTTATTTACTCTTTGCTACTTCTCTTCTCTGCTAGAAAAAATATTCTTCAAATAAGGATTCCCTTAGCAGACTGGTTTTTGATAGCTGTGTTAGGGCGGCCATTTAATTGGCATATTGTAATACCGCTTGTCTCCTTTCAATTTCTCCTAGTTGATTGACTTTACGTTCAATTTCAGGAGTTTCTTGTGGAAGAAATATTTAGGGACCATCCTTTTAAATCTTGAGACATAGCGTACAGCTCGTAGACATCTGTAAGAAAGTATGAGCCGAGGAATTTCTATCATCGACGACTCGGAGCGAGTCACGTACAGAAAAAGTGGGAGACAGACACCACTTCCTGCTCGTCTCTTAAGCTTCTGCAGAAGTCTTTATACAGTTTAAAAGCCGGTGACCTGTAAGAGACCCTACAACTGCCGCGTAGTGTGCTCTAGATCGACTTTCGCTGCAAATTGGCCAAGTCAGTAGCGCTGTACTGCAGGAAGTAACTGACTGCCAGTTTTGAGTAGCTTTCTGCTCGTATAAATCTCTTGTAAGGACCCTGCACGTAGCCATGGGCATACCGACAGTTTCCTTATCGGGAAGGAGGTTGGAATTGGTGCCCTGTCTCGCGAGTTCGTTTGCTTTACAAATGTCTTCTAAGTACCTGTGGCCTGTGATTCAATGAGGTTTATGTCAGATTGCTCTGCCACCACTCAAAGAGATTTTTCGACAGTCGTTAACCGATACCGTGTTGGTTGATATTAAGAATATTAAGAAAATGCGTCTGAACTGAGTTCTGTGCGCATATTGGACTTCCTTGATAGCAAGGATTTACGCTTGAAAGACACTACTGTGATATGTTAGTCTGAAAGAATGACTGATGAAGAGTTCTTCGGAGTATACATCGCCACTCACTAGGTTACCGTGTTTCAAGCCATCAGTACAAATTTTAATAGAGTTGTAGGGTCCTGACGGACCTTGATTCCACTTTTCTCTAGAAGGGATGAAGACGTGAAGAAGGTAGAATGGAATCCTGTTAGGAGAGAGTTATCCGTGACTGTAGCTCTGATCAGAGACTCTGATAGTTAAAATTTGTAAACTTTTTTAGAATAAATTTCAAATAAGTCAAAGGCAATGAAGGCGCACCGAAAAGTTACAGAAACTTAAAATGCAGCTTCAATAATTAAAACGCGGTGTCGAGAAGCAGATAAGGACCACCCTGAATCGATATTTGGAGAGACCAGTTCGGCGTTATACATTATGCGTTGCTAGAATCTGGTGAATCGGTGTAAATAGTACGGTAAGTACGAAAATACTTTATTCAAGTACAAAGTTCTTATATCAAGTACGAATTTTTCAATCCTGAAACACTTGATGCTAGTCCGTTCCGAGATATATGACATACGTTTTGAATTATTATTAAATCTTTTTGATCATAGTTTTAGGTAGTAATAGTCTTTAGTCAATCCCGATTAACTATTAAAACAAGAATTTGCGTACTTAAAACAAGAAAAAAATATTTCGCCTTATAAATTCTAAATTATTCCCCAAAACATTCTTGAAACCAAATAAGAGTACAAAATTTTATTGGTTTGTGCCCATTAAATTCTTAAGCTGTTTTCAATTTGTGCTTGAAACGAGGTCTCTGTGTCCATGCAAAGATCTAATCAAAATCGAAGAAGCCAAAACTGTAGGACAGAAATCTATCATCACTCCATAAGTAGAGTGATAGAACCAGTTGGGAATTTCAAGGACAGATTTCTGTTTCAAAAGTTCGCATTTTCTATAGCTTGGCATTTTAAGATTATTTTGTACTTCAATTAAGAATGCGTTTTCTAGAATTTTTCGGCTAACTATAAGTTTGAAAATTTCTTGATTCAAGAATGTTTGTTCTCATTTCAATAAAATCGGTCGTTTTTGGACTTAAGAATATTTTATACTTAACTTAAGTACACCCAAGATTAAAATATACTTAAAATTTTAAGTAAAAATTCCTGAAAAACTTTTTACTCTTCGAACCTTTTGTACAGAGTATAACAATATTATGTGTGAATGTGCTAAAAGTATTTTTAGAATTTTCACTAAGAAAGTCTCTAGTTTTGAATTGGTTAATGCCTAAATTTGGATTGAAGAAAATTACTAGATCTACTTGAGTACCGAATTTAAACTGTGAAATGTTCACGAAATCAAAAACTTCATATTAAAAAAATGCTTTCCCACGATTTAAGCTAACAGCTGTTTCAATAGTTGGTCTACACTTAAGTTGCGAAATAGTCTTATGGATGTCATAGAGTTGCCACCTGATGCATGCCGGGTCCTGCGGTAGTTTATCGATGAGTACTTATTTCAATAGTGCGAAATATATCAAAACCATATTTTCAAGCTTTTTTCGTAAAGACTTCGAATACTTTTCGCGGTTTTTCAATACCAATCTTTAAATAAAAGAGTAAAGGAATAGCAGTAAAGCTTTACAAAATCAAGAGCCAGGTTAATCTCAATTGCCTAGTTTCGAAAAACAATCTACTTTAACATCATACTTCCCTTGGCCCAGCACTTCTCGTTTCATTGCACTTCACTGCGTCAAGCAGTTTCAAAATATTCACGCGCATGTCTTTCAATTAAAATTTAACTCAATAAAGCGCTTTTCGGTTTATATTTTACGCGTTTCCTTAGCCAATATGGCCCATCCAACATCCTACCTACTCCACTCCACCATTATCTTGTGCAACCCTTGGGTTCCTTCCCCATCTCTCTCACTCTTTTTCTGTCTCTTTCTCGTTCTCTAAACGTTTCTAATTTGCTGATGGCTCACAAGGGAGTGCCTGGCCTGGGTCTTGGAGCCATGTTCATCCCTTTGTGGCAGTTGTTGTTGTTGTTGTTGGGCTGATGGAACAATAAAAACGCGCGTGTTTTTACTACAAATTGACGCTGCAAAAGATCAAATGGCAAATGCTGAACCCCCCAACCCGAAGCACAAAAGCTGCTGCTCCACGTGGTGGAAATTGAATTGAATTGCTCGAGGGATTTTATGGCACGTTGCGGAAATCGTTTTATTATCCTTGTGGCTGTTTGTTGTTCATTTTGGGCTCTCTGCCCGGCTAAGTGCGTGGGTGTGTCTCCATGGTAAGCTCTGAGGGCTGGGCAATTTATTATCTGACGCCAGCATGTGTAAATAAACTTGGCCAGTTGCGGGGGCCCCAGCTCATCCTTTTAGCCGCAACACAAACACAACAATTGCGTGAAAATGTCACGGCTGTGCACGTAACGAGCTAAACAAGATCCTGTGGCCACGATAAGGCAGTAATCAAATTATGCACAGACCCCAGCCAGGACTACGGGTTGATTTTAAGTTAATTAAAAATCATGACAAAACAAGGCCCCGGAGGTTTCCCCTTTTTGGGTTCGGGTGGGTGATAAGCGTGTAAGTGCACAGATTGAATTAATTATGCCCTGGGCACAAGCGACAACAAACTGTACCTGCCGGGCATATTGTTTGCTTAGGCTTCGGCTCCTACAGCCGAAAACTTCTGCCTTGTGCTCTGACCCTAATCAAGTGTCGTAAAAGTTGTGTTTGTGTGTGTGTGTTGCTTTTGGACTTTTAATTATAGGCTTACTCGCTGTGAGTGTTCTCTTTTGTTCTACCGAGGGTAAATTTAATTAGCCAGCGTACCCCGAATACCCCCAAATACCCCGCATGGCCTGTGTGGAAATGAGATTTTAATTAATTCAGTTATTAGTTTAAATATATGTTATTATTTTTGGGCCAATTGTATGTATGTAGCAGTTGGAAAGCTTTGGTAATTGGTTAGTGGAAAAACTACGTGTACATTATCATTATCATGAGTTTTCTCTGCTAATTGTAATGGCCGGGCAGTTTATTATAGGCGGAAAATTATTTAGTGGGAGAGAAGTTTAACATAGATATGATCTAATTTTGGAGTTTTTAAGTGACCCTTTAATTTGGAGAAAATATACAAACATTTTTTGAAAGAAAAAAGTGGTTCGGTTAGAGTTCAGATGTGGGATTCCATGACTTTATATGAACTTTAATAGAATCCGTTCTGAAGTTTCTGGATTGTAAAATAATCACTGTACTTTACTTTTTAAGCAGTCTTAAGTTATTTATTTATAAGTGTTAAAATATTAATTATTTTGTTTAAGACCAACGGAAAAGTTTTAAGATTTAAGGAAGCACTAAACATTTTGATTCGGTATGTATTTATGAACTTTTTTTCGGAGACGAAGATTAATGATCAAATAGCGTACACATGTGAACTACAAGACCCTTAGTACCCATCCCCACTCCTTGGAGGAACGCTTTTTAATAGGGTTATTTCGTAATTATTTTGATTTTGAAATTTGAAAAGAACATATATGAATGCATAGGATACCCCAAGACCTTTTAATCCAGAAAAGTCTAGTAAAAATAGTTAATAGGCAATTTTCGAAACGAGAAGAACAGAAAATATGGTGATGGTTAAAGTAACGTAGGATGCTATTTATATTTCTGGCCTAATAATGAAAACGCGAATAGTCAGGGCTGTACGGCGGATGGCCCATCAATTCGACGTTTTGGGCGATCAAAAAGGCGCTGGTGTGAGCTGATGTGTGAGTGCTCGCATTGTCATGGTGCACAATGATCTGTCTTCTCTTGTTCGTTTTTCGAATTTCTCCGAAGACTTCAGGCAAACAAATTGTGGTGTACCACTAAGAATTGACCGTCCTACGTTGCTCAAGCGGAACTGTTGCAATATAACCAGTTTTACCGAAAAAACAGGCGACCATTTGCTTCTTCCACGAACGACTTTCGTTGGAATTGGCTCGTCTTCGAAGACCCACACGGTCGATTGCTGTTTTGTTTCGGGCTCATAAGCATAGATCAATGATTCGTCACCTGAGACGATCTTATAAACGTCTTTTGAAACAACGCGATTATATTTTTACAAAATTTCTTTACACCAATCCGCACGAGCCTTTTTTGAGCGATTGTCAAATTGTACAACGAGTACAAACCTTTTTTACGCCCAGGTGTTCATGCAATACCGAATGTATGCTGGTGGAAGAAATGCCCAAGGATGCCTCTATCTCACGGTATGTCACATGACGATCTTGCATTGTCAGTACACGCACGACATCAATGTTTTCCGGCACAACGACTGTTTTTGGACGACCTTCACGACCTTCGTCTTCGAGCGAGCGTCGCCCGCGATTGAATTTATTAAACCAATTTTTCATCGCCATACAAAGATTTAAGTACATCGTTGCACTCTTGTCGTGATAATCCACGTCGAAAGTTGTGAAAAATGATTGCACGAAAATTTTCACGAGTTAATTCCATTTTTCTGCCGAGGTAATTTTTTGATAATTCGTTAATCGATATCAAACGTGGTCACATATGAAAGAGTTGTATGGAGCTTTTATCGATAAAAGTCCAAACTTTTTTTGGGAAAAGGCCAATTGGTCCTAAAATAGCTAGAGCTGACATAGGCCAGAAACTTAAATAGCAACCCGCGTATATCAAGTTAGAGGATTGGGGAAAATTTGACCTAAAACTATATCAATTAGAAGGCGACAGTTTGCTTATCTTAAAGATTATGACACATTTGTTGGTTGCAGAAGCGGACTTCTGGAAAGAGGCCTTAAACTCGATTACCAAAACTGCCTGTTTCACATAGTTTTGAGTCTACTATTTATCCTTTTCCTTCCTTCCATAAATTAGCTTGCCCCCTTCCGCTACCCACATCCCATAACTTTAACAGCTGCTAAATTTTCCATTCAATTAGAAAATGAAAAGCAAATAGGCGTTACAAACTGCCTTCCGCCGCCCTCAGCCAGAAAAGAAATAAAACCATAGACCCACCCACAAAGGGGTTCGGGGAGGGGGCAACGCGGCAGAAAGCTCAAAGGTTAAGTTGAAAATTTAAACTTTTCCAAAACGCCCCCACATGGAGGTTTGGCATTAAATTGAATGATACAACAAAAACTTAACCTGTCGGGCATTTAATCCATCGAGTGGTACACGCAATGTGCGAAAGAGACAACTGCAATTAATATTCGCTTTGAAATGCCTGCATAATTCATGTGGGTGGTGTGGGATTGCTCATTGCTTTTTAGTTATATTTTCATTAGCGATATTTAATGGTGCCCACCACAGCAATGGGAACCAGGCAAGGTGCTCAGATCGCCTCGTTAGGGTTTCCTAATTATTACTACCTGGGGGTCGCATTGCTTCATTGCCTGCCGTTTGAGTAATTAAAATAACCTAGCTGGGGAGGAGAAGGAGGAGTACCTGGCCAACATGGCCGAACACGAAACGGAAGCGCATGGCAGCGTTTAGCAAATGCCAACGCCGACGCTGACGCCATTTGCAGCTGCTTTTTTGGGGGTTGACGATGACCCGACATAGGGTTAAATGCTATAGTAGGTATGTGTGTGCCTGGCAACCAATGAGGCCCTTATAGAAAAGGTAAGTTTGGCTGTGTTAATTATAACTACAGCTAATTAGGAAAGCTGAAGGTTACTTGGACTATGGGTCAAGTTTGTGATAGACCGAAGGAGTTACTAAAAAAATATTGTAGTACCTTGGACTCAAAGTTTCAAGAATGTTCAATACATTCAAGAAGGCAACTTCAATTAAATCTTTAAGCTTGAATTGTGGTGTCCTACTTAGATAAGGCAAATTACCTAGACTGTAAGTTGGTACACATTGCATTAGGGTATTAAAGATATAATTTTTAAATAATTAAGTAGGTATTCAATTGAATTCTTTATATACTTACAATATTTATAAGAACTTATTCAAAACATCCGAAATATTGTTTATCAAATGATTTACATTTTAAAGTATTTCTTTAGTTACCAGTTGAGTTTAACCAGAAGACGGTTTAAACTGTTTTCGACAGTATTTCTTTACATATAGTGCTAGACCCGAAAAGGTGCGTGAAACACCGAAATCGGATTTTTCGGGAACTATGGCTTACACCGGATTGTAAACCCAGAATGAACTTCGAGAAAGACGGCAAACATTTAGCTAACTTCAAAAATGAAAAAAGCAGACGTTGTCGTCCAAGACGCAGGCGGCCGAACACATTCGGCAAATTCACACAAACACGAGCCGAACACTTGCCGAGCCCTTCGCAAAGAGAGTAAAAATCAAGCAAAGCCAATCAGTGCTCGCCTAGCCTTCAACAAGGTAGGTTTGAGCCGCTTTGCGTCGCATTATATTCGCACACCAATACACTCTCACTTTTTTGCCTCGCTCTTTGTGACTAAGGCTGATCTAGAGACCAACGAATAGAGCAAATAACATACCTGTGAATACAAGAGGATTATATTTAAGACAAAAAGGACTCATCAGAAAAAACGGAGGATCTTAAACTAAATTAATGATCTATATACCAGGGCTCGTAAAATAACACACATTTTTCTTGAATATTAGTTAATATTCTAAGATATTAACACAAAGTAAAATATACAAGCTGTAAAAATCATTTTTTTCAGACATGAAAATAAAAAATTTTAAATAAGGAACAAATTATTTTTTTCATGTTTCTAACACGAGCAATTTTTACACGACTGTTTTTTACAGGCGTCAAGAAGGCAGCTCAAATTATTGACATGCCAGTAAAAAACAATCGTGTCAAAAATGTTTACAAAAAAAAAAATTTTTTCCTTATGTAAAATTTGTTATTTTCATGTCTGAAAATAATTATTCTTTAAAAAAATTTTTTCTTATGTCAAATTTTTTATTTTCATATCTAAAAATAATTATTAGTTACATAGATGTAATTTATCATAGCGTGAAAATAATTTTTGTGCATTTTACGAACCCTGTTATATACCCACACGTGAGAGCTAGAGGATTCTTTGCTAGACACCTAATGGAGATCAAGGATGGTGTGATAAAAAACATTTGTGAAAACCAGGAATGCAAACCGGTTCTGAACCGAATCAAACTACTAATTTGTGCTTGTAAACCAAATCGGTGTTCTTTAAAAATGCAGAATTAAACCCAAAACTGCACAAAAAAATATTTTTAATGTTTGAACTGAACTAAATAGCATTATTTCCTTTGAAAAAAACTTTTTATATGCTTCATAAGATATTGCAGTGTTTCCATAGTATCGGGTTCCGTACATCTTCTGTAATTCTGTAGACCTCTCATTCTTTCTTCGAAGGTCCTCTCATTCCTTCTTCGAAAGTAATCTCATTCCTTCTTCTAAAGTCATTCCTTTTTCGAACATCCTCTCATTTCTTCTTCGAAGTCCTCTCTTCATTTAATAAACTTCAAAGCCCCGCCGAGCTTCTCTGCACTCTTTTGGCTGGTGTGCTTATTCATATTTGTAGAAATCTGTGGAAAATGCTGGATAACTCATAGTCCACCCCTTTTAAAAAGGAAAACTAATCAACATTTCGTAGTTCCTTAAGGATTCGTGGACTCGTTTGCGTGTTAATAAAATTATGTTGAATTGGGTGGGTGATTTGTGCACGTGAAACTTAAGAATTTATTCGTAATTAAACGCAATTTGGTTAATTAGACAAGTTCTTATAGTTTTTTATTGGTCATAATTAGTTGGCATTTTTCTAATTATGTGGAAACGGAAATAACGTCTATCGATCCATCTAACGTTCAAGATAACTTTACAACTTTACAACTTTATCATAATGCGCTCATAAAATGCAACAAAATCTGCTTGCCATTTGGAGAGGGAGGATGGGGGGGAGGGGGGAACCTGTTTTGCAACTTGGTCATGACCAAAAGCTCTTAGGTGGCACTTCATTAGGCAAGTCGCGCTGGCGAGGGAGAGGGAAGGAACATAGAACCGAGCGATACATTAGCATTAAAAGGCACTTAAGCTGCGACAGGAGCGGCTGTCGGTTTGACTTGGCAGACGTAATTATAATACGCCATTAAGCAGTCGACTCCATGACGACGTGGCTCGTTTCAGCAAATCAAAGAGCGGCCTAGGCCTGCACACCAACCCCAGCCTAAATGAGGCAAAAAATTAAATAATTTAATCTTGTTATTGCTGGAAAATCAAGTTGTTGACTTAAAAATCAACTCGCGTGAAGATCGTGCAGCTTGGTTGGCCAAGTCTCGCTGCCAAACCGGTCCCCAGAAGGTCCCCAGGAGGATGCGCACACACTCGCACACACAGCTCTTATGACTTCATAATCTTAATTAACGTTTTCGCGAGAGAGATCCCAACTCTCAGGTAAGCGTCTTCTAAGTGCAAGGGCCCCCCCCCCCCAATCAAGTGAACGTGTGTTGTTCAATGCCCGGCAGGTAGACTGGACTGGACTGGTGTGGACTGGGAGGACCAGTTCGACCCTTCAGTATCTGTTTTAGGAATTCAGCATGGCCGAAAGAACTTAACCAAAGATCATTGTCCAGTTTCACTGGAAATGTTTGGCAATAAAGATATTTGGGTGAATTTTTTGAAATGGAGCAATTTGCTGTAGCTTTTTTTTTTTGTTCTAATGTGGAGTCTGCAGAGCAAGGCAAACATTTTGTGTAGATATTTCTTTTTTTATTATTGAAAAACATTTATCATGCCATGTAACCGGTGCTTAGCCACAAATGTTGCCACATCCTCGTAAATCCACTTAACACAAAATGGCTGAAACGACAGCATCTGTGTGTGTGCGAGTGTGTGAGTGGCAAGTGCAGGATCTGGGAACGGAGGATATGTGGTGAGATGTGAGAGATACTTAGCTGATTTACACGCTGTGCTAACGAGGGGTTGAGGCTTAGGGGTTGTCAAATGGTGTTCCATGGCCATGTAACAACTGACGATGACATGTAAGTGGCTTTGGCTTGCGGTTAGGATTTGCTCTCATTGGTGTGTGTGAATGGCATGCCAATTGCTGTTGTCAGGCATTTATTGCTATTAACGAGAGCTTGTTGTGTTGGTGTTATGCTGAGAGAGGGGGACGGGGGTTTCTTAGAAGTGCGGAAATAATTTCTTGGTGAAAGTGCAACAGCTGCTTGAGCACATAACTGTCCCAGTTAATTGCTTATGAATATAGCAGAGGAGTGGCCAACAGAATGCTGATGAGATGCTGTAGAGAAATCTACGTAGAAAATTGCATCAGTTGGAAATGTGAAATATTTGTGTTTTTTTTTTGCCATTAGTAAATGATGCGGGCTTTCAGCTCAACTAGGTCAGCTTTTTGTGGAAGTTCTCATACCCTTACAGCTGCATATATTGTCAATTTTTCTTTCAAGACAGCTACACTCAGAATAAGCAAAGCTCTGGTACGAACAGTTTTGTACCTACAATTTCAATTACTTTAGGCCTTTGGGTTTACTCAATATAGAAACCGCTCATAATATTAACGCAAATAAGAATTCTTAATTCTTAAATCGTACGTTTTTCATACCTGAAATGTGTATTTGGATGGACACATTTAAAGTATTAGGTACAAAATTTCACCAACAGTGCCAAGGCAATAAATTATACAATTCCAATCTGGTTAACTGGTTTTTTTCAGAACCATCTGGTATTTTGAAACAGAACATATTTATTGTGGACCTCTCCCTAGGCCTTCTGCACGTTTTTATATATAAAGGCTTCTCAAACAGTTCCACCGTACCGAGTTAATATGTCGTGTCTAAGCTCAGTGTTCAAGGAATTCGGTAATTTTTTAAAAACCATTTTATTGGTTTTAATTTTAAAATTTTCTCTGTTCGTTCGTCGCTTAAAAAACTGATGGTATACGTTTGAGAACGTGGGCTCATTTCAAAATCGAAAAAAACTTGGAAAGGATCGGATATGAATGTAAGAAATACACTGGTCGGCACAATTATTATACACTTGAAAAGTGTATTTTAATTTTGCCCAGAAGTTTGTAACGCATAGAAATATTCATTTCCGACCCCATAAACTATATATTCTTGATCAGGACGAACAGCTGAGTTTATTTCCGCTTGTCCGTCCGTCCGTCTGTCCGTCTGTCTGTCCGTCTGTCTGTTTCTACGCGAACTAGTCTCTCAGTTTTAAAGCTATCGAGCTGAAATTTTGCACAGAGTATTCTTTTTACTGCACGCAACTAATATGTCGGAACCGACCGGATCGGATGACTATATCATATAGCTGCCATAGGAACGATCGGTCTAAGAACTAGTTCTAGTTAGTCAAACTTTTTTGTTTTCCATCGTAGCATCACTAATCTTGGTATATGTTAGTTTTATATGCTTCCACATAATTATGGAAAAATGTATCAAAATCGGATCACTATAGCATATAGCTGCCATAGGAACGATCGGTCGAAAAATAAGTCTTTGTGAGAAAAACTTTTTTGATTTCCATCGTAGCGTCTCAAATCGTAGTATATATTTGTATTATATGTTTCCACACATTTCTGATAAAATTTAACGAAATCGGATGACTATAGCATATAGCTGCCATATAAACGGTCGGTCAAAAAACTAGTTCTAGTGAGAAAAACTTTTTTGTTTTCCATTGAAGCGTCACTAATCTTGGTGTATATTAGTTTTATATGCTTTCACATCATATTGGCAAAATTTATCAAAATCGGATGACTATAGCTTATAGCTGCCATAGGACCGATCGGTCGGAAAATGTGTTTTACTAAGAAAAGTTTTTTTTATGGTATCAAATTTTTATTATAAATGATTTTAAAATTTTAAATATCTGACATCTATATCCTATATATATTTTACATCTATATCCTATATATGGTTTAGACGCAAATTGAACCTAAAAATGCCGAAAATGGCTAATTTGTATGTGCTGTCGCTTAGAACACCATTTTCATTCTCCTTTGGCCTCGGATGACTATAGCATATGGCTGACATAGCAACGATCGGTCTTAAAACTATTGGGAAAAAGTGGGAAAAACTTTTTGGTTATATTGACTTTTTTCTTTCAAAAATGCAAGGGAATTTAAATAAAGCCTTCTTTTTATTTTTGAATTTCAAAAATTTGTTATAGATCTAAGTAAAATAATTTTTAAAGTCCAAACCGTCAACCTCTTCCTTTTCTCTCTGCTACGTGCTAGTACTACACTCGACTGCCCCAAAAAGTAGGCTAAGCCGGAAGCTAGCCCCCTGAAGTATGCAATATTTATCATGGTTCGTAGTTCCTTAGACCACATCCCCAAAAAGTAGGCAATATATGTTAAAGTCCATTTTTGCCAAGCAAAAGGATAACAGGAAATACCTGATATAAAATAAAAATTAACTTTTTTTTGACACAAATTCAATAATGTATTAAACCTACAAATCTGTATATTTAAAAATGTATATTTAATTAAATTTACTGCAAATATCGGTTATATAATGCAAACGCGTTGATCGCATTTTTGTTTATCGCTTTAATCGAATCTTAGTACATTTGAGAAGAAACATACAAAGTGGTAGTCATATTCTCAATGTTTCTTCCAGTTTTTTTTGTTTCGGACAAGAATTGCGACAAGTATGATTCACGCCATTGAAAAACTTCAGCGATGTGGCATTCTACAAATTTCCATGCCACCCAAATTTTATAGAATATTTTAACTAAAAATTTTGTTGTATTCTTTGATATACAATCGCCCTTATCTAAATGCCAAAAAAAATATAAAAATGTGATTTGAGTCTTGTTAAACGATAACTAATGATTTGCCAGCTCAAACTTTCCACTCTTCTCAGCATCTCCCACTTCGTCTCTGTTGGAAGCTCTAAAAGCTGTAAAACGATTTAGCGAAATTGATTGAAAAATTGTAAACATTTGACACGCCATTTTGTGCATATTAAAAGATAAAGTCAAAAAATCAACAAACGCCCCAAAGGCGCTCAAAAGCGTTGGCAGGAGGAGGAGGCGGGTGAGGAACGCAGGGCGGTAAAACGTTTTGCATTGAAAATCAGCTCAGCAAATGCCGCCAGCCAAATGGCACGCAAAAAAAAAAAAAAAAAACACAACAACAGACTCCGACTCCGTTTTCCCGGCACAGATTACATTAATGCGGCGATTACAAGCCACAAACAACGAGTATAATAAATGGATAATGCTGAAAAATAAGGTTTTCAATTTTTCCAAAGCCAGGAGCAGCCCTGGATTGTGTATCTATTCTATTGATTGTTTGGCCAGAACTATGAGATTATTAGCACTTGGTTGCAGCTGCCGCAGGCACATTGGAACGCCCTCCACACACACACAGACAGACACACAGATGCTGGGATATTGCGTGTTCTACGTCCATTTTCGAAATTTTGCTGCTTCATCATCTCAACTCAACCCCCAACTCTGGGCGCTGGCGATTGGTTTTTCGGCATCATCAACAGCAACAGCGGCAACATTGGGAAAATTTATGGCCCGCTGGGCATTAGGAGAACATCGATTTAGTGTATTTTTCCCTCATCCTCATCCTCAGTCTCGCCCTCTCTCTATCTCCATTATCAATTTCAATTTTTGGTGGGTTCTTGTTTGATTGCCCTAATGTGTTTTCCAATAGTGTCTGTGTGTGCTTTGCAGCATGACGATGTTCAAATATGTTGTAATTTGTTTTCCAACAGGATGCACTGCATCATTTATTATAGTTATTTAAGAGCAGATTTGGCAAAAAAGAAAACGATCATTTATTTGATGGACATTTTTAATGGACAGCCAGCAGGCTTCCATTTGTTGTTATTGGATATGCAATTTTTACATACAAGAAAATGCTGAAAAAAATAAAGAACTTTTTTTTAAACGACCCATTTGGTCTTTTAAGATTTCTTGATTTTAAAAATTACCCAAAAATGGAGGCGCTAACGCACATTTGCCAAAAACCCAAAAATATCTTAAAAGCAATAGCATGAGGAGTCAGCAAATTGGATCTCCACTTTTCTTATCAGCCTGGGGCAGTGTGTGGATCGGGTACGAAATTGAAATTGTATGCAAGCAGCAGTTGCCTAATGGAGTCTCATGTTAAAGCAGCACAGCTGCCGGCCACAGCAAGCTTAGTGGGATGAAACCGATCAAATGTGTGTTAAATTTCTAAAAAGTTGATCAACAAAATATATGTCATATCGGCGATTTTGTATAAATTTTAAAATTGAGTCAATAATTTTATTAAGTTAGTCTTGACGGACACAATTTATTGAGCGTTTCGCTTCACGCACGATTCATGAAAGTTTTTGAGATGCAAGATCACGAATAATCACGCACCATAAATTTCATGCATTTGATTTCTATTCAGAAGTTTTCTTTTTACATATTTTAAGTCCGATTTTTGGAAACGCAAACAAAATGGTTGATTCGTGGAACAATGGTCTTCCTTTAATTTAAGTGTGCCCATACCAGTTTTTCAGATAAATGCCAAATAACTCGCCGAAATTTGGTGAAAGCGTCAAAAAAAACGAGAAGGCAAAGCTAACTTCGACTGTGCCGAAGTTTTAATACACTTGAAAACGTTTACTCCAACTGCTTTAACCGGTAAAATATATAAAGGATATAGATATCAAATATTTAAAGTTTTTAAATCATTGATAATAAAAATTAGATACCATAAAAAAAACTTTTCTTAGTAAACCAAATTTTCCGACCGATCGGTCCTATGGCAGCTATATGCTATAGTCATCCGATTTTGATACATTTTTTCCAAATTATGTGAAAGCATATAAAACTAATATATACCAAGATTTGGGACGCTACGATAGAAAACAAAAAAGTTTTTCTCACTAGAACTAGTTTTTAGGCCGACCGTTTATATGGCAGCTATATGATATAGTCTTTCGATTTTGATCAATTTTTCCAGAATTACGTGGAAGCATATAAAACTAATACAAACCATGATTGGTGAAGCTGCGATTGAAAACTAAAAAGTTTTTCTCACTAGAACTAGTTTTTAGGCCGACCGTTTATATGGCAGCTATATGCTATAGTCTTCCGATTTTGATAAATTTTTCCAGAATTACGTGAAAGCATATAAAACTTATACAAACCATGATTGGTGAAGCTACGATGGAAAATAAAAAAGTTTTTCTCACTAGAACTAGTTTTTTGAACGACCCTTTATATGGCAGCTATATGATATAGTCATCCGATTTTGATAAATTTTTTCACAATTATGTGGAAGCATATAAAACTAACATATACCAAGATTAGTGCTGCTACGATGGAAAACAAAAAAGTTTACTCCAACTGATTTAACCGGTAAAAAATATATAGAATATAGATATCAAATATTTTAAACTTTTTAATATTTAATAATAAAAATTTGATACCATAAAAAAACTTTTCTTAGTAAAACACATTTTCCGACCGATCCGTTTAATGGCAGCTATATGCTATAGTCATCCGATTTTGATACATTTTTTCGAACTATGTAAAAAATATAAAACTGATATATACCAAGATTGGAGACGCTACGATGGAAAACAAAAAAGTTTTTCTCACTAGAAGTAGTTTTTTGACCGACCGTTTATATGGCAGCTATATGCTATAGTCACCCGATTTTGATAAATTTTTCAAAATTATGTGAAAGCATATAAAACTAATATACACCAAGATTGAAGATGCTACGATGGAAAACAAAAAAGTTTTTCTCACTAGAAGTAGTTTTTTGTCCGACCGTTTATATGGCAGCATATGCTATAGTCATCCGATTTTGATAAATTTTTTCCGAATTGTGTGGAAACATATAAAACTAAATATACACGATTGGTGACGCTACGATGGAAAAAAAAAAGTTTAACTCACTAAGACTTATTTTTCGACCGATCGTTCCTATGGCAGCTATAAGATATAGTCATCCGATCCGGCCGGTTCCGACATATTAGTTGCGTGCAGTAAAAAGAAGACTCTGTGCAAAATTTCAGCTCGATAGCTTTAAAACTGAGGGACTAGTTTGCGTAGAAACAGACAGACGTACGGACAGACGGACGACAACAGACAGACGAGACAGACAGACAGACGGACAGACGGACGGACGGACAAGCGGAAATGAACTCAGCTCGTCGTCCTGATCAAGAATATATATAGTTTATGGGGTCGGAAATGAATTACAAACTTCTGGGCAAAATTAATATACACTTTTCAAGTGTATAATAATAGAAATGTCTTTAAATTTTAAAAACAAAACGCTCTAAATTCAATCATGGACATACTTAAATTCAGAATGACATTTTTTTCTAGGTGTATGTGTGTGGCTAAGCGTTGTACAAAAAAATACCCCCAATTTTTGCATGGCGATCAAGCAAACAATGAATTGCAATGCGTGGAGTGGACCTTAATTAAATTATGGCCACACTGCGCCTTTTGTATGGAGTAGCTATCGAAAGAAAATCAGTTTGAGGAATAATTTTGATAATCAAATATAAAAGAAAGAAAATTTCGTGAATACTGCATTGCTTAAATTCATGAGCACGAATCACACACAGATGCAGGTCGTGACACACCTTGACACGTTTAAATCAGGGCTGAAAACCCAAATTATTTTTTCGTAGGTCAGGTTCGCGGGTTCGAACCAAAATTTACCAATAGTTAAGGTTCAGAAATTTAAGGTTCAAGGTTTTTATGATACGGTTTTGCTTCGAACCATCTATCGTCCCAAGTTTTTCCAAATTTGTAAAGAAGAGTAAATGATTTGGTAACAATTTAAAAAAAATTATTGATTTTCTGAATTTTTGTTTACTCGAACATACGAATTAAATTTGGAAGTCTTATTTCTTCGAGCAATTTTTGGTCTATGCTACTTCTTTTATTAATTAAATGACCGCTTAACTAAGACATGTAACTTATTTTGAATCAAAAGTTTTGGTACGGAACAGGTTCGGGTAAAGCTATGTTTTTCAAAAGAGGTTAGATTCAAGGTTCACAGTAAAAGAAAAGTCGGAATTCCGGTTTCGAACCGGTTCAGTTCAAAACCGGCTTGCAGCCCTGGTTTAAATTCAGGTCACGCGCGCACCTCTAGTATAAACCTGCAAATCTTTTTGAGTTCATAAGGCCGATGAACCTAGATTGAAATTCTTGAAATTTTATTTTGCTTATTCAGATATCGTTGATAGTAACCCAAGTTTCTTTCAGATACAAAAAAATCTTTATATATATTTATCTGCTCTTTCATATGCCTTCATTGACTAAGGGCTGATTTCTGATCTCCTACATAGCACTATCTGTCACATAAACTAACAAGAGAGAAATATCTATGTTTATCTGACACATAGCAGCTATTTAGAATATGAGAAACCGGCCCTAAATAGTTGATAACTTTTTAATATTTAGTCGGAGTAATTGAAATTCCCTTCAACTAATTCTTTCACATAATCTTAATCATAGCTTCGAGTTGATAACAATTTCTATATATTATTCATAGCCCGCTTTAACCCAATAGAAATAGCAGTTAATTCTTTAAAAAACTGTGTAAAATTTTCTTTTAGCCGCTTTGTCGAGATAATTTCAAGTTTCGAGTTGAATCTTAGGCCAGTCTCGCTTTTCTACCTAAGTTTGACTTTTAGTACATGTTTTTAAATAAATTAGATATTTTTTAAACGGACCCTTTTCAGATATCATGTTTGGGTTTTAGGCAATAAAAATATATATTTGCTTCGGGTTTGGTTTCCCTGTTTTCTGTTCTGTTTCTAATATCTCTACATATTTTTATGTTCCAAAATGCCTTAAGATTCCCACTGTATTTTAAACAGAAACTGCCTTTTGTGGAGTTAGAAGTTTGCTTGCATATTCATAAACTCTTTATCTCTCTTTTAGCCTGGCCCGGTTTACCATACGCTTTTGTCTTCAACCTGACCAAATGCGGCAGTTGTTGGTTGGTTTTGCTTTGAATTTGGAACTCAGACGTCTCTATAGCATAAACACAAAATTAGGATCTTTTGGGCCCGGACGCCATATTTAAAAATCCACAGTGCCTGCTGTTGGCTTAGGTCAGACTGTGGCTGGCGCCAAGTTAGCTTCAGGTTTTGGGTTCATCAACTTAATTGCCGCCTCCGTTTTAGAAAGAAGTCTGTACCCAGCAACAAATCAATCATCGATAATTTACAAAATGTTCGACATGATCAAAATATTTCTCTCTGTTTTGGGCAACATCATAAATTAAAATCAAAAAAAAAAAAAAAAACTACAACAACAGTTTGATATGCGCATATGTAGATGTCGATCGTACGGTCCCTGGCCATAGTCATATAATACATATTGTATTATTATTTATGTTTATGGTTTTCGGTTTTCCATGCGGTCCGCCGACGACGATGGGCCCGCGGCAACTCCATTTTGCTGCCGCAACCTCCCTGCGTGGCCAACAAAAATAACTACAACAACAGCAGCAGCATCAACGTCTTTTCAATATGGCTGTCGTCGATCTGCCTCTCAGCTGGTGCTGTCTTTTAACGATTTTCGATTTTACAGCGTTTTCTTTTCATTTGTTTTTGTTCCATTTTGTCCAAAAACAAAACCGAAAAAAAATCACGGTGCGCTCGTAAAATATTGTTGACAAGTTCCATTCCCCTTCCTCCTGGCTGCGGCTTTGGGGGCTTTGTATTGAAATGAGCTTTTGATTTTGATATCCGAGAATTTGCTGTTAACTGTTCCCAATTGCGCATAAACTTTTATAATATACACGTCTCTGGCCTCCCCGATATTTTATGGTTTCTGATTCAGATTCGAATTAAATGAGCAGAAACAAAAGAAAAAACGCAACGTTTATAAAATGGCTCGTAAAATTAGTGAACATGTTAATGGTTGATTGGGCCCCATATATCTTATATGAATATTGTTCTTTATACGAGCGTGCAAGGTTTGTTTTAATATTTTTATTTCATTTTCATTTTTTTTTTTGGCTTAAGAGCTCAGTTTTATGCCGAAAAAAATGGAGATACTTATGTATATGGCGCCATAAAATTGATTGGTTTGTGTTGAAAATATTATAAAAATTATTTCTCAAGGGAGGTTTTCAGCCATTAGAGACTCTGTGGGAAGTTTTAAAAGTGGAAGAGCTGGAGGAAGATTTTAATCTTGAGAATGGAATTTTTAGGAGTTTATTAATATAATTTAATCAAATTCAAGAAACAGCAAAAATCTCTAGCTAAGTAGGTATAAATTCTCTAAAACAGAATGGACTTATACTTTCTTTATAGTCACATCCTCTCATTTTAAGTTTGCATAACCGCATTTTAAATACTTTAAGCGGTGTAAGCTACGAAATAAATAAACAATGTTCTGGACTTTAAAAAATCGTTAAGAACTTATTAAAACCAAATTTCGGTTTAATCTTTTATCTTATTAACACATTTTTGAATTAACTACATCAAACTCTTAAGCTGCCTTTACCCTATCATATATGTATCTCAATAAAGTTGCTCTAAATATAGTTAGAGAAATATGATAAAATAGGACTGATCATAGCTGTCAATTTAATGGCGTTTTCACTTCTCATAAAAAATACTACATTTTTATGGTGTAGAGGGTAAGGCTTTAAACTGGAGGTCGACAAGATCTTGGCTCATATCCCGATAATCAAAGTGAAATTACTACAAAAATTCTCAATCATTCAGGAGTTGACTTTGATCTTTCAGAAAATAAAATGGCCAAGCTTTCAATTATAAAAAAATGTTTTTAAAGATATACCCATGTGTTCTACAAATTGCTTCCGACACAAAAACGACCCAATTCCCATACGATTTCGGTCGTTTTTTGGGTCGTAAGCGATTTGTAGAACACATGGGATAAGTCGTTTTCTTCTTGTATGGTTTGTTTGGTGAACCAGCACTAAATCTGTTGAAGTAGAACTGAACATCTAGTTCATGACTTTCAGATATTTAAAGTGCTCATAGCTCATAGTTTTGTTAAAAACTTTCTCTTTATAGTAGTTTGACAACCAACTTTTTAGAAATATATATTTATGATAAGCTTAATGCTAAGAGATTTTGGAATCGGGAATTTTTAAAGTACTATCAGTCAATACTTTGGTAAGTTTGTAAATACATCCAAGTTATTAATATCAAATTTTCTCATATCAAGTGGAATTATTGAAATCACAAATTATTAGATTACAGTCTGCTTTGGGATTTATTTAATATTTTTTGGTCTTTATTAAGTATATTCAAGTCGATGTTTAAACCTCTGAAATTTGAAAGAAGCTTTAGGTTCGGTTAGCGGACCGGTTTTAAGAAGGATTTGGATCGAGCCTTGTTTCATATCTTATTAAATCGTTAAAACCTTTTTGGCACTATTTTCGCTTTAAGACAGATATGATGGATTATGTATATAGCGAAGGAAGCATCCAATTTAACAAGATTACTGATACAAAAATCAATCTTTTATGCCACGCTTAAGCTGTATTTTTACTTGTCTGACTTCTCTTCTGAGTTTCTTATATGAGTTTTTTGACAGCCACCTCACAACTTCCTGAGCTATTTTTCAGCCATTTCATAGATCTCAGACAAGTGAAAATACAGCTTTAACTCTTTTGTTAATAAATTACGAGAATCTACGAGATTGTCGACAGTCCGTCGAATGAAAAGACCATCTAAGAATACATTTTACATTTTTCGTTGCTGCAAAAATAATAAGTTTCATGAGCGCCTTCGAAATAAATGAACCCATCTTATAGGAAATTGTTTAACGATTTCAAATATGTAACCCATAATAAAATGCGATTTTTATTTTAGAAGATACAACCCGTCAAAGTTGACTTATTTTTAGTTTTAAAAAAAGCATACAATTTTTAGGTAATTTGGTTCGGTAGAATATCTCGAAAACTAGGTAACGAATCGTCATAATTTTTTTTCCTACTGATTGATGTATTCATTAAGTGTATATTAACAAAAAAATTACTGTATGCTTTTTGTTTCTCCAAATAAATCGCTTCTTAAGAACTATTAATTTTTTTCACTATTTTTCAACTTTGATGGTAAATAAAAATATATATATATATTTTTGTGTATTTGCCATATTTTCAAAATACGTTATTTGATTATGCCTTAAAGTAATTCAAAAAGTTCCAGCTGCCTTCCGCTGCCTATTCGACAGCTAGAGGTAAAATAGGTAAGAAAGACATGGCAAAAGAGGGCCCCATCTTCCGATCCACTTTTTCATCTATGCGGTGTAGTCCCGAATAGAGTTAGAATTCTCTAGTTTTAGTTCAAAAATTATTAATCTATTAAATATAACTTGTCTGATGAATAGTAAAAATAATTTGGAAAATGGATATCTGTTTTGAGTTTGATTATTATAGTAGGAATAATATGACAATACTACATTTAATGCATTCATTTATTTTCTGCGCTGACCACACATTTCCCCTTCCATCTTTCCCCATTCACATATGCCTCATCCTTCTGTCTCAAATCAATTTATGAATATAATAACAAAACAAGATGGAGGCCTGCTGCTGCAGTCTAATGACAATCAACAGCTGCACCAAAGTAAACCCATAAACTACGTAAGGAAAAAAGACAACTTGGCACTTCGCCAGCCAGAAGGAAATGAAGAAAATAAAAGCAAACCCCCATAGGGAAAAAACAACACGTATCAAACAGCACGCGCACAAAAGTTTTTATACCAAAAAAGCAAATTAATTTTATGAAATAGAAAGAAGAAAGGCAATGGCAATACAAAACATCCATGTAAGTGGAAGGGAACCAACCAACCACACAGTCTGGCGGCAAAAGTCAACAGCAATAAAATGACAACACGAGCTGACAATGGACACAAGCTGGAACAGGAGCAGGCAATAAAACCGAAATCAGGATAATGGCTAAAGTTGCAGCCGCCAAAAACTTCTCTCGATGTCAACAAAATTAAATAAATCCCCCGGGCGGCAGATGTGCAGAATCTTCGGCAGGAACGCAACCTCTCATTAGGGCCCACATGTTGGTTATAAAATCAATTACATAATGAATGGAGAGAAAACAGTTAGAGGCAGGGACGAAGGTAGATTTGCCTTTTGACTCTGAGTTGACAAAACATTTGGCCCAGAAATTTTACGGTTAGCAGTAGCCACCACAACACAAAGGGCCCTGAAATTGACTTCTGTGCGGTTGGCAAACAAAAATCTATAAAATGCATCCTGTTTTGCCAAAAACCTGCCTACAATAGCCAACCAGGATGCACAGCAGGACGCGTGTTGTTTGCCCACACAAAAAAAGGCAGAAACATTGCATTGTGCGGTGACACCACTAAAAGGTTTCCTCGAAACGCGACCCCAAAATCCAAGACCAAGAAAAAACTGTGTTTCTTGTGGCAAATTGAGTTTTTCTACGCAAAATATGCTTGGAGACGCCGTCAGTTGTCGGCCGGGCAGGGTTGCGTGACTCAAATGGTTTTATCATTTTTTCGTTTGAAAAAAAAAACTACAATAATAATATAATTTACCGTATAATGGGCTTTTGGTATAAATTATATTCCAGGTTTACAATATGAGTAATGTACTGCCAAAAGGATTTTCATTTTCCAAACCCCTCGCATAGAGAGTGTGTCATTTTTTGTTGTTGTTGTTGAGGTGGGTGTTGCCTATTTGCCATGAAAAACTGAAATGTCAGAAATTTTGACAGCTAAATGATTACTGGGGGGGTGGACGGACTCCAAAGCCGTCTAAATGGGAGGGCTGATGCCATAAGTACCGTAATTTGTCGATAACAAAACGTAACTGAAATTAAATATTGGGGAATTATTATGTAATCGGTTGTATCTAAACGTAACTTTGGGATAATTGTAAGCACTTTATTTGTCAGACATAGAGTTGGGGCTGGGTTGAAGGGGGAACTCGGGGAAGAAAACTGAACAACTATAGTTTCTATATATGAACAAGAGATAGAAAAACGGGGTTAATGCCGTGTGCTCTGTTACTACGTTTAAGCACAAATAAAAAATCATGATTTTTGCTCTTTCAAGTATGCTATGTTTTATAATTTTGGAATATGAATATTTTATATGGTTAACAGAAATTATTTTTGTATACCTTTAACTGCTCCGACAATCTGAGTGAATGCACAATGTGGATTATGTATAATGCTGCCATAACTGATTATAAATTATCTCGTTCAAAAAATATTAATTGAAGAAAAAAAGTTTGCATACTTAGTGGAGCAAAAAATCATGATTTTTTTATAAGCATAAACGTAGTATGTGTATAGTTCGCTTGGACTGGCATTTTTTTCTAAGTGTATAAATATAGAAAGCCAAATCCAATGAAATCGGTTCCGTTTTGTTAATTGGGTTTCTAAAGGGAATAGTCCGACTTGGGAGACATATATGTAGTTCTTGTATAGCTTTTATACTAGTTCTTATACACGAATTGATAGAGCTAAGTTGGATATTACGTAGAAAAATAAATGATTTGTTTTTAACACATTTTTCAGTTTTGGTAAATGAGGTTACCACTAATCTAATCAAGGAAATGCGATAACAAAGGTAAGCATATCAGAATATTTCGTAATTTACCGAGTGATATCATTGTGGAACCGAATCCTTTCTTTCTGCCTTGTACTGCCACTAAAGTAGGGCGCGTGTCGTGTTATTCTTTGAGTCACACACACGCACGACCCAACACAACGTGTTCGTGTTGCAATATCAGATTTCGTGCGTGCACGTGTGTGTTAGTTTTGAGTCCTTAAAACAACATACAAAATCATAAATACTTTGCCATCTTTGAAACTTGTTTCAATCGTTTCATTAGTATTTTGCGCACGAAAATCATCAGGAATCACTCTTTTTCTTCTTCACATCTTCTATAATGTATACCTCGCCGTCTAGTGTTATTAAAATTGTTGTGAACAGATCCTGCTTTTTCCGAAAATAAGAGGTTCCATTCGGTAGTCATTAAATAAAAAGGTTCGTCTTAAGAGAACCAACAGGATTCTATGGGGGTATGATTCGGGAACGGATGGCAGCCTTGATAGTTTTCGAACCCTTTCAATCTTGAAACCGTGGTTTTTGGCCAAGTATTTAAATTTTCCGAATTTCAAAATCAACTGATTAGAGTTTGTGTCTTTCGCCATTAAGCCAAATCGACCGCCAAATCAACATCTGCTAAGCAGATTTGCATGAGTCAAAATATTTACTTAAACGCCCTCGTCCGTCAAATACAAAAAAACAAAACATTAAAAAAGGTGCGAAAAGCAATCATTAAGCGGAGTCGCTTGAGTTCGACTCGTTGCGGCATCATTAAAATGCTTTAATTAATTTTTTTTTTTTGCTTAACCCACGCGCAAATCTCATCCTTCAAAAGGGCCCTGCAATTTGGGTGGTCGCCTCCAAAGATCGCTGGAGATGTGTGAAGGCGGCGCCTCTGAAGCTGTAAGTGGGAATGGAAACCTGGACACCGACACCCATGGCTAATTGATCAACGCTCAGCGGGCTGCCTGATTTGGGTATTTGGACACCAACAAATTGGCCAAATTAATTTTGTGCTCATTTCTCGGTGTTGTGACTGGAGAGCGCGCGCGCGCGCGTTCGTCCAAGTGGTGACTTCGGGGGGAAAATTAATTAAAATAACGAATTTACGCCCGAAACATGTAAATTTCCAAAGAACTTTTGTACAGAATTCAGGGTTTTACGAACTGTCAGCCGTGTCAGTCATAAAATGTAGTTTATGAGCGCCCTTCATTTCCATGTGCTCAATGGAGGCGGAAGAGACCTGAGCGAACCTCCATTAGACCGTCAGCTGCCATTGGGTCATTGATAAGCATCATCATCATCGCTGTCGTGGTCGTCCAATAAAATGTCACGATGCAGGGCGATAAGCACCTGTTAGCCGAAAACTATTCAGGGGGAAAAAGTTATTGGCTTTCCGCTTCCAGACAGATGCCTAAGCCAGCTACGCATGCATATGTACCTGTAGTAGGCATATAAAACGCACTATTTTATATACAAACCCACCATAAATTCTGTTGGCCATGTTACTGTGTTTCGGCCCGTTTGTTGCCTGCTTTTCACTCTTTCTTTTGTGGTTAGTTTTATTATCCTATTTAAGCCACATTAAAATCAACGGGGTGCGCGACATTTTGACAAACAATTTATTGGACATTAATGTTGGCCGCCGGTTGGGTTCAGCAACAAAAACAACAACAACCAGAAGGAAGGCAGGGGGTAAGGAAGCCTGTAGGAATTTCGATTGGGTGCGGCGGCGGCTTCAAATGGAGGTTTCTCTTAATATCATCAGGATGCAATGGCGGAGCGTAATAATGGGATATACTTGTTTGACTTTCTCTCTGATCTTTGTCTAGGATCTAGGCTTAGGGACACCTTTTAACTTCGATTTGTTGCTTTGTTCTCTGTGAGTATCCTCAACTTGAATGCTTTGTGGCCCTAAAGTATGACACATTTTTAAAAACAATTTAAGTAGAATTTTCATGTTGCTGCCACCTTTCGCCTACAACTAGTAGAACTATCAGGAAAACCTAGAAAAATATATTTTGTGTGCTTTTGTTTGTTTTTAAAAAATAAAAAAATCGAGAAATTTATCTTATGTTTGAAACACCTCAGTGCCAGGGATTAATCCCAATGCGAATATCGGTTCCGGTGCCGGCTCCGGTACGTATCGAAATAAGAATTTCGGTTAAAGGTTATTTTTCGGTTTTCGGTTCCGATGCAGTACTCAGATTTGTGTTTCAGTTTACCTGTATGTACCGGTTCAAGTATATATTTTTTTTAATCCATAATAAATCATAAATCATTTCTAAAATTTATAATATTAATTTTTTAAGAATTCTCTATTTAAGCGAGGATTTTTTGTAAGACTAAGAAATCCTTTACATTCTGCTTCTTAGAAATTTTTTTGCAGTATATATCTTAAAAAGAGAATTTGATTCTAGTTATTGTCTAATTGCGAAAATCTAAAATGTAAGACTCTTTTTTGAGTGTATATTTTGCTATTTTACCAGTTGAAATACATATATATTTGAAATAATCATTAATTAATAATCCCATGTGTTCCGCAAATCGCTTTTGACCCAAAAACGACCCAAATCGTATGGGAATCGGGTCGTTTTTGGGTCGAAAGCGTTTTGTGGAACACCTGGGTATAAGAAACCGAAACAATACCGATATTAGCGTTTTGATATAGTTCCGGTTTTTTTGGTTCCTATTATAACGGTTAACGGTTTTCGGTTCTCAAAAAGATTTAAATATCGGTTCCGGTTTCGATACCGGTATCCGATTTTGTATCGGTTTATTCATTTATTTGTTTGGCTTTTCTTGATATTAACGTTAAGTACTATTCTCTAGCTTTTAAATAAGATGTCCCAAACAATTCTGCGATTTTTTTTCACGAATATAAACCATTTGGAAAACATGTATTCAAAGCAATTATATGTCCTTGTTAAAAACAAGTAAGGGCGCTGCAGTCGACTGTCCCGACTACGAAATATCTGTACCCTTGCTTTTATACTCATACACACACACAAACGCAGACGGCGCAGACGCGACGCTGGTCCCACGCTGCCTACTGGATGGCTGAAAAGCAGTTAACTTCCAAAACTTCTGAGTTTTACGTCTGATATTTTTGGGCGTCTCAGTTTAAATAGTTATAAGGCCTCAGCTAATGGATCATTTTGCCAAACAGATTCGAAAACCATAAAGAGTCACCACCATTTCTTCTATAAACTAAAAAATATATGATTTCTGTTGCCTTGTGTTATTGTAGTTTTAGATTTGCTTTAACTAAAGTTTCTTAACTTAAGCTCTTACTTAATACTCATTGCTAAATTTATATTCCCTTCAAACTTCCATTTTCTATCAACATTTATTCACACCCGCAATATTGTATAATTATTCTTACACTTATCCCTTAATGCTTGACAATAAGTACAACCAAAAATTTCTCCCCTTTTTCACCCACTCGAGAAGTTCGTCATGGCCACTTATCATCCCAGGCCATACTTATCGCCCGCACTGTTTGCTCTAGCCAATTCCCATTCCTGGTTTTAATATTCTTATAGGGGTACGCTCAACCATAACCATAACCATGGCGGACGCCATTTTTGTTTATATTTCGTTTGGCAAAGTTAAGCAAACATTTTAATTGCCACCCTTAAATTGCCGTTTGGGGAGGGTTGGAAATTGAAATTCATAGACAACGAGCATTCGTGGTGATTATATGATTATGTCATTTGGGCTTGGAAAACCACACACACCGGAAATGAGCAAAATAACTCGCTGTCGTCTGTCTGTTATGGGGCAGGAGCTGGGACAAAACATAATTTAGTTTTCTGTTTGGGCTTATTAGCGTGCACAAATCAATTCTCAAAGGATTTGCACAACAAATCCTTTTGTGGGCCTCCTTTGATTTATGTCACGCGTCCTGGGAAAGTGAGGCCAAATAGGCGTGGCAGTGCTATCTGTCTATCCATTGTGTGTGTGTAGCAAAAAAGGGTTTTGTTGTTTGACTTTTTGGTGGGCTGATTTACAGATCGAGATTCGTCACACTCTCAAAAGGCGCAACATTGTCAACCTGGCACGTACTTGTGACCGGAGCCTGGGAAATTTACAGTTCAAGTTGAATAACCCAAACGTTTTAACCAGTAGCTTTAAAATTCAATTAAATATAATTAAGTAAATTATGCGGGTCGATCGAAATCATAGCCACAAAAAAAAACTTGAAACACGCATAATAGCTTACTTAACCGGGGCCCCAGCCAATGAAGTTTCCACCTTTGAGGCCACGCACTTAATCATCCATCTACGCCAACTCGATGGATGCTGCGCACTGATTGAAACTGAAGCAGCCTCGGCTGGGCGGAAAACCCATTTAAAAATGTTGCTGCTGCTGATGCTGCGCCTGTGTTGATCATTATGCGATCAATGTTGATCATTTTATCCCGGAGGCTGTTGACAGCCCCAGCGCATGGACATGACATGCGAGTCGACGTCGACAATACACACAGAGGAGAAGCGAAGCGAACCGAACCGAACCTGAAATGATCTTCATCATGGTGGACACGGCAGCAGCAGGCCGCAGCATATATATAATAATTACCCCAGACCCAGAGAACCATCGCAAATAACAAGATCAAGGAACCCAAGCAAGCAAAACAACAACAACAACAACAGCAACAAAAAAGAACTTTCAGACCCGCGTCTTTGCTTAATTTTCTCGAAAACCCAAGGAGCGGATGCCTTGCCTTTAAATGGTTTTTGCCGTAACCGACATTTTGTTGCGCTCCCTCCCCTTGGCAGCCCTCGCGAACTCTCCAGCTGGCTTATAAAAAATGCAAAATTATGTACAAGCCCAAAACGACGTTGTTGTATATTGATCCTGTCTGGGCCCTGACTGCCTTCCAGCTCCTTTATATAGTTGTAGCTATCGCTGGCATGGCTGCACTTCGTCGTAGCCTGAACCCTCCTCAGCTTTAGCTACCCCTGTTCATCGTGTGTGTGTGTTTTTTTTTGTTGTTTTTCTTTTTCTTTATTTTTTTTTTGGCATATTTAAGCACGATCGCCGTTTGCCTGGGTTTTAAATGATTTCTGTGCTGCTGCTGCTGCTCCTTTTCTTATGAACCAATCAACACACATGCATACACACACACACACACACTCACGCTCAGCCTCTGCCTCCGACTTGGTACATCTCCTTTGCGCTTTGCCTTGCGTGCGCTCCTTGTACGGCGATCTTCCGCAAATTGGCGGCCATAAGCATTGCAAAATTATCTCGTCGCTGTCTCTGTTCGATTTGGACAGACGACCAGCGACCGACCAACAAACCAAGACAACCAGGCCAAGAAATATTCCGCAAAATGTCTTTCTGCCCCATCCCAAGAAGCCTGTTTTTATTTTTATTTTATTTTTATATTTTGGTGCTTAAAACAAAGAACGCTGCAAGTTAAGTTTTTAAACTGAATGTTCGATGTGAGTGGGAATGAAGACTGAATGAAGATTGAACACTTCTATTTGGTTCAAACACAATGAATAGAGACTCTGCCTAATTCCATCTTGAATCAATGGCGATTTAATATTGAAACAAATATTCCTAATTGACTTCCGATATTATATTATATATCCACATTAAAAGATATAATATATAAATATTTTTTTTATTAAGCCTATTTCGTCCGAAATGACTTACACAATAAATAAGTAGCACATTGTATTTGTAGCGTTAGGATAATATTTATTTATTTATATATAGAAGGAAAAAATATAATAATACGTGATTTAATTTAAACAACGGTTTCGGAAGAGTTCGTGATGAGCGTAGTTTGTTAGACAAGGCTGTAAATAAATATGGTACCAATTTTTAGTATCGCTCTGTGGAACGGCCAGACTTATCTACAAGTAAATGTATGTATGTTTGTTTGTTCCTTATAGGCATCTAAACCACTGAACCGATCTTTATGATATTTCCGCAGTATGTTCATGTCGTTCACGAAAGAACGACATAGGTTTATGTCAAAAGCCTGTGAACCGGTTCGAAAGCTTTTCAAAAATGGTTCAGAGTCATTTCGCTGAAACAACTAAACCAATCTTCGTGAAAATTTTCCAGTATGTTTATGTGATCAGGAAAGAGTTGAGGCTATGTCCCAAGTCTATGAACCGGTTCAAAAATGGTTTAAAGCTATATCTCAGAAATTATTGAAACTATGAACTTGAATTTTGGTGTGCAGGTAAGTTATGCGGAGAGAGATATTACGCTATCCAAACCCACTGAACCGATTCAAAAGCTATAAGCTTGATACTTTGTGTTCAGTTTTATTTAATGGAGACAGATATTCTCTGGTTTAATACCGGTATCGAACCAGCTGAACCGTGTCAAAAGTGGTTCTGAGTAACAGTTCAGAAATTACATTTCATAAACTTAAAACTTGATGTGTATGTAAAATATATAGATACATTTTACAATTTCAAGACCGGATACAGTCCTGCTGAATCGGTTCTTAGAAATTATTGAACCCATGATCTTACAATTTTGGGGTACGTTACTTATTTGGAAGGTGGATGGAGATGGTGCCTGATCTCAGAAATTATTGAATTTATGATCTTGAAAATTAGTATGTAAACTGAAGTTAGACATTCAACCGGTTCAGCTCGGGCTTAAAGCCCAATTAATCCGGTTCGATAGTAGTTCTGAGCCCAATTATTTGCGTTGCACTTTTCAAAGCCTTTTTCGAAGCAGTTTTAATAAATATTCAAAAAGTGGTTCATAGCCAAACATCATAAATTAGGTATGTTGTTTATATGGAGTCAGATATTTTCCAGCTTTAATCAGGTTCAATAATTGGTTTTGCAAGGGTGACAGTTGCTTACTGACAGAGAAGTCATTATATCTTAATAAAATATTTAAATCAGTCTATTTCTTCACAAATAAGCAATTCTCTGGGAATGAAGAATAAAGAATGGGAGGTTCATAGTAGAGCTGCATTTTTTTCTTGTGAATATTTTTTAGTGAAAGCCAAAGGTTGGAATATGGATTTAATATCAAGGCGGTATTTTCAATATTTTATTTAAGTGAAAAGCGAATATTAAAGCAATACAGCGAAGTTTATTATAACACTTTAAGGGTCGAGTTTTGATCCTAGGATTAAATCTAGTTTTCTTTATAAACCAAACCTTTAATCAAAACAATTTTCATTAAATAATATTCGAGTTTGGAATTTATAAACCCTTTTTAGAAAAGTAAACCTAAAATTTGAGGTAATGACTTTAACGAATGCAAATTAGTTTAAGGAATCCCACTTTCGTATTCTACTTGTGTTATGATTGTACAAAAAATACACAGGCTGACTTCATTAAACGTATTTACCTTGAAGTTGAGCTTGGAATGTTAGTGGCTAAACATGCACAGTCTAAAAAGTGATTAGCTTTTACATAACCGGCACCTTTGCCAGATATTGGAGTTGGCTGTGAAGTAGCCATATAAAAAGCTTCTCAAACTTTGGCGATAGGACTCAATTTGGACTGTTAAAGATTTATTTATATATTTTAGTAATAAATGTATTTTAAATCAAAACAATCCATCTTCAAAATTGTGAGAGATCTGGGAGTTTTTTTTGTAAATTAGAAAAAGCTTAAAATAATCTTGATCTACATGCATATATGCAGTGTACCTCTATATTCGTTTATATATTCAAGACTTATTGTAATAATTTTGCTCTTAAAACTATCTGTATTTCACTGCTCATATATGGATGTACCCCTTGCTGTGGATTCATATTTACGACTTGGTTTATTATTGACATCACAAAGTTTCGCAAATAAGTATTTCAAAAGTGTTTGCTTCACCACAAATTGCAATAAGCGAAACTTTACTCTCCATTAAATATGACCATCTCCAGGTGGTTCCGCATTTGCCTTGGGCCATTATAAGAAGCTTAGTGGGAAATGCGGCCAACTGTGGCGAATGCAATAAAAAAGGCTGATAGGCCACATAAATGAAAGAAATCTCATCGATGCTTAGTGTCAAAATATTTATGCAACCCAGCAAGACTTCCTGGAGGCAAGATATATCGTTCGATCGCTGCAATGACTTAACGTTTTAGCCGTGGGATATCATCGTTTGGGCCAGTGAATGTTGCTTTGTATCATTTGATGTAATTCATCGTTTGCCGACACAAGAAACTAAAAAAAACCTACCTGACGCTGCAACTGCAACCGATATTCGGATTGGCTGAGCCGCTTGTAGCATAAGTGACCATTTATTACAACAGACGGGATTGGGATGCCCATTTATTTTGCTATTGTCCGTTCTATATGTATAATCTGCTTTGGCTGTGCGTGTGTCCTTTTCCTGCTCCTTATCCTGATGTGTTTTTGTGTGTTCTGTCACAACAATTATGTCGGCATTTGCTCAAACGCGCCCGAAAATGTCAAAAAAGGATTTTTATTGACTTTTTATGTTGTTAACTGACCGACATAATGCCCAGTTTTGTGGGTGATTACCAACAATGGTGCTAGGGTCCTTGGTGTATATCCTGGGTGGTCTCCAACTCAACGAACAAGTGCGCATTTGGCGGCATCTTTGCTCTGATGTGGCAGCAGATTGCACATGTGTTTTGGCCCACATGATATATGACTGGTAATTGCTGAGTCAGCGGGTGCACAAACATAGACGACCATTTCGGCCAATGTGTGAGGGTGACAAAGAGACAACAACGGCGATGATCCTTAATCGATCGATTGCGCGTTGAGAGGCAATCGACGACAATCAGCAGCAACAAACAACTTGGGGGAAACAACAACGGCAGCCCAAGAAGCAGCCACTAAAAGCAAACAATACCATAAATATCCAGGTTAAGACGATGAGACCACAAGTTGGAAAAGGGTTGGGGTACAGAACACCGAGGCGCAAATACCCTGGCATAAGTTAAGGTAAAGGTAAAGGAAAATCAACTGTCTAAGGTTTATTTTGAACTAGATAGAATTTATTCCGTTTTGTATTAGAAATTTGAATATTAGTGGAAGAAGAATAAAAGTTCTTTAACTAAGAATTTAACTTACTTAGAGTAAGTAAAAAAATTCTAGAAAACCCGTTCTTAATTCAAGCATTTATGCATGATTATTGGGAAACCTACGCCGTTTTTTTTACTTTTCAGTGGTCTAACGCGTTTGATTTAAGAATTTTATGGACTTAAACGAGGAATATTTAAGAATATTTTGATTTAAAAGTAAGGCTAAGTTAACATTTTTCGAAATATGAGACATGATAACCTAGAAGAACTGTTTGACGCATTAGACATGACAATCTAGTAGGCCCTTATGTTGTCTGGATTTTATTGTGAATAGCTTGTCATTTGACATTGAAAACAAGACAACATGAATGCCTACTCGATTATCATGTCATATGCGTCGAACAGTGTGAACGCAGCCTCACCCTATATGTTGTCATGTTTTCAATGTCAAATGACAAGCTATTCACAATGAAAGCAAGAAAACATAAGGGGCTACAAGATTGTCATGTCTCATGCGTCGATCATTATGAACTCAGTCTAAGTTTTAAAAGTTCTTCAAATAGTACGAAATGTACACAGAAAAAATATCAAAAAAGGACATTTTTGCACTTGGATTTAATATATTCGAACTATTAAAACCTTTTGTACTTGAATCACGTACAAAATACTAGACTTATTTTAGGTAAAATTAAATTTTAGATCGTGAAATTTTGTATAAGAATGAGACTCAACTTTCACACATAGCAGATAACCCCCCCCCGTCAAAGTTAGAGTACATTGAGGACAACAACGGCAGTCAAACGTCGATCGTTTCTCTTGTGCTTCTCCCGGTGCTGACTACCATGACAGTGGCTGTGCCAATGGACAATCCGGTGTCACAAAAAGGGTTTTTCTCTCCCCAAAACGATGCTATCAACGCATTGAATTACAGTCACACATAAGCGCAGAAACCAACTGAAATTGAAACCGAATCCGAACTCAACTCAGGCATTTATCGAGATCGGTGTCCTCGCTTTGCTTAAATGCTCATTTAAAGAGATTTACAATGTATGCCCACTGGCCGGTTCCAGGCTTCCAGCTTCCAGATAACAGACGCATTGTTGCATTAATTTTGCTGTCCATAAAACACGTACGAGCCGAAAATGGAGAAGCCTGTGCTCTTAGAGATTAATTGCTGTGGTCATTAAATCGCAGACAGCGTTTGCCATCTAATGCTCGATCGGGGGTACATTCATCAACATCAACATGCAGCGGTTGGATCCTGCACCTTTTGGTAGGCGTCGGCAAATATCTTGTTATCCCGTTTGCTCTCAATACAAAACATAAATCGTGTTGTTTTGACAGCAAAATCGACCGCAGGCAGGCCAAAAGGGAACCCAACACACACACACACACACACACAGGGAGCAGGGATCGAGCCTTGTCGTCGAGTACATAGGCTGTACTCCTAGGCGACTTCTCTTTGACTTTGACCGAAACTAATCATTGTTGCGCCAACAAGAAGTCAAATGCTTTGTCCCGACGTCCTGCGTGTGTGTGTGTGTGTGTCCGGGCCATGTGTTTTTGGGCAAGGTGTCCGTGTCCTGATCTTACTTTTTGCTGCTGCTTGGCAAATTAAATTCTTTGCGGTTTGCAACATGCGGCGTCTGCTGCGGTCTACCAAATGCTTAGACCAAAAATATGCCAATTCCTTGGCCAAATTGTTAGTACGAGCCAAAAAGTCTCACGTTCCGCTTTCTCGGGCATTTAAACCACTCTAATTGCTGGTTGGGCTTTTAATTAAAAAGCCAACTCAAACACTAATTAGATTGCCAGCTCCTTAACTCCGTCTCGGCTTTCCTCTATATATGGCCAAGTCGTTGCAGTTGGCGGCAGTTTGGCAGTTTGGCCGTAGTTTAGCATCGTTTTGTTTAATGGTGTAGATTGTTGCACGCTGACAATTTGTGCTTTTTGGCCCAGACCAAAATCAATTGGCAGCTGCGCTGCATTTGGTTCACAGAATGTCGCGCCTATATTAAAGTAAATGGGAAATTTGGCTTTGCTAGCTGGGAATGTGGATGTGGTAAAGGTTAGAAGGCGGCTTTTTTTTTTTTGGGAGGGGAATGCAGGTTGTAAATACTTTTAAAGGCTTGCACTAGGCATAATCATACAAAAGGTTTAACAAAGATTTTGTTGAATATGTTTTATGCCATTTTTTGTTGCAAAAATCATAACTTTTTAACCAAATGAGATAATTGATTAATTTAAAAGACAAATGATAGATAATTGTTCAATATAGGAAATAAGTGTTTGAAAAGGTTGCTATGCCTACTAGATGCTTACCTATGGGTTATTAAAGTCAAATTTTGTGAAAAAAAAACATTTTTATGGTAAAAAAAAATTATTTTTAACAATTTTATATTTTTTGTTGTCACTTTTTTAATGTTTTTAGGTTTTAAAATTATTACCAAAAAAATTAAAAAAAAAAATTTTTCGACTTAAAAAAATTGTTTTTTTTTTCGAATTAAAAAAATTAATTTTTTTTAAGTTTTTTTCCAAAAAAATTGTACTATTCATAAAACAAGGTATATTTAATAGGTTAATCGTTTTTGAACTAACACCAGTAGATTCCAACTATTTTCGCGACTTTACATGCCACAGAGATGAAAAAGTGGATCGGATAATGGGGCCAAGTCTCTTTGACCTATATTCCCTATAACAGACGCAGAGGAGGCTATACGCAGCTGGAACTTTTTGAATTAGGTAAAAGAGTTATTAAAGAACATATTTTTTTAAAATATGGCAAATATAAAATATGATACATTTTTTTATTTTCCATCAAAATTGGAAAATAGTCAAAAAAAGGACAGTTGGTAAATATCGATTTATCAGGAGACACACAAAGCAAACACTAAATTTTTTTTTTCGATTATACGTTTATTGAGAACATAAATCAATAGAATAAAAAAAAAGACGATTCCTTACTTAGTTTTAGAGATATTCTATCTAAAAGCGTACAAAATATCCTAAAAATGTTGTGTTTTTTAAACAGAAAAATCTGTCAACTTTAAAGGGTTATATCTTCTAAAATAAAAATCGCAATTTATTTGGGTTCATTCATTTTTTTGTTTTTTGCAACCTCATTTGTTTAACGAGTCGTCGAACCGACTTCAAATAGATCTCATAATTGTTCGAAAAATTTAAATGCAGTTTATTGCAGATCTCCAAGTAGTTGACTCACTTCCTGTAACAAATTTAAGTAAACTAATTTGTATATTAATTTGTTAGTCAATTATATCATCATCGACCCACTAAACGATCCTCACAAACTGAACTCGTTTTCATTTAATTAACTTCCAGCCAAATCATAAAAAAGAAAAAAAAAATCCAAATCCTTTTAAGGTGCTTGAAATATTCATTAGATCTCAGGCCGACATTTTCAGCAACTGAGTCACGTACAATATGAACACGTTGCCGATCAACATGCCAGGGGCCCATATAAAAAAAGGATTGGACTGTGCCAAAAATGGGTTAGGCAGCTGTTATGCGTAACTGGAGCAACAATAAGCCCAACTTCTGCTGCTGCTTATGAAGACATAAATTTGCAAATTGAAAAGCCAAGCATATGATCATGTGGCGGCTGATCAGGCTAAATATTAAAACTCACTTCGGGTGGGGGGTAGCCCCCCATAGATGCCAGCAAACCTGCAATTAAACCATTAAATTAATGAGCAAGTGCGAGCAAGACAAGACACAGACACAGACAAGAGCTAAATGAAAAGCGCGTACAAGCTGACACGCCCACTTTTGGCTGCCACCCAGTTAATTGCCCAGAAGTGAGCACAGAGGACTACGACAAGGAAATTGCTTAAAGAAACAGATTGCAACTCTCAGTGCAATTATGCACGTGATGGGATAGGGGAGGGGCCCCCCGGCTAAGTGGCACTTGCTGTGGCAGTGGTTGTTGTTGTTGTTGTTGCTACATTTTTATTAAATTGAATTGGGTGCTTAAATAAATTATTTAATAAGCACATGATCTACGCAATTCACCAATTTTTTCATATTATTTTCTTATTTCCATTTTTAGGGCCAAGGGCCTGTAACTGAGCCACGCCCACAAGTGATGTTGACTGAGCGAGTGAGTCCTCATTGCAATTTCCCGAGTGAGCCTTTGCCGTTTTTTTTTTCTTATTTTTAATAACAATGCCCGTTGAGCCGCCATAGCTGTTATATGGCCACCAGGCCGTTTCATCCTCCATACATATAATTCTCCACTTTATGACTTTGCTTTGTGCGGTCGGAGTCGAGGCCTCCATCCTGGGCAATCTTTCATTTGATCGAACGATCATTTTGCGCGTACTTGCGCTGAGCAATTTGGTGGCCATCGCAATATGTGTGCCCCACTCAATCACGGCTGCTGCCCCCCATCCCACTCTGGGTGCCTGGGTGCATTGTAATAACCATAATGGCGCGCACGATTTATGTTTTAATTTTGCATTTAAGAGCCTTGGCCTTAACTTCACTTTGATTGGCGCTGATAACCATGCAATTGCTTGGATACCAGGTCCTCGGATGGAAATTATGTTTGCAGGCGCTTAAAATCGATTAAGTGATCCTCATCAGGCTGCAAGTCAATGGTGTTTGGTGTTGGTTTGCAGCTGCTGCTGCCATAGCCCTAAGGGGCACAAATGCAACAGATGGGTAAAGCTAAAGGTATGCAAGTGTGTGTGCAGCGGAGGAAGCAGCTAAGAGGAAATGCTCTTCATTTTGTTACAAACATGATGTCTAAGTAGCTGAAAGTTGGCTGGATGGAAGAATGTGGACCAACACTATCAAGTTTAGTCGCCCTACACTTACAAGAAGAATGTCCTAGAGATAAGAATATGTTTCTTAAGAGACTACCAAGTAAGGGTAGAAATGGTATTATCATGTTCTGAAAATGTACGTAAATGCTGGAAATATAGTTGGGCTGAAAAAGCTTAAATTTTTGAGGCAGACATTTCATGTTAATGCAACACATTAAGTCGTTAGTATTTTAGCTTCAAATTTAAACAAGCCGTTTCAGAACTACCTCTTGATACACGAGTAATCTGTAAATCGAACCGTTTAGAAAGAATGTCTTCATTCATTTTGTCTATTTGATTTATGACCTCAGACTTTAACCGTCATATACGGGGGTGTCCCGGAAATCTCTAGTGATTTTGGTATAAATTTCAGCATATCGAAACCATCTTGAATGACTTTATATGTGAAATAACAAGAATTGGTACGCTTACTAGTTTTTAATGGATGAATAGCCGTCGCGGTCCATCGAAGGTATTTTATAATCAAGAATTTGTGAGCAGAAACTATTAGGTGATTTTTGTTTGTTTTTATTTCTTCCAGCTTAAATTAGCAAGTGTTTAGTTCTATTATTTTACCTCCTAAAATGCACAACTTCATTAAGCTGTATTTTCATTTGTCAGAGATTTCATAGTCGAGGAAATTTATTTGCAAAAAAAAACTAAATACGAAAAGCGTAAGCTAGGGTCCCACAGGCAAATAATTTTTACAAATTGTGAAAAAATTTGGTTTAATAAGACTAAATAAGGAATTTTTGAAAACTATTTGACCAAACTGGTTGCCAATGGATCCAAACCAATAGCATAGTCCTGATAAATATATGATACATGATTAATATAGCTATTTAAACAAACTTTGGGGACCTAAGCTATATGCATATAAAGATTTTGTGTAAGCAAACATTCAAACTTTGAACTTCAATCTAATTAGAACCACGTTCGACAGCCAATTCATTTTGATTGTAAATTTGGGGTTAATAAAAGGAATTTGTATTTTTTTAAACATTTGGTGTGGAGGAAACATTTTTTTTTATACAACTATTGGTGTGGTTACGGAGCTGATCACCAACTTGCTAGGCCGCACATAGACCAAATTAATCGTCAGTAGTGTCGGATTTATGCGACCTATTTTGTAGTTGGGTTGCAGGCGGGACACCTGCCGTATGAGATATTTCTGTGTTTAGGGGTCTTCTGTGTAACCTTTATTTTATCGGAAAGAGTTATTATTTAGCTTTAAAATAAATTATCCCAAACAATTGTGCGATTTTTTTCAACAAAGATTTAACATTTTGGATACGAGTATTCGAACAGACTAAATGTTCCCTTGCCCACAAGTATACTTAAAAACTTTCATAATAATTTAAAAAAAAATTAATAGGCAATGTACTGTTTTAAGCTTAGCATTCTTCTAGACAGCAAAATTAAGTCACATATTTTGTAAATTGTAACAGATGCATTCAAAATAGTATATCTTCGTTTGGAAAAATCACAAAATTATCTGGGATAGTTGATTGCAAAGCTAAGGAAAAGTATCTTACGATCAAAGAGATTTAAAACAGACGTATTGATTGCCCACAAAACATGCCTTTAAATGTTCTAAAAGGGCACTTTTTATCAACTATTGGCTTAAATTACAAAATCCAGACGTGATAGAGTAGTTTGGCAAACAGATTCGTGTTTTAAGCACTCGAAAATCGTTTAGAATAATCACCATCCATTCAATAAGCAGAAAACAGAATTTTGTTACCATGTTTTATAACTAAATAAAAAAATTTCAAAAAATTGCCAATTAAGGTTTTCAAAAAAAAAAAAAAGGAGTTGGTGGTCATGATTCCGGGACTTTACATTATCGAAAATTAAAATGGTAAATGAACTTATGGTCAGAATTTATGTAATTCCGCCCCTTCCTCAATCATAAAATTTTTTTTAAACAATTTTCAGACATTAAAATAAATATTTGGCTATATCTGCTAAACAATTTTGAATTTTTGAAAACGGTTTGAAGGGGATGAAAGGGGCATGCCCAAGTTATAATAAAAATGCAAAACAATGAAATCGAAAAAAATTTTTTTAGGTATTTAATAAGATTATTGGCTTTATTTCTTAGTTTTTAATTGCCGAAAAAATGCTGCTTGTCGCGAATGCCTAATTGAAAAACACGTCTCAGGGAGAATCTTGTTCTGATATTTTGAACATTTTTGGATTGGAAAATTGCTTGAATTACATCAATATTTAAGGCCTGATCTCAGATGACATATTTATTATTTTCGACACAATACTTCATATAAAAAAGACAGCTGTTCAAAAGCATTCTGATTTTAAAGCACTAAAAAAGTGTTTCTATTCATATGAAGCATTGTGCCAAAAATAATTTTTATGTGATCTGAGAATACGCCATTACTCAAAAGAAAAAAAAACAAAGCCAAGTTTCTTTGAATGAAAAGAAAGCATAAATAATTGAATAATTTAATGGTGCAGTTACCCCTTTACGACATTCCATAAATCATTTTAAATTTTATGATAAAAATGGTACAAAAATGGGTTACCGGTAAAACAAGAATTCTGATATTCTTTATAAAATAGATATTGTACACCAGGATTTGTAACCCTTAGCCCCTGGGGGTGTTTAGCCCGGCTATTTATTATTATTCAATAATGCCCAGAGAGCAAACAATTTTTAGTCTCTAGACAACGTTCAATGAAGGAGGTCAGAGCCGCAGTCATATATTCTCTGTTTAACACTGCTGCTAACAATCTGTTGCTGAGTTATTAAAGCAAAATCATCATCACGAACAAGTTCTATGGTAATATTTAATATCCAAAGAATTGTGGCTGAAATGTGTTTGCCAAAAATACAAATGTGCTTACCGTGTCTAAAACATTGTGATTGCCGCTACATTAGAACGAATCTCTTCTATTTAAGGGAATTGATTTTAAGAATATTGCTTAATATTCTATACTTTTTATATCATGTCCTATTCACCCTCCCGCACTTCACTTCCTTGACCCTTTGAGTGTGAAAACGGTTTTCATGGTGAACCCCTTCCAAAAACAATCAAATTTCAATTGTCTAACCCATAATTCAGTGATATTTAATCGTAAAAACAAATAATAATAATTTCCTGTTAAAGTAAACAACGCTTTGCAGAGCCCAGAGCCATAAAAAAAATGCAATTGCAACTTTAAAGCCAAACGCCTCTAAACACGCCCACAACCAACAACAGCAATAAGAACAACCACATTTCGGGCCAATCAATATCGTAAAATGCAATTTATGATTTGTTGCTGCGATTTCTAAAACAAATAAAAACAACAACAACAAGCGAAAGCAAGAAACGGCCGTGGCACGAGAGGATTAAGCAACAGCCACAACAAACAAGCAACGCAACATGCCACATGCAACACCAGCAACATCAGCGCAGCATCAAGCAGCCTAAAAGTTATGGCACAATTTTCACATCATTTTTCCCGCCTGTTTCCCCCGCACCGATAACTGAGTTATGGGTTGGACTTGGACTCCACTTGGACGGCACGTAAAATAATTTAACCAGCATTTAACCTTAGTTTTTCGCAGCCAAGTGTCTGGGGGATCCATTGTTGGCTGGCTGGTTGGCTGGTTGGTTGGTTGGCTTGCAGCTGTCCAGGCAGCGTTGATTATGATGAAGTTGTGCGCAATTTGTTGGCCGTCTGTTGCCTACAAGGCACAACGGAAATTGGAGACGGCGCAGTAGAAGGAGTAGAGGCTGGAGGAGAGCAGACCATGGCCAGATCGCTTAATTGGCCTGGACTGGAACAGATCGGCGAGCCGAGCGTTTTCCTGTTTCTTTTACAGTGCTTCGTTTCGCCTTAGCACACGAGACTAATTAAATTGAGAACGTTGCAAGTTTTATTATTGTTTTGTTTTCGTTTTTTTTTTTGGTTTGGGTCATAAATTTCAACTGATAATTCCATCAGGCCAGACACACACAAACACCGTACATCCTTAAGATGAACATCTGTGGCTCCGCCCAAACAATTTTACCACCACCACCAAGACAAGACACCACCACCACACTGCCACTCAGTTGGCAGCAGTGGAGACTCCCGCATGCGCTCTCTCTTTCTCTCCTTAGCCTGGGATAAAACTGGTTTTCGAAGTTTCCATTTCGAACAATTCGCCACATTTCCCCAACTTCGAAATGTATCTGACAGATACGAATGCCGCTCACTGCAATTATGACTTAATGTTTGGCATTCGATCAGCAGCAAAACTGGCGTCGCGCAATTTCCTGTTAAATGATACGTGCTATGAACGTTTAATTTATGCCACCTCTGGTTTAATATTAGCTTTGTCACGCCCGGCTGGCCCGTTCCTAATGCCACGGCATTGTGGCTACTTAGTTCCCAGTTCTCAGGTTAATTCTTTTAAATCGGAATTTTTAATTTCATACAGAGGCCGGGCATGCGCAGACCATAAATTATGTGCAACGTATTCATTTCCACGTGTGGCAAGGCGCGAGTGGATGGGAAATGGGATCACGATTAAAAAAAAACGAAGAAACGCCACTGGGGCCAGCTCCGGCTAATTATGCTGGCCAAGGCAGGAGTGGGGTGTGCAGGGTCTGCGCATCGCTGCACACAAATTGCCTGCAGTCTCAATCCTCATCCATCCATCGTCAACATTGTGGGTGCCCCCCCCAGATAGGGGGTGGAGGGGGGCAACGCTTAGCGCTTTTTAGTCGCTGCTTGGACTCGGCAATTTCAGCGATAAAACAAATAATACATTGCACCCACTTATTTGTGCAGCGGCGGACTCTGTTTGCATTGTTCCTCATCTTGTTGCTGCCGCTTGTTTGCACTTTTGCTTTGTTATTCTGCTTGTTGTTGTTGTTGCTGTTGATTTGTTTGCCAGTTGCGATAATGGAAAGGTGTAAAATGTCAGTTTTGTTTGACTGTGCCCCTCCCCTCCCCATTTTGTAATTGTTATGGCGCTTTTGTGGCTGTGGCAAGCGCCATGGGCTGCGCTGATATGGCAAATTTTGTGTTGAACTAAATGAATTAAAGAAAAATTTTGGGAAAAAATATAATAAATTTATGAACATGGAGATTTCTGTAATATTGTTATTCCTTTTACTGGTTGGAACCCTCTTGGCCACCAGGCAGACCTTAAGAGATTTGAAGAAGGACTAACAATAGAGAAGCGAAAGAAAATTATTATTTATAAAAATGGAGACTTCTGTAATATTGCTTTTCGATTTACTGGTTGAAAGAAGGACTGACAATAGAGATGGCAAAAAATAGAGTTCCATGAAAAGGAAGAGTGGACGATGTACTATGGTGGAATAAGTATCCAACAGTATACAATTTGCATCTTCAAATATAAAGATTGTTTGGGGTTTTTTTCCCCAGATTTCTCCCATAAATTTTTATTCTTTTTATGGACCTTTAAAATTTGATTTTTTATCACCTCAAAAATTAGGTAATTTTTTTTTAAGAAAAATCAATACTTGTTCTTTTAAATAGTACTTTAAGACGTTTACGATTTCGAGGCTGGAAAATGCTTTATCCAGGTGTGTCCTGATAATCTGTAGAGATTTTCGTATAAACTACTGCATTTCGAACCAAACTTTTATGACTTTATATGTGAAATGGCAAGAACTGATACGCATTCGAGATTTAGTGAAAGAAAACTGTACGAACTAAATCCGGTCATATTTGTGTCACTTTCCATATGCAGTCAATCAGTATTAGTTCGAAGTGCAATCGTTTATACGAAAATCACTAGAGATTTCCAGGACACCCCCGATCAAGTCGGAATTTATGATAATTTTAGCAAATGGTATTTTGACTTTTTATCTTCATTTCTTCAAAACTCTTAAAATTGTTTGGGAACATTAGTTTTAAAGTACTATACGAAGATTAAATGGAAATTTCAATAATTCGTGTAGGCTCTCTTCAAAGCAAACCAACAAAATGGTCGAAAAATTCTGTCTTGATGGAACATTATAAAAGAAAAACAGAATTGTGTATAGCGGACATCTATAAACTTGATTACGCAGTCTAGCGCAAAAAACATTAAACAAATTTTTCTTATACTTAAAAACTCAATTTCTAGATTATAGAAAAATTATAAAAAAAATAGAATTTTTTTAGCAATTTCTTTTGAGCCTTTGAGTCTGCTTGTAAGAACCCATGATTGTCAAGCTTTGAAAATACCACCTGTTACTTACATTTGGGAAAAACTTGTCAATTTAAGGAAGATAAAACAAAAATGGTTATATTTTTAGAATTATTTTAGTAGATTTAACTTATGGCACATATGGCTCGTCGCCTAAACTGAGTAGCTGAGAGTTGACTAATGAACGAATAGTTTGGAGTTCGAATCCAAGTTAAAAATACTTTTGCTCTTATTTTTAGGTCATACTTTGCCCTGAACTTTAGAAAAATAAAAACATATCCAAACAGCCTTTGACCAAAATTTTAGTGAGATTTTCTAAAGCGTAGGGTAATTAAGGGCTGTTTTAGAAAAATATATTTTGGGTGTAGGGATTCTTAGAATGCTTTCAGAATAATCTCAGAAATAAAATAGTTAGGCAGCGAGAATACTTACAGTGTCTGAGTACCTAGGTATAACAGAGAACTGTGGGAGTGTTTTGTATGGGGTGAAGGCTTCCCCAATTGTCTATCTGGCATGTTCCGGGATTCACTTTCGACCAAATTTGTCGAATTCGTAGGTGGTACAAGTGTTGTTGTGTAAAATTGATTGAGTGAATCATCTTGATGCATTCGAAGTCGAGTTTATCGCATTTAAAGAAATTTAAATTTCCAGGTTTGATACTGATTACCTTGATTATTTATTAGAAAAGTGATCATGTACCACTTACGAATTGACTTCAGTGAAAACCGGAACAGGCCTTCTTAGCTTGGCCGTATTACCACTGATTTTAGACAGCTTTGTCTTAAAAGACTGCTACCTTCCAGTTAAATTTTTCTTTTCAAAATTTTCAGTTTTTGTAAAATGAAAATTTTGTAAAAAGATGCTAAAGAAAAATGTATATAAAGATCATCTTTGGCTTTATTTATTATCTTTGATGAATTGTAAATAGAATATTTTAAATTCGGTTGGCATTTTGACGTGTAACGTCTTATGAATCATGAATTGGTGTTATAATTAGATTGCGATTTGGCTGCAAGACGCTGTTGAATTGCTCGCTTTCTGTTTGGCTTATGCCTCGAACTGCGTTTTGTGCCATAAGTTGGTAAATGTTTACAATCCGGTCACCCACTCCAAAGATTTTATAAAAAATGTCATCCATGTATCGCGAATTAACAAGAATTTACAAACAGAAACTATTTTGCGGTCGGATATCGTTCTTTTGTAATTGAATTTAAACTGTTCGTTTTTGCCCATAAAAAATAAGTGATTGATCGTAATGCGTTTGGTATTTAGGTTTGTTTTTAAAGTAAATGTATTAAATATATTTTATACTTGTGAAATTGGAGAGTGAAAGCAAAAAGAACTTGACGCCAATAGAACTATTATGAACTCATTTTCACTTGTTTTTAAAAACGTGTTTTTTCTAGGAGACCTATTCCACGAATGCCGTAGAAGAACCCCAAAAATCGGGACTAGTCTACTGTGGTCTTCCTCGGAAACATCTTATCCTATGAATAAATATTGTTATGTCACAATTTTTTTTAGCATTGTAAACTCAAAAAGGTGGCTTGGAAAGCAATTTATAATAGTTCCATAGCTTCAAGTTCTTCGCAGGCACATATTTAGCAAGTCTATAGAAGAGTTTGTCTATTTCCACTCCTGTCACTTTAAAGCGAAATACTCTACACTAATATGTATCTTTTTATTTTTACAGAATTTTATTTATTTATATTTATGAACCATTTAATTTTGTGAGAATATTTCTAGTTAATTTTCCTTACTACCTTCGGTTGAGTGTTGTCACGTGGCCATCTCTATATGCTGGATTTCAATGTCATGTCATCCAACTCTGACATCCAATTAAACAATCAGGCTTCAGGCTGTGGTAGACATTAAGCCGCTTTTAGAGACCGACACCGACTCCAACACCAACTCCACTTGGTAGCCGATGATGTATTATGTTTGTCAAAAAAAAATTCGCTACTGTCGTGAGCGGGGAAGGGGGAGGGGGCGCAACCAGGGGCACCCTCACCCACGCTGCATAATAAAATTATAAGCTGGATTAGTGTCGTCCCAACAGCACAAAAGCCCCCAACAACAAGAGACCCAGCCAACGAATTGAGACAAACAATGACAGACAACAGCAACGGCAGCAGCAACAGCATGGAGTAGAGAGTTCCAAGTGGCTTCCAGGAAGGCCGCTTCTATGTGTGACTGATTGATTTGTGTGTCATGTGCTTTGGCCTTCTTCAAGGTGAACATGAGAGCTTCCCCTGGGAGGTTAAACAAGCAATAGTTGTTGCTCATAAATCCATAAATTGCTAACGGCAATCTCTTCAATGTCAATTGTGGAAGTCAAGGCTAAACAGCGCGTGCCACTTGCTGGTCGTGTGTCCTTTATCCTGGCCACGCGTCTGCTTAGCAGGATCTCTTTCTAATTGTTTGCTAACTCAAGCTAATTGACTCGATGGCCTTCAAAGCAGCAGCCTTGGTAGAGATTATATCTGCTGAATTAACGGTGATTTGTAATGGGTGTTCCCAGCTTGGCATGGAAACAAAATTGCATTAAATAAAATGAATGCGTTTTGGTATTATTAATCTGGCCTTGCGGTACCGGGCATAGATCTCTCGCACATCATAAGAAAAAACTTACAAATTGCTTCAAGCAATTATCGCCCAGGTTGATAACGGACCCACAGGGGGAGGAGATCAGAGAGATCAATGAAGGAGTTTATGGTTAAGCGATGAGCTCGAGCTCTGGTTAATTGCTTTTCCAACGGTGTTTACTTTCCTACCAGAGGTGGCGAGCGAGTGAGAAAAATGGCCAAGCAATTATCAAGATACATTTTGATTTAATTGAAGTCTAGTTGGAAACGAAAACTAGGCTCCAAAATTGTTTACTCCCTCAAACAGGCGGCTAATCTTTTACACAATTCCCAATTTGGCAAAACTTTATGTCAACGTCTTGCGCTTCTCCTGCTTCCGACTAATAAATTCGTAACAAATCAATGACCCTACCCTCCAACCAAACCAGAGATCTAACAATGTCCAGTCTTACGTATGAATCGCTACAAGCATTTCTACTTTAGCACCAAGTGCAATGGAGCTGCAGCTGGGCAGCAGTGCTGCTGCATTCTTCACGCATCTCAAAATGCGAACTCCAGGTCCACTCCAGCATCGAAAATATTAACCAAAAGTGTATGCCACAGGAATCTCGTTCGCCTCGTCGTTGTCGTTCCCACCAGTTCAACTCTAATTGTGACTTTATTTGCGCATTTATTGCGGACGCGAAGCGTAGAGATACAGACACAGGCCAGAAACCGGCAGCAGCAGCAGCAGCTCCCAAGCTCCCAAGCAGCGCCCTTTGCTGCAGTCAGTTTCAGCATCCTTAGCGTTGCGTCTCTCTCGCAACGTCAACTTGGGTGGTCTCGAACAACTTTTGCGGCGCATCTTCAAAGCCGACTCGTCTCGGCTCAAACTTGAACATGCACCATGAAGAAGCGAGCGAACGAACCTGAGGCTGAGGCCAAGACTCAGGCTGGGTCTGGCCTTCCAGTCCTGTGTCGCGCGCAGTCTGGGGCATGCAACCGCAACAGCTGAAAAGCTGAAGTTGAGACACCCAAACTGAATTCTAAATGATCGTTGAAATTCTGTGGAACAGTGTTTCGCTGGAATTTGCAAATGAGTTGTGTTTGCCCAGGCCCTGGCCCGAGTAAGGATCGAGCGCAAAAAAAGATTCTTATGTACATGCCTCCTCCTCCCTCCCACCTACCCACTCCCCACTCGCCAGCAACTCTTGAAGTTGTCTTTGATTTCAGTGCAAATAATAAATTTTCAGACTGACTTGGGTCTGCCGCAGCCAGAGACATTCTGGAGACTTTGTCGGCAAGTGACCCATTTCCCGATCTCCTCCGCTAGGCAAGAACTTGTACAAATTTATTGAAATTAATCATCATTGTTGGGAGCTCAAGTAAGCGTCAGTTGGGAAAACTATCCCCCCCTTCCAGTTGATGGATGAAGTCGATTTGTGGAGCTTTTCTTTCGTGTACTTTCGCTGCCTTCGTCAGCTCTGCCCTGGTCAACTTTTAACGAGTTCATGCCCTTGTTGTTGTTGTTGTTGCTGAAGTGCAACAGAAATCAGCATTTAAAGTTAATTAAGGTCCTGGCACGTTTGATTTTGCATGTCGATTGGATTGGAAATTAATGGTTAGCCCAGTTAACTTGAAGGCAAATATTTGGCCACATTTTGCGCGTGAAACGTGCCACCAGCTTGTGATAATTATAGACATGACTTCTTAAATGGCTATCATAAAAAACTTGTCAAAAATCACACAAAGTTAAAATTTTTAATAGCCCTCAGCTAAATGTACTTTCTACTCAATTCATAACTCACTCAAGAATCATGCTGCGTATTTTATGTTAGCTTCTCTGTTGCCATATTCCACCAAAAAGGTTTCTTCAAAGCGATACTAATTTGAAGCTACTGCATGACGGCACGTAGACCAGTCGACTAGAAATGAGAAGAAGCCCACAGACAGTCCATGCAAATCAAATTGAGGAAGCCATTTGAAAATATATTCCAATTACTTATGTATGTAGCAGCGGCTATGGCGTGGTGGTTGATTAGATCTGATGAGAAAAGATAGTAGCTATTAGGCAGCCGTCACCTACACAGCTACTGACAAAAACCAACTAAAATTAAATAATGCAGAAGGATTATGTCAGGCATTGAATATATCAAGTGAAAAGAAGCAAGGGCGTAGCCAAGGGGGGCAGCTGTCCCCCTACATCTTGTCAAAATAGTAAATAAACGAGTTTTGAAGTTAAAATATCGAAATGATCCTTGATTCTTTATACGAAGGATAGTGTATACTGAGTGCGCGTAGACGCGATATCTTTGAAAAATAGCTGAACTGAAAAAACCCATTCCATTGGCAGCTGTATGAAATAGTCATTCAATCCGGGTGGTTCCGGCATATAGACTTTTAGTTGGGGTACTATGTTTATATTACACATGGTTAATTGTATCTTGGAATGCTAAGGAATAAAAGAATTGGAGTTAAAAAATTTTCGGAATTTGGAAATTCGCGGATTGCATTTAAAAAATCCAATTACACTAAGTTAAGGTGATCCGTGACTGCACCAACTTTTTAATTAACAAATTGTGTGCTTTTTAAATGGTTACATATGCTTTTAGGATCTGAAAAAGCCATTTTCCATTCATTTTCCTTTAAATATAATTAACAAAGTAATTTAATGACCCTTTTTTTGGTAATATTATATTTTACTTAATTTGTTATTGAATTAAGTGAGCGTTATAGAAAAACTCCTTGGAAAGGAGTATATAAGGAAAAAACAGATGTTATTTACTTTATCGGATAAGCTTTAATTGAAACTAACTTTTTCAACATATCTTTTTATGCGTGGAAAAATAAGAAATCTAAAACTTTTGACCATTTAGACTATGGAACTCACAGAGACTATTTTAGAATCGTTAAATAATCTTCTTCCGCGATTCTTTTGGCATTAATAATATTTGTATGCCAAACAGTTGCCAAAAACAGTTGAAAATAGTAAAAATATTTATTGATTTCGAAAACGACTTCCCTTTTGCGAAACATAGGATAGACACTTCAAGCAAGCATTTTATCGTTGCTAAGCAAAATATTTTTCCCTGATTGGAAAGAAATCTCCAAGCGCTAAACACTCTTAAGTTGCAGAAGTAATAGATAAAAAAACTAGATAAAAAATGTGTGCACGAATTTAATATTACGTATACGTAATAAATTTCTGTAAAATATTCAAGCAATTTTTGCCCCCACCCTTATGAAAAGCTGGCTACGCCCTTGACAATGTGGATTAGGCAAAATGCTGCCCTTAACTGACTTTGAATTATTTCGTTCGAAAAATAATAATGCCAGAAAATAAAGTTTGCATACTTTGTGGGGCAAAAAGCAGGATTTTTTCTAAAAGCATAAACAAAATATGTATAAACGAAATATAACGTAGGGTAACTCCAACTCAATTCAAAATTTGAATTTAACACTTCGAAGTGGTTAACTTAGACCGGATTTACACGATGAAGCAAACTTCACAAAGTTTTTCAAAAAGCTCTTGGTTGTAGAAGAGAGGTGTAGAGGGGTAAGCTACACCACCACCCCTCTTTCCTACAATCAAAAGCTTTTGCAGAAACTGCATGAAGTTTGCTTCATCGTGTAAATCCAGTCTTTGCTACACCTCTTTCCTACAAGCAAGATCTTTTTCAAAAACATCGTGCAGTTTGCTTCATCGTGTAATTGCGGTCTAAGTCGGGATTTACACGATGACGGAAACTTCACGCAGTTTCTGCAAAAGCTTTTGTTTGTAGGAAAGAGGGGTAGCGGTGTAGCTTACCCCTCTACACCTCTTTCCAACATGAAAGAGCTTTATAAAAAACTTCATGAAGTTTGCTTCATCGAGTAAATCCCGACTTAGATCCATTGATTCATTTTTCAAAGTTAAATCGGCCATCTCTAAAAAGTTATAATAGCGTGCTATGCGCTGCCTTTTGAATAAGCAGAAAAAAAAACCTGAACCTGAGTTTACCCGTGAACCTGATCCTAAAAAGATTCGCAGTTTGGAATACTCTCCCGATTTTAAGGAGGTTTTGGTGGAACAGAACAAAGTTTAAACTTTGGCCTTCAGAATTTAGTAATTTTTACAAACTTCAGGGGCCTCTTGGCATGGGTTTTTCCACAACTGCCAATCGGGAAAAAATTTTGAAAATATTTTTGGGTGACAATACGTTGTAAGATTCGTAAATTTCAAGAATTGCTTAAATGTGGACTAGTTTATTGTCTATTATACAAACAATCTACAATTTTTGTTGTATAATAAACAATATTGACCTTAATTTATTATAGTTAGGGGATTCACGACAACTTGCTTATTTGATAACCTATTGAAAAATAATATTTAATCTTCATCTGTCGTGAACACACTTTTGAGTAAATTTCTTGATTATTAAAACTCAATAAATTAGAGCCAACTATATTGATTAAAAAAAAAAGTTATGGCTTACGTAAATTTAAAATATACTAAATAATTCAAAATCTGGTAAGATAATGGAACTTAAAATAATATGTAAATTATAAAATTTGTATTGCATTTTTCTTTACAAAGCGCCCTATTGTAAAATAATGCAAAAGTTCGTTAATCATAAGTTCGTTTTCTTAAAGGCAGGGGAAAAAAACCCCGAAAAAAATTAATTATAGACCGACCTTACCGTAATTTGAACTCAGGTTTTGTTGACTTCCAGTCTCACACCTTAACCTCTACACCATTGTTACCAAGGTCGAAGTGACAGCTTAGTATGCTTTATAAAATAGTGGCGCTTTATCATCAAAATACTACAATTCTGGCACCTAATAGGTACACACTGTTTGAAGTGTTTACCAACACTGAAATTGAATTTTAACCAGGCAACCACATGACCCAGCTCTAGGCTGGTGATGTCAGCTTATTTTTCGGTAGTACATTTTGTTGTTGGAGATTTCATTTTTTAACAGGTTATCTATTAAGCAAGTTGTCGTGAATCCCCTAAGTATTTTGTATTTAAAAAGCTTAAAATGTCAAAATTCCACACATCAGGTATTCCCTCAGTAGATTCTTTCCCCATTACTTTAATGGGTAACGCCTCTCAACTCTATGGCACAACTCAATTGCGATTTGAAATTAAGTTTTCAGAGGCAACAAACAAGGTCGTGTCCAAGCACTCCCCCTCCTCCCCCACCACCCTCCCCATCCGGGGAATTCGTTGATTGGCAACGTCAGTGTCATAAATTTGAAATTTTCTCAACTTTTTCAAATTGAATTTTTGAACAATTTCCAGGGAAATGTGCCGACCAGGTGCATTATCAAGGCATGCGATATACTTTATGAGTCAGAGTCAGAGTCGATGTCGGAGCCGGTATCAAGAGAAGGAGAGCGAGCCAACATGGGTGCAAAAATTTCAAAGGAAATATCAACGGGAGCCGTTGTCGGGGATTTCGTATTCGTGTTAATAATTTAGTTGCTTATCGCTTGTGTTGACGTTTAAAATGGTTTTCGGTTGCCAGACTAGTGGCAAAAGCGGCGGAGGAGGAGAAGGAGGAGGAGGTGGTGGGGGGGCAGTTGTCTGTCAGCACTTTGGATAGTGAGATACTTGTGGTGCGGCCAATTAGCAGGCACTTGGCACTTGGCATTAGATACTTGGCTAATTGGCAGGCGTTGGTTATCAAATCGCGAAACGATAAGGTCGCTGGCCCACAAGACAATGGACTTGGAAGTGGAAGGCCTGTGTAGATACTGGCTTACTATAGAGAGAGAGAGAGAGGGAGAGGGAGAGAGCGCGCGCGCACCTTGGCTAAGGAATGGACCACACACGATGCTGTGCAAACGAGATTTAAATGAGTCGCTACGGACGAGGCGCAGGCGAAACTCTCTCACGATTCTGAATTTCAACGAAATCGAATCGGCAAACTCTGCCTGAGTTCCTCCTCCTCCTCCTCCGGCTGCTGCTGCGGAATTCTACGCATGCCGGAGATACTTTTGGCACCTTAGCGGCGATTAAATGCACACGCACGTAAGCGGCTTTTGGGCTCCTTTTTTATTCAGTTAATTGCCTGGCCCAAGTACCAGGGCCAGGACCACACAGGCCGATGGGGCCGAGATTAGAATGCATTTAAATGAGCCCCCGAAAATGAGGTACCATTTGTTGTCACAACACAAAACACAAATGAAAAATGAACAGGTTGGGAAAAGGTTTTTCCCAAAACACTCGATGATAAGCTGGCCGCAGCATGCTCCCAAAATGCAACCGCAGCAGTCGTTGGGTCTTTGTGGTTTCATGTACAATGTGACACTAATGTCCTGTTGCATTTGTCGGCATCAGCTTATCGGCTTTCCCCCCGCCTTTGTGCTTGTGTGTGTGTCTATAATTTATGATCGAACTAACCACAAAGTGCGTTCGTGTGTTTTCCTGATCTGGTGATGATTGCCACGAAACTAGCTCGATCGGTAGTCTGGCCAGCGAAATGAAAGCGCGAAATGCGTTAATTTCTCGGCCAATTGACGTGTTGAGGTGCTGCCAGTCGTCAGTCGGTCCGACTGATTGAGCAAAAAAAGTGCCTCGAGTTGATCATTCACTGAACATGATGGCTGGACGAGGCAGCTAAAAGCCGGGTTAGCTGCTAATCAGCGTGCTGTTTGACTGATTGAATTGACTTGGAACGACAGAGCTCACTTAGTTGGCTAGAGCCGCATGATTTGATAAATGAATAAAAACCACAAAGTTAGGCTAGGCGGAAAAAAAGACTGACGGTTGGGTAAACATTTGCACTGCACTTAGCACTGGCACTTCGCCTCACCCCTCCCCCTCCGCTCACTCTCACCCGGTCAGTTAGACGGCATTTTGAAAGCTTCAATCAAGCCACAACGCAGCAGCCGTTGCAATTATGTGGAATGAGGTGCTAATTTATGGATTTGAGTAAACGTTTTTTTTTCCCCGCTTCTTCTAACCAAACGAACAATTTCTGCGCCTCTATAATTTACACTGTTTTCAGATTGCCATCTAGCTGATGGGCTAACGGTAGCTGGGTGCTTGCGGTAGCTAAGTGCATTTGTATTTGAGCTTGTAGTTGATTAAACGAGATTGCTAAGCTGGAATAAATATCATAAAGTTAGAAAATTGCCAACTTGACACCAAAAAGTTAATTTGTCATTAAATGCGCGAAGTTTTCTTATCATTGCTCCAAAACAAATAATAAATGGAAATGGCATGTACCTAAATTAATCAGGTAAACTAGTTGGCGAAGGCAGTCTATTAAATGTGTAAAGTGATTCATAATTTAACTGGAATATGAGAAAAATATAATTGATCAGCTTTATGTATAGAATTTGTAGTTCACTTCCTGTCCGAGTTTTATTTTATGTTTAAAAGAGTCAGTGGAAAGACTATTCGAAAGATCTTTATCCAAACTTGCTCGAAATTACTTCAATTGTGAATATGGGACTTATGGAGAAAAATCAAACGGATGTATTAAAAGATGGGTAGCAACAACTTCAATCGGTTTAAACCCAGTTTTTATACACTTGAAAAGTGTATATTAATGTTGCCCAGAAGTTTGTAACGTATAGAAATATTCATTTCCGACCCCATAAACTATATATATTCTTGATCAGGACGACTGAACTGAGTTCAATTCCGTCTGTCCGCCGTCTGTCCGTCTGTCTGTCTGTCTGTCTGTCTGTCTGTCTGTCTGTCTGTCTGTCTGTCCGTCTGTCAGTCCGTCTGTCTGTGACTACGCGAACTAGTCCCTCAGTTTTAAAGCTATCGAGCTGAAATTTTGCACATAGTCTTCTTTTTACTGCACGCAACTAATATGTCGGATCCGGCCGGATCGGATGACTATATCATATAGCTGCCATAGGAACGATCGGTCTAAGAACTAGTTCTAGTGGGAAAAACTTTTTTGTTTTCCCTCGTAGCGTCACTAATCTTGGTATGTATTAGTTTTATATGCTTCCACATAATTCTGGAAAAGTGTATCAAAATCGGATCACTATAGCATATAGCTGCCATAGGAACGATCGGTCAAAAAACTAGTTCTAGTTAGAAAAACTTTTTTGTTTTCCCTCGTAGCGTCACCAATCTTGGTATATGTTAGTTTTATATGCTTTCATATAATACAGGAAAAATTTATAAAAATCGGATTACTATATTATATAGCTCCCATAGAAACGGTCGCTCAAAAAACAAGTTCTAGTGAGAAAAACTTTTTTGTTTTCTATCGTAGCGTCCCCAATTTTGGTATATATAAGTTTTATATGCTTTCACATAATTTTTTTAAAAATTGATCGAAATCGGATGACTATAGCATATAGCTGCCATAGGACCGATCGGTCGGAAAATTTGATTTACTAAGAAAAGTTTTTTTATGGTATCAAATTTTTATTATCAATGATTTAAAAATTTTTAATATCTGATATCTTTATCCTATATATATTTGACCGGTAAAATCAGTTGGAGTAAAGTTTTTCAAGTATAATATTGAGAATAAACCATTTCCAAAATTTAGATCGAATTTTTTGATTTACCTTTTTTATTAAATTCTGCAAACTTTTGTTTTAGCGTTTCTACTTACGCAGTATTTTTTGAAGCTCTTTCAGATTTTCAGCAACTCCATTATCGTTCTTTAAATTCTACTCGACAAATGCCCGATATCGATCTATTGGTCGAAGCTCTGGAGCATTTGGTGTGTTCTCCTTTTGAGCAAAAAAAAATTAATTTTTTATGCATTCAGCAAAGCACGAGATCAACGAGTATATTTTGCAGTATCCATATCTGTTCAAAATATTGTTATCATATTGTTTTGACGATAAAATGGTAAAACGTGTTTTTTTAAACCCTCCTGCATGTGTATATCGGCGTTTACAAAGTCATGTGTGAAAAATAATGTGGCTCTAAGGCCGCTGGATTAAGTTTTTGAACTTAAATTGGTGAAATTCATTGGTAAACAGAACTACCTTTCTGCTTTATTTAACATTAAGGGGCGGGTAATCTGTTTAAGTCCATTTTTACACAAGTTTCATCGTCCATCACAATGCACAAAACTTTTTCATTAAACAAACGGTCATAAAGATTTCCCAACCCATTTTTTTCCAATTTCTACTTCTTGTTGATTATTTTTCAAAAACTTTTGATTTTAATGTGTTTAAGTGAAGTCGTTGATTCACACTTTGAGTCTTGGAGGTACTCTTTCCTTTTTTTTTTGGTCAAATAACGAAAGAACATTGTTTTATTGCTGATGTTAAAGGCCTATACCTTATTTTCAAGATTCTGATTCTTTCTCTCTACCAATTTTTTGGAAAATATTTTGAAGAACAGGTTTTACCGAACTGCTTATCAATATTTCGAGATCTATTGACGTTCAGTTTATGATGCGATGCTCACACTGCGAGAAATATGCGATTGCAAGGGTTTCTTTTCGGTACAGTCCTTACAGATATCGAAAATTTTTCAGCAGCAACTCAATTTAACTTTTGAAATCTTTAAGTTTTTATTCAACGCATTGCAGATATAAAAGGAGAATTTGACCAAAAGGAGTCTGATGAAGGATATGATTATCTCGAAATAGTCAGCATGCCGAACCTTTCGAGCAAGTGAGTGAGTGTTTATTTGCAATTTTCGAATGTAAGGCCTCAATCCGACAACGCTAATAGCCCTTTTATGTTTAAAACGTATTAATATACCAACAAGGCTATAAGCTTCCAAAAATTTCTTAAAAGGTTATCAAGAACTTGGTTATTTGGGTTATTTATATACTTTATGCATTCTGAATAAGGGTTTAGGTTTACCTTCTATGAGTAAAACGTAAGCAATCAGTATTTTCCAACTGTACGCAGTTGCAATTTCAAAATGGTTTGAAGCTCTCTTTATCTTAGTTTACCATCCAAGTTGTATTATTTTCAACTGCCATCTTGTATTTGGTACATAGAAAAGAAAGTCTGAGTGTAAAATTTCCAATTGATTAGATCATTTCAATGTTAATAATTTATTTGTTTTATCAATGTGGTATGGTATACAATTTCTAACATATTTCGGTGTTAAAATACAGACAGATATTCTCTACATCAACTAAGAAATTAACATAATTAAATACGAATGATTAATTCTGATTAACATATTTATATGCTTTATGCTCTCGCATTCTCATTTTTGCCACTTGATATTTGTACAATTCCATTTGATTTCCATCTAAAATATTCAATTTTCGAATAAATCTTTAAATAAATTACTTGAATTTAAAAAGAAAGACATATCAAGAATCTGTCGGCTGCTAATTATGCCAACGTGACCCAAAACATAGTTTCCTACTCATCCAATGAGAACGAGGCATTTATTTTTATAGCAGTTCAGGTCATTGGTAGAAAAACTAAAATTGATTGCCTCAATCTGAGGGAACAATCTGTGGATGCACACACACACACACGAGCGCACTTAAGACGGCTTATGTAAGTGAGAAACCTTGTAGGTTTATATGTTTGTATGTATATCTCTCTCGCTTGTGTTGGGTCCCAAATATATCTAAGGCATCTTTCGGCATTTTTGAGGGCGTGTTTGCTGGGCTAATTATTTATTAGGTTTCATTTGCGTGAATAGATATAGATACATTTGGTGGGGACTTTATTCTCAGGAAATTTGTTTATTTATGTTGCTGTTAGCTTTTGTTATTAAAATGTTATGGTATTTCTCTCGCTTTCCAGCTGAGGTGGAGATCATTAAAAGCGGATGGGTAACTTTATATGCAATCTCTGGGTGTTGTGATAAATGATCTGGCCAAGCACATAAATTAGTTTAATTTTTCATTTGCAGGCAGTTCCCTGGAAAATTTTTGGGAAAATTAACGCATCGTTTGATGTTTAAGCGAACAACAAGTGGCCAAGGACAAGCCACCCAGGTGATTGCTGCTGCTGCTGCTGCTGGTCGTGTGACTCTTCTTGTCCTTGGCAATTAAAACTTACGTTTAGTCTCATTTAAAAAAGGACACTCAATTTAGAACAAGGACGAAAGTCAAGGTTAACTGCAACAAGTCATTTGCAGTTGCTGCTGTTTCACTTCGGCAGTCAACCGCAAAATCATTTACAAAACTAAGGTCAAAGAATGACCGTCAGGACATCCCGTTGAGCTGTTGCAAATCGCAATTCCTATTGCACTGTGCCGTCCTTGGACAACATCTGTCTGACTGTGTGTGTTTGTGTGTGTCTAATGCCTTTGACTTCATGCTTTGCGGTTTAATCGAATTTACAGATTTCCTTGCTGTTATCCTTTAAGTCCATGCAGTCTGTTTGCAAACACACAAGCGCCTTACGAATTTATTAGATTAACTTCACAGGCCAAAAGTGTCTTAAGACGCTTATGTAAGGTGCTAAGCATTTTCTTGGAAAATTTTCTTGTTTACACACAACCCCGGCAATTAAAGACTTAGGACACAAACTTTACACTTTGGGTAGTCCCTGAAATGAGAGAATGGCAATGTTAGGTGGCTAGGACTAGGTCATGTTAAGAAAATGCCTTCATTTAAAAGGCTTTAGTAAAACTAATGCCAAAATGGATCTATATTCTATTCTAGGAAAATTTATTCCTGTGATTGCTGTAGTTTAATATTTATAATATTGAGAATGTTTCAATTGGCTGTTGGACTTAGTTTTACTGCATTAGAAGCACAGTTTTTGTGTTCCTTGCTGAAAGCTGTTGAAATGTTCACTAAATGTTCGCAATTAGCAGTCAAAAAATAATACTCCTAATATTGATACGCTAAAACCAGGGATGTAATCCACCCAGGATCTAAGATTGTTTCGGTTCAGAATTATGACAGAAAAAAGACAAGAATTGCAGGAGATAGGCAAAATCAGATGTATAAATTTTGGTCCGAGTGCTTGCTATCCTTTAAGACGTATGTACGTAGCTTGAAAATTTGCACAACACTAGAACGATGCAAGGATTCGGTTCGGATTACGAGCACGAACTAGCGGTTTGCATCCCTGCCAGAAACTGTAGTTTTTTTTCACTGTCACGAACTGAGCGAGAGATGAATTCATTTTCATTCATTTTCCAGTCTGTTTCCGATAGTTTTAAGTTTCGAGAAACTTTCGTTAGCGATATCGCTGACGGAGGTTAGATTAAAAGGCACGAACAGCTAAGACAATGGACTGTAAAGAGGTTACTTTAAATAACACAGGTTTACAAATAAAATCCAACTTTTGGACCAGAGCAGATAGCAATCGTTTCCTAAGTATTTTCTCTGAATTCACATGAATTATCCGTTTTCCTCTGGTACCTCTTTTTCAGAAGACATTTAAATAAAACTGTATAAACCTTGCATTATATTATATTATGTTTACATTTTCAAGTCGTATGGCCACTTCAAGTAATCTTTCCAAACCTCATCATTTTTTACGTCAGCTTAGATGAATAACGACATAGAAAAACCATACACGATGTTCGGACTTTAATCTAAAAATACCAATATTTTGATTTTAATGTGAAAAGTTTGATTTTTTTAGGGAAAATCTTTTTTTCCCATGCTTAAATAATTCTTAAAAATGGTTAAATATTTTCAAAAATTCCGAGTTTACATTTTTAAGCAGACCTATGTGTCCATCAATTAAGTACATTTACAGTTTTTCGACATCATCGCGCTTTTAAAAGTAATGGCCAAAAAACTGTAGAAATTAATACTTCTATCAAGAATTTTTGATGACCTTAGAACATTTTTTTTAGATTTTTTTGTTTTGCCTTCTTATTAGCTTGGACATTCCCCTGTCATCCACTTCAATCCATTTTCAAAAATTCATAATAGTTTAGCAGATATTGCCATTTTAGAGGAGCAATGTTCTTGCTGAAGTGAGTATGACCTGGTAGCCATGATTGCGCCAGTTCTACTTAACCGATTTTGATCAGCCATGTTGCAATCGACGCAGAATTGATGTAATTGTGGCCCGTACCTCAATCAAGAGAAAAAATTTTTTTTTACACTTAACTACAAAAACCACTTGAAAAATCGATTTTTTTTTTTTTTAAAAAAAAATATATTGAAAAATATGATTGAGGTACGGGCCACAATTACATCAATTCTGATCATAACCTCATTTACCGATTTTGATTTCGATAAGCTGGAGTCCCGGAATCATGGCTGCCATCTGTACACCATTTTTTCGGAGACCTTAATTGGCAGGCCGATAACTTGTTGATCAGCCTTCGAATTCTAACAATTTTTGATTTACTTTTTTATTTAATTAATAAATAACACAAGACATAATTTCATGATATACCTGAAGATCAGAAAAAATAGAAAGAAAAGATATACAAATTTCAACTTCTTGTCATTTAGTTGGAGTAGGCATAGCCAACTTTGTGGTAATTAATGTTAGCATTATTGTTAATAAGTAAAGGCTATAAAATAATAATACTTTCCGTTGAGTAACGTGTTTATAAAAGACTGTCAAGGTCGATCTTAGCTTACACTTTTTACTCTCTTACGTTTTTTTTTTCGATATTCAGTGGACTTCACATTTTTGATAGAATGCTGGTTCGATTTATTTCCACTAATTTATGGTTCGGTTCGTTCTAAAGACATTTTTTATTCCCGATTTCATTTCAACAAAACAATGAATGAATTTGAATCGATTTCACAGGCACCATATTTGCCAGACTATTTTCGGTTATAAAACTATTAAAAATGTCCCGAAATTAAACAACAGTAACAACAGTCTCCGATTTCTCATCTCTTATGTAAACTTAGGTAAACTTAGAATTTTCTCTGCTTTTTGTAAGTTTATGTGAAAGATAAAAAAATTAAAATAATAATTATATGTCAGTCTAAAATGAGAGTAAATAAATGAGTTTTTTTCCAATCTGCCTCCGAACCTTCAAGACCACCCTCACATTTCTTAACTTTCTCAATTTCCTCAGCAACTTTCGATTTCATTTTACCAAAATCCAATAAAAAAAGTGAAAATTTCCAAATGCTTGGCAAATTGTTTAAACATTAAAGTAAGATATTAAACTGTTTGCGGCTGCTGCAAATTCATTATCAAGACCAATTAGCGCCTTTAACGAGCCACCAACAAGCGTAGGCAAATTGACAAATTAGCTGAGAAAACAATTTGCGCTTGAGTGCCAAATTAAACAAAATTACAGCTTTTTTTTACTGACCATTCCAAATATAATTTCAAAAACAAACGGAAATTGCCCACCAACATCAACAAAAAAAAAGTTGTTAATTGATTGAAAACAAGTTGCGTTTACTTCACTCATTTTGTGCATGCAAATTGGTTTGGCTTTGTGATGAAGTCATAAAAATGTTATGACTGGTCATCTTTTTGGCATTTTTGGTTTAAAGAAATGTCATAAAATCAGTCGCCCCAACTCAAAACAAGCCCAAGAAATGATCATCATATAAATTAATAAAAAAAAATCAGCAAAAAAAAAAAAAAAAGAAACTTGTTTCATTCTCTGGCTGGTGACGGGCCATTAGTTGGCTATTTTCTTACCAGTTCAGGCAAATAAAGTAGTCAAATTTATAATCAACAAGTTCATTAACATTTAACCCTAAACACAATATGCCATATAACCAAAGGCGATAACACAACGAATGAACAAAAACAAAAATGTATTTTTAACAAATTAAAAATTATTTTCAGGCCTGCGGCAAGTTGTGCTGGAGTAAGGGGGGGAGGCGAAAGGGAGCAACAGGTGAAGTAAGGAGCAGCACTGGCAAACGATTTACGAACAGAGTTAAATTTTAATTAAAGCTTTATGTAGCAGTTTAAGGCAACACGACGAGGGCATGCGCTTTATTTAGCATTATTGTATTTTTCTAAAATTTTAAATTGATTCAAAACAATAAAAAAAAATCGTAAAATTACAAAAAAAAATTTCTAAATGTTTAAATATATTTTGCCTATTTGAATCCTCACAAGTTTGTCTTATCTTATTGGGTAAGGCCTCTCCTCTGTTAGGGTATGCAAATGACATGGCAGACTGCTCATTTATCTCCACTCTGTCCGTCCACTTACACTCACATACTTACTTAGTTCAATTTTGTGTATATCTCGAATGTGTATCATTAATAACTCTCGCTGCCACTCGCCGGCACTCAGCACACAGTGCAGGGATTTACGCGTTTTGTTGTGTAAAATATGAATTTTAAATTACCCACAGCCCAGGGAGAGAAAAGGCAAAACAAGAAAAGTGAAACGACAACTGCGTAGCAGAGAATTCATTTTCGAGCACTGTTAATGGTGGCCATTAGCAAATGCATTGGTTGCTTAGTTTATTACTTAGAAATTGAGTTGTTTTTGCAAATAAATTGCATCCGCTTAAGTTTTGAATAAAAAAAAACAAATCAAGTTCGTGCCTTAAGTCTTTTGTTTGGCCTGCAGCTCTGACATAAAAAAATCATTAAATTACTAAACCAAAATGAAAAAAAACAGTAGCCAAAGTGGTGGAAAGGCAACAGCAGCTCATTAGCAGTTACCATTTTATACAAACAGACGGATGGTTGGATGGCATCATTATCATTAGGGAGACAGGCAGGCGAAACCCGAAATTCAATCAAAAGCAAACCAAAATGAAAACTTTAATTAACGCATTTTTACGCAACTGTCGGCAAAATGCTTAACCCTACAGTGGCCACATGACAAGGGTAATAATTGAAAAACCAAAGAGGGTAACAAAACTTAACAGCTGCGAGAGAGCCGACGGCAAGCAGCCATTGCGGTCCTAAGTGAGAGAGCAGGCCAACAGAACAGGCCACTTAAAGAGAGAAACTGTTTATGTGTGTCAGAGAGAGAGAGAGAGCGAGAGAGCGAGAGCGAGGGGTGAGTGTTTAGGCCTAAGCACGAGCGAGATAGCTACACCTAAGTTCGAATTTGCAGGGGAAAACTCAGCCAGAGCCACATTCCAGTGCTTTCCAGGTTCGACTTTTAATGGCTGACCACTGGAAACGGTTAAGGCCGAAACGGTTATGGGAAGACTTCAACGGTCACTCAAAAACGCAAATTATATACGCATAAAAATCATATAAATTTGTGTCTCTTTGAATAACACACAAATGAAACTGGTTACACACAAAAATGTTGCTCTAAATATGGATGGGCCATTGTTGAGGTTGATTATGTCGTTTATTAATACCCAAATTTAAAATATACAAAAATTTTATGTGAAAACAGGAAATGAGTGGGAAGTGAAGGCAGTAAAATCAATAAAATTCTGTTAATAAAAAAAGGAGGCGACTAAAATTTGGTAGAACTGCTGCCAACTGCTCCATAAATCAGCCACCTACAGCTTAAGCTGCCATTCATTGTGTTATTATAATGCAAAAATTAATACAATCAACAAAATATGGTGTTCGCTTATCAACAATAACGACACGAAATTCATTAGCTGTATTAACATTTCACATTACAGTGAGCGCTTGAGTAAGAGGACGTGTGGATTTTAATTTTATAAAAGAAAATACTGTTTCTGTAGGTGGAGGAAGTGATTAAATTAGAAAGTTTAAAAAAAATTTCACCGTTCAATTGGATAATTGGTTAATGTATCGTTGGAAAAGTTATGTATATTTATTTTTCACCCCAGATTTTGAAAAAACTTCTAATTTTATGTAAAAAGTTTTCCAGTCGGTAAAATCTAATGCATTGGCAATGATCTACATTTTTTCGGCTATAAACTAGAACTAAAAAAAAAATTCGAAGCTAAAGCTTTACAATAGATTCGCATTCCCCGGATCGAACCTTCTGTAGAATACCTTTTTTTTACAGAATTCTTTAAACTAAGAATTCTTTAAACTTTAAAAGAAGTCGTCGCTGAAGCTTTACAATAATTTTTTTTTCGCATTCCCCGGACCGAACTTTCTTCATTTTTTTTTTTTTTTTTTTTTTACAGAATTAAAGAATTAATTTTTATCCGGCTCCAGATCATATAGGTTATGTTATTGTATAACTTATTTAAAACAGAGTCACTCACAACACTACATGAAAGGCTAGATACAGTGACGTAAAAATATTTTTATATAAAAGTAATAAAATGCAATTTTATTCTTCGAACTTTCTTAAATTTTATTTTTTTTTTTACTGAATTAAAGAATTAATTTTTATCCGACTCCAGGTCATATAAGTTATGTTATTGCATAACTTATTTAAAACAGAGGCTCTCACAACACTACAAGGAAGGCTGGATACAGCGATGAAAAAATATATTTACCTTAAAGTATTACAATGCAATTTTTATTCTTCGAAAAAAATGGATAAAACAGGCAGAATGAAACATCTTCAATTTTATTATGTATATATATGTAACAGTTTGGTTTTTGGCGACTTTTATCATTTTTTAACAGATGTTAGTTTAACCTGACCCTCGAGCCGGATAACATATATATTTTGTTTTATTTTAATTGAGGAAAGGAAAATGAAAGACTGCAGAATTAAGGATATACAAATTAAAAAGACAATAAAGAAAGGCACAAAATCAAAGTAAGATATAAAGTCTGCTCGACTTCTCTAAACAAGCCTTTAAAAATACAAGTTATTGTAACTTCAAAACTAACCAATTCTAGCCCACTTTTGGAAAATCTTTTTCATTTTAATTATTATTTTTCCATTATATTTTTGTGTGTCCCACTGTCTGAACGATCACTGTGGCCAGCCAAAATTCATGACTTTTTGATTTATCAGCCATATATCAGTGTTTGTATACAAAATTTGGACAGCACATGTTTCACATTTGGTAGATGGGCATTTTGATTAGAGATTGGGCCCTGTTCCAATGCCAATGGCATTCATTATTTAACACCCAACACCAAGACCAAGTTTGTTTTGACAGTTAGCATCATCGATAAGTTTATGATGGTTTCGCTTCGACGAATGTGCACAAATTGATATTCAATGGTTTGGCCTGACTTTTGAATTAAAAATCAATTAAATATCAATCAATTGTTGTTGAGGGATTTGGCACATTACCCCGTTTAATTGCCACAAATAAGCCACATTCGATTGGAAATTGGGCAAATGTTTAGCGTGTTTTTGTGAAAAACTTTAATGGGAATGGGGGCTGTGTGTGTGGAGGGGAGGGGTAGGTAAATTATAACAATTAGTGGTCTGTTTGGGTCTCGGGTGTCAATAAAGTTGTAGGCTCAGCTCGCAGATTGAAACGTCGCGGCCAAAAACAAAATCAACAAAAACAACTAAATGAAACTTATGAAAAGTGAGTGAGGCAGCTGAGTTGAGTAGGTGGCTCTCTCTCTCGCTCCCCTTTGCTTAGACCGACCAGCAGCCATTTTCTAACTCTGTGGCTTGAAGAGCGAGCAGCACAGCTATATGGTAAGCTAAGGAACGCCTCCGCGAGAGAGCCCGGAGAGCGAGAGCGCAGACGCAGCTCAAGCAAACCGAACGACACAGTTGTCAACCGCATGACAGCTGCAGCGCGCGCATAATAAAGTCATATCGAACCCTAACAAGCCCCCACCAAACAGAGCGGGCAGGGGGGGGAGCTGTGCGGTGGCAGAGCGGAGGCGGAGTGAGCGAGCCAGAGCGAGAGTGAGCCAGAAACCGGTTTGGCTCTTGTAAGCTGTCAGCTTACAGGTGACACTACACAGAATTCGCAAAGAGAGGCCTAGTCCTCAGCCACTCTCGTCTTCGTCACTGTCACAAATGACTTGTCACTCACTCACTCACACACACACACTTGGTCACACACGCCTTACCCATACAGCTCGCTCGCTCTAGCACCCCACGAATGAGATCGCTCTCGCTCTGGCCTACGCTGACAGTTCAATACTCGTCGCTGCTCCTCGTTGCTTCGTCGCCGAGCCAGGCAGCTGTGATTAGTTAATTTAGTCGTTGCGCTCGCAGTGAACAGACGTGCGCGTTGCCGTTGTCGGAAGAATTGTACAAAACAGAGCGTCAGAAGAAGCGTACGACGAAGCTTAAGCAAACAAAATTGAAACGCCAAGTGAATTGGCAGCGCATATCAAATTGAGATACGTGAAGTGAAGTGCCGAGAACAAGTGCAAAGTACTACGCCAAATGGCCCTGGAGGATCGCTGCAGTCCACAATCAGCGCCCAGTCCACCCGGTTGTCTACCGCAATCGCCCACACACTATACCGCCAACAGCAGCGCCAGCTTCTCCTCTGCCCTAGATATGAGTCTGCAGCAAATGAATCCCCAGCAGAGTCCGCCGGTGGCCACGCTGTATCAGCAACAGCAGCTCCAGCATCTGCATCAGCTGCAGCAATTGCAACAATTGCACCAACAGCAACTGGCCGGAGTGGCCGGTGTATTCCACCATCCGGCCGCTTTTGATGCGGCCGCTGTAGCCGCTGCCCATGCTGCGGCACTGCAGCAACGCCTAACCGCCAGCGGTTCGCCCGCCTCCTGCTCGACACCTGCCTCAACCACTCCACTGACCATCAAGGAGGAGGAGAGTGACTCCATTATGGGCGACAATAGTTTCCACAATCAGACCCACACCACAAACGGCACAGCCACCGAGGATGAGGAAGATGATGACATTGATGTGGATGACACGGGACGTCTGCCGCCGCCCGCCCATCAGCAATCCTCGACTGTTAAACCCTCGCTGGCCTTCTCGATCTCCAACATCCTAAGCGATCGCTTCGGCGATGCCTCAACAAAACAAACCAAATCCGAATCCCAGGCAGTGGCTGCGGCTGCTGCGGCAGCCAGCATTTTCCGACCCTTTGAGGCCAGTCGGGCGGCTGCCGCCACTCCGTCTGCCTTTACACGCGTCGATCTGCTCGAGTTTAGTCGCCAACAGCAGGCAGCAGCTGCTGCAGCCACCGCTGCCATGATGATCGAGCGGGCCAACTTTCTCAACTGCTTCAATCCGGCTGCCTATCCCAGGATACACGAGGAGATTGTGCAAAGTCGCTTGCGTCGTAATGCCAATGCCGTATTGCCACCCTCCTCGAAGCTGATGAGCGAACCCAGTGGGGAGAAATCCGCCTTGGGTTCACTGTGCAAGACGGTCTCACAGATTGGTCAGCCCAATCCCACTACGGCCACACCTCAATTGAGCAGCTCCAGCAGCTTGATCAATAATCTGGCCAGTCCACCACCCGCCTCGAATGCCTCAACCATTAGCACCACATCCACGGCTACCAGCTCCTCGTCCTCAGGTTGCTCTTCGGCCACCAGTTCGCTGAATTCCTCTCCCAGCAGTCGCTTGGGAAATGCCGCCGCCAATAATGCCAGCAGTCCTCAACCCCAGCCCATACCACCTCCCTCGGCAGTGAGTAGGGATTCGGGCATGGAATCATCGGATGATACACGCTCTGAGACGGGTTCCACAACCACAGAGGGTGGCAAGAATGAAATGTGGCCCGCCTGGGTGTACTGCACACGCTACAGTGATCGTCCCAGTTCAGGTGGGTAACAGTTAGATAAGAAAAAACTTTCATCTCAAAATTCTAGTTAGCATAACTTTAGGTTTCATCCCCATATTCATGCTCAAATCGTTTTAAAATATGGAAACTCAAGAAAAACCCCATAGATTAAAAAAAATAAAAAAAAAAAAACAGGGAGAAAATAAAAAACGAGGTCTACACAAGAGAATCTAGATAAGAAGAAACTAGGCCAGGTTCCATCTCGAAAGTCTAGTTAGCAGATCACTATATGCACGCTCAAATCGATCTGAAAAATGGAAACTCCAGCTAAACCCGGTAAACTAAAAAAAAAAAAAAAAAAAAAAAAATATGAAGATAAAATAAGCGTGAATTACACAAGACACTCCAGATTCTAAAAATTCAAGAGTCTTGGTTTATACCGTTTTTAAAGGATAGTGAATTCCTTATACTTTGTTGAAACCAACTCAACGTTATTTTTTAAATTTCTGAAATACGTAAAAAACTCTTTTAGAAAGAATTGTTTAAAGAACGTCTTTTGTATACTTCCTTAGAAATTCTGGAATATGAATATTTTTTCATAAAGGGGCGTAGTACCATCTACTTGTTTGCTTGCTTAAGCAGTGCGTACTCGATTCGTAATATCAAGAATAAAGCGTTACATTGAAAATGTTAAAAATACCAATCATCGATGCACCTCTAAATTCTAGATGGTATACCTCGACGTTTCAACGGAATTTCTACAGTGGTAATCGATCTACAATATTTATATTAGGAAAACACCGCTTTTCGAAGTATTAGAATGTAAAAGATATCTGGTAATTTTTTTTTTTCTAAAAACTTTCTCGAAGTTAAATATTTACTTTTACAGTGGTGTCAACCATATTAAAAAGCTCTTCTTCTAAGCAAATATGCTTTAAGCAGTGCGTACTCGATTGGTGTTCACCACTTTCATTCAATTGGGCGTCTGATTATGAAGCTTTGACTTTCCAAATGACTTCCTGCTACTCGAATGGGTATTCAATTACAAAACATACGTGGACCACCCCCAATGTTCATACCAGAAGCGGCACTCGTTTCAAGTCAATATTGTTTTGTGTCATAAATTCGAAGGACATTGCCACAATTAGAAGACACGCGGACAATGGCAATGAGCCTGAGAGAGTCACAATTCCGATTGTGACCTCCGAATGTATCCCTAGGCCTTCCGGCACAACGAAGACGGGGGCCGCACGCAGCGTTTGCTCTTTAAAGACTGACACTTTATGTGACAACATGTAGCGCAGGCGGCGGCGGCTCAAGATCGTTTGCTTATCGCCGACACACAGGGAGCAGCAGGAGTAGAAGTCAGAAGTACGAGAAGGTCACAGGTCACGCACACACGCCTAAAACGCGCTGACGATTGACATGGGCTTGGGCAGGCGATCGAGAGAAGAAAGTGGCCATTAAAAGAAAAACTGAAAATCCTACGAAAAATCGTTGGCTGTTAATTGACAAGTTAAGTGCTTTTTTATGACTGGAAATGGTTTTTTAATTTGGTGTCGATGGAATTAAAATCCATATGTACGAGGCGTTGATAGCCAGCGCGATTATCGATTTCAGCGAGGGAGGGGGGGAAATTAATCAAATTATCTAGGCACTTGAAGCGATTAAATTATAATTTACAATGTGTGGAAATGGCAAACTAATAATAAGCACTTGCCGCGCTTATGATAGTTAAGCTACAGATTGTTATTAAGCCATTTGACCAAATCACATTAATTAGTTGATGGCCCCGCCAAAATGGCCGACAGTCTGACAGCTGACAAATTGAGCACACGAGTTGAATAATGTGGCCAGCACGCCACCAAAAATTCTTGCTTTCCTTCTTTGCGTATTCCCCGCGCTTCTAGTTATGCTAATTAAATCATTAGGCCTATTAATTATGTAAGCTACAAATTATGCATATTATATTAATAGAACATTTTGCCTATTTCATTTTAGGACCTCGCTATCGTCGCCCCAAACAGCCAAAGGACAAGACCACCGATGAGAAACGACCGCGCACCGCCTTCTCCAGCGAACAATTGGCCCGCCTCAAGGTAAGCAGATCCTCTCAATATTGTGTCACATGGGCACCAAAATATTTACACCGCCTGCTGTTTGGTCCTGCCAACCGACCGCATGTCCTTGCTAAACCAATTGGTTCTGCTCATATTTCACTCGGACTCTGGGGTGCCCCTTTCAACCTAACCGCACATAATTGATTTGCCTTACTCATCTGTGTCTACGCCTTTGTCTCCTCTACTTGCAGCGCGAATTCAATGAGAATCGCTACCTCACCGAACGCCGTCGCCAGCAATTGAGCTCGGAATTGGGCCTAAATGAGGCGCAAATAAAAATCTGGTTCCAGAACAAACGGGCCAAAATCAAGAAATCCACCGGCTCCAAAAATCCATTGGCCCTGCAGCTGATGGCCCAGGGTCTGTACAATCATACCACAGTCCCGCTGACCAAAGAGGAGGAGGAGCTGGAGATGCGCATGAATGGGCAGATACCCTAAAGGGACAAGGGGGGTGTGGATACAAAAAGATACGGGGTGTGCAATATGAGGGGGAAAAATTGGTGCGGCGTACAAAAAGTGTTCATGTGATATAATTGTAATATAAAATGCGTATTTATCTACCTACCTACCTAAGTTAACAAGTTTCAAGTTGGAAAATATTTTGTAAGCTTGTCAACGACGACTATCCAAAAGTATTAGGCTTCTTCTTCTAAGCAATTAACTTGTCGTCGCACTCTAAAAAAAAAGTTATCACTTTCCACACATTTATTCCTATATACACATATATGACTTATCTTATATAAATATATATATATTTCTCTATCGTATGCTTAATCTGTATTGTTAAGTAAATTAAACAGTTCTTTAGCTTAATTTCACACATAAAATTGCTATGATAAAGTATTTGTAGACTCTAAGCTTGGCAAAAACAAAACAAAAAGACGTTATGAAAAACAAAAATGATGAACAAAATACATATATGTGAAATCCATGTGCTAAAAGAAGTTCAAGAAAAAAAAATATTCAAACCAAAAAAAAAATGAATAAAAAAATATTTGAAAAATTATACAAATCAACGATTTTTATTACAAGTTGTGAAAACGAATGAGAGGTGTACGAAATGCTATCCATCACTTAAATATACTATTAATGCTTTTCAGGTTGACATTATTGCTTTGAAATCGACCAATTTGCCTTAGTCTACTTTTAGGTAACCCAGGTTGTCCTCTCTTCGCGAGAAACGGAATTTTCAAACAATTCAACTGTTTTGTTTCCGCCAAATGTTAGAAGTATTGTTTTAAGTCACAAAACGATAAAGTAAAGCCAAAATATCAGAAAATTCTCTACAACCAGTACAGCAGCTCAGCTAATCGGGTTTCTCAAAAATCGTAAGAGAACATCCCCTTTTTGTCGTTTTAAAGCAACATTTGATATATTTAATGTTTATTTTTCCAAAATTTTAGCTTAAGAATTGCTTTATATAACAATGATACAATTTTCGAACAGCTGGAGATATTGAACAAAGAAAAACTTTATTAAAAAGTAGCATACGTAATTTTGGAGGGTTTTTCCTGATCCTAAAATTTTAAGAACTATTAATCTGTTGTTGAATTTAAAATTAACAAACCTTAAGTTTCGCACATTTCATTAGGTAAATGCATCTTCATATTCCCACGCACCTTAAGCAAATTTGTCGTATAAATATGTAACTCACGCAGGCAGTCAAAGAGACGCACTACCGCAGCTTTTCCAACAATGCGTAAAAACAGTTTTCAATCTTGGCTTTTTAAACTTTTTATTTCCATTCTTAACTTTGATTAACGAATTTTTGGTGGGCTACTTAATTTTGAGAATTTTGAGGTGTTTGTATAAATATGAAATGCATCTTAGTATAATAATCAAAGTGTCTGTAATAGGACACCCAAATAAAGCAGTGGCTATATTAATGTGAAATTCTAAACATGGATTCTTAAAAAATCGATAGCAAAGACTGCATTACGGAAGATTTAATTATCATGCTCATTAAAAATCTTCTCTGTTTCATCACTCAAGACTTTGTTTAAACAAAATTTAATGCCTTAAATAAGTGTTTTGATTTCGGGATTACGTACTAATCGCTGAGGACTAAATCTGGCAAGTATGGTAGTTGTGAAAATTGTTGTGAAAACTGATTGCTTGGCAATGCCTGATCTTCAGAAGAGTTCCACCAGCTTTCTATAATGCTGATTCTCTTAAAATTTTGAAGTTCTCTAACATCTTTCCACTAATTAACACTATCGTGTTTTGATTCCATGGATTGAATATAGCTTAAGCATTTTACATCTAATTTGAATGCATTTTTGAATATTGTTAAACAAAATTTAATCCTAGGAGGCTAGCGTGTATGTGTTGTAGACGCAGCCAAAAAACTCAAAATGGCTTGCTGAAATCCCAAATCACATTTACTCAGGCTTTTTAGGATTAAATTCTTTTTCAAAATATGCTAAATCCACAGTCTAATTATTAGACAAGAAGTGTTATAAAGGTTGGTTTTAGCTAGTGTAATGCAGGTTTCATAGTTTAAGGTACATATAGGCAGAAGAAACATCTGATCCGTTCGATAATCGTACTCTAGCAATTTCTGCTGTTTTTGGCGATTTTACGGGGGATAGAAAGTTAAGTAAGTTCTTTTCGAGAGTAAATGTGGTTAAAGAACAGGGCTGCATGCTCAAAAATTTTTTGAGGAGCTCCGGTTCTTGGGTTCGAACCAAAATTAGCAAGTGCTAAAGGTTCAGATATTTGAGGTCAGGCTTAGCCTATAATAATAATGCAAACCCAATGAATTTGTTTAATATACCAAAATATTCAAGGTTTTGAGAAAAGCCCGCTTAAGTTTGAACAACTTAAGAAATAACTTAAGCATACTCTTGCCCCACTAAAAATGGCTATATCTGAAATTTCCTGTTGTCAGGGGATAGGTCAACTTTAAGGCTTGTCCCTAAGATGTTGCATAACTTTAGCTTGTCACTTGGGTGCTGGATCATCTTGCCTTCAAGTTGTTGACACCAAGTTTACCATTTTAAATTTTTTTAAATAAAGAAAAAAAATTTTATTTGAAGTTCCAATTTTTGGCACTTTTTGAGCAGATTTTTTACGTATAGATTGATAGCTTCAGTTTCAAGTTTTGAAAAATCAAAGGTAATGGCGATTTAGACAAATTTTTATTTGCCTGTGGGACCTTAGCTTAACTAAGGTAATTTTCAGGCATCTCAAATGAGAATTCAAACAAATGAAAATACAGCTTTAAAGATTCAATTCAATACCTAGGCTTGTTGTTTGCGCTGTATTTGTTTCTAGTCTCAGAACTTTTTTAAGGTGTGGGTAGTAATGGTAACAAGTTTAAGAAAAACTTTACTCTAGATCGAGTTCTACTGCGTAGGAACTACTATATATTCTTTTCTAATAGAAAACTTAGTTTTTTCAAGGGTTCTCTCCGAGTTCTCCCAATACTACAGCCTTCTCTCAAGTCACTTTAAGTCTACCTGGTAGTCATAATACCATTGCAATTAATTTTAAAGACTTTTTTTTATCGTAGTCCTTCATTACAAATCGCTTAAGAGTTCTGGAATGCATGTGTTAGTGCATTTTGCTTGCTATAATCAAAACCATAACGAAAGCGACAACACAAATTCGCTTTTTAATAGTCATGCACAATATGTGTCAAAGTAAAAGTAACAGTATACTTTCCACAAGCGGAAGGTTTATAAATCAAATGCTCTATGAAATCAATCAATTACATTTTCCTTATATTAAGGGTGGACACTAAGTTAAGAAATTTTTCAAACTTTATTTTAAGCCCAAGGGTAGCACCTATTGATGGTGGTTATTAAGTGCCTGGCTAGTTGATCAGCCATTTCAATATCTTTCCAAGCGAGTTGGATGGTGAAGTGCAAGGCTATTTTTACATTTGTTGGTGCTAGCATCAAATGCTGCACGTTTAGCTACCTGTATCTAAACTCTTAGCTATCCAACTGCATTTCAGATAAAACCAATTACAAATCATCTTTTTTATGCCCTGCCTGTCCTAAATATGCACCAATACACACTATCATAATCATAATCATAATCATTTTCAGGTTAATAGGCTAACACCCCCTCCCTCCACCCCTTTCCGCATTCACCTAATGTCAACTTTCCACAAAGAGACAGGCTTGGCGCCCGGTTCCAATGCAAAGTTGCAATCTCATCTTTACTGTCACACACACATCAAAGGCCGTCGCAACTTTAAATCATGTAAACTTGTCACCAGACGACGAGGGTGAAATCGAGCAATGGGGACGCTGACGGGGGGGGGCAACGCCGTGCCGCTAATTGCACAATCACTGAGTGACGGCAACAGCATACGATACGGAATTCGATTTAATGCCACCAGCTTCCATTTAATTAAAAACAAATTTTCATATAAACAAATATTGCGACAAGACAAACTAAAGGCACAAACTGCGGGAGCACATCAAATGATTTATTAGCACAGATTTTTGCAAAGAATTTTTGTGAGCAAAGCAGCCAGCGGCGTTAATTTGCTGCAAAATAAATGCACAAAGGCAACAACAACAAATGCATAGACAGACTGTCGGACAGGACAGCAGTGTGTAAGGTAGGGGGATGGGGAGGGGGTGCTGTGGGCAGCTGACATTTACTGGCAAGCGTTGATGTGTGCGCGCCACTGAGAGACACTGAGAGATCTGGTCGAGATCGGGCCACATAAAATGAATATGAATTAATGCCAAACGCTAATTGCGCAGCCCGGGCCAAATGCTTGGGATGAGGAGGCATAGGCATCCGCCAGGCGTCTCTTTCTCTGTGTGTGTACGTGTGTGTGCCAAGGCGGATTTAAATCAGGCATATTATAGAGGCGCAAATCCATTTGTGCACGTAATGAACCAATTAGCCAATTTGCCATTAACATTAACCATACACAGCCAGACAAACACACGCACACACACAACCATAAATGACGATCATTCAGTGTTCAAATCAAATGAAACGGAAATACATTCAACTTTTTGTGTTTGCTTAAACGTTTCGGCTTGATACACTTTCTTTAGAGTAGCTTAGATTTTGTTGGAAAGTAGGCATCGACTTATGTTAGGTTTACTTTGGGTTATAAATTGACAAATGCCAGAAAATTAAAAAAGTTTTGCCTTGAAAATAACTGAAATATGACTCAAAATGACACAAAATGACGCAAAATGACACAAAATGACACAAAATGTCACAAAATGAGGCAATGTAAACCCAGGCTTACAGTTGGGGCAGCATTAAACATTTTTTTTTATTTTTGGAGCTATTTTCAAAAAAGAATAGGAACGATGAAACAATACTAGTCCTAGTTATTTATAGGTGGATCTGGGTATATTGGTTCGTAAAGATGAAAACGCTACATACCATGCCCAAATCGTTCCCAATCTTTCAAACCAATACAATGCGCATTCTAAAGTAAAAAAACGCGATTCAATATAGTACCAAAAATGTTAAACAGTTTAGCAAAGTTTTGAAACCATTTCAATATAAAAAGCTGACATGCAATCTTTAGGTACGTTCTTCTAGGAACCCGGTAAAAATTTTTTTATGAATCTGGACTTAAAACAAATCTGGAAAGGCGACTTTTTTTACATACGCTAGGAATTGGCAAAGCTAATGTCGATCTGCGATTAGAAACGGATTTTTGGCATTTTTTTTTGGTAGCTGTTTCTTTTGATTAGCGGAAAGAAGTAGTAGAAGAAAAGGAGTGATGTTATCTTGAAGTATGTGCTAAAAATATTTTGAAAAGACTGCTTTTATTAACCAAGATTAGGATAGAGATTTTTCAAGCTTCTGATAGGACTACCTAAATTTTACTTTGCGTTTCTCTATCTAATTGATCTAACCTCTCTTTACTTTCGAAAAAATGCCCATCCGGGCATAACACGAACCGCCGTTGAGCTTTTAATATTAAAATTCTGGGAACTGGACAGCAAATTTCAGATTCGGGACAAGCTGGATGGGATCCAGTTTTCTTCCACGCTCCCATGTCTAACCTACACTCTAAAATAAACAAAAATTCCAGATTTTAACAGGGAAAGTACAGGAACATACCATCTTGAAAGCTGACTAAGTTCGAAATTTCTAATTCTAAGAATAAAACTCTTATATCAAGTTCCTTTTGAGATTTTAAAATCCCTTTAAATCGATATAAAATAATTGTGCGATATTGACCAAAAGAAGTGTTGATTCAAAGAGTGAATCAATATACAAAATCAAACGTCGGGGTCACCAAACGTAATTCTTCAATCAAATTAAAGAAACCTCACAAAATATCAATCAACTAGCTAGCTATTTTGGTTACATGCGCTTGGGCCATTTATTATCAAGGGTATCTTAACATGATGGTACCTTTTCCACTTACTTTCGATATCAAAGCAAACTTTCAACACTTCTAATTAGCAGAAATTGCCAAGTGACACACTAAATTTCACTTTCAGACAGCCAAAGGAATGGAATTTCAATTGCGCATACAATGTAGGGGAGTTGGGGAGGAGTAAAAGACGTTGTTGATGATGACGACGACGCGATCCCTGGCGCGAGCTATTAAAAAGCCACAAAACAACACATATGCTCCATAAGTCACCCTGCCTCCTGTGTGGGCGCTTGTACTACAGATCTTACCCCTAACCCAAATGTGATTTATGCGCCTTTGATGCTGGCTACAAATACAAAAATCTGGAGAAGCTATGGCCACGTGTCGGGGTGAGTGTGTGTACGTTTGTGTGTTGTCCCTTCGCTTTGCTAATTGCATTTTGGCTGCAAGCATTTTACAGTTTTGTCGTATTAATTGCTTCTGGGGGCTCCAGCATCATCTAGTAAATGTCGAAAGTGTGGCGGCATTTGGTAGATTTATTTGCGACTGGGGCAATTGGAGATGCCACTTGTTTCCGCTTCGCTTTATCAATTGATTTACGATGCGAAAATAAAATGCACTTCTCATCAAACGATACTTAAGCGAACGATTACGATTGCGATGTGTTTTGTGGTTTGTGGCATGCAGCATGTGATGTACGCCATTTGCCATAGTCGGCCTCCGTCTCCGTGTCCGACTCCGACTCCTCACAGTGCTTGGCATTTCATAATCGCTGCCAGTTCCCTGGAAAGTGCACTCAATTATGGCCAACAGACAGGCCCGCTCTCAAGTGTTGCTATCTCTGTCTCGCTCTGCCAGCTCGCCGGCTCTGGCGCTTGTAAAATTGTATCTTATGGGGCTGCCAAGACTCAGCCTAAACAAACATTCAAATGCCCAGTCCCAGTCCCGGCACACTTGGCTACATTTTCAGCAGAAGTCAACGCCAACAACTTCCATCCACATCATCATCATCGTCATCTTCAGCGTCAACTCGAAACGTCAATGCCTGGTGTTAACTCAACGCATTCGTATCCCGTCATTCCCAAATCTCACTTCCAATCTCAATCCCGGCGCTTAGTTGTATTCAAATATTTGAGCCCGCTTGTAACAGCGTAAGTAAATTGTAATTGATTGTCTTTTGTTAACCAGTTGGCCATGTGGGATTGGGATGCTGGCTATTTGCCAGGCCGCTAATTGCTCAACTGCTTGCGCCTTTGTTTGACCGATCGATTTGCACCTCTGTGAGTTTTGGAGTTCTGTTAGTTAGCCGCTAACTGCTCTCAATGCTCCGCTAATTGAGTTGGTCAACAAAGGCGCCCTCTGCTGATCATGCACTTGGCATTTAAGTGCCTAAGTTTATTGATTTGACAAGTTTTTAAATAGATTTTGGGATGGGTGTTTAAATAATTGAGTAAGTTGGACAGAGAGCAATGGAGAGAAAAGCTAAATAAACAAAACTGTGGCCTCGTTTGAACCAATGTAATAAATAAAAAGTAATATTGAAACAATTGAAGATCTTCCATAGAAATAAAAAATAACTTGTAAGTTTATGAGATACATAGAAGCGTAAATCGACCCTGAGTTGTTTGTGATGGGCAATTTCTTTTGATTGCCTTAAGTTATTTAAACTTAATATATACGAATCCTATCAACCCTCAACCCGAAGGAACTATAAAAACTGGAAATACATTAGACAGTCAAACTAAAGCAGTAACAAAATCTGATAAATTGACAGAGAATACTTTTCGCAAGTACCCATAATTCCTTTATTTTTCCATAGATATTCCTTGTCAATACTTTATTATCTTCGTAGAGGAAGTATTTGTATGAATAAACGAAAAGAATATTTTATTTTTGTCATTATTGAGAAAAAAGCGAATTTTTCAAAATATTTTAGCATGTAACATTCAAACTACTAAACCGATTGGTAAACGATCTTGACCAGATTATTTAATACCCTTTAAATGTGGGCCTTGCTTGACTCCATCCAACGTTTCTAACTCGATATATGTCTTAAAATGTAAGGGTACCTACCGAAAAAACTTAAAAAAAACATAATCTCCCTCACAAACATATTGATTTAAACATATCCAAAAATGTTTGAAGTAGATTTTAGAGTTTAGCATTCCAAAATGCATAAAAAACAAATGATGCCTTCAATAGACCAATGTGGTTGTTAACTAGTGTTAATTTCATCAACTGTGCACATTATTAATGGTCGGACCGTTTCATGCAGCAATGAAGGGACAACAGAAAAATTATATTTAAAAATCTATCTAAAGACATAGGAAGCGTCTCGCAATTTAAAGAAAAATTATCAGATTATCTTACAAGACAAAATAGATAAAAAAAAAATAAATAAATAAATAAATATATATATAATAATATTAATTTAATAATATCTAATTAATAATTTATAAATTTAACATATTAAGAATGCATATTTTCTATAGCTAGTAAGTTAGGGTATACCTAGCTTTTACAAAAATTGTTATACTGTCGTGACCAATGCTAATCTATAAGACTCTGTCTAATTGTATTGGGAAAAGAATAAATCTAAATCTAAATCTAAAAAAAATCTTTTTCTTTTGACTTTTGAAATGAAAGATAATTAAACAACCTTTCAGAAATATATAAGTTTGATGTGCAGTTATCATAGTCCCGCAAATATTGGCTGCTAAAATGGGCACTTTGTAAAAATTGCATGCTATACGCTAACAATGGTGATTTTATGATGTATAATGTATAATTATGATTTTAAATGTTCCTTTTATATCCCTTCTGAGTGACGTGGAGACTCATTTATGCCAAGTGTCTTTTAACCGAGTTTCAATGGGGATTATGAGTTAGTGTAAATGTATGTAACAGCAATAAGGAAGCATCTTTTAACTAATATTTATCATGTTGATCAACAGCCAACTCATTATAGCCATTATTTAAACATTGGTAACAGTAAAAGACAGATTTTCGGGAGGGAAAAAAATTAATTGAGCTCTCTAAAGTTTTTCAATTGCGTGAAAGATACAATTCCGAAACAAAAAAATAAAATAGAATTTTGAACTAAAAAAATCGGAAGAAACATTGAGGAAGCATTGAGAATATGACAGTCACTTTGTATGTTTATTACCAAATGTACTAAGATTCGATTAAAGCGATAAACAAAAATGAAATTTTTTTATACACTTGAAAAGTGTATATTAATTTTGCCCAGAAGTTTGTAACGCATAGAAATATTCATTTCCGACCCCATAAACTATATATATTCTTGATCAGGACGACGAGCTGAGTTCATTTCCGCTTGTCCGTCTGTCCGTCTGTCTGTCCGTCTGTCCGTCTGTCTGTTTCTACGCGAACTAGTCTGCACAGAGTCTTCTCTTTACTGCACGCAACTAATATGTCGGAACCGGCCGGATCGGATGACTATATCATATAGCAGCCATAGGAACGATCGGTCTAAGAACTAGTTCTAGTGAGAAAAACTTTTTTGTTTTCCATCGTAGCGTCACTAATCTTGGTATATGTTAGTTTTATATGCTGCCACATGATGGAAAAATGTATCAAAATCGGATCACTATAGCATATAGCTGCCATAGGAACGATCGGTCGAAAAATAAGTCTTTGTGAGAAAAATTTTTTTGCTTTCCATCGTAGCGTCTCCAATCGTAGTATATATTTGTTTTATATGTTTCCAAACAATTCTGAAAAAATTTATCAAAATCGGATGACTATAGCATAGAGCTGCCATATAAACCGTCGGTCAAAAAACTACTTCTAGTGAGAAAAACTTTTTTGTTTTTTATCGTAGCGTCCCCAATCTTGGTATATATTAGTTTTATATGCTTTCACATAATTTTGAAAAAAATTATAAAAATCGGATGACTATAGCATATAGCTGCCATAGGACCGATCGGTCGGAAAATGTGTTTTACTAAGAAAAGTTTTTTTTTATGGTATCAAATTTTTATTATCAATGATTTAATAATTTTAATTATCTGATGTCTATATCCTATATATATTTTTCCAGTTGAATCATTTGTAGTTAAGTTTTTCAAGTGTATTTATTCGGCACAGTCGAAGTTAGCTTTGTCTTCTCGTTTTTTCTTCTCAAGGCAATTGAGTAAATAAAATTTAAAACACAGATTTGTAGGTTTAATACATTATTGAATTTTTGTCAAAAAAAACATCAATTTCCATTTTATATAAGCTTTGCTTGGAATAATGGACTTTAATATATATTGCCTACTATTTGGGGATGTGCTCTAAGGAACTACGAACCATGATAAATATTGCATACTTCCGGGGGCTAGTTTCCGGTACTGCGGAACGTTATTTACATAGCCTACTTTTTGGGGCTGTCGAGTGTAGTACTAGCACGGAGCAGAGATAGAAGGAAGTCTTTAAAAATTATTATACTTTAATTTTTAAAAAAATTTGAAATTAAAAAAAAAATACAATTCCCTTGCATAAATAATAAAAAATAATTAAATTGTTCAAGTTTTTTTTATTTGTAGTTTAATGTGAAAATATAGTAAGAAAATGTTTTTCCTCTTGATTACGGTACGGGCCAGAATTACATCAATTTATCGTCAATTGCAACATGGCTGTTCAAAATCGGTTAAGTAGAACTGGCGCAATCATGGCTACCAGGTTGAAAATCGTGGTTTCGAGAAAACGCGTTTTAAGTTTTGAAAAAGAAAATTGCTCCACTAAAATATTTTTATCTGCTAAACTAATTCAATATTTTGAAATTGGTTTGAAAGGGGAATGTCCAAGCTATAATAATAATGCAAAACAAAAAAATTGTAATAATAAGATATCAGAGGTAGAAGACCCCCTTAAATACAGTAACCAAAAAAGAAAATGCCCTTCCACTATTTTACCTTAGCTGGTATGGTGTTTACCTCTCACTTGATCAAACACTTGATATGGCGCCTTCGATACTCCCACGAAATCAACAACCGGATGTAATTGCTGCCATCAAATCAATTGAAATTTTCGATTATGACCAACACAAAAGGGTCATAAATTTATTATGAATAAATGTATGACATGTGAGGTGAAGATAAGTCATTTAATATTTCCCTAATATTCATGTACTTTCTATACTTTTCATGTTTTCACCCATGTGACTCAGCGGTGGGTCTGACGATAATGATGATGACATTATTAACATTATTTGGTGGGCTTATTAATGTTTAATAGCCAACACACATAGCAAACATAAAATAAACATATGAAAAGCGATTGAATTTTATGTAAATGTCATTAAGGTGGAAGCGCCTGCGTGGTGAAAAAAAACTATTATCAATTTGACCCCATGGGATCAAGACGCCGCAAGGCTGTTAAATCAGCATGGCAAAAGCTTCTTTTTTTTCTTCTAATTGAAATGCACGCGGAGAACTGCAAGAAATGCATTAGCCAAAAGATACGACAACGTTGTCTGGGGGCCACCCCGGGAGCCAAAGTCAATACCAAGACAAATGATGCCAAACAATGCCACAACAACAGTCAGGCCTCTCTGACATTCCGGCTAATGACAATATTTTGGCATTTGAATATGACAAACAATAAGTTTTGTATCTGCTTCACGAGAGTGCAACGGAAATTTGTCATTTATCATGCGTTAAAATTCGCGTAATGCAAGTCCTCCCAAATAAAACAAAAACAAAACATAAAACCCAACAACATTTCCCTAACGATCTTTACCTCTCTGTCAGCATCATATATCAAAATCGCACGTCTGTATGCGTTATGTTTGTGGGTGGCCCCCGCGGACCAAACAAATTTGCTTTAATTAATGAACTAACCAAATATGTGAGCGAAACAGGGAGAAAAAAGAGAGAGAGAGAGAGGGAAAGATAAGTCAAACATATGGCAAATTAAATGAAAATATTTGCACAAAGAAATACTTTAGTGTTGTGTGTGCTATTTCGATTTGGAATAGAACTGGGTATATGTTTTTTATATTTTTTTTAGTATTTTATAATAAGGAAATAAAAGAACGATTATTTTAAATAGAATTTTCCCCCTAAAGAAACTTTTCTTTCTGTTCATTCTCAACTAGGATATCATCATGTTTATCATTCAAAAATGTTTTTTAAATATTTATGTAAACTGGAATTTTTTCTTCTTTCCAAAAAGCTGGCCAATGCCAAAACAAATTGTTTTTTATGCAAAAAACAAACACACAAGGGTTAATTGATAAAAGTGCGCTATATAAACAAAATTCCCTGTTGATACAGAATCTGAAAGCTACCCCAACAGCAACACACTCAGTTAGTCAGTCAGCCAGTCAACCACTGGGCCCCACCCCAAACCCACTGCTCACCCCCCTCTCCGCTTCTCGGTGGAGTGTAAAAATAAACATTGTGCGCGCAAGTTGTAAAATTTCAAATTAAAAACGTGATCTCAGCGCGAATTGGAAAGTAAATTATTTGATTCTGCACTTTTTTAGCCAACAGACCCACACACCCAAACCTAAAACCCACCCAGACACAAGCGAAAGTGCTGAAAGCTCAATAAAGCAAGCAAAAAAAAAAGAAAAAAAAAACCAGAGAAGCAAAGAGGAAAACAAGCCAAACTGCAGCCTGAACATTGGCGCAATAAAACGAATAAGGGGTTGTAGGGGGGGTAGGGACAAAAAAAGGATGTATCCGTATTCCGGCAAATGTGTTGAAAATTGCGCGCCGCCGTTGGTTATCTCTCCATTCAGGACTGAGCTGAACGCCAAACAGTTTTTATCTGTGTTCGTGCAGCACTTTTGAGCACGAACCGAGGCCATAACTCAGCCATGGCCCAGGGAGGGCGTCTGTAGGAAACGGAAATGCGCCACAAGCAGCCGGAGTTCGCACAGCTTTTGCCACACGGTGCCATGGCAGACTCCTCACAGGACGACGCCTTAATTGAGGTACAAATTGAGCTTTTGTTGCTTCCTACTTTATACATGTTTTTTTTTTGTGCGCCAAGAAAAATTGCCCCTCTACCAAAAAAAAAAAGAGAAAAAAGAAAATCTTTAAAAAATGTTGCAGTGGGCGTTGGGTGGAGCCTTGCTCCAGCGAGATTCGCACTCCGGCGAGATTTAATGCGTGTTTTATTCACTGCTTTCTTCTTTTTTCGGTGCACGGAGCTGGCAATAAATTCCAAGAGCCGCGAACTTGCCGGGCTTTTAGTATATGCCGGGTAATTGCAGTTTTATAGCAACTAGTTTTTGAAACGGATGCGACTTTGATGTGATTTTTATGGCACTCAACTGAAGTTCCGCGAAACTTCAAGAGTTGCTAGTCAAAATGTAATTAGTGCGATAAAAGAAAGAGTAAGAGAGAGAGAGAGGGGCAGAAATTGAAACTGAGAATTACATAATAAAATTTAAGGTATTTTAGGTTTTTATTTACAAAACTTTGAATGATTTTTGTTTAGGTCATTTACAAAACAATTAAAAAGTAATGGCTCTCTGCTCAAAACTAAAGAAAGTAAAGTCTGTATAGAAAATAGACTGAGAATTAAACTACCATACACAACCTGTATGTACGAGGGGACTTACACGAAATCGATTAGTTGGTACTTTTCATTTCGCTTATTAAAAATCAGTGTAGGGCGCGTCCGTATATCGTGTGCATATAAAAGGCCGCAGTCGCAGCGACGTCACACACACACACAGCATACGCACGTTTCGCTGCTGACGATTTTGTATCGGTTTCCACGCACACATCCATAGCTAAAATATAATTGAATTGTATGCCCTACACTGTTATAAATCCAAAGATGGTAAGCAGTTGATAAGTATCTTATTACAAATATTAAACAGGGATGAAAACCGGTTCTGAACCAAACCAAAACTTCCTTTTGAACTGAATCAAAAATTGCAAATAAAAACGAATCGATTCACTTCATCGACGTTTAGATCAAAATATTTTCGGAAATTTGAAATTTTTATGTAGGGAAATAAAACAAAAACAAATAAGCTCAAGTCGTTTTATGCCTGGCATACACTGGTTGACAAGCAACTCAATTTTCGTATGAACAAGTTAATATTTAGTCAATCCTAGGGTAAATTAGAAGAAGACAGAATTACATGATGAAGCATACTTCATAAAGTTTTCTTAATAGGCAAGAGATTTAAATGTATTTATATTCAATTCGTTTAATTGGTCTAAAAGAATTCTCCTTAATTTCTCGCCTACTAAGAAAACTTCATGAATTTATCTTCATTTTATAAATCCCGACTAAGTTTTATCCGATTTTCGGTTTCTATTGAGCTTACTCCTTTGCCGAGATATTGCCATGGACTCTTCTCGTTCCGTACACCTACTTTTGCTTGGGTATTTAACATTTCCTTCCTCTAATGCCTTGGTTGCTGGAAGTCCAATAGAAATTAACAATTTTCGAAGTTTATTGCATCTTTACTCGTCAGGGCAATTTTTAATCTTTTTTTGAAAGCTTTATCCACTTTATATACTAAGGTCTGATTTCTCATCTTGTAAATAGCTGCTTGGTGTCAGATAAACATACATTTAACTCTGTTATTTTAAATTACTTATTTGTTAGTTGATGCGACAGATAGAGCTATGTAAGAGATAAGAAATAAAAGATAAAGAAATTTTAAAGGAACTAAAATGTTTTTTAGAAATATTTTTTACAAACAAATTCAAAAACCGTTTCTAAAATCCCAGTAATCCATTGAATTGAAGTAGTTCCTAATTTAAAGCAGTTTGGATCCCAGATAGTATATTTAAATCAGGGAGGCCAGCCGGTTCAGAACCGAACCGAATCATTAACTTGTGAATCAAACTAAGAACCCGGTGCTTTTTTAATAGTAAACCGAACCGAAATCCGCAATATAAAATTGTTCGATTCATTGGTATTTCGTATTTCGATGAAAGATATTTCCATATTTTTTAATTTGATTATTCAATCAAAATGAAGAAAATTGCAATTCATCCTGTGGGAGCTGCGCGCTGTTTGCCTATATCGGTGAATCAGATGTTTCAGATGGTTCTTCATTTCTTCGTCGAAAGTCTAAATCATTGAAATCAATTTAGTTTTATATATAGATATGCATCCCCATATCATTAAAAGTGGGAATGCTGGAGCTTTCGGAATATCGTTCCAATGAGCCAAAATGTTGTGTCATCCGATAATATAATGCGTGTTCACTTTGGTTCACCCCAATTTTTTTAAGCATACTTTCTTCTTTCAAATGTTTGGTAAAATTGTTGGAATTCGAGGTCTGTTTAAAAAGTTATCGGACTGCCAATTAAGGTCTCAAAAAAAAAGTGAAGAGGTGGAAGACATGATTCCACGGAATCCAGGTTATATGAAATTATAACTTTAAATGAGATTATCATCAGAATTGATTTTATTCTGGCCCGTACCTTAAATATAAAAATTAAAAAATGTTTCCAATGATTGGTGGCCATTTAAAAAAAAGTTTGATTTTTGAATTTTTTTTTAAATAGTAAAATAATGATTTTCCTCTTGATTGAAGAACGGGCCAGAATTACATCAATTCTGCGTGGCTTCGGAAAAATCGCGCTAAAATTTTACTTTAGCACTAAAGTCACTTTAGCAAGAACATTGCTTTACTAAAATGGCCAATCCTGCTAAACTATTTCGAATTTTTGAAAATGGTTTGAAGGGGATAAAAGGGGAATATCCCAGCTATAATAATAAGGCAAAACAAAAATGACACCCTTAAGCCTTAGAACTCCAAGCGATGTGTCATCAAAAGAGCTATATATCCCAATATTTTCAACCCAAATTTTATGGACAATTATTTTGTAAGATTTTTAAATACAGAAAAATACTTCTAAATATCAAATTTAAGCCAAATCCGTTTACTAAATGAATGCGAATCAAACTCAAACTAATTGCCTACATTCAAAAGCATAATCCTTAAACGTAATCGAAACCGAAATGAAAACAATTAATAACCGTTAACAGTAACGAAACCGATATTCCATAATCACAAGCACAACAAAGTAATCGGTGGAAACAGTTATCAGTTATCTGGAAACAAGTTTAAAGTTGATTAAAATATTTTTTAATTAAATCGAATTTGATTGAACCATTTGTATACCCAACCCACTGGACCAAACCTCAATCTTTTCTCTTAAACTGTCCGCTTTGGTTCTCTTCCTTTTGACGCATTTGGCATATTGCCTGACCAAGATCATTATACAACTACAATGCTAAACGCTGTTTTACTTTGCTGCAATTTGGCGCCGTCCAGCGACGAGGATGACGATGATGATGATGATGATGGTAGGAAGAGTCGCAGCAAACGAGCCGCAAAACTACAGTGGCTTTTGCCAGGCCTTCCGCTGCCTGGCGCTGCCCTGTGGCGCAGCAGCAGCAAAAGCTACGTGTGTGGTCTGCTTTGTGGCAATGTCTTCTTTTTGGCCAAATGCAGACATTCGCTCTTAGCTTAAGAGAGGGCCACAGCCAGCCGAAGAGCTGCACAGTAGCCGCCGCACGTAGCTTGGTCGCGATCGACCAAAGTGTCAATAATTTTAAGTGTAGCACATTTTTGTGGTCTGGCTCTTTCGAATTGGATCTGGGTGCTCTTCGCTGTTGCAATGGCTTTCGAATCGCATACATATTAATCACTCCTAATGGACTGCAATTGAATTTCAAGTAATCATCGAGTGCCTCAACTTGGGGCTGGCTTAATAGCCGCCGCCGCCGCCGCTGCTGAAGACGACGACGACGACTCGCCAATGGGTTTAAAGCCAAATAATGCAACTTGGGTGGTCCAGATGCCGTGTCTGTAAGCTCAGAGGCTGCAGCTCTGCTTGGATGGATGTTGATTGTTCGAATGTTGCTGCGGCTGCTTCTGCCAGCAGGGCCAAAGGTTTGGCGCGGATTGAAGTAGTTGGAAAAGCGCTTTACGCGCGCGGAAAACTCAATCCACCGAAAGTATTAAACACACATTTAATGACTGCAATTTTTCATAATGTGTAATTAAGTTCGGTTTGGAAATTAATTTTCGTTCATGTTGATAATTCCCTGGAAACTCCAAGAGATCTCTCTCTGGCGATACAGTAGCCAGCCTGATGAGCATCATTAGTTAAGCGTCGAATTCCAAGTAAATGGAGAAGCGGCGGCCAAGGCGAGTCACCTGCGTGGATCTTCCTTCTCTGGGGACAATCGATCGACGGCCGGACAACATGTTGCTGGGGGTATGAGAAGAAAATGAAAAATTTGAATCGACTGTCGAACGGCAGCCTTATAATTCCACTTTAACCATGTATTCGCATCGATCACTGACCACACAATCAACCAAAAAAAAAAAAAAACACACAATTTCGGTAAAAACTCTCGAGACAGCAACATGACATCGTTCCAGTTCCCCTGGTACTTGCTTGTTGCGGCCGGGCTAATTGACAAGATCGTTTCTAATTAGACCACCAGGTTGGTTCCACTTTGCATATGGCCAAAGTGTCGCGTGGAGCAACGTTGGGTAATTTACACGCGGGCAGGTGTCAGGCGCGGACCACAACGAGTGTGGCCCTTTTTTCAGCGTCTGCGTGTCCGCGTGCGGTTGGCGATAAATTATGGCTTAATTAAACTAAAAAAAAAACCAGAAAACACAAAGAAATATACGAGCAAACACAATATGGTTCTCCGGTATGCGGCCTACATAATTAGCGGCTGGCCCAAGTTTTGTCTTTGGGGTCAGCACTTAAATCGAGGCAAAACCCCTGGAAACTGAAATGGAAATTGAAATTGTCTCGACTGATGACGACGGACCGAGCATTCTGTCACCGATGGCAATCTCTCAATGACAGCCATACATCAAGAGTCCGAAGATAATTAATCTAAAAAGTGAAGAAAAGTGTTGAGCTGAATGGCAGACGGATTGGAAGAGTGATCAGTGGTGCCTGTGAGTCACACAACTTTGTCTCATCTCTTATCGGAGAGGGGAAATGAGTGAGCCAATCCTAGTTAAAAATTTGGTTTAATGAGAGTTTTGTACATTGACAAATGTGTGACAACAAATCACATTCATTGATTAAGATCTCAGGGCATACGCTTAAGAGAGGGTCGAAAGATCATTTCAAGAAATGCCATTGAATCAAAGATTTGGGCTAGGCGTAATTAAAATTTTATAAAGCTGTCGATTGTATAAGCTTTCGTATGAGAAAGATGCGTTCAAGTCGGGTTGTCCAGATCCTCACGATTCGTACAGGAAGAGTATCTATGGTTTTATTTTGTCGTTATACCCGTTACTCGCAGAGTAAAAAAATTCTTGATCAGCATCAATAGCCGAGTCGATATAGACATGTCCGTCTGTCTGTCTGTCCGTCTGTCCGTCTGTCTGTATGAACACCTAGATCTCAGAGACTATAAGAGCTAGAGCTACCAAATTTTCAGTGTAGACTTGTATTGTCTGCACGCAGATCAAGTTTGTTTCAAATTTTTGCCACGCCCCCTCCCGCAATTGAAAAAAACCTCATATCTCCCACAATTTTGAAAATAGACTGTTCAAACCTTCTAGACATATATCTTAATCATCATTACCTATCGATCCGCTATACATCATTTTTCAATCAGATTAACGATAGCAGAGTTGCCGCCCCCGCAATTTGAAAAATACCTCATATCTCCCACAATTTTGAAAATAGATTGTTTGAACCTTCTAGACATATATTTGAAAAATTATTACCTATCGATCAGCCGTACATCATTTCCTGATCAGATTAGCTATAGTAGAGTTGCCTCCCCCGCAAATTGGAAAAAAAACTCATATCTCCCACAATTTGGACATGTTGATATCCTGAGTAACGGGTATATCGAAGTCGAGCAGGGCCGACTTTAACTTACGCTCTCGTTTTTAACGAAGATGTACTAATTATTTTGAATACATGTGAATAAATGTTCTACGTATTGCCCACAAGTATGCAATGGGTATTGTTGAGAATTTTCAATACAAATTACTAGCCAATTGCAAGCATTGCATACCTTTAGACACCAAAATGAAGTAAATTCTAGCCATCTATTTTCAAAATGGTCGTTCCTCCTTAAAAAAAATCGCAAAATTGTTTGGAATTATTCTTTTTAAAGCTAATGAATATTAATTTACGATAATATCAAGGATAGACGTAACAAATGTACATTTCGTTCAGAAACATGGCTCAAAATATTCCAATAAGTCTCTTTTTTCAACTTTAGGCTCAAATTTTTTAAAATCCTAACGTGATTCGTGCTAAGCACTCGAAAATTATCTAGAATCACCATCCCTTTATAAACTAAAAAAAACACTATTTTTTTGCCTTTTTAATGTTTCAACAGCTTTTAACACAGAAGCAAAACATTAGTTCAGGGAATCATTTTTCGCTCTCTGAGAAATATTCAGAATTTTTAAATTTCAATCAAGAATTCTCGTATTTAAATGTTTAATAATACTGAAAAAACTTGATTTTAGTATGAATTTCTTTATTAAGGAGGTTTTATCAATCCCAAACTTCTTGATTTGAATGCATATGTTAAGCACGTTTCGGTATTGTTTTAAGATCTTCTAAAGCTTAATTTAACCTTGTTCCATACTCCTGACGCTGTGACTTCTTACCTGAAGTTAAATTCGAAACGAATTCGATATATATTAATATTAATCCATAAATTCTGAAGTTTTGATCATTTATTTTAGCACTCTAGAAAAACATCTGACCTGGAGCTGACTTAGAATAAAGAATTATTAACGTAATAGTTTTTCATCTATATTTGCTTAGTTTAATAATGTATATTCCTTAAATAAAGAACTTTGATATTAAAATTGGATCCAAAAATACTTAAAAAAAATTCTAAATCCATCCTTCTTGATCAGAAGTTAATACGGATATGATCTTAAACTAAATGCAGTCTACAACGAAACGGGATAAATTCATGAACGTTTTTTCTTAGAACGTATCGTTATGATTTTTGCTGAGTGCATATGCTCAAAATAAGAACGAAATTTTAGACAACATTAGGGCCTACTAGATTGTCATGTCTCAGGCGACGAACAGTGTGAATCCAGCCTAAGCTTGGAGGCCTTGTTTTGCATGTTCTTTCCTCCAGTATATAGATTGGGGTCTACTGATCAAGTGGCGCTTGAAACTCCATAATTTAAATCAGGTTCGTATTAAATGGGTAAATGGGGGGATTCGTTTTTCTTTACTAGATCTTATAAACAAATTGTTTGCACCTAATTGGTTATAATATGGAATAATACATAAAGTGTATGTTAGTAATCCAGAATTAATTTAATTCAACTTTAATTTTGGTAACGATATTTAATAATTTCACTGTAAGATCTAGTATCAGAGCAACATAAAAGCAATAGGACCCAACTCTACCTTGGAGTTAGTTCCTTCATTCAGTGCAGGGATCAGTTCCTTGGTACTTAATCGTACGAAATCATTACACCTTAGTAAGGCGGGCTATTAGACTAAAAATCAAAATTTATATAAAATAAAGATTTCGTGCTCTTTTCGTGCACAAGCACCCACGCACACAAGCAATTTTCTGCAATTTTGAGAACTATTTTCTGCACTTGGTTCAGGGGTTCTATTGGAATCTCAAAAGTTATGCGAGGTAAGTTTAACGACTCATTTGGTAACTTTTGCTGAAATTACCTTCCAAAGTAAGTGTCATTGCCGTTTTGGAGGTGCTACTCCTTCAATGACACTCAATTTTCAATTTGGAATTATCCTCCCAACCAAAACCCACCCCTTCGAATACCTAACTACCACCTGGATGGTGGCGGAGTTGGGGTTAATTATGCAATAAAAATACTTCAATGCTATTTGTGACATATGAAAATGTGAAAATTTCATTACATTTTCATTTGTGTTCTACCATTTCACATAGCTGCCGCTGCTGCTGCTGCCGCTGCTAACGAGCCAACAGGCAAATGCCTACACGGCGTAGTCGTTGCCATTGGAACGGAAGTATCTTGTTAACATGCAAAACAAGCCATTTGGGCAGGAACGTGAACGGAGAGACTGCTGCAGAGGGGGAGGCAGGCGGGGCCAGGCTGGTTGTCAGTTATGAACCTGCCAAAAGAGCGACTTTTACTTGGAAAATTATTATGTATGTTAGTTAGCTGGTTAGTTAGTTAGTTAACGCCAACTTTCAATTCAATTAAGCAGCCGCATCGTAAAATCTAACGATGTGGCCCAACCCTGAGATGGCATTGTCATGGCACATTTGCAGCAGCAATTTTAATTGTATCAATGAGCAGAAGCAGAAGCAAAACCCAAGCCCAGCCCAGCGACAACCCTTTGGCTTTGGCCTTAACGCGATTGGACACGCATGTCCATGTGGATGCAATAAACACGTAACCCAAAACCTAAATAATATTTAAAGTGTTATAAAACTGTCACCAGGACAACCAGCAGATGTCACTCGAGTGCTTGATTCAAATTAAACTCCGACTCGGACTTGGGCCAAACATCTGTGACGGTGACCTGCCCACCACCACCACCAGCAGCACAGCTAAAGCGGCAGCAATTGTCTGGCCCAGACCAAACATCAATTAGACACACTTCAACTCCCCTGACAGTGGAACTGTCAAAACAGAAATTGATCGCGTCTGGGAATGGGACCTGGAGACGTGGATGTGCCATTGTGGGTGTGTGTTTTGAATGCACACCTGAAACAAATCAAAACATTACTTGCATAAAATATGAACAATGAAAGGGAACCGCAAGCAAATCCACAAATTGCCACAAAACTACACTACAGTGGCAAGGTCGATTCCAAGAACTAGTTGAAGAAAAAGGCTTAGCAAAAACATTTGTCATTTGATCATAAAACACACCCCAATGAATATAATCAAATGGTAATCAGAGAGAGCAGGTGTTACGGGTATTTACTTGAAAGGTTTTCTAAATTCAAGTCTTACTTCGAAGACTGACCCAAGAAGAGCGCTTAAAAGTTGGAGAAATAAATGTCACCAAGCATTTCTTTACTTTCTTTAAGGAGCTTAAAATTCATAATTTTATTTTTATGCAAGAAGGAAGCATCTCCGACCATCTGAGATCTTAGGAAGGTAAGAATCAAAGGATTGAAGTGTATGAAATAAAGGGTGATTTTTTAGCTATTATCTTTTTGGCAACACTGGTTTAAACAGCTCACGCACGTTTTGTGTTTTGTTTCACTGTCAAACATCTTCAGTTTGGTCTATAATTTAACCATGAATCGTCTTACAAACGAAAAACGCTTGCAAATTATTGAATTTATTATCAAAATGCGTGATCTGTTAAGAAATTTCATCGCCCGCTTCTTCCATTTTATGGTCAGTTTAATCGATTTATCAATTCGTCGCCGTTCGCAGCCATTGGGCCTCTGTTACTCAACAACGTGGAAAATTTTGCGGAAGGATTTAGGTGTGAAGCCTTTCAAAATAAAGCTGGCGCAAGAATTGAAGCCAAACGACCTACCGCAACGTAGATTTTTTGGTGAATGAGCTCTTGGAAAGTTGGCCAAAGATCCACTTTTTTACCGAAACATTGTGTTCAGAGACGAAGCTCATTTTTGGCTCAATGGGTACGTAAATAAGCAGAATTGTCGATTTTGGAGTGAATATCAGCCAGAAGCATTGCAAGAGCTATCAATGCATCCAGAAAAAGTCACAGTTTGGTGCGGTTTATGGGCTGGTGGCATCATTGGACCGTACTTCGTTAAAGATGATGCGAATCGTAACGTAACTGTGAATGGTGAGCGCTACCGTGAGATGATATCCAACTTTTTTTTGCCCAAAATGCAAGAGCTTGACTTGCATGACATGTGGTTTCAACAAGACGGTGCCACATGCCACACAGCACGCGCAACAATATACTTATTGAGAGGCGAGTTCGGTGAACATTTTATTTCACGTTCGGGACCGGTCAATTGGCCGCCTAGATCGTGCGATTTAACGCCTTTAGACTATTTTTTGTGGGGCTACGTTAAAGCTCATGTCTATACAGACAAGCCCGCTTCAATTGACGCATTGGAAGACAACATTGAAGAATTCATTCGTGAGATACCGGACGAAATATTGGAAAGAGTATGCCAAAATTGGACTAAGCGGATGGACAATTTGAGGCGCAGTCACGGTCAACATTTGCATGAAATAATCTTCAAACAATAAATTATATGGACCGTACTATCGATTCAAATAAAGATTTCATGCATTTTTCTGAATTTTATGTGTGTTTTTTTTTTTTTAACTTTCCTATAAACTCCTTACCAACTCTTAGGGCGAAGTTTATTTTTTCAGCTTCTACAGCTTTTGAGGATCTCACTGAAATCTGTCTTTCTACTTCAACAAAATGTGAACTAATGTTTTCAAGGGCTGCCGTAGTTTTTTCATCAGGCCGACAAATTATGCATCTCCCACAACCAAGTCAAGCGCTTAATGAGCCCTAAATGAGCCATAGGATCGGTTCCCAACTCAAACCTCATGAACCCAAAATGTTATGCACAGTAGCCTTTGGCTTCATGGAGGTCCAATTAATCGAGTAGCGGGTCGGACATACAAATTAAAAGTCATAAATCGATGTTGAAGTTGTTGAAAGTAACCAAGCCAAAAGGAAATGTCACCAAAAATTATGAAGAGGATGAAAGGGAGGACAGAGGGACTTTGACGACATTCATTATGCAGCGGGCATAAGCATTAGGCCAAAACGGGAAGCGGTTCAGGGACCTGATGGTGGGGCCCCAAGACAAAGACCCACCGGTGTGTGACAGCCTGTTGTTGTCGCTCTTGTGGTTGCCACTTGGCAATCTTAAGTCGGTCAGCGCATGCGCGCCTGCATATTAAAAGGGAGGCAGGTTTTCGTTTTTTTTTTTTTTGTCCACTCATTAGTATTATGCTCATATGCATACGTGCTCAACTGCCATCCCCCGGTTATGATGAGTGACATTTGATCTTGTTTTGTGTCAAATTAAGAGGAGAGGCTGCAGCTGTCGATGATCGTGCGACTTTATTTTTTTTTTTTTTTGGAGAGTGGGTTGGTGTCTCGTCGCATCTTTGTGTGGCGCACACACTTAAGCCGTTGAGTGCTTGATTCCTGGTACTTTGGAGGCGCTTCATCGAGGGCCACACGTATGCCAGGATCAAAATCTGAATCTGTATCTGAGTCAGTGACTTATGCCTTGTCATGTTTTGGCACTTGAGTGCCATATAGCGTGGGCCACTCCTCTGGCAAGCTGGGGGTTAATAAAAGTTGGCAGTTTTTTTGTATTTTGTTTTGGTCATTGATGCTCTGATGGCTCAATTGTGGACCGAGGACCACAGGGTTAGTTGCCCTGAAATGTGGAGCAAACATGTGCGGTTGCTGGTTGATTCTCTTTTAATTTTTTTTGTTCAGGTGTTGGTTTAGGTAGATCACACAGGACCACCCTGATCGTGTGTTCTTGTATGGGTTTTTTTTTTCTCTTTTTGCGCATCTGTGATGAAGTGATAAGTCAGGGTATAAAACCCTGTGGGTGATCCTTTGATTGAAAGCAGAAGAATGGAAAAATGCTAATGGTTGAGTGGATATTTCAAACTTGAGGTGATTAAACTATCAACAGTAAAGACAACCACAAGATTGGAGATTATGGAAATAAAGGTTTGAAGTGATAGAAGTAAGTTTAGGTTTTAAGTATGAGAAGTAACTACAACTTATTCATTTTTGATTAGTTTATCACCACGGATTTGCTTCACTTCCTCTTTATGTAAGTTGGGTAATAGTTGTGCTGGTAACGATATTCGAACTCCATTCATCTTCTAGCTAGTGTCAGCTGCACACTGAAACTGTGTCAACTGAAGGAGAGCGCGTTGATCGGCCGCAAGATGTCAGATGAGAGCTTTTACCCGGAAGTGAGCGCGTGAGTGAGAGTGAAGAGAGCAACGCAACCTTTTGCTTTTTCGGAACAACCTTTCGCTTCAAGGGTCAGCTGCATACTAAAGGAATAGCAGAGAATTGAGTCTTTTGCTGACGCGCCTAACCTAATTATTTCATCATAAACATCCATGTTCATAATGTTATAACAGGATAAGACAAGGTTAAATTAGCTGTGAGCTTGAAGTATTAGCTGGGAGCGCGAAGAGTGAGTGAATAATACTAGAGAGGTATAAGCGAAGAGTGAGTGAATAATACTAGAAAGTTATTAGCTAGAGGTGCGCGCGTAACGTGAATTTAAACGTGTCACGGTGTGTCACTACATATCACTACGTGATCGTGAGAAAACACAGACTTTCGTGCGTGAGCATCCGTGATCCGTGCGTGATTCGTGCGTGTTAAAGTTATTCATTCACGAAATTTTGTTTCTATTATTTTGGATTAATAATATTATTCCTAAAACAGAGTTGCTTCTGATTTCGTGAATACGCTGCTCGCAGCTGCTCCATACAAAGGGCGTGGTGTAGCCCTGAAACCCATGATAGAATTAGGATCTGTTCTCGAGCAAATTCGGGGATGGTTGATCGTGCGTGATCATTCGTGATCCCTTCTTTAATCGCGTATGAATCGTGCGTGACGCAAAATGCTTAAAAAATTGTGTGCGTGAATCGTGCGTCAAGAGATTTTTATTTGCTGAATCATGCGTTACGTGAAGGAAAAATCGCTCACGTGCGCATCTCTAGTATTAGCTGAAAAGAGAGCACTGCCTCACTTTGTTATTCCACCATGTTCATTTGGCATGCACAAAAGAAACAAGGCAAAGTAGAGCTAGAGAGGCTGGCGCAGCTCACAAATGCTGCTGAACTGCTGCTGCCTCGCTTAGGTAGTGCGTTAGGAACTCCCTGAATTTTTGCTCGTGGTCAATTCCAACTGTTTTTTACCATATTCATCTGTGCTAGTATTTTTGCCTAATTTATGATTCACTCTTCAAATACATATCTGTGGGTGTACGATCTGTAGTTCCTTTTTTCTGTTAGACATACCAAGACAGTCAAGGTTTAGCTAAATTTCCCATTATGACACATTTTTCCATAAACCAGGATCCACTTATCATCTGATGTTATCGCATTTCGTAATGAGGCGACTCTAATTTCACACTAGATCTGCCATTTTAGCACCGCTTCACCGCTCAATAAACACGGCCAAAGAACTCATTAAGTCTATCCAGTTTTTTTTTTTTTTGCCTTTTTGCTTAAGTTATCGCTGATGTATGTAGCCTTGATCTCCCACGCCACGCTCCAGCTGCAACGTGGTTCTTCTGCTTCTTTTTGGCCCTGCTCTGTGGTGCCGTTTGTTTGCGCAGGCGTAATGAGGCACTAAACGCAGCAATGTCAAATACGCAGATCTGGGCAAACGATTGGCGCTACGTGGGTGGTCGTCAGACAGACAGGCCACACCCACATGCTCCAAACACACACACACACACACACACACTTGTATATGTATCAATGGGATCAATGAAACAGGCGCGTGAAGATTTGCCTGCCCTCCTAAGCCCCAAAAACTCATTAAGCCCTTCTCGTAAATCTTTGGCTAGTTTTTGGGGTAAAAACCAACTCCGGCACAGACCAAGGGCACTTGTAACTTTGTGTTTCATTAATAATCCGAAAACCGAAACGACAAACGCGAACGCGGACGCGGACTCTTCATAAATCTTGTGTCGCATAATTACAGTTAAAATTTATAAGCTTATCTCCTTAGCCGCAAATTTATTAGCGTGTTACAAGGCGCAACGAGGAGCGAGTGGAATGAGACACTGCAGTTCGTCAAGTCAGAATAATGTCGTTGTCGGCCTTTTGTTCAGGTTCCAGCTTCACAGCTCCGACCCGGCTCGACGCGGCTCGGCTCGCTCATTATGGCCAAGTATCGAAAAATGTGTATTTAAAACGGCGTGAAAAACAATTTGTTGCCAATTTTATGATGCCTCGCGCCTTTTGCCACACAACTCATCTCATCTGCGTTGGCCGATGGATGCAAACGAATTCATTTGAAGTCCGTGGCTGTGTGCTGCCCGAGTCGGTGCCGGGGTACTAAGTGTCAACCCCATAGATTTATGCGTATTGTCTTTTTTCGGGTTACTTGGGGCTCACATTCCCTGGAAGACTGTGACTTGGACTCTCCTCTGAATCTGAATGGCGACTGGGGCCAAGGCTGCGAACTGCCTGCCGAACATTAATCATTTGGGGAGGGCAGCAGCAGCGGCGGCGGCGGCAGCAACACCAACAGCAGTTTGTGGCGGCATTCGAGGCGTTGTAATGTGTCCAACGGCACGGGAAAGGGGTTACCGGAACAGGCAGCGGGATTAATGTACGCGGGCAAGGTATTTGAATGGGCTTTTTATGGTCACATTTATTGAATTTATAACGTAATATACTCGCCCCATGACTCATCCCCATCCCGGTCTGGGCTTGCTGCTTAGGATCCACTCCGCTCGGCTGTGCCATAAAAAATTATGCTTAAACAAAATATTCCCAACAATAAATTCGACAAAATATTACTAAACTTAAATTGACTTTTTATGAAGTTATTTGTATCGTGCAACGCGTGCCATAAAAAATCACTTAAGCGCCAAAACTCCCACACACAAATGAATGACTCGCGTCTTTGGCGACATTGGCAAATAAACTGCAATACGTTGTATGGTTACGTTTCAACGTTATGCCGCTTACGTGATACAAATGTCACCAACAATGAAACCCAAAACCAAACCGTAAATCATTCACTGGCGAATTAAGACGTTTTTTGCGCAGGCGAAAATGCAATTTTAATGGGCCAAGTTTGCTGTGGTGTCTTAAGTGCCCGTAAATGTGGATAAGGCAGCGTTAAACTAAGCTCTTGATTCGTCATAAAAGTCAATGAATTAAATATAATTTTCCGTTTTAAGCACACTTGCATTCGGTCCCCCGAAGTATGCCATGAATTAAATATTTTCAAACACAAATTATACTTCACATAGCTTAACGCCCAGTCTTCACACTTTAGGCAATGCCAAAGAGAGACACAAAGACGAATATTTAATACACTTAAAAAAGCTATCCGTTAGAATATACGAAAATATGGGATATACAACCATGTTCTCAATTAGACTTCCACAAAAACTTTGTGATTTAAAACCAGTTTTTTTTTAAACAGAATTGGTCTATGTATAAAAAAAAAACATTTGCGGTCTTAGAATTGAGAACCATGGCTGATAGATATCATATTATGGTAAAATTCTTAATCATAAAGAAATATATATTCCCCAGCAAAGTCTGCCATGACCGAAAAATTAAATGTTCTTTTAAAGTTTTTTTTTTTTACTTGATTTAGAAAAGATAAATATGCAAAATAATTTTAATTAAAGCATTTAAAGCATTCCTTAGTACAGATAGCGATATATCGGGCTAGAAAGTACAAATTAACGTTTTGGCCAGTTTTTCAGTGCATTTTCTCTTTTCGCAAACCTTTATACATATATAATTAAAATTGATTTTTTTGTTGCTTTGAATATTTAAGTACAATTATCTTCACTAAAAAATTGCCAAATGAAATTTAAGTAACGTCACGTCAAATATAAAACAGCTAAGAAAAAAGGAGAAATAATTTTTATATTTGGTAAATTAGAAAATAAACTTAAATTATTTCATACAAAAAGAGTTTCTCAATTCGCAGTGTTTTGCAATTTTGTAATGAAGAGTCAAAACCCACTTCCGTTTTAAGTAACGCCACGTCAGGGCATATTTTTATACACTTGAAAAGTGCATATTAATTTTTCCCAGAAGTTTGTAACGCATAGGAATATTCATTTACGACCCCATAAACTATATATTCTTGATCAAGACGACGAGCTGAGCTCAATTTCGTCTGTCCGTCCGTCCGTCCGTCTGTCCGTTTAACGCTATCGATCTGAAATTTTGCACAGGGTCTTCTTTTTACTGCACGCAACTAATATGTCGGAACCGGCCGGATCGGATGACTATATCTTATAGCTGCCATAGGAACGATCGGTCGGAAAATAAGTCTTAGTGAGAAAAACTTTTTTATTTTCCGTTGTAGCGTCACCAGTCTTGGTATTTATTAGTTTTAGATAAGTTTACATATTTGTGGAAAAATTGATCAAAATCGGATGAATATAGCATATAGCTGCCATATAAACGGTCGGTCAAAAAACTAGTTCTAGTGGGAAAAACTTTTTTGTTTTCCACCATAGCGTCACTAATCTTGGTATATGTTAGTTTTATATGCTTCCACATAATTCTAGAAAAATTTATCAAAATCGGATCACTATAGCATATAGCTGCCATAGAAACGGGCGGTCAAAAAACCAGTTCTAGTGAGAAAAACTTTTTTGTTTTCTATCGTAGCGTCCCCAATTTCGGTATATATTAGTTTTATATGCTTTCACATAATTTCGAAAAAATTTATCAAAATCGGATGAATTTAGCATATAGCTGCCATAGGACCGATCGGTCGGAAAATGTGTTTTTACTAAGAAAAGTTTATATATGGTATCAAATTTTTATTATCAATGATTTAAAATTTTTAAATATCTGATATCTATATTCTATGTATATTTTACCGGTAAAATCAGTTGGAGTAAAGTTTTTCAAGTGTATTAAAATTTCGGCACAGTCGAAGTTAGCTTTGCCTTCTCGTTGAATTTTTGTCAAAAAAAATTATTTCCATTGTATATTAGCAATTTCCTGCTATTTAGGGATGTTTTCAAAGGAACAACGAACCATGATAAATATTGCATACTTCCCGGGGGCTAGCTTCCGGTACTGCGAAGTGTCATTTACATAGCCTACGTTTTGGGGCAGTCACGTAGCAGACGGAGAAAGACTTCAAATTCAACTTCAAATTTTAAAAAATTTTCGAAATTAAAAAAAAAGAAATAATTGATGATTAAATCCCTTACATTTTTTTAAAGATAACAAAAAGCTTTTTCTTACTTTTTAAAAACTTTTTGAAAGGTTTGGTCAGGGACAGGGCTAGATCGACTCGGCTGTTGATGTTAATCAAGAATATATATACATTATGGGGTCGGAAATGCTCCCTTCTATGCGTTACAAACATCGGCACAATTTTAATATACCTTCTGTAAGGGTATACAAATAATATTTTATATATTTATAATATTTGGTTATATTTTAGTGTTTCAAATTTTTATTAAATATCATTTTTGGGTTTATCAATGTGTATAATTTTAGGGCCCAGTAGGTTCCAACGATCAAATATATTTTGAAGTCTCGTCTCATCTTCTTTCCCATCATGACAGACACATTTAACACCTACGCCAATTTTCCGGCTGCACTTCAAGTAAAGCTCAAACAGAGTGAGCCGCCGCGGCGTCACGTTGACGCCGCATTTGGCATCAAGGTGTCAATTTGTGCCGTTGGCATATAAGCACACACACACACACAGAGCCACATACTCACATTTTTGTTGACGACTGTATGCAAATTTAATGGCTAAATTAGAGGAATGAGGGAAAAAAATACAAAATTAATGTTACCATTCGAGCTGAAGTCAAGGCATCGTATTAGGTTTTTAAATTCAATTTGCATAATGAATTTAATTCGAATCGTAATTCCCAGCAATTGCTTTAAACCAAAAACCACACCCATTTAAGCCAAATCTCTTGATCGGCTGAGATCTCTAACTTGTCAGTTAATTGAGTAATTAATGCCGACGCCCACGGCCCATTAAATCGCGTCGAGAGCGAGAGATAACAAGGCAGGGAGGACCACCCACCTGGCCCATAAAAACCAAAACAACAAATTATGCAAAATTCCACAGATGAAAAAAAAAAACAACTCAAGCCATATAATTTAAATGTTTATTAAATTATTTAGTTGTGAATTTATGAATTTATTATACAAAAAAACACGCAGCCACAGGCCGAGCTTGAACTCTACAGTTGCCCAGTTCGTCTCTGGCTGCGGGCGGGGGACTAGAATATTTTACAACTTAATTGTTTAAACTTACACGCTAATACACTGCTACTTGTATACATAAATATTAAACATAAGTAAGAAGTAAGTATTGCGAGCCTACGAGGGCTCCTTGGCGGCCGCAACGGCTTCCTGCAGCTCCTGCAGTTCCTCCTCCTCGCGTGTCAGCGGCACCGTTGAATGATTGTACAATCCTTGGGCCATTAGCTGCAGGGCCAAAGGATTTTTGGTGCCACTGGACTTTTTCAGTTTGGCCCGTTTGTTTTGGAACCAGATTTTGATTTGAGCCTCATTTAGGCCCAGTTCACCGCTGAGTTGCTGGCGACGCTTTTCGGTTAGGTAGCGATTCTCATTGAACTCGTGCTGGGGAGGGACAGGGAGAAAAGGGGAAGAGAAAGGAGTTAAGTTGATTCGCTATAGTTTTAGAATTAAAATGAAAATAAAATCCTGAAATATCTCGACACATCCGAAACTTATTTTTGAAAAGTAGGAAAAGTTCTTCAGAGTATTCCCTATTCCTTTGCATTCTCAGCTCCGCTCCACATCAAATGTACTCACCTTCAGTCGTGCCAACTGTGTACCACTAAAAGCTGTACGCGGTCGTTTATCCTCCGGCACATTAGCACCATCTGCATCCGTTTTGTCGCCACCACCGCCGCTGCTGCCGCTCCCACTGCCCGTGGCACTGGCCGTTGTTGGCTTCTTGGGTTTGCGCGTTCGCGGACCTGCAAATACACAAACACAATGTCAGTGGATGGGGGCTTACGGGTCATAAAAATTCCAGGGCTCGCTTAATGGCATCAACATGACTGGACCTCAACCTGCTGCTGCCAACTCATCGAGCATACATAAATCCTTAGCCTCATATATGTTTGTTCCTCGTTTCAGCAATTAATTCACATTTAAATGCGTCCAGACCACCCTCCTTCCCCCACATCCTAATTCTCTTACTCCCTCTCAGCCAAAACAATTAAAGTTTTCGAAAATTTGCTCGCGTCATTTTCCAAAATGTAATCAACGCAATGACTTTTGACTGTGGCTAATTTTCCTCCCCCTGAAAATGGAACTTGACTTGAGTTGTCTTGGATTTAATTAACAGCATGGGAAGTAGACAAGCGCGGAGAATTGTTCCTTTTTTGCTAGATGGTATTGGAGTCGGAGGGATGGTCACTTGATGTGGGTTTGTTCAGACCAAAGTTTCTTACGGCAATGAAATTCGTTTGCCAAAAAGGGTTGAAGTTTTGAAAGTGGCGCCCGTTTTGTTGAAATAGTTGCCAAACTCAAATGAAAATGAAGCAATTATGAGGCTTTACTAATGGGAATATTTTGGTTTCTAGAAAGAGGACCAAGTGACCGCAAGTTGCTTGTGGTTTTTCCGATATGTTGAAAATATTTTGTAATTTAAGCCTTACATTTATCATAATGGAAATATTCTTGAAAGAATTTGTAGTCTTGTCTTTGTAAGGATTAAGCAAAGGTTGCGATTCTTTAGGGAGGATTTGGTTTGGCGTCCAAGCGTCAAAATATTTGAAACGGAGTTTGGCTTATGTTCGGGGTTCTTTCGCTAGGAAAAGCAACCGATTTTTAAGGAATTTATTGTTACAATATTTCTTTCGCTTGGTATCAACATATTATATGGGTTAAAAAAACATGGTCAGTTCAACTATGGCAAAAACCTGAATTTAAAAGCTCTTCTTGCTTCATAAATATATATACTCTCTCGATCAATTAACTAGACTCAATGAAATTTATGTTTAATACTTTGATTTTATATTTTAAGGCAGTTGGCTTTCATCGAAATATTTATTGTATTTTTAATAAAATAAACAAAATAATAAATAATTAGTTTTATAGTTACAAATTTTTTTTTTAAGTTTTTCATCAAGTTAAAGTTTTTCTAAATTGTAAAAAAAATTATATCTGATTCTTGTGAAATCTGAATAAATAGATTTAAATGTGCTCTTATTTACTACGTTTACTGATTTTCGATATCATTGCGTTTTCAAAAGTTATGGTCCAAAAACTAAAATAATTCCAACCAATCAATTACAATCAAATTTTGTACAACAAATTATTTAAAATTTCAAAATTTCAAGTAAAATCGCAATAAAATCATGTTTTAATGACTTCCCTTCTGTTCTCCAACAATAACTTGATTTCTAATTTAATATTTCCTAATTTAATGTAATTTTGGTAATAAAAATTATTTTTTTAGATTTTATTCTATAACTTTTGAATGCACAATGATATCGAAAAACTGTAAATGAAGTAAATTAGAGGACATTTAAAACTATTTATTTAGATTTTTCAAGAATAATATATCATATCATTGAAATTTACAAAGAAATGGTAACTTCGTAAAAAACTTTAAAAAAATTTTCGTATGAAACCATCATTATAACTCAAAAAAGTAATGATGCAGTTCGATTCCTAGGACCCGAAATAGAGGGAAACCGTCGAGTTCGTTCATGTCTTTTTTATTTTTTGAAAAAAACTATCACAGTGTAAGTGAATAGTTAAAAAGTGAACTGTAGTTTAAATGAGACCTAGTTCATTTGAACTAATTCATGAAAATCGGCACAACTTTTTCAGAACTCTGTTAAAAAAAACCCTTGGAGCGCACGTTTTTGATTTCGTAATTTAAAAATTAAATCTTAAATAATAATAAAAAAAAATATAAAGTTTTATAAAATTCATTCTTATTTTGATTTAAAATATGTAATTTTCTTGAGTCTATTTCATTGAACGGGGGAGTATGTTATTTTATTTTTGCTCTTTGCTTGCCACTCCTTGCTGCTTCACAAATTAAGTTTAATCGGTTTCCCAATTAATCTTCTCAATTGGATTTCTCAGTACCTAAGTGATAGAACACAAATTATTCTGTTTCGGAATTCTTATTCTAAATGTATCTATGTAACCTCTGAGATACCTCAGGGTAGTCACCTGGGTCCATTACTTTTTACTTTATTTATTAATGATCTTCCTTTTGTCCTCAACCATTCACGCGACGATGTGAATCTGTGTCTAACTTATAAAGATCTGATCTCTCGCTATCTTTTGCAATAAGATTTGGATGCGTTTCAGACATGGTGTCAAGTTAATCTTTTAAACCTTAATGGCTCAAAATGTAAGGTTATGACATTTTATAGAAGCTCACCTTAGCTAGTCACTTATGCTCTTGATAGTGTACCATTGGAATGCTAGAACAATACTGCCAATGAGGTTAACGATCTAGGGATTATTCTGGATCATCAACTTAAATTCGACTCTCATGTTATCTTTACTGTCAATAAGGCCAGAAGCGTACTTGGACGTACCTAAAACGTTGGTCAAAGGAATTTGACGATCCCTAAACGATCACTAGCTATTAAGTTTAGACCTAGAGTTGGGTTGAACTAGATATAAGCTGGCAACTCTGCCATTCATTAATAGCGGAAAAATAGTCAAAGTTCTTAATAAAGTGATTTCAAAGAGTTTTTTAAAACATATCTTTTTTAAGTTTCAGTTCTGAAAAGTAGGGTTCCGTATTCCGATTCCAATTTTCGGGGTTTTTTTTTGATAAACTATCTAACGTTTTAGTATACACTAAATCTAAACTTTGTACTTATCCCATTTATAGGAAAACTAAACAAATCCACTTCAACATCTCTTAACTGAGTCCAGACTTCCTTTTCCGCATATTTTCCCTCATGCAGCCAGTTGTGTTACTTACTTCGACCTGTAATGAGAAAATAAGAGAGAGAAAGAGAAATGATGAAAACACTTTTTAAGTAAGCTTTTCAAGATAATTTAAAATTGAATTTGCTTTTAACGCGAATCAATAAAATATATCGAAAATTGATTAAATTCCTCGACGTCGACAAAAGTTTTCGTTGGGCGAAACGTGCAAAAATTCCCTTCCAATCGCACCCCCCAACCCAAGCAACCTCAGTGCCCCACTGCCTCCTGGCGGCTGCCTTCAACAACCTTCAAAACAAATGTACCGGCACTAATGGCAACCAAGTCATGCCCTAAGTTAAATTGTTGGAAAAATTGAACAAATCAATTTTGTCAACAAAATGCCAAAAGCTGGCGACGGGCGCGAAATTAAACCAAAAACATTAACTGAAAAACGGACGTGCGGCGGAGGGGGCGTGGCCATTGTAAGGTGTTATCATGGTTTTAAATTTCACACGCCGCCGACAAATATCAACAAAGCGAACCCAGACCTTGAACCTGTCAGACAGTCGGGAGACGGCAATGACGGCAAGTGCTGTGTCATGGTTACACCCCCCCGTCACCCAACCACCCACCGGGATGAAACGCATGTTAGCTGGCAGATAAGCGTTTACTACAAGTTGCATACCAAAGCGTGGCAAGGACATGGCCAAGGGGTTGCCGTCTCAACTGGCAGATTGCCAGTATTTCGGTTTCAGCCCCTTAGAATACAATGCAACAATTGCTAGCAAGAAATCTTTTCCTTTTTTTTTTTTGGAAATTGTGATTTATAGCGTGTTAAATTTTTCATTGCTTTACTGCGCAAATTTGACACAATAAAAGTTTCAATGTTGTTGTTTTTATATTCAATGATGATGCTGAAGAATGGGCAGGGTGGATTGCCCTGAATGTAGTTGTGGGGGGTGGATAAATTGGCTTTAATATAAATTATATGAACTCAATCAAAGATTGTTTTTGTAATTATTTCAAGTGTAGCTGTAGCTCCAATTTTTGCTCCCAGCTAATTAACAACTTGCTCGCCATTTATCAAATTTGTTTAAATAGACTTTCCAGCTCAAGTTTTTGCTTATTAGCTAGAACATTTCCACATACGAGTAAACTGTTTCTGAGGTGTATAAAAACGTTTGGCATTCACATAAATTGTTTGCAGTTCATCAACAAAGAAAAGAAAAACAACAACAGCAAAACAGCGACAGCCAACAAAACGAAGTGAAGCTGCAAAAACACAACAACAGAAACGGGAAGATGTCTTCATCATCAGCCTCAAAAGCCTGGTTTGGCTTAAACGCCAATGACCCAACTTGGTAAGGTCTGCTGCCAACTGGTAACAACAAAAACAACAACAACAAAGCAAAACAAAATAAAAACCAAGTCAAAGTCTTCTGCCAGTCGGGGCATATGTTTAAAATAAACGCATTTGTTTTATTTATGCTTAACATGAGTTGCAAATGCCAAAAACAGAATCAACAGCAGCAAAAGGAGCGGCAACCAGATCAGTGACCAGGTGAGTTACCTTTTAGGCAGCAAATGAATGAAACGTGAAATGAGAGTGCACGCAATTAAATGCGCATGCTCCTGAAGGATCCACTGACCGCAAAAATTGAGCAATCGACAGAGTGCTTTTTTCTCAACCCGTAACTCACCCAAAACTCCACAAATGAAATTGACTTATAAAGATCTCAAACTAACGGGCCACACACAGCCACACACACTCCAACTGCACAACGCTGGCTGGCGTCACAGGGGAGCCACAGTCCGGTTCCAGCCAAGAACCAGCCCGGTAGACATGAGCTTTTCGAGCTGAGCTTTGTGTAAGCGATATGTTTGACAGCAGTATTCGATTGTTGTTGTTGTTATTGTTGTTGTTGTGACTTGAGGCTTGGTATGTTGATACCAAAAATCTAATGATCGCACATTTCAGTCAAGATCATTAATAAGGCATCAAAACAACACGTTGTCAGGAAAATTTACATAAACGCAAAAAGTGAAAGTCAAATTACTGATCAATAAGTGATAAGCTGCGTTGGAAAACTGAGAAGGCAAATTAAAAGTCAGCTTAAGGTATGCATAATAGAGTTGGAGAATTTATAAAGAAAATTAAGAGAGAATACAAATTGCAGAATTTAGTTCATTTTAATGACCTAGTTCATTTTTTGATGAACCATTCACTTTTCCAAATTCACTAGTTCAACAAAATTATCTTTAGTTCGAAAAAAAAAAATATAGGTAAAAATTTGAATAGTTCAAAAAATAAACTAAAGTTCAAACACAAAGACCTAGCTCATAAGATATTTTAATGACTAGCTCATTTGGACTAGTTTACGACTTAGTTCTTTTTATTGACTAGCTCACTTGAACTAGTTCACGAAATTTACTACCTAGTTTATTAGTTTATTCTAATGACTAGCGCACTCGAACTAGTTCACGAAGCTTACGACCCAGTTCATTAGTTCATTCTAATGACTAGCGCACTCGAACTAGTTCACGAAGTTTACGACCTAGTTTGTTAGTTCATTCTAATTTCTAGCGCACTCGAACTAGTTCACGAAGCTTACGACCCACCTCACTCGAACTAGTTCTCGAAGTTTACGACCTAGTTTATTAGTTCATTCTAATGACTAGCTCACTCGAACTAGTTCACGAATCTTACGACCCAGTTCATTAGATCTTTTTAATGTCTAGCTCACTCGAACTAGTTCACGAAGTTTACGACCAAGTTCATTTGTTCATTCTAATGACTAGCCCACTCGAACTAGTTCACGAAGTTTACGACCTAGTTTATTAGTTCATTATAATTTCTAGCTCACTCGAACTAGTTCACGAAGCTTACGACCTAGTTCATTTGATCATTCTAATGACTAGCTTACTTGAACTAGTTCACGAAGCTTACGCCCTAGTTCATTAGTTCTTTTTAATGTCTAGCTCACTCAAACTAGTTCACGAAATTCGGCACAGAATATTGGAAATATGTTTTCAAAGTCAGAAAGATTTAAGTGGAAACTCAAAAAACGTTCCTTTAATGAAAATTCTATTTACTTGACCTTTTTTCATGTTCATCTATTAGCCGTAAAAAAAAATCCGAAAAGAACGAAATTTTGTTATACAGCTTCAACTTTGTAAGTGTAAAAGGCCTTGTGTGTCTCACTGGATAGCGTGTGTCCCTACTGTGCGGTAGGTTATACCGCCTCGGAACATCTGACTTTAACTTTAGTCAAGTCAGCTGTATTCTACGTACGTAACTTGGTCGCTCTTAACAACAAAAAAGTTTTCCAAACTAGAACTAGTTCTTAGACCGATCGTTCCTATGGCAGCTATATGATATAGTCATCCGATCCGGCCGGTTCCTACATATTAATTGCGTGCAGTAAAAAGAAGACTCTATGCGAAATTTCAGCTCGATAGCTTTAAAACTGAGGGACTAGTTTGCGTAGAAACAGACAGACAGACAGACGGACAGGCAGACGGACAGACAGACGGACGGACGGACAGACGGAATTCAACTCAGCTCGTCGTCCTGATCAAGAATATATATAGTTTATGGGGTCGGAAATGAATATTTCTATGCGTTACAAACTTCTGAGCAAAATTAATATACACTTTTCAAGTGTATAATAAAGGACTACTAGATTGTCAAGTCTCATGCGTCAAACAATGTGAACTCAACCTAAGGAGTGACGCACATAAAAGAATTTGAAATGATTATTTCTTGAGCTATAGATAAAATACCAATCTTGTATTCAAGTGGTTTATACTGAATGGTAATTTGTTGTAGTATTTTTTGCCACAATTCGTATATAAGTGATTACTTTTGAATGTGGCGCCACACGAACTAAGTGAAAGGCTGGCGGTTGCCGTTGCGGCCTGCTTTGCCCCAGCGTTAGTGTGTGTGAGGTAATATGACACTACGAGGCATGAGACATGATAATCTAGTAAGCCTTCATATTGTTTAGAATGTCAAATGACAAGTTATTCACAATGAAAACAAGACAATAAAAGGGCGTACTAGATTGTCATGTCTAATGCGTTATTAAATTGCGGGGAAGGCAAGTTCTAAGAAAACATTAATGCTTTACTCTTTGTACCTTAGGATCAAAGTATAATTAATAATAGTAAGCATATTCAATTCCACAATCGAATCCTTTTCAAGTCATTTAGGGTTACTCATTGTACCATTCGCATTATTGGAAATTAACGATTAAATATTGAAATATTAGTCCAATTATTCTTTTGATGACTCAACAATTAATATTCTTAATAGACTGAAATTAATTCGCTAACTCTCGATCGTTCATCATCTTGCAACATGATGCAATTTCCTTTTGCACCCACGCACACACACACTGCTCTCTGGAATATGACAGGCAAATTAACGCTGCGGTTGCCACAACTCAACCCCATAACCAATTCCACGATGAATATTATTGACATGACGATCAAAACGATTTGATTGCACGTTAATTGAAATGATTGACACGAGGAGACAGGGGCGCAACTACTACAAAACTTGACGGCGATTAATGACAAACGATGCCGAAGCCCAGGCAAACTGTCAACGGTTTGTCTATCGCTCAATCGGTTTTGGCTCAAATCAAAAATAGCTATTTAAGATGGCAATTCGCTGATTGCTGATTGCTGCAACTGGCGCGCGGGCTACTCCCAAAGATCGCAAGGCAATGGCCACATTCCTGGGCATAATTTGCGTTGATTGCATGAAAATGTTTAGACAAGTATTTAATTGCTTTATCAGTTGTTGTTGTTGTTGCTGTTGTTGTACTAAGTTGTTGTTGCCTATTTTGCATAGGCCTCCTCAAGCCTGCAGCTTTGCATAATAATTGGCTTTGGCTTCATTAAATATGCTTTATTATGTTGAAGGTGTCAAAACATGTTAGAAATATGTGAAGTCGGCAATGAAAGTGAAGATCAAAGCGAGCAAAAATAGGAATAGAAGATACACTGAACAAATTAAGTAAATTTAAGCAAAGAGTTATAATGGATTTTGATACTTCATTTATTGAAGAATGAACAACTTTTAACGTAATTATACACTGAAAAAAAAGTATACAAAATAATTTGAGTAGGAAGTATTTTTTTGAAGAAATTTGTACTTGATATTGAGTCAAAATTCCCGCTCAATTTGGTTTTTTTAGTAGTTGGAAAACGATGAGTCGCAACTTAATGGCGAGATCAAGCAATTTTTAAGGATTCAAAACTCTTGGATCTAGAATTTCGGAATTAAAATCTCTTGGATCAAGAATTTTGGAATTAAAATCTCTTGGATCAAGAATTTAGGGATTAAAAACTGTTGGATCATGAATTATGGTATTGAAAATTCATACTTGGAGACATCAATTCGCTCTTGGATCAAGAATTTTCATTCTTAACGTACTTTTGATAATGAATATTCACAGTTCAAGTCTGAAATTCTATATTTTTCTCTATCTAATCGACAGACAGACGGATATGGCTACTTCGACTGGAAATGTTGACCTTGATCAAGAATCTATATACTTTATAGGGTTGGAAGTGCTTACTTCTGCCTGTTACATGCATTTGCTCATCATTTTTAACAGTGTACAAAATTAAATATCACCTGGTAGTACCCACAGTCGCATCCTTTTGCCATTCATCCACAAACGAACAACTTTATTTAAGCTTAACACTTTTTTTTTTGTTCGCACTCACGCCTCAGCCATGCTCCCAGCTTCGGCTCCAGCTCATATATATTGTAAGTGGCATCGATATCGATTTCACATAACATTGATTGGGTCCCTGATCCGTTTGGTGACTGCCTCGCTGCGACCGCACAGATCGACTGCGACTGGTTCGACAAATTGCAAACCGCATTTTCCGCTGATATTAGCAAACAATTTCATTAAGAAACTGTGTAATCTATATGGCAAATAGACGGAGGAGGCGTTAGCGTCATCAGGTGGCTGGGGAGGCCGACACCGATATGGGCAGCCAGAGTATCTATATCTTTAGGCATTTCTATGGGGTAGCTGTTGCCTTAATAGACTCGTTTTGCAATTGAGGTGTGAACATTTTACGCTTCTATGGATATTTCGACTAAATTAAGTGCACTTATATGGCCTCTCAATTAAGGCAATCGCAGCTTCAAGCTTCACATATAATTAAGTAGATCGGTCAAAGTCCGCCGCTAAGACTTTCACCCTAATGAACACATCAGCAGACTCGATCTAAGGACCACCCCAAGCGTCAAGCGTGTTTGTTTGTCTGTTTGTTTATTTGTTGGTAGCTGGCCATAAAAATTAAATTAAAACAAAGATCTTCTCAAAGATGGACCGACCCGGCCGTCTACTGTTTTACCTAATGAATATTAAGATTACGAGCGCGTTCAAGAATCGATCGTCTAACCCAGGCAGCTCCAAATAATTTGTAGATCAATAAATGTTGGCTTTATGGCTCTATTAGTGGCTGATAGCCGTCAGCTCCTCCTCCCCAAACTGGCTGCACATTTTAATTACAATCTTGCCCGAGTCGACGACGTGTGTGGCGGTTGGGAGTTAAATTGAAGTTGCGAGCATAACAAAACAAATATGCGAATAAGTATGTTCACACCATGGCTACCCAACATTAACATCAATCTTCCACGGATCAAAGATGCAAAACACTTGAGGACCACACCGATGATGATGATCATGATGATGCAGTCAGACGATGATCATGAAGCTGCCGACGTCTCACAGGCGCATTCAAGCAGAAGTAAACTGAGGGAACGGCAAACCCAGCATCAATGTTGGGTCTGCCTCTGTGGCTCTGACTCTGGGTCAAGCCTCAATTCTGCTTCAATGCTCTACAACGATGTGTGCCCAGCATTTGTGTGTACGTTCACAGAAATTCTGAGACTATATTGTCTGGCTCAAAAGTTCAATAAGTCGTCTACACTCTGCTTGTTTATGGTAGGGTATATGGCATGTTAAATCTTGAAATGTCTTAATAAAACAATTAATAGCACAGCTGAGCTCATAAGTTTTTATTTTCTCTTATGCCGATGGTATGATCATATAAGCTTAGCGACAGGAGCGCATTTTAGGCAGTTGAAGTATAAATATTAGTTTACTTTACTTTATTGAAAAAAAAAGAAAATGAAAAAAAATAAAAAAAAAAAAAAAGGAAGAAATAAAATAAAAATAAAATATAATTTAAATAAATTAAGACTTTTCCGCCGAGAATAGAATTAAAGACGGTTTATTCCGTTGCTTTAAAATAATTATAAGAACTAAAGAAAAAAAAAAAAAAAAAAAAAAAAATAAAAAAAGGAAAAAATAAATAATAATAAAAAATTAAATATAATTTAAATAAATTAAGAATTTTCCCCCGAGAATAGTAGTAAAGACGGTTAATTCCGTTGCTTTAAAATAATTATAAGATAAACTAAATATCAATAAAAACACAAAACTTTTTTTTTTTTTTTTTCAAAAATATTTTGGATCAACTTTGGAGTTGCTTCTTACTTTATTTTATTAAAAAAAAGAAAGGAAAAAAAATAAAAAGAAAAAACTAAAGAAGAAATAAGAAAAGAATATTTAATGAGAATTTCACCTTATAAAAAGAAAATTTAAATTAAGAAAATGGAGTTAAACTCGGATTACTCCGTTGATTTTAAATAATTATAAGAACTAAGGACTCAATAAACTAAATATCAATTAAAACACAAAACTTTTTTTTTTTTTTTTTTTTCAAAAATATTTTGGATCATCTTTGGAGATGCTTCCCGTTATACGTTACAAACATCATATCAATTTTAATATATCCTCTGCAAGGTTATAATAACAGGGTTCAAAATCGCTTTTTGTTTCAAACCCTGCACCCGTTCAGGGCCAAAACTAAGGCAGACGCATCTTTGGGGTACATTCTTACCCCTGAACATTTTTATGCAAAACAATTTAATTCAAAAGATTTTCTTTCAGAGGTTTTTCTGAAATGCTCGATCTTTTGTATATATAAGTAGTTAAAAAGTGGATACGTTGTTTATGATAATAATAAAGTCCATTTAGGGCCGATTTCTCATCTTCTACATAGCTGCTTTGTGTCAGATAAACATTCATTTTACTATTTCAAATGTGTTTCAAAATTTCGTTTAAAAAAATACATTGTTAAATTCTGGATCATTTCCCTTCAAAATTTCAATCCGCTCCTGAACATTTAATGCCTGTTGGCTGTTTGCCGCCCCGACGCCGATCGTATGTCGTGTACGTACTATAAAGTAATTGAAAAGCACAACAGATTGTTTTAAATATCAGGGAGAGCCGCCCAGGTTGACCACCTGTGCAGAGCTGAAGCCCAAGACCAAGCTGACTCTGGTGCGGATTTATGGCCTGGGCTGCAGCTGATCCCCTCAGCTTGTGTTGCTCTTCGAGTAAGAGCAAAAGAGACGCTCGGCTTAGTTTGGCTTGGCTCTTATGCTAATTTCGACGACGACGACGACGTCCAAGTGGACCACACACGTTGTTCAATTCGCATGGTCCCCCGGTCCGCTTTGCTGCTGCTGCTGCTGCTTTTATGACCCGAAAGTATTCGCCACTGGGTTTTCGGTTTTTGATAAATTATCGATAAAATGATGCCGATCACTTTTAATTTGGTTTAGTTTACCTACCGCATTCTTGACCAGCTTCTCTGTGGCCAAATTAAAAGCATAAAACACACACACAGAACGAAAAAGGGAAGAATTTTAGAAGCGATTGAAGTTCGAACGGAGCCGCTCTTGTTGTTAATTAAGTTATCAAAGTTTTTTATGACGTCAGCGAATTGTGTGAGTGTGTGATGAGTGTGCAGTGTGGAGCAGCTGGCGCCAGTAGCCTATATAGAATGACCGAAAGTGGATCTGAACAATTTGCTGCTACATTTCCGTTGACTGTTTGGCATTTGAGCAATGCACTGAACTTGTCATAAGGGGGGATAAGTAAGTCAGTAATGAAATTTTAGTGCCTCTGTTCGAATTTTGTATGACCTTCTTAAGAGCAAGGTATTACCTAGGTAAAATTACAACTGAAATTTGCAGAAATTTATTATGGAAAGTCAACAAAAAGTATGTGGCCTTATAGAAATTTTCAGGCAGATAAATGATCAATGAATACTTTCTAGAAGTCTTGGGAAAGCAGATAAATATCATTAGAAAAGATTTCGATCTAAAATAAGTTTTAGAATTTTTCGTTTTTATAAGAAAATGTTTAAGATATTCTCGATATCGTTTTAAAAGAGTTTATATCCAAGTTCGAAGCGACAGGGAATCGCTTTCCACAAGCTGATTCGGAACCAGTTTTGAACCTGAAAAATTGTCAACACCATTTTACCAACCTACAGACCGAATTTATATTTCAAAGCTTTAACGATTTGTGAGATATGGATCTGAACTTCTTTTAAAACGGTTTAATTTGGTTCAGAACCGGTCTTAAAAATGATAAATATCTGACTTCACATTAATAACCAATGAACCAAATTTCAAGTTCATAGCACAAATATTTTTTCGGAACCTCTTGTAAACCAATTCAAACTGGTTCGGAAACGGCTTTGAACTGGAAAAATATATAACTCTATGTTGGTAATATTGGTATGACAGACCAAATTTTATTTTTATAGCGTACATATTTTTTCTGAGATAAGTCCGGTTGTATCTGGTTGAGAACCAGTCGAACCATATCGAAAATCGATATTTTTGTCGAAAAACCATGCATAAATATTGGATATTTTACGAATATATATAATATATTGATATATCGTATATCGAATATTTTTTGTCTAATTTTCGGCTTTATTTATAAGTTCTGGATGGAAGAGACAGACAAATTTAAAATGCAATTTGAAAAAAACCTCATATCTACCACAATTTTGGAGTAAGGTTATTGAAACCTTCTAGTCATATATTCTATTTATCATTACTTATCAAGCCCCCATACATTGTTTTCCAATCAGATGACCGTTAGTAGAGTTGCCACCCCCACAATTTGAAAAACACAAAAAATCTTCCACAATTTTGGAGTTAGGATGTTCAATCCTTCTAGACATATATTTAAAATATCATAGCTTATCGATCCATCATACACCGTTTCCAGATCAGATGAACGATATTCAAGTTATAAGCAAAACAAATAGTTACGCTGTGCAGCACTGGCCGTAAACGTGATGGGCAGCACTTGCACAGTATGTGTGTGGCCCCGCAGTTTAAAATGATCAGTTATAGACAGAGTATATAACCGTTCGGGCTTGTTTTCATTTATTACTTTTATCAAGGCTATCGAACTCTTTCTCTATTACTATGACTGTCAGACATTTCTTTCCTTGTGAACTGCTTTTGGCATATGCCCCCTCTGTTAGAGTATTAATAAGGCAAACAACCTGTGTCCCTGCCTGAGAAGTCATGTTAATTCAGTATGCCCTATCGATTGCCTCAATGTCAACCAGCAGGCCTTGTCCGGGCACTGTCTTCTCGTTTGTTAAAATTCTCACGCTTCATTCTGGCGACTTTTAATTACAGCTGCCGCCTTCGTTCCTTTGCCCCCGATTTTGTTTGTTGTTTTTTTATCCACAGTTGGCCACTGCGACTGTGCCTTTAATTAAGTAATTAGTGACAAGGCGTGCGCACAAAAAACTACACAAAAATTCAATTCAATTTTGCTCGTAATCTGTGCTTCAATTTTAACTGTCATCGGAGTTGCACTTCGTCTCTATCACACTACCCCTCTTCCTTTCTTTTTTTTTATCCTTTTACCCAGAACCCGCCCTTGGCCTTATCCAAATACAACAAACAGAAAAAAAAAACTGTCATTTGTCTATTTTTAACAGACACGCCGACATGAAGGATTTAATTAAATTCAACTCGAGCTGACAGCTTCCAGAGAGCTTTGATACCCAGGGAGAAGGGGGGTATCTGTAACTGTAACTGTGTGGGTGTGTGAGTGCGTGTGTTGATTTGTCTGCTGCAGATGCTCAATTTTCGATTTGTTGACTTGTGATGCACATTCACTTTTGACTTTTCTGCTTTGGGAAGTGAATGTTGATAGGTTTAAAGGAGTTTCCAGTTCCATTCATAAGGGTTTACCAATTGAAGTGGGAAGTAGCTTGGTATACAATTAATTTCAGAATAAAAAAATAGAAGGCTAACATCGGCTACGCCGATGTTTTAAATACCCTTGCAGTTTTTGAAAGGCGCTACGATTGATAACAAAAAAGTTTTTCTCATTAGAATTAGTTTTTGGACCGACCGTTTATATAGCAGCTATATGCTATAGTTATCCGATTTTGATAAAATTCTCCAGAATTGTGTGGAAGTATATAAAACTTATATGTACCACGATTGGTGACGCTATGATGGAAAACAAAAAAGTTTTTTTCATTAGAATTAGTTTTTGGACCAACCGTTTATATGGCAGCTATATGCTATAGTCACCCGATTTTTATAAATTTTTCCAGAAATGTTGAAAGATAAACCTTATTACCACGATTGTACGCTACGTGGAAAACAAAAAGTTTTCTCCTGAACTTGTTTTTGGACCGACCGTTCCTATGCGCATACCCCTCTTTGCAGTCATCCGATTTTATCAATTTTCAGAATTGTGTGGAAGCATATAAAACTTATATATACCACGATTGGTGACGCTACGATGGAAAACAAAAAAGTTTTTCTCATTAGAACTAGTTTTTGGACCGATCGTTCCTATGGCAGCTATATGATATAGTCATCCGATCCGGCCGATTCCGACAAATGTGCAGCGTATTTGTATTTAAAGACTTTTTGCAAAGTTTGGTCAAGATAGCTTTAAAACTGAGGAAGGAGATAGCATAGAAACAGACGGCCAGACGGACGGACGGACGGACGGACGGACAGACGGAAATGAACTCAGCTCGTCATGCTGATCAATAATATATATACTTTATGTGGTCGGAAATGCTTCCTTCACTGCGTTACAAACATCGTGACAATTTTAATATACCCTCTGCAAGGGTATACAAAATTGTACCAAAAAACTAAAATTTGACAAAAATAGTACTAAAATTCAACACGAAGAAAAATATAATATAATCTTCTAAAATTCTGAGCAAATAAATTCAATTTGATTTCATATATTCACAATTTCTTCTAATCACAACTAAATATCAAATGACACCAATTTGTTATCCATCTAATCCACTCACCTACCCCAGCCTGGATTGTTCCCTCGTTTATTCAATTTCACAACAAACATCAAAATACAAAATCCAATTCAATTGCACATATTGTATTTCATTTTGAGTTCTTTTCAAATTAATTGACTGAAATTAAGGCAACGTTTTGTATTGAATTGAATACATTTGAGCTAAGCATATCAATTAAATGTGGCCCCAACTCACACGCAGACCAAAAATTTACATTTCAATTACAAAACATTTGTCGAAATGCAATGAATGAATTTGCAGGTCAGGTTTTCCTATATAGAACACATTCATTATTCAAACTTGGCAAATGCCAGTCCATTATACTAAGCCCAAGCCAAACAAACAGATGTTGTTGTTTTTTGTTGTGGGGCTTGTTAACACGGCTGCATGTCAACAACTAAAAGATACATAGTATGTATAGGCAGTGTGTATCTGACCAGCTTGGATGTCCACAGAATATTAATTGCAAAACTAAAATACGTTCAGTTTCTCACATTGATTGATACTCGTATTCGCTTTTGCTGTGCCAGTTGTGCAACATTTTTATTGAAATTGAAACAATTTATGCACGCAATTAAGTTGGAAAAGAGGAGGCAGCAGCTCAAAAGATGCTTCCAACTCTGAATCTGTGGCATGCAAGTAAATTTGTTTCCTTCAGCTTCATGTGCTGCATAACCAATGCGCTTTGCAGTGTGGCGAGCCGGCGAGCTCATTAAGTGAAATCAATTTCAAGGCGTTTATTGGTGAAAATGCGAAGAAAAAAAATGGAGGCAGACAGGCGCACATGAATAAAGAAATTAGCGCCATAAAATATGTGAGATAATTTCTACGGTTTTTTTTTTTTTTTTTTTAGAAAGTTATCCTATATATCATGAATGCACTCAATGTCTGGCATTTGGGAATGTAAGATAAATTTATATGGGGAGTGGAGAAACTTCCTGGTACAAAACACGATTACATGAATATTTATGGAGGAAGCATAAACAAACAAAACAAAAAATTCAATAAAGTTCACACCCTTATCATGAAGTGATTTTTAAGGGTTATTTGTCAACCACCCCCCCAGCAAGTGCTTAAATAAGGCTCATGAATGCGGCTTATCTTGTCGACACACTCAACCCAGAAAGTGGCTTATAATAAGCATGGAATATACACACCCCCTTGTCCTAGCTCGTTATTGCCATTTTGTCCGAAATACTTAAATGGGCGTTGCCTTCGAATTCATAGGCAAAACTTGTGGACAACGTCAACGGCAGCGAGTCTAATAACTCATTTAAAAGTGGCTGACATCGTTGTTGATCGTCACAAACGGCAGACAGGCTGGCAGCCAGGCGGCAGCTGCTGCAGCTGCAGTTGCAGTTTGCAATTGCCAGTTGCCCCCAAGAGCAAAATAACTTAATTTCATAAATGGCCACCACAGCTTCAAAAGTGGCCACCACTAAAATTGCTGCCATGTTGACTGATTGACGTTGTCTTTATAGAGGAAAATCTTAGTGTGTGTGTGTGTGTGTCTATTGCATACTTGGCCAATTCGTGTGCTTAATTATGCTAGCAACGCCAAGTATATGCAAAATTGCCGTCGTGTTTCGCCTTGCAGTTGTTTTTGTCTGTTGTTGCATGCCACGGGCTTTGATTGTACCTTGTTGTACGTTGTTGTTGTTGTTGTTGCTATATAACCAAATTGCTGCCAGTCAGCCAATTTGGCTTATGAAATTATGCCGGTGACATATTCATTTCATGGCTAATTGAGGCTCTAAAGAATTTATGCTACCAAGAACTTTACGTGTAAAGTGAGTTATTAAATTTCTTGTTCAACTAGGCGTATGAGTAATGCCAAGTTGTAGGGGGTGCACTTGGTAAAAAAAAATAGAAGGCTAACATTGGCTCTGCCGATGTTTTAAATACCCTTGCAGTTTTTTAAAGACGCTATCATTTACAAGAAAAAAGTTTTTCTCACTAGAACTAGTTTTTAGACCGATTGTTCCTATGGCAGCTATATGATATAGTCATCCGATTTTGATCAATTTTTCCAGAATTATGTGGAAGCATATAAAACTAATATATATCACGATTGGGGAAGAATCGATGAAAAACAAAAAAGTTTTTCTCACAAGAACTAGTTTTTGGACCAATTGTTCCTATGGCAGCTATATGCTATAGTGTTCCGATTTTGATAAATTTTTCACGAATTGTGTGAAAGCATATAAATCTAATATATATACCACGATTGGTGATGCTACGATGGAAAAGAAAGAAGTTTTTCTCACTAGAACTGGATTTTGGACCGTTCGTTCCTATGGCAGCTATAGGATATAGTTATGCGATTTTGATCAATTTGTCTAAAATTATGTGAAAGCATATAGAACTAATATATACCACGATTGGTGACGCTACGATGGAAAACAAAGAAGTTTTTCTTACTAGAACTAGTTTTTTGACCGGCTGTTTATATGGCAGCTATATGCTTTAGTCATCTGATTTTGATAAATTTTTCCAGACTTGTGTGAAAGCATATAAAACTAATATATTCTACGATTGGTGACGCTGCAATTAAAAACAAAAAAGTTTTTCCCACCAGAACTAGTTTTTGGACCGATCGTTCCTATGGCAGCTTTATGATATAGTCATCCGATGTTGATCAATTTGTCCAAAATTATGTGAAAACATATAGAACTAATATATACCACGATTGGTGACGCTACAATGGAAAACAAAAAAGTTGTTCATACTAGAACTAGTTTTCGGACCGATCGTTCCTATGGCAGCTATATGATATATTCATCCGATCCGGCAGATTCTGACAAATGTGCAACCTATATGTCTTTAAAATTTTATTGCAAAGTTTAGTCAATATAGCTTTAAAACTGACGGAGGAAATAGCTTAGGAACAGACGGACAGACTGACGAATATGGCTAGATCGACTCAGCTCGTCATGCTGATCAAGAATATACTTTAAGGGGTCGGAGATGCTTCCTTCTATGACTTTCAAACATCGTGACAATTTCAACACACACTCTGCAAGGGTATAATAAATAGTTAGACATAAGCAAGACAGTGTCAAAATGGAAATATATTTATTTAAAAAGTGCTTCAGACCCATATCTCATAAATTATTGAAGCTATGAACTTGGTATTTGGAGTGTAGGTTAGTTATATAGAGTTAGACATTTCACTGGTTCAAGACCGGTACCGAACCGCTATCTATCTATATATCTAAGAAATCATTGAAGCTTGAAAACTCATGTGTATGAAAGTTAAATAAAGATGTACAGTTTAATGGATCTAGACTGTTTCCTAACGCGCTGAACTGGCTTAAAAGTGGTTCAGTTCCATATCACATGAATTATTGAAGCTATGCCTCGATATTTGTAGTTATATAAAGATAGACATTTTATTGGACCGGTTCCGATCTCTCTGAAGCGATTCGATAGTAGTTTCGAGCCATTTCTCAGAAATTAATGACGCTATGAAGTTCAAATTTGATTGTGTATAAAAACAGACATTTCACAAGTTTAAAACCACCTGCGAACCGATTCAATAGTGATTCCCAGCCGTATAGGCCTCTTTTCAGATGACATAAAAAGTTATTTCGGCACAAAACTTTATATGAATAGAAACACTTTTGAAAGCTCTGAACGCTGTCTTATTCATATGAAGCATAATGACTAAATTAATTTTTATGCCATCTGGAATGAGGCCTTATAACAAAAATTATTGATGCTATTTTTAAGATAGGTTCCGAACTCGCTGATCCGTTTCAAAGGTGGTTTGATATTTTCTAGGGTGAAAATCGGGTCCAGTGTAAGGAAAAGGTTAGACTTGATTTTATTTCAGAATCATTTTGATATATTTTTCAGTAACCCCATTTTGAGACCAATCCTTCCTACAGGATATAGTAATTTACATAAAAATTAAAGAAATATCTGCTGTTCCTTTCACCTGGCTCTTATTCCAATGCCAGATCCTTATCCTTAATTGTTCAATTACATTGAAAGCAACTCATTTGGGGCCATTAGCATATCATTAGGGCATCAACCAAGAATATAATCTTGAACTTTCTCTGCTTTCCCCTCTCGCGCTCGACCAACTAATTACGTGTGCGTTGTCATAACAATAATTCTCTTCTCTTCTTCTTCTGCTTCTTTTTTTTTGTGACCAGCCGTCGCGTCGGCGCTGCAACTGCAAGATGAACATATTCGATAAGATATCTGAGATGTATGCCTACATGTGTGTTCCCTAAGATCCTCACACACACACACATACGTATAAAAAGATGTCTCATCTTTGGGCTTAATTACTTGCACGCGTGCTAGAAATTTATATGAGACCAAGGCGGCACTTGTACCGTGTGGCGTCTAGAGAGAGTCCACGTCTCACTCAGGGGGCAGCTGCAGTTCTTGTTGTTGTTGTTTTTCTCTATGTTATTTAAATCTGCCTGAAGATTTCCTTTATTTATCTGCATGTTTAGCTGTCTGTTTTGGACCCACAGCAAAGCTGCGTTAATTAACTCATTAACAAGTCTGCACAAGGCATATGCCCTACCTTGTGGTTAGGGTATCTCGCCAACTGTGCCTGATGAGTTCATTAGCGAACTAATTTCAACTTAAATTAAACTTAATGCGAAATGATCGTCATCAGCAAAGCAAACAAAGAATCAAGAAAAAGGCAACAAGCTGCCAGCGAAAAAAAAAATGTTTTAATTTGCAGCTTCTGCCCATTTGAGCGGAAAAAATCAAAGGCGTAAATGCCGCGGCAGCAGTGGCAGCCCCAGTGAACAACACTTCAGTTGGTTGGGGCGATCTCTCACTTCCTTCACACTGCAACATGCAACCAGCACTGAGCGAAGCTGCGCAAGAAGAGCAAGGCCAACATGTTCGATGCTGAGAGCGATCACATCCGTTTTGTATTGGCGACAGAGTCCCCACTCTCCACCGAGCACTCCGTCTGTTATTAATAAAGACCACACATTTTGACAAGCCGCGGGGACCACCCAAGAGCAGATGCATTCGCTCATAGTCGGGGCTGCTCCTGCCTGCCCTTTTTCCCTTGCATGCTTGCAATTTTAAACGCACGCTTAATTATATGCGGCCAACGGGGGCAAGGGGGAGCCGCCAGAGCGCGTTGTTTAATTCCCCAAATGCAAATTCTTTCGATTGCCACAACAACCCCCCGAAATCCAACAACAACAATAACAACAACACAGGCGAGAGCGAGATGCCTATCGGTGTTGTGTAATTGCAATTGAGGGTAAATATTTTATGGCTGCTGCTGCTGTTGATGCTTGCGTGTGGTCAGGCTTGGTTAGTTTTTGCACACATGGGTTAACTAAACAAATTCACTTGTCCCCTTGGCGTCGGTTAACTAGTTAATAAAAATGTCACTGCTACCTATGCAAATTGTACAGTAAAAAAAATAAAAAAAAAACAACAAAAAACCCAACGCTAATCCAGAATCAATGTTAACATCAAAAGATAACAAACACAACAAAAAAGCAACAACCAAACCAGCTAGCGGAATCAGGTGAATTACACTAAACAGCAAAGATGAGGATTTGGGAAAGAATGTAAAGGGAAAGCGATAGATATCGTATTTAGTAGAAACCAGGGAATAAACAATTAAAATTCACAACCGAAACCTTTATTTTGAAATTTGTAAGAACCTTTTTTTCGGAGAAACGATATTGTGGAAACCGAAAAGAACCAGTATTCGCAAACTGACATTTTTGAAACCGAAAAGTACGAAAAGAATCGTATTATCGTACCGCTTTGTACTCTTTTTTCTGATTTACTGTTATAGTTAGAGTTTCCCTCAGCATAAAATGTTTAAAAAATTATGAAGATGTACTTAAATTGCGTTCGATTAAGATCGATTAAGAAAATGACCTTTCCACTTGCTCAAAAAAAAAACGCATACGATTAGAAATTTGACTGGAATATGACTTAAACGAGAAGGCAAAGGTAACTTTGACTGTGTGAAGTTATCATGCACTTGCAATGCTCGCTCCAACTAATTAAACCGATATTCTTAACTTAAATAGGATATAAATGACAGATACATACTTATAAAATCAGTATTTGGAAGATAGTATTCATGATTCCTGATTTTAAAAACACTATCATGGAAAACAAAAAAGTTGTTTCCCTCTAAGACCTATTTTGAGACTGATCAGTCCAATTTCAGCTATAAGATATAGTCATCCGATTTTGACCAAATTTTGCAGAACTGTGTGACAGCATATAATACTCATAATTGCTGAGTTAAAGAACGCTATTATTAAAAACAAGAAAGTTTTTCTCTCTAAGACCCAGTTTCCTACCGATCGTACCTATGACAGCCTTATGATATAGTCATCCAATTCGGCCGGTTCCGACATTTTAGTTGCGTGCAGTATAAATAAGACAGACTGACAGAGGGACGGACGGACAAAGCTGATCAAGAATATATATTGTTTATGGGGTCGAAAATGAATATTTATATGCGTTCATACCTTTTAGGCAATATTAATATACACTTTTCAAGTGCATAAAAAGTCTCGAAAATGAGTCGAAATTGATCAGAAAAACGAGTAATAAGCGACTCATTAAGAAGAAACACGGCTGGGGTACCATTTTTTCCCAACAAAAGGAACGTTTTTGATCAGAATATAAGCGTATTTATGACTTTTTCAATCACCTGGATGAGTCTTATTCCAGTCCGCTTGATGATTAAAACGAGACTATTTATATGTGCGATTTAAAGAAGACTTGAAAATAATTTTTTAAGTTTAAACCGTTAACCTTTCACTTTCTGCTCCGTGCGAGTACTACATACGACTGCCCTAAAAAGTAGGCTATGTAAATGACGTTTCTCAGTACTGGAAGCTTGCCCCCGGAAGTATGCAATATTTATCATGGTTCGTAGTTTCTTAGAGCCCATCCCCAAATAGTAGGCAATACATATTAAAGTCCATTATTCCCAAGCAAACGGATAACAGGAAATAGCTAATATAAAATGGAAAACTTTTTTTATACACTTGAAAAGTGTATATTAATTTTGCCCAGATGTTTGTAACGCATAGAAATATTCATTTCATGTCCGTCTGTCCGTCTGTCTGTCTGTTTTTTACGCGAAGTAGTCCCTCAGCTTTAAAGCTATCGAAATTTTGCATAGAGTCTTCTTTTTACTGCACGCAACTAATATGTCGGAACCGGCCGGATCGGATGACTATATCATATAGCTGCCATAGGAACGATCGGTCTAAGAACTAGTTCTAGTAAGAAAACCTTTTTTGTTTTCCATCGTAGCGTTACTAATCTTGGTATATGTTAGTTTTATATGCTTTCATATAATACAGGAAAAATTTATCAAAATCGAAGGACTGTATTATATAGCTCCCACAGAAACGGTCGGTCAAAAAACTAGTTCTAGTGAGAAAAACTTTTTTGTTTTCTATTGTAGCGTCCCCAATCTTGGTATATGTTAGTTTTATATCTTTCCACATAATTTTGGAAAAATGTATCAAAATCGGATCACTATAGCATATAGCTGCCATAGAAACGATCGGTCCAAAAACTAGTTCTAGTGGAAAAAACTTTTTTGTTTTCCATCGTAGCGTCACCAATCTTGGTATATATTAGTTTTATATGTTTCCACACAATTCTGGAAAGTTTTATAAAAATCGGATGACTATAGCATATAGCTGCCATAGAAACGGTCGATCAAAAAACCAGTCCTAGTTAGAGAAAAATCTGCAAGGATATTTGAAAAATCGGCGAAGCCTTCTATTTTTTGAGTCTTAAAATGTGTCACAGTATCATAAGCGTTAAAAAACAGAGTACGAAAAATTTAACTAGAGCGAGGAAGCCCAAAAGTTTTAATTTTTTAACTCATACGCAGTGTTGCTTAATTTCATTTCATTGGATATTCTTTAGAATCTGTATTCATAACAATAAATCTTTACTAACTAAATGAACTATAATATGACCATTTTTAATCAAATGTTAACCATTTCCCTGCTATGCAGTGTAAGTTATATCAAATGAGCTTCATTTATGCGCTGACAAGATTAACCTAGAGTTAAAAAAAAAAAATATGTTTCTTGTCGGCAAGTGTTATCCAGTGCCTTCATTTACAGCCGCCAGCAAATAACAAGCAAGGACCACCCCTAAAGTAGCCTGAGAGACCTCTTAGCCTCTCAGCGCACTGGGCACTGGGCACTTGCCTGGTGGTCCTGGTTCTCTCTGCTCCCATTGTTGGCGGATTTGCCAAACTTTGACGCGACTGCGACTGGTTTTCAACTTCAGCTTCAGTTGTGAGTCACACAACAACGTACATACAAACGGCCCTCTTGGCCCAGTGAAGGGAACTCCTAGGTGGACGCATGTGTGTGGTCCGCTGACGTACTGAATCATCGTTCATCGTGTTCATCATGATCAACATGAGCTGCTTCATTATGAAGTTCTTGTGTGCGCCGCCAAGTCAAGTTGCGGGTGCGTCTTTTGGTCACTGATCTGGGGGCTCTGGATGTGGCTGCTGCCTGCGATCGCGGCGCAGATCTCCAATTAGCCTGCCTTCTGGTTGATGACTTAATTAAGTCTGTGTGGCGCCCAAGCAGGGACAGGGGCATCGATTTCGATTTCGATTGATTTGTGCGCTCGGCTATGGAAATGTTTGCCTAGTTAATTGGATGTAAGAAGAGCACTAGCCCTGCAATATCCCTCACTGAGTGAGGCCTTGTGGTGATTTATGCCCATCCAGACATACTGGGGGAAAACACACACACACAGTTGCTTTTCCCCCATTGCATTTGGGCCTGCGTCTGGCTTAAGTTTAAGTGTTTTGTGCATTTTTGTGACATCTTTTGCATCACATTTCTCATGTTGTGAAATATTTTGCAAATCCCTGTGACTTGGTCGGCATCTTTTGAAGCCGTTTTTGGCCTGACATTGTGGGTGGCCTCCAATGGAAATGCAAGCATCCACAGACACACACGATTTCCCACTCGCTTTAATAGCTTACAATGAAAAGTGCGTGTGGTCTTCGGGTGCGGGTTAGTCAAGATGGGAAGTGAGTCATGTGCCAAAGCGTGACAAAGACATGAGGATCATTAAATTAGGGCACATGAAGAGATTACACTGACAAGCTCTGACTTTACACGCTTTTAAAAGCTTTTTCTTAATGCTCAATCACAATAGATTACACACTCAGAATAATCCCAAATGCTTGTCAAAGTTCTAGTATGTATTAAATAGAATTTGAAGCTTTATAGGGCGTACTTAAATTAAGTATGAATCATTCTTGACTAAAAAACATTTGTTAAAGTTTAGAAATTACAAACAAAATTACTTGGAGCAAGAAAGCGAAGAGTAAATTCCTCGAAAACGCGAACCTAATTCAAGTAAACAAATGCTTGGATAGCCAAACTACCTTTAAGATTCCCAACTGGTTTAAACACGTTTTCAATGCAATGATTACAGATTTCTGACCTTTAGTTATACCTTCTTTTAATCACTATTTTGATAGAGCCAAAAGATCGATGATACTGAAAATTCTGGATTTATTGTGATTTCGAAATTCTTGATTCAAAAGCGGTTTCTTATTAATTCCAAAATTATTGATTTCAAAACCGGTTTAAATATATTAAGCACTTATAAGGATTGCTTTAAGCATTTTCAAATCTCAATATAATCTTACTTAAGGGTTTATTAAGTCTTTTATGTGCTCAGTTTAGAACTATTAAAATTTGAATAGAGAACTTTTACATTAAAACAAGAACCAAACATACTTAAATTCCAAATCTCTTAGCTTCAAACTAAAATTAATACATGTATGTTTTTTAACCATAAAGTATCACCAAAAGTACTTCAAATCGATAACAATTATGGAAATATATGGTCACACTAATGAATGCTGGCGGTTTCTTTGTAATTCCGAAATTTTTAATTTCCAGACCGGTTTGAATATATTAAGCACTTGTTAGGATTACTTTAAGCACTTTTAAAGCTCAATATAAGCTTATTTTATGCTTAATTAACTCTTCTGAGTTTAAGAGCGAAAAATATTTGAATTAAGAACTTTGACACTAATACAAGAACCAAACATACTTTAATTTTAAATTTCTTCTCTTTGATCTAAAATTAATACATATTTGTTTTTCAACCATAAAGTATCGCCAAAAGTACTTCAAATCGATAACAATTTAGGAAATATATGGTAACACTAATGAATGCTTGAAAGAAGCAACTTTTGCGCGTTGTCACCTAGCCTACTTAATACTTAACTGAAATATTCTAACAACTTTAACATTTGTCGTTTTTTTCCAAAGCTGGAAAGGGTATGAATAAGGTAAAAGATCTTCAAATAGTCAAAAATCTGCTTACTATATTTCAAATCGGTCTTAAATCAAGTACTTCTGGAAATTTTGTATTGTATTTTGTATTTATGTGGATCAAGTGTTTTTATACTTAACGTATGATTCAAATTAAACACACTTTCTTTCAGTGTATCTAGGTGAAACTGTCATTATTGAACCACAAAACTTGCACAACATTTGGCTAGTCCCAACACACACACATTAATGGACTTTTAATGACAAGTCTTAGGGTTTCAGTTCCTTTTATTCATTCGGTGGCAGTTGGCTAAGTGAAAAATAACTCATTTTGCTGCAACATGGCCACGTACGTACATGGCCGTTTACATAAGCCATATAATCAAATTATAGAAATAAAGACTGCGACTGGAACTGAGCGACCAACCCGCTAATGTCAACAAATTTACAATATTTAGTTCCGCCGTGCGCAGCTTTCACCGCCCACAATTCAGAGTCAGTGGCTCCATTGTCAGCGTAACTTTGAACTGGAGCGCAAATATTTACTAACTCGGTTTCCACTTGCCTGATTGCTACCTACCACTACCTAGTGACTTGGTCTCTTGTCTCTGCCCCACCATCAAATGGGCATTTGCCACATGCCAACGAGCATCGTTCACCTCGTTCCTCTACCTCTATCCAGGCGCTGCCTGATTCGGATTCCTCAGCCGCTTTAGACATACAAACAAACTGTCAGCTCGTCTGATTTGCAGTTGATGGATATTACATTATTCTCCGTTCGTATAGTTGTTGCACTCGTAATTGTTTTGCGGTTAAGTTTTGTTTGGACATTACGCGCTTGCTGAATTGGGTGCGAGGGGAGGGGTGTAAGTTAATTGAATTAGAAGGCCATTCAGAAGGAAATGCATAATTTTAGAAAAATGCGTCAAGTTACACCAAAAATGTTGGGGCAGATGAAGAGTTGGTGCGGAAAAATTAATCAGACAAACCCTTTACCTATAGGTAATTTTTTTAATATATTAAAAATGTGTAAAAAGGGTATCATAAAGTTGTGTATGTTACAGGCAAAAAAAATAATTTGGCTCCTGTCCATTCTTTATGAAAATTCGTTGATTTCCTAGAGGAGGAAACATTATAAGGGATCCCGATAACTTTATGAACCTTAGATAAGTCTGAAAGATACCAAGCTTTTGCTTGGACATACCTGTTAGAGAGAATGAGCCGAGGAATTTCTATCATCGACGACTCAGAAGAAGAAGTGTGAGATAGACTCCACATCTTGCTTGTCTCTGCAGCTTCTGCAGAAGTCGTTATAGGCATGTAATCCAACGAACCAGTTTACAACTCGGCAAATCGGCCAGGTCAATCGCGCTGTCCTGCAGGAATTGACTAACTACCATTTTTGACTAGGTTTTGTGTTTCTCTTAAGAAAACTGCACGTAGCCATAGGCATACCGACAGTTATCTAATTATTGAAAAGGAACTTGTTGGTAGTAACCTGACTTGTCATTTCGTTTGCTTCACAAATGTCCTCTATATACCTGTTCCCTGTGATCCAATGAGGTTTACGTCACCTTTTTACTGTTTACCGTTTACTGACCTCTTAAATAGATTTGCAATAGAGTTTTACCGAAACCGAGTTGGATATCGAATTTCGAGGCTGGCGGATGTGGATTCCTCTCTTCTTTAGAAAGGATGAATGCGAGAATTATTATATATTTTGACTTGAGATTACCATAATCAGTGACTGTAGGAAGACGGGTGCTCCCCTGAAGATGGCTAGAGTGACTTGGTTGTCTGCCATTGTTTCGTGTTTCTTTAGCGTGCAGCAGATAGGGTCACTACTCTAGGGAGCAAGGGATGTTTTAGACATGAGCTGCTGAGCTGTCTTTTCTAGGACTGGCCAACATACTGATACTCCGTAAAGCTGGACCAGTCGTATGATTGCTGTGTAAATAAATCGACCACCATTTGGGCCCGATAATTTTTTCTACGCGCATGAAGGACGACATTGGCTTTCCTGACCCGTTCGTCGGAATCCTGGTTTCAGTCAAGCTCCTCGTCGTTTGTGAGGCCTAGGTTTATGGCATTAGAGATTTTCCATTGGGCTTTCGAGGAACGATAGAGACAATCTTGTATTTAAAAAAAAAACACAGAATAACACGGCTGCCAGCGTTTAAGAACGAACGGGATAGAATTTATACCGTTTTGAAGTAAAAATTTCAAGTATATTTCGAACTTGTTTGTACTTAAACTAAGTACGAATCAGTCTTAATTTTCAAATTTTCCCATAATGTTCCTAAAATGAGAACAAAATTCTTAAATCAAGTACGAAATACTTAAATCAAGAATTATATATTATATATAAATATATTTGTACATAAAATATTATGTATGATTCGTACTTAGGTGCACCTAAACTTAGTACGAATCAGTCTAATAAAAACGGATTGACTCAAGACCATTTCATTTCATGAATAAGGTTTAAAAAAATTTGAGAATAGCCCAAAATGCACCTAATGTATGCCGAAACGGTCTAAAATCAATTATTTCGGAATTGGAAAATCGTACTTGAACCAAGTATTTTTTACTTATATCAAGTTTATCGTAATTTGCGAATTGTTGACTCCGTTTGTGCTTAAATCAAGAAAGTACAAAGTTCTTGGTATCTTTTCTGAGTGTAAGAGTTAGTCCGGATACTTGATTTAAGTACAAAGTTCTTGGGTTTTTTCTGTTCGTATATAGTATTATAATAATACGTAGAAATGTATCCCATAAATATAAATTTTACGGGATTTCATAATCCCGAATCGAACGTTTATTCTTTTACATGTTTATATTCTTTTCAGATTTGGATATATCGTTTGTACTTGATATTTCCTGATAAGAGTACCAAATTCTTGACATTTTTCTGAGCGTTTGACTCTTTAGGAAACAATTGTGGAAAAATCTTTTCTACTAAATCTATTTCCACATACGGTTTAAAGATTTAGTGATCACATGATTTAAATCGGATGACTTAATCTTTTAGCTGCCAAAGGAACGATCGTTCAGAGAATTGGTCTCAGTAAGAAACATTTTATCATAAATTACAAAATTGAACCATTTTAACTTATTTTGAAATCTAAGGTTATTTAATTTAATGGATATTGAATAGATTTGAACTTCGACGGGCACCAAAATTTAACTTAAAGATGCAGCAATAAAAAGGCGAGATCGCAACGGGTCGCTACGTTCGCATTGCGGGATTAGGAGACCTGAGAACAGAGTTTGTTATATAACAATAAAACAGTTACTTAATCCACTAAATCCCATTCGTATATTTTCCCGTACACTTGCTCAAGTGTCTCTAGCCAATAATAAAATAATAGTTATCATTTCTGATGGCCACTCGTCATATATAAAATGTGATAAATGATTAATAGGTGCAATTATGGCCAACAGACATGATGGACGTCCATTTTTGTTGTTGCTTCTTATAAAACCAGGCGACAATTACAATTACACACATACCAAATGATGGCGAAGGCACCTTGAAAACCAACTCAACCAACAACTTCCAAGACGAAGAAGCCAACTCCAAACGAACTGACAATTAACACCTGCTCACCTGCTTCAGCAGCAGCAGCAGCAGCGGCGGCGGCGGCAACAGCAGCAGCAGCCACACCAACAACAACAACAACAAGAACTACAAACGGCAATAATAAATAATAATTGCTCCAATGGAAAACATGGCCAACGAAACGCGTTTGTCAAAACAGCCACCAAGTGAAAGAATGAGCTGTACACACAGACAACACACACATACACACACACACGCACACCTGAGACCTGTGTAGATGGTTGGGTGCGATCACGACACACAAGACACGAACCAACAACAACATCATTAACTTTAAAACATAATTTAGTCAAAAAAAAAAAAAAACACACAAAATGAAAAATGCATTTTTGTCTATTTTTTTGCGCTTTTCCAAAATGTGAAACGAAGCAAAAAAACAAAACAACAAACAAACAAACAAACATAGCATTGGCCATTAAAAAGACATTAAATGGAAACAAGTGTTAAGCTGCAACAGCAAAAAAAAACCTGCACAATGGCCAAAACCAAACGGGCTACCAGTTTTAAATAAACTTCGCGGGTTGACCTAGCCAAACACTTGTCGTACACAGTAAGAAAACGTGCAGTTATAATGAATTGCCTAAATAACTCACAAAACTTTTTCCCAGATATGCCAAATCTGAAATTGCCATCATTTCGAATTAAGCTCCACAGGATCACCAAACCGACCCTTGTCGTCCAGCTGCAGCTCATCAAAAATACGCAAAACTGTTCAAAAGTTGGAGGCGCCAGCGACAGGAACTAACCCAAACACAGTCACAAAAGTGGAAATGTGGGTCTGTCGGTCTTACCACACGCATATCCAATTATTTAAATCCACATCCAAAAAAAAAAACAACTGACTGCCTTGATAATGAAATGTTTCAATCAAAAGCGGTTAAATCATTTAAATTGCCCTCCCCGAAAGAAACGAAACGCAGAAAAACTAACTGCGAATAATAAAAATATGATTACGATGTTTAAATGCAAATCTGGCATACGGCAAATCAATGCAAACTTGTACAGAAATTAAGGGTCGCCAGCAGGAAGTATTGGGGATCAACTCAAGCAGATGTTTCATTATTATTTGCAGGACAGGACGGGACAGAACAGAGAATCCAACTTGGCGGCGGCTCTGGGGACAACTTGTTAATGGACAACATTTTTGTGATTGGGATGGCCAATTGTTTTTGAGGTTTTTTTCTTAAGATATGTAAGATGCTTGTTTTTGTGTTTTTTTTTTTGTTGTATTTTGGTTTCTGTTTTTGTGGCATGATATTAATTGAACAATCAGTTTGTTGTCAACAAGATGTTGGGGCATAATTTGTGTGTAGTTACAGTGAGGCTTGGCGCCTAGGGAAAAGACAACAATTTTGTATTAGTATTTGAAAATGATCATTAAAGTCAAGATAAGAAAATATTAGGCCATTCCTCATTAAAAACTCAAATTGCTCAAGTAAAGTTCGCCACTCTCATTTCAAGTACGATACCAATACAAAATACTTAAATATACTTAATAAAAATATTTTAAAAAGCCATAAATATAGTAAATGACAAATAAAAGAAAGTAATCGGAAACTGAAGAAGTTAACTCCAAAACTTGAAGGATCTTTCTTTTAAGTGAGATTATAATAAGCAAGGCAAAACTGGAAACCAGTCTAGAACCAACTCGATCCAGGTTTATTGCGTCTTTTGAACTGTAGCCCGTATCAAACCTTATAAATTAATGACCTACCGAACCTGAAACCCTATCAAACCACCTCTTTTTAAAATAAAGTTTTGGTGCCAACATAGACCATATATTATTTTTTTTTTTTAAAGGATGCTATTAACAATCAATGACCTTAAGAATGCTCTGCGAATATTTTGAAAGGCCTTACTTAGCTGCCAACTAAGCGATGATGTCATATAATATTCCCTTAAACTCGTAGATTAGCTCGAAAGTTCTTATATTTCTGCACAAAGTAATGAACATCTCCAGAGCCTTCTTATCTTTATGTGATACTATATTTTGCTTTAACTCAATGAACATAAAGCTGAAAAGCTTAAATACTTTTTCAACAATATCGGTGACTCATTTAATAAAGTTTCGCAATTCATATGAAGATTTGGAGTATTTTGTTTTCCGAACTGTAATAGTAATCGCCTCGCAGATTAACTTACCGTCGACAATCTAGTCGACGGTCCATTATATCTGAAAAGCACAAATAAAGCAATGCTAATTTTTCACGAACCATAACTTTGGGTTCGCTGATTCCAAAAACCGGTTAGCGAACCAAACCTTAAGCTTCACGACGGGTTCGAACCTTCTTTAAAATTTCAGTGGGTTGCAGACTTAATTTCAAGTAAGTTTTTTACTTCTTTTAAAATATTAGTTTATTCTTAAAATGAGTAAATCGTACTTATTATAATTTTTTTAATAGAACTATGTGCCCTTTAATTTAATACATTTACAGTTTAGTTTTCGAAAAACTGTAATTGTAGTAAATAAGAGGATACATAGGCCTATTAAAAAATTTAAACCCTCATATTTTAAAATTTTTAGAACATTTTTAAGAATTATTAAACTTGGGAAAAAATTATTTCGTCTATAAAAAAAATCACATTTTTCACATTAAAATTAAAAATTGCTATCTTAAGAACAAAATCCACACATCGTGTTTGGTTTTTTTGTATCATTATTTATCTTAGTCCGCATTTACACGATGAAGTTTCCTTCATGAAGTTCTTCATGAAGTTTTTGTTTGTGGGGAAGAGGGACACGATGAAGTTTCCTTCATGAAGTTCTTCATGAAGTTTTTGTTTGTGGGGAAGAGGGGCAGCCGAAGCAGGCAAAGCTTCATGACCTACCGCGGCGTGAAGCTTTTCGATCATTCTCCTTTGCTTTGTTCCGATAGAACTGATCCAGGGTTGATTTGTGGGTTATTTGCTTATCGATAACTCGTGCTCTTAGGCGAATTGAAATCGAACTTCATGATGCAAACTTCTTCATGTAAATGCTCATGAAGTTTTAAAGATGCTTCAAAACAAAATCGAAGAGAGCTTCATGAAGCAAATTTCATCGTGTAAACACGGACTTAGAGGTAATAAAAACCAATGTAGTTTGAAAAGGTAACTTTATATGGCCATAAGACATGAAATGTAAACATACATTGCATAATACACGTTTATTTAAATATCTGCTGAACAAGAGGAACCAGAGAAAAACGTACGATCGATTCGATAAATAAGAAACGATTATCATCTGATTCGGACTAAAAGTTGAGTTTTATTTGTAAACCTGTTAAACCTTAACTTGGGGAATACTTAAATTGCGATCAGTAAATAGTAATTTTAGGGTGTATTTCTCTCTGTGTATTTGATATAGTCTTAGATCAGGCCCGGCCAGCTCATAGCCACTGGGGGCCGAGCGCATTCGTGTTTTTCACACAGACGCGAGCCGAAGTCATGTCTGTGTGAATCGGTGAGCACAGAAAAACTTGATTTTGCAAGTGAGTTGGCTCTCTACTGTGGTAGTCACCAACACATGCTCATATTTTAGTCCTCTCCATTTGGCCGGCCCTGTCTTAGATATTCATCAATTTGAGAGATACAATGAATAACTCCGGACGATACCATTAATAGAATAAAGTTTTCCTCTCTAAAACTTTTTGCTGTTTCTTAATATGAAGTTGAGTTGTTCGAACATTAGGGAGCATATTGCCTTTAGTTCAGCTTCACTGCACTAACTCATTTTTTTTGTAGAGAACAGATTTTGGACAACTGTCACTTTTTACACACCCATTACACATTCCTACATCGTTTTTTTTTTGTGTCTCTTTTAGTGCTGCTTGCGATTGATTGAAATTTTGTTTTCAATTTCGTTTCGAAACCGGTGGCCAATTTTGGCTAAAAGTCAATTGCAATTAATCAATACCAAATATAAGCATAAAACTACAAAATAATTTAACCTTTCCAAATGGCAATTAAATCGTTGCTCAGAACACATTTAACTGTCGGAATTGGAATTGTTTGTTGTACAATTAATTGAAGTTGAAGGCTGAACAGACCGGCAAACAATTAAATCGAATAATTCGTTGGAGGAACCAAATCCAAGTGTGTGCGCATGCGCCAATTACCTGTAAGTAGAAGAAGAAGTAGGGGAAGACATGAAAAAAGGGCATAAAAGCAACTACTTAGATCAAAGTTAACTTAGATAAGTTGTTAATTAAGCAATTGGAAATCGGCTGCAAAGCATTCTTTATCGCCCCAGTTCCAACTAAATAAGTAAAGATCGAGATTTGTGTGTAATTGAGCAGCAGCAGCAGCAGCAGCTGGGGCTCTTGCCAGACATTCCTCCAGCTCTGACACAGCATCACTCACACTGCTCAATCAAAGCATGTTCCAAGTCAATGCACTCACTTCAAGCAAAACCCAAAGAATGAAAATGAAAAAAAAAAAGAAATACATTTTAATCAACTTATCAAAAAGTGTCAGTCAAGTCGGCAATCAACATTTGCAACGTGTGTGGTCGTCATCGTCATCGTCCGTTGTTGTTCTTCTGGTGGAAGCTGTGGACCCCGCAAGCTGACTCTGACACCAAAGTTAAGTGGCGCACACACACACACAGACACACACACACTCGAGCAATTTCCCAGTCTGAGCCAGTTTCAAATGCAACAATCTATGAGCTCGACTTCGAGCTGAGCTTGAGCTCTCGTCGTGGACACTCGGGCCTGGCAAAAGCTTCAAGCCATCAATCTTATTGACACCGTTTTGGAGGAAAAACAAAAACAAAAATCAAAGTCTGCCAGCTTTGGGACAGGGACAGGCAAACCCCGAAGCAATTGAACCAGTTGCCTGTGCGGAGCAATTGAATTTTGCAAACAAATTTCATACGAAGACTAAGCTGCGGTTGAGTGTTATAATCTGCCACTAAATGGTTAGACAGGATAATGGATAATGGCAGTGTCATTATCAATAATGGAAATCTATATCCATAAGTTACCTAATATATTAGAATTGATTGATTCTAAAAACTTTTCTTTTACCCAAATCTTAAAATATCACCTTAATTTTACGATCCAGATTTCATTAAAAAAAAAACTGTAGAGATTTCCGGGAGTCCCCCTTAAAAATCATTGACTTCTCACTATTTCGAGAAGATTTTTGGGATAACTATCACCCTCACGCAATTGTAGGATTCTGGAAATGAATTGATTCTTTTGAAATCTTCCAGACCACTTTATTGAGAAGGAGCTTCTAAAGTGATATATATGTAACATTATTAAGAATTTTTGATAAATATTGTCGAACAAATTGTATTTCCTGAGCTGGCATCATATTAAAATGTTAATCTAAAAGGGAAAACAACGTCATTTGTACGGTGTTATTAGGTTTTTTATACGTTGATAACTCTTAAACCAACAATAGATAACTATCGATTAATAAATTGCCTATCGAACTTGTAGGAACTTGTAGGAACACAAGACAAATTTTGCACTTTTTCCCGCATAAAAAACACAGTAATTCGGGTGTATCCTGGAATTCCCTGAAGATTTTCGTATAAACGTTTGTATTTTGTTTTAAAACTGTTTGACTTTATATGGGAAGTGACACTAATATGCCCGGTTACTAGTTCAAAGAGGGGAAGAAGAGTAAAAAAATGTTCACACTTTTTACTAAGGAAGATTTTTTCGCTATTTGGGTTTTTAGTGTACATTTTTTGACACCTCACTCGTGATGCTTAACATGAGAAAATGACTCAAATGCTCAGTAAGTTTGCCATTTCACCATCTTTTTATTTTTTTTTTTTTTTTTTTTTTTTTTAGCGACGAAGCTTATTATTGACTCAATAGGTATGTCAAACACACAGAATTGCCCAAGTTAGTCTAAAAAACAGCCAGAGGCAGTTCAAGAGCTGCCAATGCACACAGAAATTGGTGCGGTTTGTGGGCCGGCGGCATCATTGGACTGTACTTTTTTAAAAACAATGAAAATCACAACGTTTCAGTCAATGGAGCAAGTTACCGTGCGATGATAACCGTTATTTTTCCCCAAAATGAAAGAATTGGACTTGTTTGACATGTGATTCCAACAAGACGGTGCCACATAAAACACAGTACGCGAAACCATGGACCAATTAAGAAGCGAATTTGGTAAGCAATTAATCTCAGGTTTTGACCAGTCCATTGGCCACAAAGATCATGTGATATGACCCCACTAGACTTTTTTTGGTGGGGCTACGTAAAGTCTCTCGTGTACAGGGACAAGCCAGTCACAACTGCAGCCCTGGAAGACAACATTGCAGCTGGCATTGGTAAGATACACGCCGAAATGCTGGCAATATGAGTTTTGCCTTGAAAGCTCATTTTTATATTAATTTTTGCCCCCTAAATCCCCCACAATTTAAAAAGAACCCCATATTTTACACAATTTTCAAACCTTCTGGAGATTAAGACGAGATTTTCAAGATGAAGCAAACTTCATGAGGTTATCTTAGTAGGCGAGGGAATTATATATATTTCTATACTTTTCTGAAAGATTATCCCTTAATATCACACCTACTAAGAAAACTTCATGAACTAGACGTCATGGGGTAAACTCTGACTTAGATCGGATTAACACTATGAAGCAAACTTTATGAAGTTTTTGAAAAATCTCTTGCTTGCAGGGAAGAACTACCTCCTTGCTTGCAGGGACAAGCTACCCCACCACACCTCTTCCCACAAAAAAAAGCTTTTTGAGAAACTTCATGAAGTTTACTTCATCGTGTAAATGCGGACTTACTCTACTCAACATTATTTATCGATCCACCATCCATCGTTTTCCGATCAGGTGAGCGATAGCTGGGCCGCACCCTGATGGGCAGCACTTTTATAGTTAGTGTGAACAGACTTTGGCAGGTAGAGAGTATTTTACAGTCGTTTTTAACCAACTTTCTTTAATGTTTAAACTAAATTGACTGAGTTATTTTGAATTGGCTAGCATTTATTACGAAATTTAATTACCAATTTGTTTTGAGTAGTGCCATAACTTTTCAATGAACTCATTAGACCTTCGAATGCAACCAACCTACTCGTTTATATATATATATCAGGAAATGCCATTTAATTAACTTTTTGAGATGATTTCTCAACTAAGCTAGAAACAATAATGATGACAAAAATGCTCATCAAATTGCTCTCAGTTCGTGATCATCATCGTATGTCAGCGAGTTGAAGTTGTTGTGATTGTCACAATTATTACGCACATAAATCGCAATGAAACTGGCAACCGGCCACGACGACGATGACAACGACAACGTCGATCGAAGATTGCAACGATCACGAGAAAATGGGGGACAAACATATATATCAGCATCAGCGGTTGGCAAGGACGGCACAAATTGAAGTGCATTTCTGACAGTGAGTGGCCCGAGCTACTGGTAAACCCTGTAAACCTTGCCTTTTTTGACTGACAACCAACAGCCCAAAAGATCATCATAACAGCGGTCCAATCGAGATGACAGCGTGACACATTCAACAAAAAACTTGGCTTCCTTGGCCCATCTCTAGATCTGCATTTCATTAATGGCCGTTTCTAACTGCTTAATAAAATGTATGCATTTGTATGCAACAACATCTTCCACCGAATGCTGTGAGCTTTATTAGAGTCTTGGCTCCTCTCTGGCTCTGGTCTCTGTCTTGATCCGGCTGTGCCTTCCTCCCTCGGCGCCGACAACAGGACAAGCTTAAGCGCTGTTCGTGTTCGCTGTCAACTTGGGTGGTCCCAGCAGCTTCGACTCAGGCTCAGTGAGTAGCAGCAACTGCAAATAAGTTGGCTGGATTGCACTGGGCCCGTTCCTGTTTGCTTTTGACTTAATTTTATTATGCTGGCCCCATACTAGGAGTTAGCTTCAGCTGAAGCTATACATATATATATATAGATCAAAGTTAGACAAAAGTTGATAGCCTTAAGCAAGCTGCTGGTTGCTGAAGTTGACAATATCTTCATGACTCTCTTTGGACTGCAATTAGTTAAGGCTGACAAAGCGCGAGTTGGATAACAGAAAGAAGAAACAAATCTAAACCAAAAGCACAGAATCTCTCAATTATACTTCCTACCCGAAATAGAACAAAAGCAAGAGGGAAATTCGGTCAAGATCGACTGGTATATACTCTGTTTAATTCATTACACAAAAGATTTGCATTAAATTGAAATTGATGAAAAATTTGTTTTCATCTGAAGAAAAATGCAGCTAATGGAACTTGATTATTCTGTAAAGCATATGGAATATAAGCTTCATTAATAACAAGTGAAAAAGTCGGTCCTCTGGACCTGAAGTATTCTCTGTACCTGCCAAAGTTTGTATATAACTAATAAGAATCTTGTAAGTGATGCCACGGTTGCGATCGGTGCTGCCCAGTATAATTATTTGATTTGCTTATAACTCGACTATTGTTTATCTTATCGAGAAACAAAGTATGGAGGATCGATAAATAATAATGATTGGAAAATATATGTAGAAGGTCCAATCAATCTATCTACAAAAGTGTGGGAGATATAAGGGTCTTTTCAAAAATTTTAAATTAACTTGATCTGCCTATAAGAACAAGGAGTTTACGTTTCACACACTTTACACATCCAGTTCTTTTCAGCTAGGATAGGGTTATGTCTCCTCAACTGTTGTTGCTGATCAAGAATTTCCTACATTTACCCATATTTATTAACCCCTCTGTACCTTTGTAACAGGGTACAGAAATCTACCAAAACAAAATGCTTATTTACACAACACTCCACACATGATGGCAACTCTGGTTGCGGCCTTTGTTTTTTTCTCACTAATTTCAGCTGATTTGGATTTTCGCTCTGGCACTGAAGACGCTTTCTGAATAGGCACTCAAGTGTCAGCAGATTATGAGAGTGTGTAGTGGAAACTCGGCCTAAAAAAAAAAATCACATAATGAAGCAGTAATTCCAATAAGTGTGACTATCGGTTTTACTGCTGGTCCCCACATCCTCTCACATTGATCATCATCATCACGAACAAGTAATTAAAGCGAAACAAGTAATAAACAAACAATAAGCAAGCCAAACCAAGCCAAGACACCGACGCCGACGCCAACATGTGTCTGACAAGAGGAGAACCGAATCGAGTAGACCCAAGCCAAAGGAGGGACGGGAACGGGGGGGGGGCCATGCAAAGTATCTCAGCAAAAGTGAAAACCATCAAAAAATCAACCAAAACCCAGCTCCAGCTCGCCTCCCAATTAAACTTGACAAATGCGGTTGACCACACACACGCACTTCGGTTTCCCAGCTCCAGCTTGGAGATCTGTCGTGACTCTACACAGGCATAAAATAATCAAAGCGCCCCCCAGTCCCAGACGACAGACATGTCAAACTGTATGACATTCACATCAACATGTCAATGGAAGTCACAAAATTCTTATACAAAGTTTCCTTTTAGGCCTCAAGCCTTTAATATCGATCATCTTCTGTCGAGGGTAGAAGAGTGTGAGTTATGTGCGTCAATTAACACCAAAGAGGATTGGGTGTAGTGATGGGAAAGTGGCTGGATATTTAAAGTTTCACTTCATAGAAATATGTATGGAAAGTACTGCCAATTGGAGTCTGCTAAACCTCTTCAAAATGGATTAAAAGGCCATTATGTAGTTGTGAAAATTTATGTCACAGAGAGAAGGAAACATTTCCGACATTCCCCTAGCGACGTAGCCACAATATAGCCATGTCGATCCGTAAGTTTGAATTTCCATCTACATTGGTATGCAAGTAAATGAATGAAAACTCAAAAAATCATAATTAAAAGGTATTTTGTAGTCGGTGAACTTGATACAAATATAAAACAATAATCAAAAATACATTTTTAAATCACTATTTGATATCATTCAGTACCTTTTGTGGTTCCTACATTATAAGGTCGAAAAAGTTTCCTTATAATACCCTCCCAAGGGTGCAATAGGAGCTCATAAAATGACATCACCGTGCAATATTTAATTAAATTGCACAAATACCCTACACTCAAAAAAAAAACGGCTGCTAGCGTTCTAGAACGAATGGGGTTGAATTTATACCGTTTTGTACTTCAAATTTCAAGTTTAATTCTTAACTTAAACTAAGTACGAATCGGTATTAAGTTTTAAATATACCCAAAATGTTCCTAAAATAAGAACGAAATTCTTAAATCAAGTACGAAATTCTTACATCAAGAATTCTTTGTACTCGTTTTAGATCGAACTAAAATTAAGAACTTTAAATATAAAGTATTTATGATTCATACTTGATTGTACTTAAACCAAGTACGAATCAGTCTCTAGTTTCAAATTTATCCAAAATTTTTCTAAAATGAGAACATAATTCTTAAATAAATTACGAAATACCTTAATCAAGAATTATTTGTACTCAAACGTTTTAGAACGAACTTAACTTAAGAACTTAAAATATTAAGTATTTATGATTCATCCTTGGTTGTACTTAAACTAAGTACGAATCAGTCTTAAGTTTCAAATTTAACCAAAATGTTCCTAAAATGAGAACGAAATTCTTAAATCAAGAAAGTAATTCTTAAATCAAGAATTATTTGTACTCAAACGTTTTAGATCGAACTTAAATTAAGACCTTCAAATATTAAGTATTTATGATTCATACTTGATTGTACTTTAACCAAGTACGAATCAGTCTTAAGTTCCAAATTCACTCAAAATGTTTCTAAAATAAAAACAAAGTTTTTAAATTAAGTACGAAATACCTAAATCAAGACTTATTTGTACTCAAACGTTCTAGAACGAGCTTAACTTGAAATCCAGGTGCTTTTTTAAGAAAATACTTTTAAATTCATACGCGGGTCGTTGTAGATCCAAGCAAAGCAATTTTAAAGCCGGTCTAAAAGTAGGCAACATATATTTTCTCAAAAACCACATGAATTTGAAAAACAGGAACATGAGAAAACGGCCCTAAGTATGATTTGTTCTTGGGTGTACTTAGACTAAGTGCAAATAAATCTAATAAGAACGACCCGGGTTGGTTTAAGACCATTTCGTTCTAAGAATAAGGTTAACAAAAACCCTGGTATAGCCCAAAATGTACTAAATGTATCGCAAAACGGTCGAAAATCAAGTATGTCGGTATTTAAAAAATCATACTTGAACCAAGTATTGGGTACTTAAAAAGTAAAATGGACCCAGCTTCTCTCAATCTCTTTATTTATATTGTACTTGTATCAAGTATTTTCGTTCTAGGCGTACTATTGACACCGTTTATACTTGATTTAAGTACAAAGTTCTCGTGTTTTTTTTTTCTGAGTATAGTTTACCATCTTTAAACATTTCCCCTACATTTAAGCTAGCTTTGCGCTCTGAGTTTCACCCAAAAATCTCCAACTTGTGTGTTGCATACTTTTGAGTTCCACTATTAAATTAATTTTGAATTGAAATATATACCAAAACGAAATTGAATTGGTCTGACATAACGCTCTGGCATACCATGCTCAGTTAAGGCATAATCTAAGTGTGTACATAATACCCACTACTACCAATAAGCAATTTGACTGCCGCCACGTCAAGCTTAATTAGATTTCGATAAATTCCGTTGACTCTGTTTGTTGTTGCATTTTTGCCTGTCTGCAGTCATAATGAGGCTTATTTGGATTATTTGTTTATTTGTGTGTGTGCTTGTCTCTGCTTTTGGGGCTTAATGCATATTTATGTCGATTGATTGACTGGTCCGGGCAGTCAGTCAGTCAGTGAAGTCAGTCCCCCTCGTGCCAAAAGATGGATTGTTTGGTGTCAGCATGCGCTCTCAGGTATGTACCCAACCCAATCCCCACTCCCACGTATTTAGCCAGAGCTTCATTATTATTATGATTATTAAATTTGATTTCGCCAGATGAATGAAGTCATTTGCTTGTAGGAAATATTTTGACAGCTGTAAATAAGCCGGCAAGTCGTAAAACATTTCGCTCTCTGGGCGTCTCGATGTTGGTTTTTTGTTTTTTATTATAAATATTTTTTATTTTTTTTTTTTTTGCCTCGTTTTCAAATTAACACAAATGAAGTTATAAAAATGATTTTTATATGCGCCAGGCCCAGGTTATACAATATTGAAACCAAATGCGGAAACTTGTCTTTGTGTTGTTGTTGTTGCTGTTGTTTTGGCCAGCCTGGGTGGTCTTTGGGCTCTGAGGCCGCCGCAGCTTGTTGAGTTTTGATGTTGATCTTGAGGTTTCTGTTACTTACGAAATTGAAATTTTTTTTAATTTTGAATTTTTGATTTTGGTGCGTTGTTAACGTAGAGCCAAGAGCGGTGAGGGCGGGAAGGGAGGGGCAATATTTAGGCCTGGCTTATTGAGTGTGAAATGGAGGCATTAGCTGCACTCAGAAAAAAAGGTTTGACTAAAAATGCTGTTCTAATCTTAGAATGCGGACTTAAACCCTCTACTTGCCAGGCTCAGTGCAAAGTTGCTTATACTGTGAGCAAACACAACTACCTGACCTCAAGCCGGCAAACTGAATAATTTCCATTATAAAGTTCGCCAAATACATTAGAAAAAATTAAATAAATTATAAAATATAGCTATGAACCAATTTCTTAAACTCGTTCAATCTGGTATAGAACAGTTATTGTTTTGGAAGAATATCTAATAATTTCTTAGAAATGGCTTTAAACCACTTTTGCACCAGTTCTATCTGAACTGAACGCACCTTAACGCCAAATTTCAAGATCGTAACTAAAACAATGTCTGAGTTATTGCTTCGAACCACTTTTGAACCACTTTTTTGAACTGGTTCTGAACCGGTTTTGATCCGGGTACATAAAAAGCTTCATATTTTAAACTCAAACACCAAATTTTAAGTTCATAGCCGAAATTATTTAAAAGATATGGCTCTTAGCCACTTTGGAAACAGTTCAATCTGGTTCAGAACCGTTCTTGAAGCAGTAAAATGTTTAACTCCATTTTACGCACCTACACACCAAATTTTTATTTCATAGCTTAAATAATATCTGAGATAGTGCTCCGAACCACGTTTGAACCACTTTTATGAACTGGTTCAGAACCGGTTTTTATCTGGGAACATAAATACCTTCATATTTTCAACCCAAACACCAAATTTTAAGTTCATAGCCGAAATTATTTAAGAGATATGGCTCCATAAGCCACTTTGGAACCAGTTCAATCGGTTTCGGAACCAGTCTTGAAGCAGTAATATGTTTAACTCCATTTTACGCATCTGCACACCAAATTTCTAGTTCCCAGCTTAAATAATATCTGAGATATTGCTACGAACCACTTTTGAACCACTTTTTTGACCTGGTTCTGAAACGGATTTGATTCGAGAACATAAATTGTTTTATATTTCCAAATCAAAAACCAAATTGTAAGTTCATAGCCAAAATTATTTAAGAGTTATGGCTCCATAAGCCACTTTGGAACCAGTTCTATTTGGTTTGGAACTGTTTTTGAAGCAGTAAAATGTTTAACTCCATATAACAAACCTACACACCAAATTTTAGGAGAAGTTCTGTGACTAACGCTCGTTTAGAAGAAATATATATGTATATATTTTATAGGGTTGGAACTGTTTCCTTCCGTCAGTTTTTTTTATCCATTTCTATGGGTACAGGGTATAAAATAGCCTAAACCTAGATTCATTGTCCATTTATACCAGCTTGGAGAAAATTAACACAAATAGCCTTGCGAATTCAAGTCTCGGAGTGAACTCCCTTGGACTTTCAAGAGGATGCTTACCTTATTATTATATCCTTTGAACACTCAGAAAAAAAACCGAGAACTTTGTACTTCAATCAAGTACAATCGGTGTAAAGTAGAAGTACAAGTGTAAAATACTTGTTTCAAGTACGATTTTTTTAATCCTGAAATACTTGATTTAAAACCGTTTCTGGTTTTAGGTCTTTTAAAACCATATTCATAAAACCAAATGGTCTTGAACCTATCTAGATTCGTTCGTATTATTCGTACTTAGTTTAAGTACACCCAACAACGAATCATACTTAATATTTTAAGTTCTTAAGTTAAGTTCGTTCTAAAACGTTTGAGTACAAATAATATTTGATTTAAGTATTTCGTACTAGATTTAAGAATTTTGTTCTCATTTTAGGAACATTTTAGGTAAATTTGAAACTTAATACTGATTCGTACTTACTTTAAGTACAACCAAGTACGAATTATACATAAAATTTAAGTACAAAACGGTATAAATTCTATCCCTTTCGTTCTAGAATGTTTGAGTAAAAAAATCGTGATTTAAGTATTTCGTATTTTATTTAATAATTTTGTTCTCATTTTACAAACATTTTAGGTAAATCGAAAACTTAAGACTAATTCGTACTTAGTTTAGGTACAACCAAGTACATATATAACTTATATCTTGTTCGTTCTAGAACACTGGGTGCCGCTTTGAAAATCGAATTCAAGTAGAAAGAACTTGAAATTTTGTTTCTAAATTTGAAAATAGCGGACTTATTCGGAACTCCTGGTTTGAGTACAAAATTCTTGAATTTGTTTTCTAAGTGTGGGCCTAAACCCTCCTCTGGGTAAGGGGGTATAACAATTAACAACGCTTTGTCAATGCAATTTTCAGGCCATATTAACAGCAAACTGTAACTGCTGCCGCTCTGTTTAGTGCAGTTCAGTTTAGTTTAGTCCAATGTCCAGTGTCCAGTGTCCAGTCCCCCAGTCCGCATTAACCAAATGCGGTCAACAGTCGCAGTCACAGTTTAAACGACATTTTTCGCTGAAGCTGATACGAGAGTAGAGTACGAGTTTGGTCTCGTTTTAAACTGTGAAGCGGGGGAACCTGACAGTTTTATTACCAGACCCAGGCGCATGGCTGCTGCTGCTGCTGATGCTGATGCAGAAGCCTTAAAAGGCGCTACTACTTAGTTGTTATTGTTGTTGTTGTTGTTGTTGTTGCAGTTGCTGTTTGCCGTTTGGCGGTGCGATAACTTAACAGTTGAAATTAATTTTTGTCACTTCATAAATCGCACTGGCTGATTGCCCAGCCCAGTCTCGTCCAAGTCCCACCCCTTTCCATTTCCACATCAGGCGTTGAGTTATGCATGTTTTGTGACCCAAAACACGACAGAACATGATGGTTGCAAAGAAAACTTCCTTAAAGTGTTGCAAATGATTGTTGCGGCTGTTGGCCAGGAATTGCGCACGCTTTCCTTTTAATAACATCGACAACAAAACCGGCAAGTCAATGGCTCAATTTGCCGGCAATTCAAGCAGCTAAAAACTCTTGACTCCATATCGTGATTATCATATGACGTGACAGCTTCGAATATTTATGAATGCATTTGGGTCATAAACATGTTCTTGTTGTTGGTAGTAGTTATATATATATATATTTTTTTTTTTTATTGCGGCTTTTTGTTGCATTGCAAATGCAAATTGCGCACCAAACACGTGACTGTTACTTAGCTTAAGGCGGAGGGAAGAGAGAAGGAACTTCAAGTCAATTATTAGAAAAAGAAATTGCCTGCGATTTGATTGATTTTATGAACTATGAACTTTACTTTCTACTATGCATTTTCCTAGAATTTATATTCAAATTGTTCTAATTACGTAAGCAGAAGGCCCCCAGGATAGAAGCAAACGCTGCGAGGAACTTGCTTGCATTAGAAGGTCATTCATGGCCAAGACTAAGACCTTTTAACATTTTTGAGCAGTTTTTGCATTGCAGTTTACAATATGTTTGGGATAAAACCTGGTTGGAAATAGGTTAATATTCGTTTCAGTGGTTCGGTTTATTTCATGATATTCTCGGTTTCGGTTAGGCTCAGTAATTCTCCATACTTCTACTATAGTGAATGATAATAGGAATTTATGTACATGTGAGTGTTCAATTAGCTTACCTATCGATTCTGTCGCTAAAGTCGCTGCCTCTTCTTCCCCACTTTGAAAAGAAAGCAAAATCGATTTATGTACAATTAGAACTTCTGTGCTTTTTATCCGATCTTATTAGAATGCTCAGAATCATAAGGACTAAGTAAATATATTTAAAGTCTCAAGCTTCTAACTAAATAATAGAATGCTATCAGGAAGAAGGAAAAAGGATGTTCAAAGACGCTACCATTGATAACAAAAAAGTTTTTCTCACTAGAATTTGTTTTTTGACTGATCTTTTCTAGCATAGGAACAGACGGACGGACGGACAGACATGACTGTCAACTCGTCATATTGATCAAGAATACATATTCTTTTTGGGGTCGAAGATGCTTCCTTCTATGCATTACAAACATCAGCACAATTTTAATATGCCCTCTGCAAAGATATACAAATTCGAGGTTAAAACATTATTGAACTTTTGTCAAAAAAAGTTTTCCAATTTTCCACTTCCAATTTCCATTTTATATTAGCTATTTCCTGTTATCCGTTTTCTAGGGAATAATCGACTTTAATATGTATTGCCTACTATTTGGGGATGTGTTCTAAGGAACTTCGAACCATGATAAATATGCAATATTCTTCCCGGGGCTAGATTCCGGTACTGCGAAACATCTTTTACATAGCCTACTTTTTGGGACAGTTTAGTGTAGTTCTAGCACGTAGCAGAGAGAGAAAGAAATGGTTGACGGTTTAGACTTTAACAATTATTTTACTTTGATTTTTCAAAATTTTTCGAAACTAAAAAAAATAGAAGGCTATGTAAAAAATCCCTTTATTTTTTTTAAGACGCTGCCATTGATAACAAAAAAGTTTTTCTCACTAGAACTACTTTTTAGACCGTTCGTTCCTATGGCAGCTATATGCTATAGTCATCCGATTTTGATACATTTTTCCAGAATTATGTGGAAACATATAAGACAAATATATACTACGATTGGGGACGCTTCGATGGAAAACAAAAAACTTGCTTCTTACCGATCGATCCTATGGCAGCTATATGATATAGTCATCCGATCCGGCCGATTTCTACAAATATACAGCCTATGTGTATTTTAAAACTTTTTGCAAAGTTTGGTCAACTGAGGGAGGAGATTGCATAAAAAACAGTCGGACGGACAGGACTAAATCGACTCGGCTATTGATGCTGATCAAGAATATATATACTCTATGTGGTCGGAAATGCTTCCTTCTATGCGTTACAAATATCGTGACAATTTTAATATACCCTCTGCATGGGTATAAAAAAAAGTACGAGGGATTGCCCCTCTTTGATATACCCTTTACTCAGGGAGGGAATAGACTTTACACAGTAATTGCAAAAAAACGTTAACAGCGTGTTACGTTTGGCAGTTATATAACAGAATATGGAGTTCTTAAACCAATTTCTCACAGAAAAATAAATCACAGATATCCAAACGAAAATCAATGCTAAACGATGTCAGAATTAGGTCGATCCCAGATTTTCTCAAACCAAGTACGAAAGGATTGTCCCAAAATGTTTGGATTTGATTTTCAAGTAGAATCCGAACTTGAAATTAACATTTTCGGATTGATACAAGAATTCTACGATTGTTTTAAGTCTTTCGTACTAAAAAGTTCAATCCGAAGGTCGCAATCAAATAAATTTTTTTAAGCTCGAAAATAGCTCCATTTTCCACTCAGATAAAAAACGAGAATTCCGTACTTAAGGCCTCATTCCAGATGGCATAAAAATGTATATCGCCACTATGCTTCATATGAATAGAAACACTTTTTAAAAGCTCTAAAAGCTGAATGCTTTTGAACAGCTTTCTTATTTATATGAAGCATAGTCCCAAAATAATTTTCTATACCATCTGGTATGAGGCCTTTAAGTATAAACTATCTAAAAAGCTGAGTTAGTTCGGAATTTCCAAATCAGAGAAAAAAAATTATTTTTTTTAATTCCTTTTGCGAACATCATCCTGTACGATTCTTTAAAGCTAACTGCTCAAACCCTTTCCACTTAAATCTGCCAATTTAAACTTCAGTTTTTCTTAATGTTTCATTATTTAAAGCTTCTTTTAAGATAAGGAATTTTGTATAAACTTTCTTTTTCTTCTACCCAATAAACATTAAAAATATTGAATTAACTAGAAAAGAACCTGAAAAATAGATTTGTTTGCATTTGTGTTTCTAAACTTTTCGAAATAGATGGGCCACGGTTTGGATTTTGATACGAAAATTTCCCAATTAATTAAAAATAGTTTTCGAACGTTATTTCGCATTATTTCTTAACTCTCAGTTCTACATACGTACAATATGTGCCTCACATATTTCATGGTCAAACTACAAACTAAACTCTCTAAATTTCGACTCCCAGTCTCCTATAAATAAAATTGCCTGGGCAAGTGGAGCAAAATTAAGTGTCTAAAAGGCGCCACTTATACGATTCCCATTAAGTTAAAGATTGCAAATGGGAAGGCATTGATGCCTGAAAGGCGTCGCGTCCACTTGGCGTACAACGCTAAATCATAATCAACAGCCTCGTATGCCAATTTGGCAATTAATAATTGACTTTGAATTGGAGAATTGGGGACTAAATAGTCCATGAGAAGAGTTCACTGTAACTTTTCGTTCCTCTTAACCAATTTTCTAAGTAAATTTTCCCTCCCCATTTAGAACAGTGCAAAACTTTCGAGCAATTTTCCAACTTGTTTGTGGTGGGCAAGCAGGAGGGAGGGTAATTGCAGGCCGGTCAATGGGTAATTGAAATTCGTTTGTTTATGTTGTCATTGTTGTTGTTGTTGCAGCAGCAGCGTTCTGAGCAAAATTGAAAATTACTTAATGGTTCAGTGGCGATCGCTGTCTCTCGCCTGTCCCGCCACTAAGGCTACCGTTTAAGAGTGCGCGAAAATTGCTTATCAAAGTGAGTTCAAACAAATTTGTTTGCTTTGTTTTGTCTATTAGTTGGTACAACATTTGGGCTGGTCGGAGGGATCACTTCAACACAAAAAAAAAATCAATAATTTGTTCAAGGTAATTTAATCAATTTGTAAAACATATTTCTGATATCTTAAGTGTGAGGATGTGTTATTAGGTAACCACACAGAGGGCAAGCTTTCAACATGTGGTGTAGATGTACAAGCAAAAATGTTATTGGAAAAGGGTAGAAAAGTTGTTGCGGTTATAATTTGCTCAACGAGTTATGAACATATATATGAAATATCTTTTTTTGTGGCACATCCATGTCAACACCCTTTCAACAGTGGGATATGCACTTCAGTTGGTATATAAAATATTTACGATATTGCAGAAAATCTTTTAATTTCTTAGTTATAAATCTTGTGACGTCCCGAGAATTTTAAAATATTTTCCGATCTGTCTTAGGAAGCGTTCCATTCGAGTACCGGGCGACCCGTCGGAACTCGAGCTTCCGCGACTGATTAAGCATTGACTCAGTACTGAGTCAATCTATTATATTTATCTCTAAGCTCATTGAATTCCATTTTCTTTAAAACGCTATCGCACATCCATTGCCCATGTGCCAACTTTTAAACAACATACTCAAACACACACACACACGTTGCATTAATTTGTCAAATTAACACCTTTTAATAAAAATTTAATAATTTTTCTTGTTACCTCAGCTGAGGCAATTTTTCAAAAGCCCCCAAAAAAATTATGAGTTGTATTTTTATTTGCCATTTTATGTGCATTTAAAGCTGCGTTTTTAAAGCAAATCTCACGCTAAATCATTGTTTGCAGCTGCAAGAGTTGGGCCCCAACTCCAACTTCGACTCCGACGACGACGCCATCGCCTACAACATTCATTCAAATTATGGAACCACAAATGCGATCGAGATCTCGTTTTAGTCACGCTAAATTTATATATATAAAAAAAAAAAAGAAGTAAAAAAGTAACAACAGCCCACCATACACACCTTAAAATCAGAGCGAGAGCGACAGAAAGCGAGTAAAAGAGAGAAAAGAAAAAATATGGTTGAAAACTAAATTCGGTTCAAGTTAATTAGCCAGCGCGACAAACCCACCCAAAAGCGTAGATTTATGCACTTCACGGGACTTGGAATTCGTTTTTCAGGCTGACAACATGCGGAGCAAAGTCCCCCCCCTGTATCCAAAACAAAACCAAATAATAATGGGCCTGACATTAATCAGACTAATAAGAAAATTGTTAGAAAATCAGTTAGTGGGGAGGGTAACGAATAATTAGTATGGCTGCTCGGCTTAAATAATTGACACTGAAGTAAATAGACATATATTCAGAGCTTATCACAATTTATTGAATCATTTCCATTTAGCCGAACCATTTCTGAAAAATATATAGACCTGAATCTGTTCCGAATTTTGGATATGTAATATTTCAGATCGGTTCAACAAAAATGATATACTTTCAAAAATCGGATTTACTGCCTAGCCACTTTTTGGTTATTTGATCGATATTGTACGACAGAGTCTGAAAATATTCGGGATATTATAATGCTATTTATTAAAAATTCAAGAACAACGTTAAAATTTAGTAATAAAATCGTCCTAAGTAATAGCCCAAAAGTTTTTTGAATGATTCACAAAGCTACACAGAATAAAAAATGGGAAACTAAATAAGAGTTTAAAAAAATCGATTTGATCCCGACCTTCGGATTGAAGTTGGAAGTACGAAAGACTTGGAACAATCTCAGAATTCTTGTGTCAATCCGAAAAGGCTTACTTCATGCTCGGATCATACTCAAAAAGCAAGTCTAAGAATTTTGGGATTGGTAAATTCGTACTCAAGTCAACCCTCTCGAATTTGGATTCAGAAAATCTGGGATCGACCTACTTTTGACATTGATAGGATTGATGATACATTACAAAATATACAATAAATGTTTTCTCTAATGATTAATATTTATAAACATAGCATATATTTTAAATGACATTTATCATGATCATTTTTGTTTGTACAAACGGAGTAATCGATTATTAGGTAATAAAAATTATTCAAATACCATTTAACGAATTTTTGAAGAACTCTAACACGAGCTTTTTAGGCAATCTACAGGTTTTTAGTAATTTTGACCTCGCACATTATTTTTGATTTGCAGGAACAAAAAGATTTCATCGGGTAAAGTCTTGAACAGGTGCTATGGTTTTTAACGCGAACAAATATTCCTGACGTTTAAATATTTTTATAATATCTAATAATATTTTAAAGGAATATTTGCAAGAGCAAATATAACATTTTTCGATACAATTATCGTTTCAAAACCATCACGAAATTAATCTTTGAGCAATTTACCTCATTGAACTAACGATTCACAATGATTAAGTGAGGTGCTTTAGCATAAAAAAGTAGTAGTAAGTATAATAATATAGAAAATCATGACAAATCATCGTTCAATACTTTAAAAGTCACTGTAATTTTGAGATGAGCGCGCGAGCTTCGGCTTCATCAGGCAGAACGAAAAATATTTTAAAATTCTCGAAAAGTCACGAAATAAATTTTTAATTTGAAACTAAAGGAAAATATTTTTTAAAGGGGTGAGGCTTCGCTAAATTCTTGAAAATTCGTTATTGGGACACGTCACGCGCCCATCTCTGCTTTATGCCACATAAATCGCTTTGAAACGTTAATTGTAACAAAAAATCTAAGAATTCCATACTTAAAAGGACAAATTCAATTACAATCTATCTCAAAAGCTGACTAAGTTCGGAATTTCCAAATCTGATAACAATATTCTAATTTCATTTCAAATGGATAATATCCATATCTCTTCAATATTAAATAATTTGTATCCCTTTTTTCAGTTTTAAGAAAGAACGTCCAAAATTCAATGACAGACATTAAACAATTTTGGATAGCATATTTTTATGAGTGAATGGGATAGGAGTGTATGGTCTTCCTATTCAAAAGCGCCACCGGGAATATATGGTTTAGGTCTAGATAAGCAGATTTTGGACGGTGGCGGAGCAGTGGATAGTGTGTGCGCCTACTGTGCGTCAGGCCTGGTTTCGACTCTGCCTCGGAAAATCTAAAAAAAAGTGTTTTCTTTAAAACTTTTGCACTTTCGGTCACCTTTACCAGCTATTGTCGCGAGCTGGGAAGTAATAAGTAGGCACGTAGAAGCTTCTCAGATTAAACTGTAGTTACCTCATTTTCTTGTACGAAGATTAAAAAGGCACACAGCCCAAGAGATTAAGAGAAGCTCGGCTTTGACATACTTTAAGCCGGTAATCTTCAGGAATAACTTCTGTTTTAAATAAACTAAATTGTTTACTGGTTTTTTAAGAAAAAGAATGCTCTGTTTATAGTATGTTTTCCTTCATATGCATTTTGGAGACGTTTATTTTTCAATCTTGTATCTCCAGAAGCCTAAAAAGTGAGTAGTAAATGCAGTCCAATTTAAATTCACTTAGCACCGTACCAAATTAGATTAAAGCTTTCGCTTATTAACGGTGATTTAATTTCCCCATTCAGAATTGATAGACTTCACATAGTTAACACTACAAAAACCAGGACCCACCCTTAAGGCACTCTCTCTCTCTCACTACGTGCATTGTTTTTGGGGCCACATAAAATTATTAGGCAAAACGATTACGAATTCCCTTGCGGCGACATAAACTAAATTCATGAGTGCCATGATTGTTGAACGTGGTAACCACCACTCGAGGTTTAGGCTTAGGGTAGTGATACTGTTGTTGTTGTTGTTGTTGTTGGAAGTGGTGGTGGCAGAGCATAATGAGCTTAAGTTATGTTACATAAGCCATAAGGACATAAAAACCACTCAAGCACTCACACACACACACACACACGGAAGTGAGGAGGGTGAGTAGTGAAGTGTAGTGTAGTGTAGTTTAGTTTGGTTGTCCCTGTATATTTTTGGTGGTGGTTTTTGCCAACTAATGAGCTGCAGATTGACGTCGTGGGTTGTGGTGGTGTTTGGTGTTTGTACAACCGCTTTATGAGGCACTCAACATGGGTTTTTGTGTGGTGTGAAGTGTTTGCATTTGGAAAGCGAGCGAACGAGTGACTGACTGACTGACTGGGTGATGAGAAGCTGCTGTTGGTTTGATTGACGCTCTTTCTCTCTCTTACCTGAGCTGGGGCGATCACTGTAGCGTGTGCAATAGACCCACGCGGGCCAGACAATGGGTGTGCTGCCATTCCCTGAACTAACGGAATCCTCGCCAGATTTAGCTGCCGTGGCTCCTGCTGGAGGTGGTGACTTGACCAAATCCACAGCTGAAGCAGTGGCTGTGGTGCTACTACTGGTGGCCGTACTGTTTGAGTCGTTGCTATTGCTGCAGATATTAGCCAATGAGCTGGAGAAGCTTAGACTGGAATTGCCCACATTCGATTGAGCCAGATTCAAGGGTTTCACCGCTTTTCTGGTAGCCTTGAGTGGACTGAGGGGACTGTGTGAGGGGGGTAGATGTGCCGCCGCCGCCGCCGCAGCTCCCACTCCGGCCAAACGTTGCTGCAATCTTGAGCCAAAATCCGCCTTTAAAATATTATCTATGCTAAATTTCAGGGCACGCTCATGCAGATTCTCATTCTGATGATGATGATGATTGTTGTTATGTAGATGAGCCTGCTCTCGGGGCTGGGGCATCATGAGCTGCGGCCCGGGAGCTATGCCCAAAGCAGTGGCTGTCAACTGGGCTAGAGCATCTTGACCCGAGGCGGCAGCAGCAGCGGCTGCTGCAGCCATTTGCAGCTGGGAGGACATCTTGCCCACTGCGGTTAAAGCATTCACTCGAGCGGCGGCCATCAGTTGCATTTGTTGCTTCATCAGCTCCTCGGCATAGAGCTGGGATTTGCGTAGGAATTCCTCCTGGAAACTGGCCGCGGGAGCGGGCATATTAAGAGGCGGGCCAGTCTCCTCCAGGGAGTGTTCACTGGACACACTACTAAAGGCTGAGGGACGATACAGTTGACTCATTAGCAGACGCTGTCTAGCCTGGGCCTGGGCCGCCGCCTGAGATTGCTCCTGGCCCACACTCAGGACGCTATTCTCGCTGCAACAGCTGGCTGCATCCTCCAAATCCAGCTCTTCCTCCGGCTCTTGTTCCTCCTCCTCCTCATCTTCAATATTCAAGTGCTCTTCACACAAGGTTTGCGGATTATGTTCCTCATCGTCGCCCTCCTCCACTTGAGGACTGCTGGCCTGCTGAACCAGCGGCAAGCTGAGGCAATTGGGATGCATCACTCGACTAGCCAGTTGCTCCACGTCCTCCTCCTCCCGCTGCTGCTGCTGCTGCTGCTGTACTGGCCCCTTGGGTATGGTCAGCTTGAGTGTGGATTGGCAACTCCTAGCCAAAGTGGACATTCCTGGACTGCAAATATTCTAGCTCATTGCCCAGCCGGCGGCATTTTGGTGCTTGAACAAACTGTTAGTTAGTTGATATTCCGGCTGTTTCTTCATACGTAAATTAACTTTACACTGGCTTACACACTCTCACTCACACACACACACGCGTCGCGCCGCGCGTCAATTAAACATTAACAAATCTTCAGGGAAAAGCGTCATAAAAAAGTTGCCGACGTCAAATCGTGATCTCGCCCGTTACGTGGCTACGTGCGCTCTGGTCCACCAACTCTCAACCAACTGAAGCTCTCGCACCAGAAATCGAAATCAGCCACCACAATGGGAAACCGGTTCATTTGCAGTTGCTCTCTCTGCGCCAGCTCTCTCTCTCTCTCTCAGCCGTTTCGAACATCCAATGGCAAGTGGGGCGTTTTGTTACGGGTGGTGGTGTGCGAGTGTGCCATAGGGTTGTCTCGCTCTGGCCTGTCAGTTGAGGTTATGTTAAGTGTTTGTATATTTGTTAATTAAGTGCGCTGCCAGCGTCTCCAGGCTCCACATCTGTAGCTGTAGCTGAAGCTGAAGCTGGGGTTCTTGGTTTTGATTATGCGCTGCAGCATTTAAGTCGTAAATCTACCCCATACTCTCGCACATAGGTTTTTCCTCTGGGCCTCTTTTGTGGTCGGGCATCTGCAGTCCTTTTAGTGGCATCCTCCAACCTCCATCCTGTTTTATATACCCTCACAGACACACACATATGCATGTATAACACATGCCACAGCTTTTTTCTTCCACAAACTTTTTGCGCTTTTTTCTCTGATGTCATTCTGTTTTTAGCTGCGCTTTATAAATCACCACCACAATTTTTGTTGTTCCAACATCTGCTGTGATTTCATAATTGCTTTTGATGCTTTTTGCTGTTGTTGCTGTTGCCATTTGGACAACATTGATGATAGTTCTGCGTACAAATGAACACAATGCGCCGCCACAGATACATGGGATATATATGCATGTGTGTGTGTGTGTATCTGTGAGATACTCGCATATACAAAGGCAAAGGGCAGGGCAGCATCAGGGCAGAGGCTGGCATATGTGAGCTTGTCTAATTGGCCCACATATTGTGTGCATTGTGTGTGTGTGTGTGTGTGTGAGTGTGAAATCTGCATTTAGCTTTCTTTCTAGCTACTTTTGTTGTTATTCTTGGGGTGTTAGGAAACATCGTTTTCCAATGTCCAATTGAGGTTAGGTGGGCAATTTCAAAAAAGTGTTCCTAAAGTAGGAGTTTTTTGAAATGGTTACCTATATTTTATTGCATATGAGAATGAATGAGTATGAAATGTATACAGCAATAAATATCGTTTACGGCCGATTTCTCATCTTCTATATACATAGGTTCTAAATTTTAGGTAAAGGTAAAATTTACTCTATTATTTGTAGGTTTATCTGACATATAGTGCTATGTAGGAGATGAGAAATCGGACCTTCAAAAAAATATCTCAGTTGTATAGCTAACTGACGGCATCTTCTCAAAAAAGGCACAAAAACATATTGTTTTTAAGAACGATGACGGGTTTTTGGTAGCCAGAACTTAGCGAAACCTGACGCATTTCTAAAACCCAAATTTTTTAGAATCTTATGCATGAATGGTACTTTGAAATGGTTTTTAGTTGGTTCAAAAATCTTCAGTACTTTTTTTTTAAATAAATAATAATCTGATTCGTAACGGGACATTGCGAACGGGACATTTTTTCCAATATGATTCAAGTGGGTATGATTATGTATATATTTATGCTTTTAACTATAATCAATAACTAGCACTATTCCCGACGTTGCTCGGGTCTCTTCAATTGTATTGAAATGGTTTTTGGACAAAACACAAAAAATATTAGAATGAATAATTTTAACCACTAAACTTTACCCTTACGGACGCGAACGGGACCAACTTGAACGACATTAAAATATAACAAAAAATTTTAGCAATTAGATTTTTTCTATTAAATCTTATAAAAAAATCTGTTTGTGCTAAACTTTCCATGCATTCACTCACAATTGTGACACTAAGTCTTTTTCGGTATCGAACGGGACATTGAAAAGGACTAAAGGAAACCAAAATTTGCAGTTTATCGCGATGCATTGTACCCTTGCTTTTTTTTAGATAAATTAGATGTAGGAGACATTTTGTAGAATACTCTTTATCAGTATGATCTTTCTTAAAGAAGATAATAACAAATAAAGCAGCAATTAAATGGCAAAAAAAAAAAAATGCACTTTTCCATTTTTTCTTGAGGTTAATGACCATATTTCGTTTTATTAAATTAGTAAATTTGAATGATTCTTACCGATAAACAGAGATTCAAGACTTTAGTTTTAAGCCTCGTGACATTTTGCGGAATGCCCATATCGGTTTCTATATTTCGGTAAAAGGTTTTCCATTTTTTCTGATACATATTCGGTTTTGTATTGCGGGATGGTTCCTAAGCGCTAAACGTCGGACTAACCCTTCTATTGAGAAGGAATAACGCAGTTTTCGGTACAAAGCCTAAACAAATATACTTCAACAAGAGCACTTAGAGGGCAAAAATCAAACTACCCAAAAAAAACCCACTATTATTTCGCCATCAGACCCAAGGCAAAAAAAAGCACAAATAGTCTGAAAAAAGAAATATTTTTTGATGATCCATTGGATGATATTCGTGATCCATTTGGATTTGCATGTTAAGATATCTTTTTTTTTGATATTAAAAAAAATTTACTTCTTTAACGACCTTTATAATAATCAAACTACCAAGTTTTAGCCTGTGTACGTTTAAAGAAGTTATGTTCCTTTAAAATTTATTCAAAATATCCATTTGATATTCAATTCCATTAAATGAATATAAGCTTTTTAATTAATGGAGCTGGTAAATATTTTAATATTCGGTTTACTGGGGGAGAGGGGGAAATTTTTTCAAATTTTAAACAAACTAGATCTGCGTATGGCATAGACCTACTAAAAATGTGTGGCTTTCAAATTCTTTAAGATTCGCACGTTCATACAGACAGACGAACATTGCTTATCGACTCGACTGCTTTAAAATGTTATTGAAGATTCTGTTCGATTGAAGATTTTTTTATCCTTTATCTTATTGCTCATCTAAAAGCCGTAATATTCCAAAAATGTATTTTTTACTAGATTATTTAAGTTTAACTTCTAAAAGAACTGACTTGAGTCATTTTCTGAAGCGTCCATTTTACCAAAAGGATAAATCAGGGAGTTCATTGCTTTAGAAGAAACAAAATCAGTTTGGTGTGATTCAATTTTGCACCGGTTTACAGTCGATACCGTAATCAAAACACTTCCTGAGCGAAAGATGAATCGATATCAATTCAATTTAAGATCTTTATATAATAGATCTTACCTGTTAAAGTTTTAAGAATCTATCATAAGAATTACCTCTCACAATCAAATAAACCGGCTACTAGGTCAGGTGGAAACAGTACTGAAGCAATGTATAGGTTCTGATACGGTCTTTTCGTGTGCAAGAAAATCTGTTCTCCGATAACGGTTTTAAAAAAAAATTATATTCAGTGCTGGTTCCCATTCTTTGGTCTAATCTATTTTGGTTAACTGATCCGGTTTAATTCCCTAATTCGTTCTTATTATGGCTACATAAATTTTGGAACCTGCTGACAGTAATTACGACTATGACTAAGAATAGCGCCATCTATCGAAAAACAGTTGAACTAAAACTGGCACAGCGTCACAAGAAAAACATGTGGTTTATTTTTTACCGTTGTTAAGCACATATTGGATTTTCCCAGTACCACAAAGAAGGCTAGGCTGGACGACTATACCTCATACATATCAAGAACCTCCCGGGATCTATCTTCATTAGTCTTTGGCCGATGAACTTTAGATAAGCAACTGCCTTCTCATGAAAGGATATTAAGAAAATCATTTGCGGCCTATGTATGCCTCTTTGCTTTACAAAAACTGCTGGATCTGTGTACCACTCGAAAAAGGTAAGAGGAAAGTATAAAAACTTGACCTTCAATGTATGCTATGAAATTCTTAGCATATTTTTATTCTTATGTACGCAATGCGATGCATCAGGTGTTAATGTTATCATCATTTATCAACAGACTTTGTCTCTTCTCACTTAATAGGCCATAATTCATTTCATAATCTTGAGCCAACTATGTATCTGTAATTACCCATCAATGTAGCACCTATCCACCTCTTCGACAACATTTGAAATTCCTGAACTTCGTTTTATGGCTGTTTGTTGAACTCATAAAAAGCAGCAGATCAAATATTTTTTGAACTCACCACCACCAGCTGTCTGCGCTTCATTATCTCTCCCTCAATGCATGCCGCCCAGTCCGCCATACTGCACACGGACCACGCCCCAACTGCACACCCAATCCAGTTTAATAACTTTGTTGGCTGTGGTGGCACCCAGTTGGGGAGCAGTGTCCAGGTTCCCCGATTCTGGCCAGATGCCGCCGCTTCGATAACGCAGCCAACAAATTAATCAAGCTTAATTTCCAGTCGGACGGTTCCAGAGAGCAACAATTATACGGCGATTAAAAAATGCTCGTGGTAACCCAAGACCACGAATTATGAATAAAATTAAACGCAATTGCTCAAAATGTCTGATTGCCGATTTCTTCCACGAAGAAAAAAAAAAAACGACATGATTAAAGTTGCGCACGAAACGCTTTTCACATAAAAGATGCCGCGCGTAAGGCGATCTCGCCAGTTAATCGCGCAGAAAATCTTCATCAGAAGAAAACAACAACAAAAACGAGGGGGGGGATTGAGTAAACTCACTCAAACTAAAATAAATACAATCAAAACATGAAGCCTACAACGCAAGCAATAAGTAACAAAGACAACGACAACGACAAAAGAGCAAAGCGAGCCGAGCCGGCACAGAAAACATTACCAGACTACGGAGTGGAGTCTAGCTGCTGCTGCTGCTGCTGCTCCTCCATCCACAACAGCTCCCCACACAATTTAGATGAGCGGCAATAGATAAACTTAAAGAGGCTTTTATTTAAACAAAAGCGCAGCGCGCAAGAAAACGCCAATGAGGCTGCCCGGGCAGGGTAAAACAGACAATGAACAGGAGCGGACTCACAGCCAGATAAGAGGGGGCAACAGGAAAATGGTTTAAAGGGAGTTTTTACTTATTCACACCTCTTACTTAACCACAAATAAAAGAAATTTATCAAATTACATTTTGTATAATCTTATTTAGGTTAGTAAACTGGGTCATTACCCGTTGCATTACCTGCCGTCAACGACGTGACTAACGATCAGTGATGTAGTGACTTAACCATAGTTGAACTACAGGGCTAAGAGCTATTCTTCTCGAAAAGCTTTGCTCCTGAATGCGTGTATAAGATCTAGTATAAGAGTTATTAGACCCAACTGGTATCATCGACCAATAGTCTCGTGTATTTAAGGAATGGAGTGTTCTACGGTTTCAATCAATAATTTTGACAATTTTGACCAAACCCGGTACGAAGCCGAACCCCTAAAATCCATGAACCGAAACTCTTACATTTTTGAACCTACGAACCTGAACCAGAACTCGAACGGACCATTTATTCAAAAAAAAGGTTCGGTTCAGAATAACAAGTTAATTTTCTAACGAAAAAATTCCTTTATGAGTGTACTAAAAATAAGACCCTAAATGACTCTTCTTCGGATTGCGAAAAACATAAGTTATAGGAGCAATTAATAATCTGTTATCGATATAAAAGATTCGTTCGAAAATTCTGCAAGACAACATACTTCGCAATGTGTTTTAAAATTTTGGAAATACTCCTGTTCCAGCAACCCAGGTATTAGTTCAACGAGCATTTTCAGCACTTAAGTTAATACCTTGAAAAATAAGAGCTATTTGAGAAAAACAACTTCAGGAAGATACAATGCCAATTAACTTAAACTAGGATAAAGCTAAGGCCATCCGGATGTGGTTTATTGTGATGTTATACAGACACTTTACTGTCCATGTATCAAAATGTGTCCGAAAAAAAGTGAAATGAGACATTTAGGAGACTTGGATGATACCAGATGTTTGTCTAGGCGAGGTCTCAGCAAGATCAGAGACTTTCCTTAGAAATTGAGATCTTTTTTTTTTTAGATTTTCATTTTTATTGTTTCCTAAGGGCAACTTACATTGAATTGAGAGGATCAAAAAACAAAAATTAAATTATTTTTAATAAAGAAAGTTGCGTTAGGTAAATTAAAAAAATTATCCGATCAGCTAATGAACTGCTTTGACTCCAACCGCAGCTGAGCAGTGAGGTCTGCTAAGTCTATATAGGCGTCATTTCTGCCTTGCGATTCTACAGCTTAAGAGTGATTTCCATTTCTAGTTTGCTTTGAGCTCGAAGATATTTCGTAAAATGACCCTACACGTTGCCATAGGCATACCTACGTTCTGCATATTGACAAGGAGATTGACGGTAGTGACCTGCCTCGCGAATTAACCTGTTTTGCAGTTGTCCTCGATATCCCGGTGGTCTGGTGGAGGTGAATGTCGGACTGCTTTGACTTCTTTTGCAAAGATTTGTTGCAACAGAACAGAATTACCTTAAGAAGAGCTGATATTTCCAGCTAGGATGTCTCTGAGAGATTGACCAAGAATCCTGTAAAATGGCAGAGAAGGTTCTGTACAGTTTTCTTCTCTTTTTCATTTCTGTAACTTCAATAGAAATCATTGTTTTTGACTCCTTGACGTGCTTTTTGACTGCCAATATGACAATAAGAGGCGATATGTGTTTCCTTCTGTCTGGTAAAATTGCGTGGTTACGTTTTAAATTGACTCTGACCACGTAAGACCCACTACCGCACCCCGATTTCTAGCGAGACGTAGTGTTTCAGCTCTTGGGTGAAGCTTAAATGTAGCACTAGGTATGCCTATTGTGCTCTGTTTTAAAAGGAGCTCTATGGTGGTACCTAATCTAGTCAGATTATCCGTAGACTCATTTCAACCCATATCAAGTGAATATAAAAGTGTCGAGCGATGTCGCTCACAGAAAGGCAATATTCGGTGAGCGTTTTAGCATTATTCTATTCTAGTGATTTCAGTCCGCAAACTCTAGGGCCTAAAGAGCGTCTTTACTGTTTATATAAATAAAACCGAGAGTGAGCTAAGGTAATTCGGCTTATTACACTACCGTGAACAGGAAGATTTAGGAAGATTTTATTTTTTCCTCGAGCTTTTAATACCTTAACTCAAAACGGCAAACGACAGAAGGCTTAATTTTGAAAAAATTTTAATAAGAAGACATTGCACAAAAAAAGAACTATTTATAGTGCTCGGAATTGCTCTTTGCTCACAGCTCTCAAGAGCCAGCTCTAGCTCGCAGCTGTTTACTTGTAGCTCTCTGCTCTGAGCTAGGAGCCCCAGTTCAAGAGCTATGAGCTGTTAGCCCGCTCCCGCCTCCGAAGTTACAGCTCTCGGCTCTGAGCTCAGCTTTCGATAAGTGCTTACAAGCTAAGCTTCCCCCTAGCTACGCAGGCATTATTTTATAAGTCCTTGGACATTCCCTTTAACCGCTCCTGTTGAAAACGCTGCATCAGTAGCCATCTAAACCTTTTACTCAGACTCCGGACTAAAAGAGAGGCTAGAATGGGTAGTCCGGAGACTCTGTCTCTGTCTGGGCTGTCGTCTGACGCGCAAAAATGTATGTAGCTTACAAACGAGCAACAACATCAACTCAACTCAAGTTCGGAGCTTAAGCCTTCTACTGCATCTCGCTCGCACTTGCACTGTGCGATTCTAAGGAACCTTCCTACTCGTTAGCCACGTAGCTGCTGCTGCTGCTGCTGCTTGCTGACTGCTCTCATTGTCAATCTTATGGGATTGCATTCTTTTTTGTGTTGCCAGTGCTGATCTTTTAATCGAATCGTAACATTTATTATGTTCACTCTGGGATTGGGATTGGGACTGGAACTGTATGCGGTAGTGGTATGTGATTGTTAGCGATTGTTGTTGTTGTTGTTGTTGTTTGTCTAATGTCGTTTAGCAAACAATGGGCTGGCCTGTGTCATAAACTTGGTCCCACAAAATGGCCAACAACTGTTGCGCAAATTAATAATTTGCTGGCCGGAGCAGATTGCACAATGCCCCCAGAGGGTCGGTTGTGTTTTTGAGTTGTATTTTGATGTGATTTGATTTGATTTGGTTTTGATTTTATTGTCAAGCCATTTGTCTCTAGCGGACATTTGCATGACTATCACTAATTGCCATTAACACACTTGATGAAAGCCTTTGATTGCCATCATCAAGCAGTCAGCAGTCCAAACCTCCCCAATCCCAATCCCTAACCCCCGTCACCCGTTCAGTTTCGTTACAGTTGTCGACAGTTGTTGGAGAGAAAAAAATCAATAACCAGGCATTTGGAAATTGTATTTAATTGACAGTTAAATGGTTTTCAACTTGGGGATTGGCATATGTGGGCGGAGAGTGCGTAACAAGCAATTAATGTTAAAAGAGTTTCCGAGGACAAATTAAATATACATAAATACAGTATGTTTATAGGCAAAGAGCAGGGTTGAAGCTAACGATTTTAAAGGATTTACAGAACAGAATAAGATATCTTTTTCAAGGCACATTTCCTTTAAAATGGTTGAATTTTAGGATATGTTGGACATAAACTAGATCAACTAGAGATCGACAAGGTACCGAAAAAAATTGGACGTGGGTTGAATTTAATATTTGATTCCTTTTTTTTACCTTTTTTCATTTTAAAGGGTCTCCCAGAGATTATATTAAAACCATTTTTCCAAATGTACTTTATTAAACTAATCGAACGGTCACACTAATTCACACTACATTATAAGTTGTTTAAAAGTAACACTGTTTGACGCATGAGACATGATAGTCCAGTAGGCATTCATGTTGTCTTGTTTTCAAATTCAAATGACAAGCTATTTACAATAAAAACAAGACAACACAAGGGCCTACTAGACTATCATGTCTCATGCGTTGAACAGTGAGAACGCGACCTAACAGTAACATGTAATAAAAATTGTATTAGGATTACAAAATTTAAAAAAAGGTCACACTAATACTCGAATTTAAAAAATGGTCACACTTGAAAAAGCATAAGAAGATGAAAAGAGAATGTTCTCTACATACCAGGGCTGCAAACTGGTTTTGAACCGAACCGGTTCGAACCCGGAACTCCGACTTTTCTTTTACTGTGAACCGAACCATGAACCATACCTCTTTTGAAAAACATAGCTTAACCTGAACCTGTTCCGAACCAAAACTTTCGGTTCGGTTCAAAAGAAGTAACAAGTGTTAGTTAAGCGGGCATTTTATTAATAAAAGAATTAGTATAGATCAAAAATTGCTCAAAGAAATAAAACTTAGAAATTTAAATTAATTGAATTCGTATGTACGAGGAAACAAAAATTTAGAGAATCTCTAATATTTTTTTTTATTTTCTACAATTTAATTAATCTTCTTTACAAATTTGGAAAAACTTCGGACGAACCAAGATTCTAACCAAAACCATATCACAAAAACCTTGAACCTTAAATTTCGGAACCTTAACCATTGGTACATTTTGGTTCGAACCTGCGAACCGGACCTCCGAAAAAATTGTTTGTGCTTGCAGCCAAACTTTACAAGATTTGCTATATACTTTAAACGATTCCGTTCTTAAATAGAAATAAAGAAGGAATTTTAAAAAGATATTGTTTTATGTCATTATGAAGCTTAATATATAATGTGAGCATTATTTGTAAAAAAAATTATTTTCAATTCTAAAATTTTGCTGATCACGAAATTATTTAAGGTCGGGATCGGCATAAGACGGGATTGTATTGAATATTAGGGTTCGGGAACGAAAATGTGGTACCGGAACGGGACAGGATAGACATGGGTCGTGATCGACTTTTCTTTATCTCATCTTCAAGTTCTACTTAATAAGCGTTAATTGTGATGATTCCAAAGCCTTTTAAATCTCTTAAAGACGGAAAACCAATTACCATTCAACTTTTGTCCAAGGCAAAATAAAGATGACTTTTATATGGCATTAAAAGCTGTGACTTAGGTTGCCTTTTAAATACGTAAGTTTTTTAGAAAATTTTGTTTTTCACATGGGAACAATATGTTATTTTGATACACGTTTTTCAATATGTCGAGAACACGTCGTTTGATCTGAATTTTTTTTTATTCTCTGACCCTCTTTTCTTGATGAAAATCGATCAAGTAAGAAAGCCGATCGAGCCCGACTGTAATATACCAAAAAGTTAGTTTATAACCGACAAATTTGAAAAGTCCAGCCACACGAATTGTCTAAGTGCTGCCCATCACGGTTGCGGCCAGTGCTGTGTATTGTATTTTTTTGATTTGCTTATAACTCGACTATCGGTTATCTGATCAGGAAACGATCTATGGGGAATCGATAAAAAATGATGATTACTTTGTATATCTATAAGGTTCGAACAATCTATCTACAAAATTGTGGGATATTTGAGTTGATTTCGCTCTATGCCTCTACCTGGACTAATTGTTTGCTCAGTCCATCTTCTCTCTCAGCGATTTTGGCAGCAAAATGAGCCTTGAGAGGTATAAGGTTCGACTTTGAGCGGAATATATTTGACGTTGGATACTTCTTTTTACTGAAAAACCTAAGCAACAGCTGTTCGCAACCTTAGTTCGATAAAATTTGCTCTATCGAACCATCAAACGTCAGCGTCGCTACCAAAAAGGCAGCGCAAATTGATCCACCCTCATTTTTAAGCCTTCAGATTTGTGATTACTTACCGTAAAGTTTATTAAGCGATTGATTAACAAAATGCTCTGATTTATACTTAAACTTACCTTTTTATGGCGCCCTCACAGCCCGTCCCCTTACTTTGTTTTAAACAAAAATAAATGCATTTGTTTTGTTAGCTGCGCCCTTATATATATATTTTGGTTGCGTGTTCAGGCTCATCACCCAAACTATTACCAATTTTCCACCATAAAAACAAACAAACCAACGCGACATTTGAACCTGAAACAATCACCTAATTGCATACAAGTGCGAGTAGTGCAAACAAACGAGGCAACTTCTCGAAGCTTGGAATTGAAATGGGTTCGGACTTTTGGGGTAATTGCAAGGCGATGGCCTGTCATCAGTTCTAGTTCTCGTTCTCGTTTGTTTGTGTTTTTTTTTCAAAAAAAGGCAAGCAAAACGCTTAAGCAAATAGCCTTAAATAAAAGGTTAATAAATAGCACAAACAAAGCGGCTTGCGGTGGCAGCCCTCCGGCCAACACACAGAGACAGAAAGAGAGAGAGCGAGCAAAAGGCAGTTGGGCACAATATGGCCGACAAGAAGTTGGCGTTGACAGCACATATGTGTGATGTGTGTGTGTGTGTGTGTGTGTGAGTGTGTGTAACGCCTGCTTATTTATGTATTGAAAATAGAGGGGGGTAAACAGGGGGACTACCGCATGTCCTTTCAATTTAACCGCCTTTCCTCTATGCCTCTATGCAAATGTCAATTGTCAGCTCTGGCGGCCCATAACAAACTCGTCGTCATTGTCGTTGTTTATTTAGTACAACAATCAACTAATTATGGCTTGTTAAATTGCAGCCATTGAAATGACCATTTAAACCATTCAATTTCAATCGCATGCAATTTAACCGCCCCCCGCTACCCACCCTCCCCCTGGCTTCATGTGTCATTGCTGGTTGTCGTTTTGCCTTGAAAATATTTGATTTATTCTCGATAAAGTCCATCGACGAGTCTCTGCTTTGACAGCCCGACTCATTGAGCTAGAAGGAGCAGGGGAGGGGGTCTATGGTTTTGTGTGGAGCTTTCACCCAGGCCATTGCAACGCCTACGATCTCTCCTAGACTAGGCAAGACGCCCCTGCAATTTGTTGTACACGAATTGCAATTTGCTTAAAATTTATCGCAATTTAATCATCACAACATGGAAATATGCCAGAGAGAGCAACAAAACTATTAACGCCAAACGATCTCGATGGCAAGAGTCGAGATGGAGATGGTCTTTGGTTTTGGTCTTTCCACCTGCTCCCAGATGCCGCAGGGCATCCAAAAAAAAAAAGAGGCAAATGTTTTCATTCATGGCAGACCGCCACCCGCCATCCGAAAATTAAACACAGATTAAAGTTGGCCGAGAGATACCCTAGCAAACTGTGATCAGGCTCAGGCTAGAGTATGGATGATGTTCCAGTCCCTTTACTCATGAAGCAAAATGTTCAGTTTAATTTATATACCAAATCAGAAGGATTTTATTTATATTTTTATTTTTTAAAGCAGGAATATATTCTAAACGAATTTCGGTTGGTGGTTTTGATATTGTATTTTCTTTTCGCTGTACTGGTAAAAATATTATTATTTTAGGAATTGAAAAATATTAAAGAAATTATTGTGCCTGTTATTTTAATTGGTTCTGAACCGAACCAAACCGAACTGAACCACTAATTTTTGCTCGTGAACCGAACCGGAGTTCCTAATCGACATACTGTGAACATTTTTAAAAGATTGGTTTAGTGGTTTCAGAGATATGGCTCTAAACCACTTTTTACCGCTATCGAACCGGTTCACAGACTTGCGACATAGCCTATAACTCTTTTCGGAAGAAAATTCCATGAATATGTGTTCAGTGGCTTAGACGCCTATAGGAAACAAACATACATGCATACTTTTACCTCTATATATAAACACTCAGAAAAAAACGACTGGCAGAATTCTAGTATGATCGGGATAGAGTTTATACCGTTTTGTACTTCAAATTTCAAGTATATTTTGTTCCTGGGTGTACTTAAATTAAGTATGAAACATTCTTAACTCCAAAAACGAATGTTAATTTTATTTAAATGAGAACAAACATTCTTGAATCAAGTACTTTTCGTACTTACAGTAAGCCGAAAAATGATAGAAAACGCATTTCTAATTCAAGTACAACATTTCTTAGATTAAGTTCGAAATAATCTTAAAAAGTATGCAATCCAAAAAATTATGCAGTGCCAAAAAAGTATGCAATCGAAAATGCGAAATATTTCATCACGAATCTGTCTTTAAAATTCCCAACTGTCTGGTTCTATTACTTTACTTATGGAGGGATGATGGATAGATTTCTGGCCTACAGTTATACCTTTTTGGAGCTTAATTAGCTCAAGGCAATAAGATCTTTGCAGCCATATTTGATTCAATTCAAAGACATCGTTTCAAGCACAAAGTGCAAAAAGCTAATCTAATTTAATGGGCTTAAATCAAGAATATTTTGTACTTATTTTATGGTTTCAAGAATATTTAGAATAGAAAAATATTTTGTTATTATTTTAAGAGCGCAATTTCTTGTTTTAAGAGTTTATTGGAATGGACTTAAAACTTTTACAACCTAAATGTATGATCAAAAAGATCTTAATATAGTTCGAAATGTACTTAATATATCTCGGAACCTACTAGAATCAAGTATTTCGGAATTCAACAAATATTACTTGATATAAGATCTTTGTACTTGAATCAAGTGTTTTCCGTACTTACCGTTGACACAGTTTGTACTTGATTCATGTACAAAGTTCTTGGGAAAAATAAATTTTCTGAGTGTACTTGGATCGTTCTAACATATTTTCTCGAATATTAGCGAATTGGTAATATGTATGTTTATATGCATTATATGTATGGATATCAATTTTTTTAAACTATTTTAATTTTTTTTTAACATTGAACATTATCTTTTTTTTCATTTTTCATTTGAGAAAGTATAATATTTGGATTTTCGGAGCCGATTCTGATAATATAGAAAGAGTGAACAAGTGAACTAAAACGAAACCGCGGTTCCTTTAGCTCAAAGATCTATGCTGCGAACCGAACCGGTGGTTAAAAGCCTCACTGAACCGTTTTTCTGTACAGCGAGATGACATTTTTGACCAGTTGTTTCCAGATGTACACAATGGAGATATCGTTTTGAAGTTCTTTTCAGATGGCCCAATGGCAGAATATTTTACATTTTATGATGAAAACTAACTAAAATCAGAAATCTAGAAGACTTTTCTCAATGAGTATTTTTTTCAAATTACCCGAAAAGTATGCTATGAAATATCGTTTTAATTCTAGGCCAATCAGCCTGAAGGGTCCAGCAGAACATTAACACTTAGATTTCAACTAAAGTATATTTTAAATTTTTTAGAGATATATATTCTAGATCTCTATATATTTTACAGATAGATATCACAGTTACTGTGTAACTGGCATATGCCCCACTTGGCCAAAGGGTATCCCAAACTAAAAGGTCAAAAGCTGACTTTGCACTCAGGAAGATGGGGAGTAGCACTCAGGCCACAAGCCATAAGCAGGAAATTTGCATTTTTGCCGCATTTAACGGTTTTTATTTTGTCTTCCTCTTCTCAAAGTATATATTTTTTTTGGACAGAGGGCTACAACAGTTCAATGCATTCAAAATTGATTTGTTCATGACGAACTTATTTCGGGACGCTGGAAGGGCGAGGCAGAAGCAGATGAGTTATTGCTGAAGTGGCCCTTGGGGCGAAATGCCTGCGATGAAAGCGACTCCAAAGCGACACCAAAAAAATGTTACTTTGCAATTAAGCGGAATTATTTACCATCACTTAACGGTTAATTGGCCAGTTTGAGCCAAGTTAAGCTCATTAACTCAAACGAGAGCACAAAATGGCCACCGGGGAGGTGGGGGCCTCGGAGGGGGCATTTCAGGACCAGTGCCAGAGCAGGCCATTGACATTTGCAAATCGATCAAACATATTTTGGTGACTGGAAAAACTCATTTAACTTTTTTTATGTGACCTGAGTGAAAAGTGTCAACATCCACATGACACAATAAATACACATTTCTATTTGATATTTGCACAAAGTGACAGTAGAGTGACATTGGATTCGGGCCATTGAATGACAGCCGATGTAAGGGGGGAAATGGGTGGATTGTCATATATGCACGTACACTATGGAAAATAATCAGGCATTTTTTTAATGAGAAAACGATCCTAAAATCATAATAATATGAACGAAATTCTCTTTTCTACACAGAGTGAAAAAGTTGTACTAATAAGAAGTTTCTTCGAACTCGATTTTAGTAATCCCAAACTTAAAAAAGAAGTACGTGTTCTTGAATTTAGTAAGTTTTACTGAAAATGAGTACGAACAATCCTAAAATAAGTACAAAACAAACTTAGAATGAGTATAATCAAGGACCTTACAATACCTAGATGCTGGGTCGAAGCAAAAAGAAGACGGGTCGCACTGATACGAAGTATCTCCTAGTCAAATCATAAAATAAGCAAGTAAACCGTCAATATTTTTTTAATTATCTCCCGAAATAAATTATTTTCATGTCTTAGGGCAACAATTTGCCTTATTTCGACTTCGGACTGCAAAGTTCTCCTTGGAAAATGTCAATTTTAATTCTGAAATTTACTGAAACAACCAAAATTATCGCTAACCAAACACAGAATGAGAAATTGTGCGGCTATAGCTATGCACCACAATTTTTCATTTTTCGACTTCGGAAAGCAAAGTTCTCTTTGGAAAATGCCAATTTAAATTATTAAATTTACTGAAACAACCGAAATTATCGCTAACTGAACACAGAATGGGAAAATAAATTGTGCGGCTATGGCTATGCACCAAGCATTAAACGAAAATTAAATCTTAAAGGTATATTTTGCATTGGTAGGTTGTTTTTTGTTTTGTTTCTTGCTTATCTTATTTTTGATTCTCTTTTTATTTATAATCGCCCTTTGATACTCTTTCCACACTAACTGACTCTTTCTAACTAACTAACTAACTCTTTCCACACCACGGAAACTGAAAAGTTGGATGCGGCTATAGTTATGCACCAGAGTTTATAATAAAATTTAAATGAAATTATGTTTACTTTGTGGAGATTTTGTAGAAAAAATTCAGTTTTTGGAGCATAGTGCATTTTAAAAAATAAATGTTAAAAATTTATAAATCTTTGCTTGAAAGTGGACTCGAATTTCGGCATTTTAAGACAACGGTTTTGCTTTTCTAACCACCAGGCCTCTTGTAAACTTGAGGCATAACATATGAATGCCTTCTTCTGTCTGACATTTGCACCATCGCCACGCGTGTGCTCGGTGGTCCCCTGCTTAAAGCAGCTCGCCTTTCGTATTCCGCTCCTAGAGGTCCTGAGTTTGAGTTCCAGACAAGGTAAAGTTAAAAATAAATCATTTTTCCTACCAATGTCAAATATACTCATGTTTTTAAGAATGTTTCGTGCTCATTTTGTATGTATGTCGTACTTGGGTTAATTAATTTCAGACTCAGTTGACTATCAAGACTGGAAATATAAAGTTGAAGTGCGAAATACTTAATTATTTCGCTCTGTGTATTTCTCTTTTTTAAATAATACCATTCAACTTAAATTACTTTATTTTTGAACTACATTGTTCTTAATTGTTACTTAGGCTGAGTTCGCATTGTTCGACCCATGAGACATGATAATCTAGTAGGCCCATTGCTTTCTTGTTTTTAGTGTGAATAGCTTGTCATTTGACATTGAAAACAGTACAACATGAAGGCCTACTACATTATCATGTCTCATGCGTCGAACAGTGTGAACGCATTCTAACTTGTACTCAGAAAAAAATAATGAATTGTTACAAAATTCGACTAAGTTTGATATTATTAAATCTGAGATCAGAATTCTCATTTTAAGTTCGTTTCGCGCTTAAAAAATCTCGCAAAATTAATCCAAGAGAATTCAGAATGCAAGTGAGCAATTCCGAACCAATTCGGAACTATAAAGAGGAACAGTCATACGATCCGGTCGGTTCTAACTTATTAACAGCTTACAGTAAAAAGAAGATATTGAGCAAAAATTCAACTTGATAGCTTCAAAACTAAGCCTTAAATCGATCTGATTAGGAAGGATACAAGTTCAAAAAATGTTCAAGGAATATTTTTCTGATGAAGAGTTGCAATCAGTTTTTAAGGCCTAATATCATTTATCTCATTATATTTGTCTTTCTAAAAAGATTCAATGATTTTTGCCATTTTTGTGCTGAGTGTACGTGTATTTATTTCGTTCACACTTTAACACTCTGCACTAATGAGCTAAGGTCGGAACCTTCTTTCCCATCAATGTCCCTTATAATAAACATCATGTCAAGCCAAAAGGTCAAACCAAAAGGAAAGTCCTTCCATTTTTTTTTTGTTTTTTTTTTGGTTCGCACAGTCTCGCAGACGCGCAGACTCCACCAACAACGGTGGCTTAAATCAACTCATGACAACGCTAACGAAGCAGTCAGCGAATAACAAACAAAACAAACGACTAAAAATCGAGCAACGACACCTACCCCGGGAGAAGGAGGAGCAGTCGGAGCAGTCGAAGAAGCAGCAGCACCTGGAATTGAGTGCAAAATATGGCGCAGAGCAACGAAATCGCTGCATAAACGTGAAGCTTGAGGAGTAGAGGAGGAGACTAGGCCTGGGACTGTGTCTCTTGCATTTTTGGAATCCATGTTACTTAGCGTCTAAGCCCAGTTGGCGCGTCATGTAGCCAATTAAAAACAAAATACGACAAGCTCTGAAGCTGGAGCTGAAGCTGGAGTACTGGCTGAGATTCAAAAGGATGCATTCAGCCAGAGGAGGTGCGGCCTGGTCACGTTTTGTCGACTGGAAATCTAAGCGAGACAATCAAATTAGGAAAAGCTGAAAGGCAGCTCCGGCTCAGGCACCGCATCTTTAATTGCAACCTAATGTAATCATTGGAATTCTGGGCCAATATGCTAAATAGCTAAAAAAAAAAAAATAATGTCTAAGGTCATAGATTTTACATGACTTGGACACATCTTGATATGAAAGTGTCAACGTACCGTTAACGAATTGCATGGCTGGCCTTTTTTTCTTCTTCTTCTCTCGTCTGGAACTGGAAACGGCAGCTGAAACATTGCAACATGACACCAAGACATGACAACAAAATGAGCTTCTGTTGCGCTGCCTCTTGGCTGGAGATCGGCAGCAAAAACCAGGACCCAGACCCACCAGACTGAGTGACAACTGCAACGGCGTTTGCTTTCAAATATTTAACACCAACCGAGCTCCGGAGAGTCCAAAAAGCCCAGTCCGACGCACCAAATGCATGCGAAATCGAAATCGCTGCCAAAACGACAACGGACAGCTAAAACGCTACAGTGAAGCGGCAGTACAGTGGAGGGTTTAGTTGAATAATGGAAATTAAAACCAATTTGCTACATATCCATACTGTATCGCCATTTTTCCTTTTCTAACAAATGCTTAAGCAGTTTCTCACACTACTTTGAGAGTATTTGCTGTATCCACTTTTTGTCTATCGTCAGCAATCACGGCACCCATCGCGTCTATAGCTTTAAAGGCTGAACCTGTCTTACACAGTTTTTAAAGCTACCTCGCGTACTTTTATTTGACGATCAGCAAGCATGGACTTTATGACGATTTCCTTGGTGATTTTTTATTAAGTTTAAACTCGTTTAACCAATATCTCACGGTTGTCATAAAGGAGAAGGGTCAACTAGGCGAAAGCCTGAAATTTTGAAAAGAACACTATTGTAAAGCTTCTTTAAGCAACGATGACAGTCTTCACTTTCAGCAACTTATGTCTTGTACATCTCTCCGTTCTTTCTTTTCAGACGGAAGAGACTAATATTGTAAGTGGAGTACACTTTATAAGGTTCAATCTGCATGCCAAGTATGTCAGTTGACTTTAGACAACCGATCTTCATATAGGACACGTATCACTTTTTGAAAGCATTTGATTCTTTATAATCTTATCCAAGGAGCGAATTCTGTGAAATTTCAACGGTTATTCGGTTTGGTACACAAAGATTAAAATCCATTTGGAATGTACAAACAGAACAGAGAAGAGATGGACTCGGGACGGAATTTTTTCCGAATTTTCCGAATCCCCAACTTTGAAAGATTTTTAATCAGTAGGAAATCAAATGGAAATTTTTCAATTTAGTAATTAAAAATTCATCTTGTGTCTTCCCAAAGGTTTTAAAATATTTCTGAACTCCAGGAATCCCGTACCGCGCCCCACTCTATTGCAGAGTATAAAAATGATATTGTAATATTCAGTTTTAATGGATAACGAAAATATTCATTTAATCATCATAAATCATCATATCCTTTCTCTTTCTGTGTAGATACAACGGCATAGCCAGCTTTCCATAAGATGGGGGCAAAAATTGCTGAAATATTTTTTTTAAATTTATTGCGTATACGTAATATTAAATTTGTGCTCACATTTTTGGCACATTGCTTTCGATCCAAGTGTTTTATCTATTACTTATGTAACTTTTGTGGTGTTAAGCGATTTTTCAATAATAACTTCAAATATTAGTAATCAGTGAATAATACCGGAACCGTTGATCGAAATAAACCCTTTTAAGCCACGTACCGGAATAAATACCGGAACCGATAATAAAGTTTTTTGAGAACCGAAAATCAATAATCGTTATAATAGCAACCAAACGGTACCAAACCGGTGTTCTTTCGAAAATGCTGAACCAAACCAAAAAGCCTATGAAAACGGTTTGGTAAAAAATACATTTATAATAAGATCAGCTCAAAAAGGAAATAATGGATTTTATAGGCCAGGTAACCGCCCACATATCTGTCTATTTTACAACTATATTTCTATTAAGAATCGAAGATATTTTAAATGCTTTCTATGAAATCCATTTTTAAAATAAATGCCAAAGTTTGGGAATTCGGAAACGGGATCAGGCACTATAATATATTATCCCTGAACCGAACCAAAACCGCGGTACAGATGGCTACGAAAACCATATTATGAACCGAACCGGAACCGAAAACCCGGAACCATACCGGCACTCTTTCAGTTACTTAATATTTTTACTGATTTATGATTATTTTAAAAATATATTTCAAGTGAAATTTCAGAAAAAAGTTTTACATTTTATGAATCAAAAAGAAATACCTTTCTTTGGTATATATTAGCCCTCTAATTAATTGTAACGGATTTCAACTGTTTTAGAGCGTTTTTAAAGCATATATACCCCCTTTAAGTATTTTATCATCGTATGATGTGCTATATTGGACTCTAGTCGTATAGTAAAGGGTTCAAATCTACACAAATGGCAAAAAATCTCTTTTGATGGCACGAATACGGCAAATTTTGGGGTCAATTATATCGAACTATAATTAAGAAATATTTTTCTGCTTTTTAGAAAAATGTTATATAAGTTGAGGTCCGATTTCTTAACTCCTAGCTAAGATATTCTTAAAATTTACTATGTTATTTGTGAGATTAAGTGTCTGATAATTCTATGTGGAAGATGAGAATGAATATTAAACAAAATTATACTTGTTCGGGTACGTATTGGTATACCTAAATAAAAATCTGAGTTTTGAATCGAACCCAAAACCCGAAATAGAACCTTCTACCGAAATTCTCATTTCGGTATTAATACCTGTTACTAATACATTAATCCCTGTTACTAAGAAATCTTTAACTATATTTGTGCGAGTTTTAATGAGATCGAAAATTTGATTACATAGTTTTTTTTAGTTCGATCCATTTTCTGACTTCACTGGATCTAAGGAACCACTTGAGTTTGATCTGTTTAGAGTTTGTTGTGTTTGAAGTCACTAGAAATATGAGCTGAGCCACTCGAATCAAAACAATTTCTGACTTGACTTACTTGAACCTGTTTTTTCAAAGGGTACTTTGACTCCATTCATGCAGGGCTCTATTAGATATCAATCTACCTTAAATAAAATTTGACAAATAGATTTAAAAAAAATTTTTATGCCCGATTTCTCATCTCCTACAAAGCACTATATGTCACATAAACTATCAAATAACAGAGTAAAATTTTGTTTTATCTAAAACATAGCAGCTATTTAGAAGATGAGAAATCAGCCTTAGAGTTTTAGCTCAGTTTGGATTCAGTAACCGATTCTTCTGGTATCAATTGCAGACCCATTTGCTGTTTTGAAAATTTTTTTTGTCAGTTTGTGAGCCCTCACTGTACCCCCTACCCATATGCACAAGCGCCTTATTGATTTGGCCAAGTCCCAGCCAGTTTGGCATTCATTTATTCGCATACGTTTGTTGCCAATTTACAAAACTCAATTTGAGTTTCATTTTTTTTGTTTTGCACCTTTTTGTGTGTTTGTCAAACGGAGCCGCCTTAATTGATTTTGGCGTTTTAACGAGTTGCAAAGTAAACACCAGGTTTGAGTGCTTGACTCGCCGAGTGTTAATTGATCGCAGATCGGAAAAATGAAAATTGAAATTTCAATTTGCGTTATCTGAGCGGAAAATCTAGCTAATGAAGTGGAATTTTTTATAAACCATTTATTTGAGTTGATGACCACAAATGTCCTTCCCTTTAATAAAATGCAGTTGATTTTATGTGTCATAATCATGCATTTCAATTTGCATTTATTTATTTCGCCTTTTTAGCATTCAATTGTAGTTGTTCGTAAATTTCGTATTTGTTCATCACCATCGGATTACCAGAAGTTTAAGTTATAAGTAATACACATATATACACACCAATGAAATTGTTAGTGGTTGTTTTTGGGGGAAGGGGAGGCGGGCGGCTGGTTGGGGCGATATTCATAATTACACATAATTAAATGATTAAATTTGATGTCTTTCAGTAATCGTTAGCTTATGGAAACAGTTAAAATCGCTTATGCCATTTGTTATTGTTTATAAACATTAATTTATTTATACGTTATTTCACATACGATTTATATGAAAATGTCTATTATGCATTATATATAGGTTGTGCTTCAGTTGTTTTTTTTTTTTTGTTATATTACAGTGTATCGAGTTGTAGATTAGATCAATATATTTAATGTGTAAGTTTTATTTTTTTATTCTGCCTTAATTACCACAACAAGCGTTTCCAGTTGACTTATTTGATTTACTAACAATATATAGACTCGAAATTCCAGGGATTTGCCAAGAGAGAGAGAATGATGGAGAGACTATGTAAATATTTAAGCTATTAATACTCGATTGGTAATTAAACATATCAGTTATCAGAGTTATTGTTGTAAAAGGAAGGTAGTGGGGGGCGGGGATAGGGGGAGGCTCTCTATATTGTATGTATATATATAAGACCGAGTGAGCTAGAGTAATCGGCTTCGCTGTAAACAATTTCACATTTATGTTTAATATAGGTCTATATATATATATATATATATCGTTCTTTAAGTTTCTATGGGGGTACACACTTCTTGAAATTGTTAAAAACTGTTAAGTACATATAAAAAATATGATTATGAGTATAATTTCATTACACTTGCACATGCATATTTACAGACCCAAAACAAAAAAAATGTCAAAGCTATTTCTCAAGTGTGGACTGAAACTAAAATGGGAATTGATAAAATTTCAGTTGAATAAATTAGATATTTTCTTTTACCCGTAATTGCTGTATGCAAAAATGTAAAATATAACCAAATCCAAAAAAGAAATCAAATAAAAAATGTTTTGATATTGTTATTATACAAAGTTTTTCAAGGTACAAACATGCATATTTGCTATACAACTATATAGACAGTGGTACATATACATATCGTGTGTAGGTGTAGGTCATTTTTTTTTTGAAGCGAAAGTTGTCACAGTATATGGAATGGTGCCATCACACAATTATACAACACTTCGAAATGAGAATATACGAGAATATACTTTCCTGTGGTCTGAGAGTCTAACAGAAGCCAGGATTTTCATTTTCTAAAGGATCAGACATTTTAAAAGTTATAAAAGGAAAACATTTTCTAGTCGAAATTTTTCAAATAATTTTACCACATATATTTTTAAGTTAGAAATTAATGTATGAGAGCGAGTTTTACTTAGGCTGGGAGCCAATCTTTAATTGGGAAGACACCTTTACCATTTACTACTTTTACCTACCCTCTGCATAAATTAGCCTTCCAATCTAGAGGTAATTTTAAGGGCCATTTTCTTAGCTTCACGGATATAAAATCTAGCTGCTTTTTAAGAATATCTATGTGGCCCACTTTTAGGCCGCTTTAAAATGTCAGTCCTAAAAGTAGGCAACACAAATTTTCTCAAAAAGCACTTAAATTTCAAAACCATGAAGATGCGAAAACGGCCCTTAAAATTGTTTTCAACCGATCCTTACATTAATATGTCTTCACCAGCTCAAAGGACCTAACCGAGCTTAACCGATTTCAATGAAATCTGATTAAATTTGTTCAAAGTTCACAAAATTTTCAGATTTAAAATTTGCCCACATTTTTTACCTTTACAAAATATGATTTTAATGAAAATTACTTATTAAATTGGTTAGAGATCAAAGTGGTAATAGCAAATTTGGTAAAGTCGTACCTCACTGTCTTAATGACTGTGAAAAGTGTCCGTCACTTTTTTAAAAGCATGTTAAATTAGAGTTTCTGGTTTTTTTAACCTTTTATTTCACTTAAAAGCTCACCCTAAGCTTGGTTCATCAATTGAATAAAAAGAATTGTCAAGCTTGTTTAAGGCTCGTGTAGGACAATCGTCTTATCAACCATACCGATTTTCATATTTGCTTTTCCCAAATCCAACCATGCACTATGCCACTGACAAAATGCCCCTAGTCTAAAACCAATTATCTCGGATGCATTGGAAGTCTCAAAAATAGTAAATAGTTATAAAACCAAATTTCTGTAGTGAAATTTTTTTTAAAGAATTTTTTTAATTTTTCTTTTATTTGAATTTTTATATATTTTACCATAACTTACTAACAGCATTACCGATTTTAAAAAGCCATATATAGAAGGAAAGGTTTTAAATAAGACAAAAAATTAGTCTTTCACACTTTTTAGATAACACTTCTTGTTTGGCAGTTATTGAAAATGAGCGCGGGTCGGGATTCCCGCAGAAATTCCCGAATTTTACAGAATGTTTTAATAGATTAATATTGTGTAGGAAATTACATGGAAATTCTTTATTTTCGTAATTATAAGAGGATTTTTAAATATTTTCCACCTGCCTGAGGAATCATTTTAATTTGGGTCCGGAGCGCCCATATCTTTTCCCATTTTTTTTTCAAAAATTTTCAGCTGCTTTTTTTTATACTTTAAAAAGAACTCTAAGGGAAATTTTTTGCGGAATTTGCACAAATGTCTATAGCTTGCCCGTTTTACCACTGATTTTAGCTATCGTAAGCTTGCTTGTTGCCTAATTAATGCATTTTGATCATGATAACAATAAACTGAACAGAATAATTTTTTTTACAATTTTCCCCCGAGTTTTTTTGTAAGTTAAAATATAGTGAAAAATAAACAAGTGTGAATCACTAATTTGTAGGCGTATTTGTCAACTTTCCCTCTTTATAAAGGAAGCATTAAAAAGTTAAATTTTGTTACATAGTGTAATTTTACATAATCGTTTAGGTTTTTTTTTTTTAAATACTGTCAAGCCGCATACATTTTTCCCTCCAAGATTCTACTCTCTTGTTGTAGAAGTTGGAAGAAAATGAAAAATATATTTAGACGGGATTCATGAAGTTTATTTAGTAGGCGTAAAATTCAGGGGAATTAGTTCTGACCGATTAAACAAAAAGTATAGAAAGACAGTTGCTAAAGTAATTATAAATAAAAGAAATACATAAAATCATTGAATCATATCCAAATTTACGGGAAATAGCTTGGTAAAATTAATGGCTCCTACTCAACAAAAAAAATTTCTTGATTTTGATCGATTTGCTGAAATTCATCGAGAATAAAGGCAAACAAGTTTCAACAATATAATTTAACTATGAACCATGGGTTCGAGCCAATACTTTAGGTTCGATAAGTTAAGAAATCGAACTTTGACTTTACGACGAGTTCGAACCTCCTAACCGAACCTTTTGTAGAATTGTTAAGATTTGTAAATCTTGCTGTCCTAAGGGGCCAAGCCGAGAGCTTCTCTCAATCTCTTTAATTTTCGCTCAAAAGAAAGGGAGTTCAATAACGCATCCGAACGGCAAAGTTTTGTCTTGGAAGCTTTTTCATGGCCTACAGAAGTAAATAACTTTCCTAAAAAAATATGATTTAAGTTAATTTTTTGAGCCTAAACTTTTTTAAATAAGAGTGTGTCGGCATAAAGTTCGTTTAATGGTCCCAAAAAAAAGCTGAACCGAACCGGTACTATGGAGCTTGGGTTTTAATAGACCAATATGGTTGAAATGACTCTTGATCGTTTTGCGTGAAATTGTCATAAATTTAACAGCATTCGGATATCTATAAACTTATCTCTGCTTTGGGTGGTATTAGCGCTACCAATTATCAACTGGTTATCAATATTATGATACTTTAATATTACTGAATTAAATTTTTGTGTATTTTTGTAAATAAAGCACGATGTAAAAAAAAGTAACATACAATATTCGATATTCTTGTCCCTTAAAATATACAGCCAATTCCATATCCATAAAAACCTATTTTCGGACAAGATTTGTAGACTCACGCAATCGCAAAAGTGGATTTGGGGGACCCCCGGAAATCTTTAGTGATTTTTGAAAGTTCAGAAGTTTGGTTCGAAATGCAAAAGTTTATACGGAAATCTCTTGAGATTTATTTTTTAATACAGCCAAAGTAAGCCTCGCTCTCTGTGTTTTTCAGTGGTTTTTCAACATTTTTAGCTTATTAAAATAAATGGTGTAGTTTTCATTTCACAGTGTCTTACATAATTGCGTTAGGCACCTTAAAAAAAAAAGAAAAATACAAATGGGGTTTTTTGTTTTTACTAGAAATCGCCATAATTGTGTTGTTTTTTTTTTATTGAATTTTGTTTGTTTGTGTTTGTGGTTGTTGTTGTTTAAGTTGCAATTTGTTTTTCATTTATTATCGCTTTTGCTTTCGCTTACATGTCTAGGAAGTTTTTACATACTAAAAGAAAGTACAACTACATAGAATTTACGTTTATTTTTGTTTTTATGTTTTTGTTTTTTTTTAAATGTTTTGGATTTAAAATATTTACTCAGTATTATTATTATTATTATTTATATAACTATTATTATTATTATGGTGTTGCCTGAAGCAATGTTTACGGTTGTTGTTGTTTGTTTGTTTGTTTTTGTTTCTTGTGGTTGCAATTACAATTAAAAGTATTACCTTGTATAAAAATAATAATAATAATAATAATAGCATACAATAATAGTGTGGTTGTGTTTCCCTTACTCTCTCTCGCTACTAACTGGCTCTCTCTCTGTCTGTCTGTCTGTCTCATCGCTTCCACTTTGCATAGTTAAAATAACTAAATTGTAGTTTAAATTACAGGATAAGTTAATTTAATTTACGTACATTGAAAAATGTGTTTTTTTTTTTTTTGTTTCTTAAATTTTTGCAGGCTGGTTCAGCTGACCCGAAGTCGTTTGTCCAGCTCTGCTAAAGCGCGTGGTTCTGAAACGGCTTGAGCCTGAAGTAGAACAATCATATCATGCCCAATATGTTTGGGAAAGGGGTGGGGGGTGGGGAAGGGAGTGCAACCATGTGATCTTACTCCATTTGGTTGGGGCGGGGGGAGGGTTTACATTATGCGTATTACTAAACATATTTTGTAATTATTAGTATTATTATTGTTATTATTATTATTATTAATCGAATATGTACAGTTTTCTATTTAACACATGAGTTTTAGTTTGGATTCTTCCAGCCGGCGTCAGGCAAAGATTCAATCGATGGTTTATATGGTTTGTGTGTGTCGGGGGGCGATCTTGAAAAATAAGACCTAAATCGTTAAAATTAAGCGAATGAGAGAATTGCTAGAGCATCTCTACAGAAAGTCTTGAATCTAAGCATTTGCCGGCTGGGGCTGGCTATGGTACAAATTTTGAATTTCTATTTTCATATTTTCTTTTTTTTATGGATTTTTTTTTGTATACATTTTTTTTCATATTCACACCGAATATTTTTGTTTCGTTTATTTATGAAATTCTATATATATTCTATATAATTGGGTTGGTTGTTGTCTAGGCCGAGGTCTGCTTGCCCAGCTTGACCAGGCAGAGGGCACAACAGCATTGTGGAGGCGGCTGCAGCAGTTGACCCAGGGCTAGCATCAGGCCAAGGGATGTGCCACTGGGCAGATTAAGAGAGCAAACACGATGTTAGCTAGGCTCCGCGTCTCATCTGTTGATGGTAGAAGTAACGCCAGCTGCACCTGCCCCCGCATTAGTGGCATTTGCTCCTCCGCCATTATTATTATTATTATTATTCTGGCTGGTGGGCAGCACCACGCCTCCATTGTTAGCACTAGCTATCACCTGCTCAACGGTTAATGTTTTGCCCACTTCCTTGTTATTGATCAAGGAAGCTCCATCGTTGGCACTGACATTGTTGGCATTAGTGGAGACCAGTTGTCGGATGGTGGTCGATGTTCCACCACCGCCCGCATTACCGCCCGTGCTGTTCACCGTGGTGCCCAGGGGCAGGGTTCTGGTAAAGATGGCCGAATTATTGAGACGTCCACGCAACACTTGCTGCAAACCACCCGGTCCCAGCTGCATTTGCATTTGCCCAGAGTTGTTTTTCTGCAGCGGTTTCACATTCAACAGGCTGGTATAGAGCACTCGCTTGTCTCCACCCGCCTGCTGCTGGGCATTGGATGTGGTCACCGTCTTGAGCTTCTGATGCTGACCCAGCGCCGTTGTCTGCTGCTGCTGTTGCGGTTTGTTCAATACCACCGTGGTGGCACCCACTTGCTGCGGACCCTCTCCTCCTCCCGTTGTGCTGACAAAGTTTAGCTTGAGATTGGAGTTGGTCAGCTCCTTGTAGTGCAGCTTTTGGGCTCCTCCCGCCACGGCGGCTTGGAGTTCACTTGCTGTGGCTATGGTGAAATTGCCACCGCCACCTCCTGCTCCGCTGTTACTGCTGGTAAGGAATATTTTATTGGCCTGCTGGGGACCCGCCTGCGAGCTGATAATGGCCGTGGCCGGTTGCAGGCTGTAATTGTGATTCGCTGCTATGGCAGCCGAATTGGACTTTTGCTGCTGCTGCTGACCACTTGTAGCCTGCTGGTGCTGTTGCTGCTGACCTCCTGGCTGCAGATTGAGATCCGAGACGAGCAGGGGAAATGGTGACATTTTGATGACTTTGCTTAGCTTCTGCAATTGTTGTTGCTGTTGCAAGGCTTCAACAGAGTCCATTTGATCACCCGCATTGCCCACTGTGGTGGCTACCAGATCATCCTCTTGCTGTACCAGTTGTTGCAACTGTTGCTTGGTCAACTGAATCTGCTGATGTGGCTGTTGTTGTCCTCCCGTGGTTTGAGCCACCAACTTGCGTTGCGAGAATTTGCGATTAAGCAAGAGTTTGTTGATGTCTGGAATAGAAAGATAATCGAAAGGATTTATAAGTGATTGGGTTTTTAACATGGGAAGATAGTTAAGCTCTTGTTTTTCAAAACAAAACTGTATGAAATGAGTGATGTCAAAGCAATATGGGTGGAACTTTAATCCTATTATGAAGCTTATACCATTATATGTGGGTTCTATACTATAACTTTTACAATTTAAATCACAACTTAATTACACATGTATACAAGCTTTTTGGACAAGTGAAACAGGAGAAAGAGCAAACTTATACTGTCTAAATTTGTGTAAAGAAGAAGCAGAAGTAATTATTCCTTCACACTTTACATACGGAGCTGAGAAGTACAGTTGCGCTTAACCTTAATGTTAACCTAATTGGACCACATTTTACTTAGAACAGCTGAAGAAATATTGTTGCAACTTTTTTAAAGTTATTGTTCAGAAATGCTTGACGAGAAGTTTTTCATCTTTCTCAAAACAACAGCAACAACAAAGCTAATCGAGAAGTATGACCAACTCTCTGATAATGAAAAAATACCACGAAATTCAAGATTTTGTGTAATTTCCTAATAAATGTGGCCATACTAGACTAAGGTTTCACCTTGACCTTATAAGTTAACAGAAGTATCTACATAATAATTATCCCTTAACATCACTCAAAAATGAGAGTGGCTGTCTATGTTAAATCCTCTCTTCCAGGTTTTACGGCCACACTGCACATATTGTATAAAGCAGCTGCGAACATATGTTCCCCGAAAACGAAAGCAATTCAAAATCGAAAGCAGTTTTAGCACAGACCATAAATAATAGACTCACCAATTTGGCTGTCCCTCAATTTTGGCCGCTGTTAAGCGATAGTACGCATGTAGAGACTTTACGCAAAATTATAATACGCATAGGAAAACCCCGTGGTTAGAGCGGGACGGACATTGTCAAAAAATATCTCAGAGAGTGACAATAACAACGAACAGCTAACTAATTTCTCTGGTAAATGGTGTCGGCCGAGCAATCGTTGAGTCTATTATTCATGGTCTTTGGTTTCAGGAATCATACTATAGTTTTCAGACCCAAAACTTTAAAAAGCGTGTTGATGTTGAAAAACTGTTAATGTAGTAAATTTTCGGACACTAAGGTCTATAAATCAAGAAACAACATGGTTCAATAGTCCTCGGTTTTCCCCCGGACTGTGCCGAAGTTTTAATACACTTGCAATATAGATGTCAGATATTTATAAATTCAAAATCATTAAGAATCTGATTGTTGACTTTAAAATTTTAAAGTTTTCTCATTCAATGCCTCATTCCAGATGGCATAAAAATTTATTTCATCAGCATGCTTCATATAAATAAGACAGCTTTTCAAAAGCATTCAGCTTTCAGAGCTTTTCAAAAGTGTTTGTATTCATATGAAGGATTGTGCCAAAATAAGTTTTTATGTCATCTGGAAGAAGGCCTTAAGACATATTTTCCGACCGATTGGTTCTATAACAGCTATAGGATATAGTCATCAGATTTCGACCAAATTTTCTAGAACTGAACAAAAAAGTTTTTCTTACTAAGACCTATTTTCGGACCGAATGTACCTATGGCAGTTATAAGTTAAATCAACCGATCCGATCGGGCAGTAAATCGAAGACTCTGTGAAACATTTTAATTTTTGTTTTCACTTTCGAACAAATTTTGCGATTTAAAAAAAGTTTTAGACCATATTTTGACTTAAAATCGCAAAATTTGTGCGAAAGTGTAAATGGGAGGTAATGGTTCCGTCTAGAAAAAATTAGGCAATGACTAATTTCAAGTATTTGAAATCTAGCAGTTTGGATTAAAGGTGAATTGAATAAGGTTTTTTGTTCGGGAACCGATATTAATATTTTTTGAGAACCGAAATAAGTTATAATTGGAACCGAAAAGGTAGGATATATATATAAGCGTTATCTTTCTTATTTGTGATGATTACGAATATATGATTTTTTTTAATTTTTTATTATTACGAATACATATTTTAACTAACAAGATTCAAACCACTGGGAAATAAGGATTGGTTTGGTTTATAAAGATTTAAAACCATCGGTTCGGTATATATCGGGGTATTTGTAGCTAACCGTTCGAATTTAATTAAACTTGGAGGTTTGGAGACAGTACCATAGAAAAAACTAATGTTTTCCACACTTGAACTTGTTTTCGGATGGAAAAAAGTCATCAAAATCGGACGGTTTCGAAAATGTGATAAAACTGAGGGGGCGAAATATGGACGGACATGACTATATCAACTCAGCTCGTCATGCCGATCAAGGAAGATGCTTTCTTCATTGGGTCTTGACCTTAACATATTCAGGCCTGTTCTCGTTTCCGAATTCGATCGATTGGTATATTGGTAAAGGTTCTTATTTTCAAGAATTGATTAGAGAAATCGGTTAATAAATTTTGCCATAAAGACAGTCGATTGAAGATAAATGGAAATATGAAATTATTCGTCGAATAATACCAATGGTTATGGGGAACTGAAACATTTTCCAATTGCGATTCCGCCTGATTAGATCGAAATCGAAAACGGGAACAGCTCCGATTTACTTTTTGTATGGATGGATTGAAATGATATTAACCAAAGGATTCTGATAATCTTAATAAAATGTGGAATCGGTTTAAACCTGTTTTTTGGTGTACGTGTGTTATGTATGTCAGTTGTTTAATCAGAAACGAGATAAAAGATCATTTATCTAAAACGTAAAACAAAGTTTATTTCAGGAAGACATTTTCTCTTCCTTCTTTTTTGGTGGTTTGAACATTTTCAGCATTTTGAAAAACTTGAAAATTTAAATAAATTAAAAAAAAACGAGTCACTTCTTCACTTCTTCTTGATCTTTGTTAACCCAAAAAACAGAAAACTTAAAACTTTTCACTTGTCAAGGAAGGGGAAAATTCTTGAAAACTTCAAACTTCAGCCAGGGGTATCTCTCGAGTCTTGCTCTTACAACACACAACCTAGAGGGGAAGAAGCCCAAAATATAAAGAAAAGGAAATATATTTTATATTTACATAATAATATATTCCAAAGTAACACACACTCACCTGTATTCTCGGGTCCATTCAGTTGCCGCTTTTGGGTGGGCGCCCGGCTGGTCCACAGTATCTTGTTGCCCACTGCGGAGGATGAGTCCACTGTTGTTGTAGAGATCACAGCTGTGGTGGCCACTGCGGTATTTGTGCCGCTCACCTGACGCCACACTATGGGCTGTTGTTGGACCAACTGTTGCTGCTGCTGTTGTTGTTGCTGCTGCTGTGAGTTGTTGCGATTTGGCGTGGTCACTATGAGGGGCGTGCCAGTGGTGGTCTGCTGGTGCATACTATGCACGGCCAACTGCTGTCCACTGGCCGTGTTAATAATATTCACACTTGAACCCGCTGCCGTGGCTGCATCCTCATTCTGCAGCTTTACATTGGACAGAGTAATGACGGTATTGGGACCTATGGAAGCGGTAGTGTTGACTCCACCATTGCCACCGCCGCCGCTGGTAGCCTTCTGTATGGCATAGGTCACTTTCTGGCCCGTATGGGCGGTGGTCAACAGCTCACCACTGCTGGTGGTGTAGATCATGTGATTGCCAGTGGCGCCAGCGCCAGCATTGAGCGGTGTCAGGGAACGTGAAGTGGTGGCGGCAATTTCGCGCTGCATCTGAAAGAGCAGCTGCTGGGCGGGCTGAGGCTGGGATTGGCTTTGTGGCGTGGCCTGACGCTGCTGTACGGTGACATTGCGCAGCTGGGCCTGGGCCAGTTGATGCTGCAGCTGCTGCTGGGCGCTCAGTGTGGGCAGGGCAGGGGTGACGGCGGCAGGTAAGGGACTGCTGCCGGTGTGCGGAGTAATGGTCACAATATCACCCACAGCTGCTCCGCCGCTATATTCGGTGCGGGCTATTATTTGCGGTGCAATCTGATTGAGCAATTGAGTCACCGGCTGAGTCACTGGTAAGGTGGCTGCTGTCAGCGGTTTCTGACTGCTAATCTGGGCGGGTATATTGATAAGCTGGGGCTGGGCAGTCAACACTTGCTGCTGTATGGTGGTGGGAGCTGGTGGTGGTGGTGGTGCGGGCGCCACCACTTCTTGAGGCTCCTCCTTGACAGTAAGCGGCGTGGGAGTTGCTGGCGTTGCCTGTACCGTCTCCTGCTCTTCCTCCAGGGGCTCTGTTTTGTCCACCTCCAGCAGCTGCTGACTGAAGAACAGTTCCCTTTCCCTGAGGGAACTCTCTGTGGGACATACCGTAAAACTGGAGCTACCTATTAGAGTGGCATTTGCTAATCTTGCCTTGCGTTGGCGTCCAGCGCGCTTGGAGGCGGCTTCTCCAGCCATTTTGGGCTTGCAGTCGAGTAGTTGGTCCACATGCTCAACCACTTCATCCACGGCCGCTTCTCCATCCAGTATGCCATTCCAGAAACTGGTAGCTTGATTCAAAGCCTTGGGATCATCCATGGCGCACTCTTGCAGTATGTTGTCCAGCATATGCTCATCGGTATCGTCTGCATCATCGCCCAGCAGTTCATTGAGTGAATCGCCCACACTTAAATTAAATTCCAGAGCAGAACCCAAGCCTGAACCCGACAAATTGGGACTTTTACTGCTGCCACGTGCTTCATCCTGGGCATTGGCATAGGCTGTTTGCAGTAGCTGCACATCCGACTCGAGATCTGTGTACTTGAAGGCGCTGCTCAGGAAATATGGAGAATCATTTGGCGTTGTCTCTTCCCGCTTGCCCAGTCGATTCAGTTCCACACTAATGGGCGTATCTTGCGCCCAGTCCACCGTGCTGGACAAATGCTTGCCCAAATCTTCGTCCACCTCATCTGTGGGCGTCTTGGGTCGGAAGTGCAACCAATCGCGTCGTATTTCCGACAGCAATTCGTTACAAATCTCCAGACGTTGACTCGAGGTGGGCGATAGACCACCCAAATAGTCCACTTCCTCGCTGGGAGCATCAATGTACAGATCACGATTTCTGGACTGCATTTGGCTGTTGCGCAGATTTCGCAAACGAATCACATCGGGCAGCTGATTGAGGTCCGAGTCGGCCTGCTCCTCAGCTACCAGCTGCTCCCTTTGCTGCTGCTGCTGCTGCTGAGCCTCCAGTTCCTTTTTGACGGCCGTGTGTCGTATGATGTTGCTCAGCTGGGCAAGATTTACATCATCCTCGGCCTCATCATCATCCATGGGAACTGTTGGCTCGGTTGGTGGCAGCTTCAAGGAGGCCGTACGTATGCTGCTCAATGGCTCATTGGAGTCATCGGCATCGATTAGCTCACGCTTAATGGTTTTGGCCACTTCCTCCGGATCCAGAGAGCAAATGGTAGCTGCTCCCGCCGCAACGGCAGCTGCTGCTGTTTGAGCGGCTCGAGCGGCTGCCGCTGCGGCCGAGGTGGAGGCCACGGGTTGGTCCTCCTCGTGCGTAGATGCCTCCGTCTGCTGCTGTTGCTGCTCCTGCTGCTGCTCCTCGGTCTCCAGCTTTATCACATTGAATTTTTCGCTAATGCTAACATCCTTATTCATATTACTATTACTACTATTGTTGTTGTTGTTGTTATTCAACACGGTGTTGTTGTTGTTGTGGGAACGGTGGTGGTGGTGGTTGTGTTGCGGATGCTTATGATTAACCCTAGGCTCCGTCTCCGCCTCACTCAACTCCTTCTCTTTCTCCTCCAGCTTGATCTGCTGTTGCTGCTGCTGTTCCATGGTTTCCACCGCCAAGGCCAAAGCCAGTCGTTGCAGATAGGCCCTAGGCAAAGGTCTCAAAGGCGAACTATCCTGATCGCCTGCTCCACTCTTCTGTCGCTTGGCCGCATTCATTTCTCTCAGCTGTTGCTTTTTACGTCGCAGGCGTCGCCGTTTCAGGCGTAGATCATAAGCACTCTGGCCGGAGCACAACGTTACCGCTGAGCTGTATAGGTTCAAACGTGACACATTCTCATCCTCAGTGACCAGCTCCTCCTCCTCCTGCTCCTCAACCATTTCGTCTTCGGGCTCTTTCGGTTGGACTGCTGCTTTTGGTTTCTCCAATTCCGTTGCAGTTTCCACTTTGATCAACTCGTTTGGGGGCATATTTAGGTGGTTACTTTCATCCGCAGGCTTGGGCAACAGATCCACCACAGTGGGCGGAGAACTTGGCTCACGCTCACGCTCCTGTTTCACTTTGTGCTCCGCTTGAGAACCCGCCACCACGCTCTCCATTACGGTATAGTCCAGCTGTGACCAGAAATCATCGAAATTCGTTGAGGCCCGATCCAGCAGAACACGTCCGCCACGACCCAGACGACGACGAGCAAAGCCAATGCAACGCGGCCTGGGGAGAGATTAAGATAAGCGTAAGGATTTGTGCTAAAAACCCTAAGAATTCACTCCAACTTACCTGGGATAATTGAGTGAGGTGAGCGTGTAACGATATTTGGCCTCTCGCAGCTCCTCCGTCTGTTCATCGGGTGAGTCCCAGGGCCAGCGTCCCTCTTGATGGCGCGTCTAAGCGAAGCACATAAAGAAAAAGGGCATGGATTAATGATGCTGTGGTTCTAGTGGTTACATTTAACTTACTCGCAGGTAGTTGGAGCTTGGCTTGCGCCTAAATGCAAACGGCGCCTCATCCTCACTCTCGGAGCCCAGCTTATTGCCATTGGTGGCTGCTCCTCCGCCCAGATAATCCTCCTCCTCGCTATCCACATTCGATTCGAGGCCAGCCGCCGGCGAGGCGCTCTGACGATGCAGATGATGCAAATGGGATAGATGATGGGCAGGTGAGACACCCGATCCGGACGTAGACTGTACGGCCAGACCAGGCAAATACTGTTGCTGTTGTTGTGGTTGCTGCTGCTGCTGCTGTTGATGCGGCTGCTGGTGGTGGTGGTGGTGTGTGTGTGACTGGTGGTGTGTCTGCTGCTGTTTGTCGCGTGGCGATTTGTGTTTACGCTTCCTATACGTCCGCTTCTCCTTGCGACTGCTGCTGCCATTGCCGCTGGCATCTGTAAATAAATATAGAGAGTGATTGATTAGCTGATGCGTTGTTGGTGCTCAGCATTCGCGGCTTACCCATTGTCAGATTCGACGTGTTCAGGTACTGCGACGATGCTGGCGCATATACGCCCGTACTGCCCGCTGCTCCTGTGGCTAGCAAGCCCGTGGATAAAATGCCACTACTGGCTGCTGACAGTAGGACACTTGTTGCCGTGGTACCAGCTATCGCCACCGCTGCTGCGCCTTGTGAGTATTGATTCGTATACAATGGATTATACGCGGGTCTGTAAAATGGAATTGAGAAAGAGTAATTAGAAGAGAATGTAGATTATATTTATTTAAGGAGCACCCACCTCGAGTTCTTATATTGAGCATTCAGCTCGGAGTAAACAGCACCATTAAAGTCACGCATTTCCACACGCTTCTCAAAGATGTTCACCGTCGTCTTCAAATGATCACGTTTGGTTTCCTCGCGTCGCCTGACCATTTCCAGAATTGTTGTGGCACGCTGCAGATCACGGCTAGTTTGTGGAGAGAAGAGGAGGGTAACAACAAGTTGATTTTAAATTTTGTTTGAGTATAGTTTTGAGTTTGAACCAGGGATTAATCCCGAAATGAATATCGGTTCCGGTACCGGTTCCGGTACGTACCGAAATAAAAACATCGGTTAAAGGTTCTTTTTCGATTTTCAAGTAATTTCGGTTTCGGTTTCGATACGGTACCGGTACAAGGATAATGTTTTTTACTGTTTCACAATATCCAAAAAAAAAAATGGATGTATTAACTTTTAAAAAAAAATGTTTTTAAGACTATGCCAAATAAAATAACGTTTTTTAAAATTTACCGATTTCTATCCGTTTTTATTTTTGGATAAACAATTTCGCTAAACGTTTCTGTATATTTTATATAAAATTTTTTTAAAATCAGAAAAATATTTCTTAATTATGGTTCGAAATAATCGGTCCCTAAGTCCTGCCATAAAAAGAGATATTATGTTAATTGGATAGATTTAAACCCATACTATAAGACTAGTTTTCAATATAGCCCATAAGACGCTGGTAAAATCAGCTCAAAAAACGCTTTACAACATTTGGAAACCAAAAATCTGCACGAGCTTTTATTTGCATTACATTTTTCTAAATATTAAAACGATATTTTCTTCAAATAGGAAATAAAATTTCTAAACTTTCAAGCGAAATTTGATTTAACTCAAGAAACTTAATTTCTAAAATTTATATTACCATTTTTCCAACATTTCTATATTAAAGGGAGGATTTTACTAAGACTAAGAAATCCCTTAAAAATTAAACGGAAAAGTTTTTCCGACTTTTAAGACATTTTTTCCAATATCGTTTATATCTTAAAAAATAATTTGATCCTGGTTTTCTCTAAAGGCCGAATTTCTGAAAAGTCCGATTTTTTTTCTGAGTGTATACGTTGCTATTTTATTTATATTTCAAATAATCATAAATCAATAAATTTAAATAATAAAAAACCGAAACAGTACCGGTATTAGCGTTTCGGTAGAGTTCCGGTTTTTTCGGTTTCAATTATAACGGTTAACGGTTTTCGGTTCTCAAAAAATGTTTAATATCGGTTCCGGTTTTGATACCGGTACGTGGCTTGAAACGGTTTATTTCGGTTAACGGTTCCGATTTCGGTTCCGGTATTATTCCCTGGTTTGAACATAATTTTCCACATTTTAGTCTCAATTTTGAACGGTAGATGGCGCCTTAGTACCGAACACTTATTGCTGGGTTTACATTGTATCATAAAATGACAAATGACTTGTCTTGAAAATGACTCAAAAGGACACAAAACGAGGCAATCTAAACCTAGCCTTAGTACTCGCAGTGAACAAGAATCGCTTAACAAGTCACTGAATAAAAAAGATTGATTGAAGAACATGTTCACTTGTTCAGTAAACAACTCATCTTTGTTCACTCACTCATGAACAACACAACTTTACTATAGTAAAATTCCTTCTGAAAGATATTCGGCCTTATTTCGAATTCCGTGAAGTTTCATACAAAATTAGTGAAAAGAAGAAGCAAAAGGATTGATTCCTTCACCCTTTACATTGTGCCCATACGGAGCTGAGAAGTACTGTTGCCCTTAACAGCACATGAATGGAACCCATGTTAAGCCTGCGAATTTGATTTTACTTTGAACGAGAAGGTAAATCTTATTTCGTTTGTGTGAAAGTTTTAATACAATCGTAAATGCTCGTTTTAACCAGAGATTGAATTATTCAATAAAAATACCAAAAATCTACAAATTTGACTAACGAAATTCAAGGTTTGGTGTAATTTCTTAATAAATGTGGTCATACTAGTCTCATGTTCCATATTTACGTAATATATGCTGAAATAAGCTCAACTACTTACTTCGCAGGTCCGTATTGGACTTTAAGGTCAAAAACTCCCTATCTCAAGCTAGGCTTATTCCTTGAGCTCAGAACTTTTATGTTAATTTTGGCCGAACAATACTTTTTCCGGGCTTCAGAAGGTAAGATATGCCAATAACCCATTTCAGACCTCGAATCTAACTTGATAGCTACATCATATTCTTTCCTATTTTATTGAAAGTAGCCATGTAGGATTCCCTTAGGTCCGCTCTGGAAGTTTTTATACCACCTTGTTCTTAAATCTGATCGATAAATTTTGGTCCTTCAAAGATAAAGCAAACTAAAATAAAACTATCTGATCTGGGATTGACGGTCTTGGTCTTTTTTAAGTTTAGGTCGCTTTTTCGGATTCCTTAAGGCCTTTACTTAAAGACTACATCTTTTCCGAGCATTCAAAGGTGCGGCAAACCAAAAAAAAAAGCCGATAAACCATTTTGGACCTCGATTCAACGTGCATATATCCAGAGGTCGGACGGATACGACCTATTTAGCCTTCGATATCTTCGTGGTGTGAGATAGTAAACATCGCCTGTACCGTTATATACACTTTACCTCTATAGCTACGACAAAGATTCCCTAAAAACCCGTTTTTGAAAATTTTATACCATTTCGTCCCTAAATTTGGTCTGTCAGCATTAAAGCTTGTATTTTAAACCTGTAAATCAAAGCCTAGGTTAATGAGAGTGTCCATGTCGGATTGCTTGATCTCCGTACTTAAGGACTGCATCCAGGATGGACGTTAATATAATTTCAGGCCTTCCAAAGTACGTATCTCCGACAAATTTCAACTTATTGGTTTTTTTAAATCTGTACTTTATGATATGATCCCATACTTATTCCGTATATATATATTCCAAAAGTAATTTTTTCGAGGCTGTCAAAACCCCATTTCTAACATCGAATCGCCCGTATCTCCACCAAACCTCAACCTAGGTAAATGAAAGTTGCTTTGTCGGATACCTTGAACTCCATACTTTAAGATTACATCCTAAATTTACACTAATTCTAGACGGAAATAACTGTTTCTGGGCGTTCAAAGGTATGGCTACCGTTTATCCCGTCCCGCGCCCATCTCCAATTGAGACTGACTAAAAACTACTACACTTGGTTAAACTTTACAAAGAAGAAACTCCAACTACATATCTCTGCCATCTATTTCTCTGCAGGAATCCTGCAATTAATTGATAAACTTACCGCAGCTTAAGCATCTTCTCATAGGAGGCCTCATCATTTTTACGATTCTTACGGGTTTGCATCTTTTCGGTGCGCCGACGAAACGCCAAATATGGATTATTAGAACTGGCACCAGGTCGACTTTCCGTTTTTACTGTGAGTATCAGCGGATGTTGCTGTTGTGGGAGTGGAGGAGGAGGAGGAATTTACATGAGTTTCAAACATTGGACAGAGACTCTCGCTGATCCTACCATCTTGAGGCGTTTGTTTAGCCAATAATCGTATACCGAGATGCTTGTCTCATCATCCAGATTGAGCAGTGCTTTGGCCTCATTGAGCGTAACGACTGTTTGACCCGAGCTCTTTTCCAGCCTATCCATCATTTGTTCGAATTTGAGTTCGGTCAGCCCCAGGCGCAGTTGCTGGCTCAGCCATTCCTCGTCGGCGCTGTCCATATCATAATCGGGCACCTCGGTGTCCAGGCCCAAAGCTAAAGAACAAAAAAGAAAGTTAAATGTGTGGAAAAAAGGTTTTGTTTTTGTATACGTACGTTGCATGTGAATCATCTGGCGTGGCATTTTATAATCTGGCGGATAGTAGGCATCATAGAAGGGCTGATCTGTTTGCAGAACCTCTGGAGTGGGTATGATGAGACCCGTGCAAATGGCTCGTTGCAAATGATGCTCCTGTGAAGAGAGAATGGAAGGAGAATTTTAATTAAAAAGGCTGTTTTCTTAGGCTTAGTAGGAAATGTGGGGAAACTTCACATAGAACAGATGTTCTTTCTTGGCACTATACCTGACGAGTAGACGGGAATTGATAATTGAATCCAACTTACTTATCAATTAGGTAACCGAATAGTCTCTAATACGAGGACCAGATGAGGCAAAACAACCGTCTTAAATATCCCAAGTGTTCTAGAAATCGTTTCCGACCCAATTCCCATACGATTTCGATCGTATTGGGGTCGAAGGCGATTTATGAAGCCATGGGATTATTAACTATTATTATCTTTTCCGGCAGGGATGGAAAAGATAACCTAAACCTGGGTATTCACAAGAAGAAGAAAAAGAAGAAGAGTCCTAACCATTATTTATACAAAAGCTGGATAGCTTATGTGAATACAGTGATATTAAGATAAGAGATGCGCGTGGGATAGGATTCCCGGGGGTTTCGAAAAAACAACTGGGGAATCGAAACGGGATTGAATTTAAAATTTGGCGTCGGAATCCGAACGGAATAGACGTTGGTCGGAATCGGAACGGGATTAATGCTTGATCCCGATATTTTGACGGGACACGAAAAAAAACCCGGGATTGGGTCGGCATAGATAAGGATCAGGATAGACTTGGGTCAGGATCGGGACGAATTTAAAAATGTGGTGTCGGATCGGGACGGTCGATATACTAAGGGGGTGAAGTTCAAATTTAGTGTCGAAATCGGACCGGAATTAATGCTTGATCCCGATATTTTAGCGGGTCGCAAAAAAAAACTGCGGGATTAGGTCGGCATATACTAGGGTCCGGATAGACTAGGGTTCGGGATCGGGACGAATTTTAAAATGTGGGATCGGTTCGGGACGGGTAGATTTATACTAGGGTTGGGATCGATACGGAACTAAATAAAAAATTTGGCGTAGGTGTCGGAACGGGATAGACGTAGGTCGGAATCGGAACGTGATTAATGCTTTATCCCGTTTTTTTGGCGGGTCGCGAAAAAACTCCGAGTTTCGGTTGGCATAGACTAAGTTCGGTATCGAAACGAAATATATGTAAATGTATATAAATGTGGGATCGGATCGGGACGGGTCGGTAAATACTAGGGTTGAGATCGAGGCGTGATTGAATTTTAAGTTTGCCGTCGGAATCCGAACGGGATTAATGCTTGATCCCGATATTTTGGCGGACCGCAAAAAAAACCGGGGGATTGGTTCGGCAGAGACTTGGGTCGGGATCGGGACGAATTTAAAAATGTGGGATCGGTTCGGGACGGGTAGAGATATACTAGGGTTGGGATCGAGACGCATTAATGCATTTTTCTACGAACATTTTCCTACGGTTCCCGAAATATCGGGACGGAATTGAACTATAAATTCGGGGTGAGCATCGGGACAGGATTGATTTTTAAATCTGCCGGATCAGAACGGTATCCAATTTTCTTTCCCTCGCCCATCTCTAATAAAGATGGGAAAACACGACCAAATGCAGAATATACCGAATAATGTGCTTTATTGTGATAAAGAACTCACTAAATTCCATCTACAACATTCGAAGAAAGAACCACCAAATCTCGTTGTTATAACATATTATGACTAACTCACTATTTTGGGAAATACTTCAACCATTACAATACTCCATTCTATTCTATCGGTAAGCCCAATGGGACACTAAAGGCGGCCGGCCAACTCTATGTTCGCAGAATACTAATTAGTATGCAAAATATTTTTATTAAATAAATTTCTGGGAAATTTCTCCATATTATTCCAATTAAAAGTTGGAATGAATCACCCTGAATATGTGAGTTGCGGTGTCTTCTATCAATCGTTTCATTTTGATTTAGTTTATACAACAATAAGGATTGTGCCGGATTTTTGTGGTTTGGCACCTGTGGGCACGTTCTGATATCGATTTCTGGGAAACATTTTTACAGAAAAAAGCCCGCGCCACCTCCACTGACAACTGAATAACAGTGCAGATATATCATTCAGTGGATCGCACAAGTTTTTGAGCCACAGTTTTGGTTCACAACATGGTTTTTAAGGCTGACCGAAAACACGATTTCAGTCAAACATAAAATATTCATTTTAGTTCATTTTTGAAATTGAATTTAAATGCAGGCGCCGTATATAAGCTTTGATGGTCAGGGATACAATTCCCAGCCACCAGATCAACGGAAACGGAATCTTGGATCGTCTATCTCTCTACAATCGTTTAATAACGATCTAGAGGATATGAATGGACTAAGGTAAAGGAAAACGATCAACACAATCAATAAAATACTAGCAGAATGCAATCTAAAGCTTCCAAGAAAGGAATACAGACTGATGGCAGCTATTAAGAGAACAGAAGACAATTGCATTAAATCGTGTCACGGTGTGTCACGACGTAGTCGTGAAAAAACACAGCCTTTCGTGCGTGTGCATCCGTGATTCGTGCTTGTTAAAGATATGCCTCGTGAATATAAGTCGTGCAGTATTCACGAACTTAGAGGTGCGCGCGTGACGTGAATTTAAACGTGTCTCGGAGTGTCACGACGTTTCACGATATGATCGTGAGAAAACACAGAATTTCGTGCGTGTTTAAAATATACCTCGTGAATAGAAGTCATGCTGAATTCACGAACTTTTGTATTGTAGTTGATTAATAATATTATTCCTTGAACTGATTTGCTTTTGATTTCGTGAATCCGCTGCTCGCTGCTGCTCCATATAAGAGGCGCAGTGTGGCCATGACACCTACGATAGAACTAAGGTCTCTCCACGCAAAAATTCGGGAGTGGTTGATCGTGCGTGATCGTTTTGGCACCTCCATCTAAATCGTGCATGAATCGTGCGTGACGTAAATTGCTTAATGAATTGTGTGCGTGAATCCGGTTTTATTCGTGAATCGTGCGTTACGTGATGGAAAAATCGCTCACGCGCGCACCTCTATTTGGTGCCAAAATTTATGGGATCAATGGAACAACTTATCAGCAACTGTCCTGCCCTACATTTCTCTTCCCTTGAAGATTAGGATAGAAGTTCTTATAACATTCTTATAAATTGTGGCTATATTTCGGCCAAGATAGATCCATAGCGATACCATATATTCCCTTTTAAAATCAAGGCGGGAGGATAGTAAAAACTATCACATGTGTTCTACAAATCGCTTTCGGATCGTTGTCGAGTCGTAATCGATTTGTAGAACACCTGGGTATATATCTCAGATACTTCCCAGAGGTAGAGTGGAGAGGCATGGTCCAAGTATTTTGAGGCTCCTTCTTCTAAGAGCTAGACAGTGGCACAGAAGATGCTGTAATCTCTCCTTCTTTTTCTCACATCTGCAGCTACTAGGTGTGCTATATGCCTACTGATAAGGCAGTGACCCTTAAGGGTTCCAACCAGAAGTGAGATGTTTTCTCTAACTTGACGCAAAAGAATGTGAGTGGGAACCTAGTTCTAGGGCAAACCTTAAGGTTATACCATCTTTTCGAAGCAAGGCGCCCGGTTTCATTTCTTGAGAATAGTTTGTACGAGGCCAAGGGGCATTCCTATCGTGTTCTTCAACGGTAGAAGCTAAATAATAGTGCCCTGTCTAGACAGTTTGTCTGCTGAGTCGTTTTCCTCAATGTTGTAGTGTCCTGGCAACCCGACTAGTTGGATACGGAGACTTCAAGCAATCTCATTTAATGATCTACGGAAGTTCTGTGAGCGTCTGGGACTTATTAGTGTAGGAATCAAGCGCTTTTAGAGCTGTTTGACTATCTAAGTAAATCTATATCTTCCCTTCTTCGAACTAAGGGCCACCTGGATGGCTACCAATTCTGCTTGGTACACACTGCAGTGATCAGGGAAGTCTGGATGAGATTTCCAATTAAAGATCGGTGAAGAAAATTGCCTCTTCTACTTTCTCTTTGAGCATTCTTTAACTATGGTGCTTTTTCTGTTTTGTGTTGCTTGGAATTATCAACAGGTTCAAGCAACACACAAGCAAGGAGAGACCACTAAAATCTGAAGAAGGCAGCAAATCTCGCTGATGAGGAAATCGGGAGATTTCCGAAACAATACATGATCTCGAGCCGGCTAAACTCACTATTCTTTGAGTAGATATTGATGCCATTTGCTCTACTCTGGGGTAAGCTATCTCAGTTTGGAAGGTTTAAAGGTTGAGTATGCTTTAGTGTTCCTAGTTGCCTGCGTTTCAGGCTTCATATACTCCTAATCTAAGGGCTATATTGCTCGCTATCTGTTTAGATACGAAGTCAAGAGAAAAGTGAATAAAATATGGTGTTAAGCGACTCAGTTGGGGTGATTCGAGGGGCTTTAAAGTACACTTCAAAAGAAGATCAAGAAAATAAAAAAGCAAAAGTACAGGAACTTCTGCAAAACTAAGGTTACCGCATACCTAACCAGGCTTGGAGGATTAAGAGAAAATCTACCTGTTTCTGGAATACACCTGGCTTAAAGAAGATACCTGCGATACAGTAGACAGTCAGAGCTAACCAAATATTCTTTGAATCTAATCGAGGATAATTTAAAATTCTATAAAACTGATCTGATGATCGGTTATTTTGGAATTCTAACGCCTTCTCCTCTTCCTTTCTTATCTACTCACCGACTCTTCCTCCTTTTCCATGCCGCTGGGCATTTGCGGCACCGCACGATTTATGGCTGAATACTCGGGCAGATCGGGTAGCTCCTCGGCCAAGTAGATGGGCATCTGCTTGGACGGATCCAGATGGCGTGCTCGGAACGATAGCTTCGACATGTTGGATTTTGTGTGTAGTATGTGTGAGTGTGTGAGTGTATGGAACGTTTTGTTGATTTGTGGTTGGTTAAGTGGAATTCTTGCTGCTGCTTCTGCTGCTGCTGCTGCTGCTAGATGAGGCTTCTTAAGTAGCTATGGACCAATTGCTAATGGTTGTTGCTGCTCCTCCACAAACAACCAACGGCAGTAGGGATTGGGTCTTTGTGCGGCTACCTACGAGAATCGTACTCCGATTTCGTTTTCTGCTGTAGCCTATGGATGGAGGAGATATGCTAGACTTAAGCGTATGCAATGTGTGGTGGTGGCGGTGGTGCTGCTGCTCCTCCTCCTCCTGCTGCGGCTGGGCCTGTGCACCGGGGCTGCGGTGACTGTGGCTGTGGCTTTGCCAGCTGATGAACGCAGCCCCTGTGCCCGTTCCCTGGGAGTACGTACTGCTGCTGCTGCCTCTAAGTGGATTTATGGGTTTCGTTTGGATGGGGCTGACTGGATGTGAACGACGCCGCTGCTTCCAGGCCACCTGGGTAGCGATATAGGGCGTCTCCTCCTCCTCCTCCTCCTGGTGCTCCTCCTTGGGCGGCAACGGCTGTTTCAATTTCTGCTGTGCCTGATTGCTACTCCGGATTGCCGATAGCCACAAGATGACCAACGAGATGAGTTTTAGGCAATTACGACGACAACAACAACAATGCAGTGGTAGCAACAACAATAACGAATGCAGCAATTGTGTCGACGACATTTTTCACGTTGAAATCGAAAAAATTATGTGAATTGGCATAATTACGTTGATTCAGTTTCAACATTTCAAGTTCATCATCATTTTGCTTGAAAATTGAAAATGTTTGTTTTTGCAGTTTTCTCCGTTTCTCAGTTGCTGTTGTTGTTGTTGTTTTTGCTGTTAAGTGGCTGTTAATGCTGCTGCTTCTTCTTCTTGTTATCGCGGGCTGATAAAAATCTGCAAGAACAACAGCGCAAAAAAAAAAACTAGTAAGTAAACAACACACGCACACACACCCACACTAGCGCGCACACACACACGCGCGCGCTGCAAACTGCGCGGGAAAACTCAATTCGTTGTCTATTTCAATTTATAATCCATTGGTTATTCAACAAATGCTTCACTATTGAGGGCCCCATCTGTTTCTTGAATATTTGTTAAAATTATTAACCAAAAAAAGGCGGCATCGCTGCATAAACAAACACACACGCGGCGAGTCAAACTTCAAACAAATGCGGCGAATTTAGCACCCCGAAAAAAAACACACACACACATACACGAAGCGCAAAATACGACCAGAAAAAAAGTCGTCGTCGCAACTCTTCCCTCCTCTCCACCTCTCCTTGCTCTCATGTGGCGTTTTTGTTTTTTACTTTTATTTCAGGCATTCATCATGCTTGCACAATTTCATTAATTTTCCAACATTTCTGCGTGGTTTTTACTTCATTTGCCGCACATTTCACACACCTGCCAGCTAAATTTGGTTGATAATTCGCTGAGAAAATTTACACAAATTTCACGAATTTTGCGTATAGCGTGGTTTTTTCTGCTGGACAGCAATAATGGCGGCCGAAGAGCCGAACAGTCAACGACGCCGCAGAGTTTGAGGCCGCGATTTTAGCCATCCGCAACGGCGTTGCTTCATGCCCAGGCGGCTTCGTTGTGTCTAAAGAAAACACTTTTCATGCAAAATAATACTTTAAGTACGCTGAAGATTTATACAATTTTAAATTAAAATTATTAACCATTTTTTTGATATTTATGTATTATTAAATTTTAGCCATTTGGAGCACTAAGCACATTTTGTGCAACGCCGTCACTCGAGCATTTTACGCGGCCTCGCAGTCCGAATTTCTTGCCTCGACTCCGAAATTTCTTTCAATCCCACAAACAAGCAGAAAATCGATATAATTTTTTCACGCACATTTTTTTCTTTACACTTTTTTGTGACCCTGGCCCTGGCCAGTTTGGTGTGAAAATTGTGTGGTTTTCACTCGCTTTTCAATTGCCGCAACGTTTTTTGCTATATTTATGGCGATTTGCCAGCGCAAAATGTACAATTTTGTTTTTCAGTAGCGGACACGTTTTTACTTAATGGGCGGCCATCACGAATGAGATTTTTCGGAGTTGTGCCTTTGTCGCAATGGTGTGGAAATTATTTTGGCTTGATCAATTCGGCTTGTGTTTGATCATTTTGAATGCGGTTTTTGGGAGAAATTCGAGAATTTTATTAGTAACTGAATGCATACATTGGGAACATGGTCATTGAGCTGCATTTAATTAAAATTGCTTAATTTATGGTCAGGCAATGTTTTGGTTTCTTTTCTGCCATGACGTAGAACGTAACGAAAGTCGTAGAACGTAACGCAGACGTAGTAGAGGTGGGCGCGTGAGCGTGGTTTCTTTCATCGCGCACGCTAAAACTGCAACTCTATATAAATTTATTTAAATAAATACATTCCAGTAAAGAATAAATCAATAAGAAAAAAATAAGAATAAATCATTAATAAGAAAAACGTTGAATTCACCTTGTTTTCAATATTTTTTATAATAGTTAGATATTATTTAAGGAAGTTAAAAAATGCTTTCACTTGTTGCTGAGCTTTGTGGAATGTTAAGCACTTGCATGGAAAACTTTCTTAATTATGAATATAACAATACATTTTTCCAAAATTCCAGATATATTTTCCACAGAAATCTGAACGTAATTTCGAATTTATACATACTTTATACCCATATGTTCTAAAAATCGCTTTCGACTCCAAAAACGACCCGAATCGTATGGAAATAGGATCGTTTAGTCTTTTTCAGATTTTCATAGAACTCTATGCACATTTCTTTATTGTGTTAAAACTATTTCTTTTTAAATATTAAGACTTATTAGCCTTATTATATGATCACGCAAAAACGCACACAAATGACTTTTTGAAACATCAATTGCCAGAAAACTACAATCCCTATAATAAAATGCAATGTATCAAATGAAACTTAAAAAATCCGTCAGAAGATGTAATAAAAAATAATTATTTTTAGTCTTAAATCATCCTAACGTATTTTGCTAACTCATTTTTATTTTGTTAATTTTACTTCAATTAATTCGTTCATATTCAGGTTAACTAAATTTAACAAATCACGCATTAAACTCTGTGTTTCTCACGATCTCGTCACGACACACCGTGACACGTAACGCGCGCAACTCTTAAACGTAGCGCTAAGGGTAAGCATAGCCCTGAGCACTGCATCGCAAACATAACAGTTTGTTACTTTCAAAATCAAAATACAAAAAGAAGCGCGTAATAATTTTTCGGAATTGTATCACGTTGACGTGAACGTAACAAATAACGTAGAACGTAACTTAAGTCGTTACGCGCTAAGCGTGAGCTTGGCCTGTGCACTGCATCGCGAATCAGTTGCAATCAAATTCCGTATCAGTTGAAGCTGCCTCCAAGCAAATAAATTTCAAAAATAACAGCAATTTTAAATCAAGGCGCTAGTTACTTTCGATAGTGACTAAAAACCATCGATTGTTCAGTTAAGCGGTTACCATTCGATAGTTAACGATAGTGCGATCCTTGTCATTGCTCCCCGCCTTTAGTTCGTATATTAAGCGCAGTTCTAAATTGTTAATAAAGTCATAAAAAGTTAATGTAAAAGTTTAAAAATGATTTCACTTCAAAGACAAATGTCTGCAGTATTGTTGGTTTATCGAGGACGCGTTTTTTGTTGTTGTGTTCATGTTTAAGCAAACTTGGCTTCGCCGCAAGAGCGCAGCCAGGTATGGGCAGGCGGTGGCAGTTTTTTTTGTGTATTTTTGTTATTGTGAAAGCATAAAATAAATATACATTATTTGAATAATAATGTTTAAATGGATATAAATGGATAACTATTAAAAGGGATTTCATCATGATTAAACGGTAAGTAAAATCTCTTTTATTCTTTTTAAGGCCAAAATAACGGCCAAAATACACATGTTAACCTAATTCAATAAATTCAAAAACTTGGCCAGCAGACATGGTTAAACAAGTCTCCACTTGGCGTCTATGTGTGGCGTTATCCTTCTGTATACATACATAAGGGTATTTCTACCAGGACTTAAATTTTTTAAAGTCAAATCGAAAAATTATAGATAAAATAGGTTAAATATTTACCTTTAAGACTTCACTAAAAAAAACAGCTGAAAATAAAGAAAATGTATGTTGATTTCAAACTTTGATTAAAGTACGAACGACATTTTAAACAGCCATAACTTCTTTACTAAAGCGAACTGTCCAAACTGTTGTACCCTGATCGAAAGTACCCTCCAAACGCTTTGTATCAAGTTAATCTTCGTCATATCGGAGTGAAATTGATATGAAAAAATATGGAAATGACTGCCATTTCATATCAATTTTTTTCTCTGTATATGTTTATGAGAAGGATATATCACTTAGATCGCCAGCAATGAGCTGGAAATGCCCGGATCTGGAAATCGAGAAGATTTGTATACGTTAGTGATATTGCTTTACACCTTTTTATGCTGATGACCGAAATCGTCGTCGAAGCCTTCCTTTTTTACAACGCAAAATAAGTTGGTGGAGGGCATCTTCTTTCCAGTACACACTGATAGCCTTAGATTATTCTACAATAATTGGGGCTAGACAGAAACTTTGTGGAGACTAGGACCATCCGGTGGGCTTGATAAACCCTAAGAGTTGTCTGAGATATATCACCGCCATCTCAAAAATATCAGCTGGGTAGTACGAGTCAAGGAATTCGTGGGCTTAGTAGGGTGCTCGAACAGAAAAAGTGTGAATCAGACTCCACCAGGTTGGAATTAATACTGGTGCGGCGGTCACTTAAAGCTTCAATTTAATACTTCACATATTGTCATTGTCTCAATCAGGCGCTAAATCTCGCCCACTTAGCGAAAGCTCTGAATTCACAAATTTACGTTTCCGCCTCACCATGTATAATTCCATCATGGACTTTTCTGTTATCATTTTGACATTTTTAGAGTAGTTTTTTGCCGAGATACGTCTTGTTAAATGAGACTGTACGCTACCATAGGCATACCAACAGTTTTCTGCAAAAGTCGCATGGGTTCCCATCAGCCAGTGATCATTATGGCATTTTTTGTGTAGCTTTTTCCTAAGATATGTCTTGTTAAATAAGAATGTACGTTACCATAGGCATACCAAAAGTTTTCTGCAAAAGTCGCATAGGTTCCCATCAGCCAGTGATCATTTTGCCTTTTTTTGAGTAGCTTTTTGCTAGGATAAGTCTTGTTTAATGAGACTGTACGTTACCATAGGCATACCGACAGTTTTCTTATCGAAAACCCCTGCCCCTGAAACCCAAATAATTTGTATAAACCAAACAAATAAACGAAGCCATATTCAATTTAATATATATTTTATTCCAAAAATAAACCGATTTTTGTTTAAAAAATAGTGTGAATACTTTTGACTCGATTTTTTTTTATTATAATTATAATTTAATTTATTTTAATAATATTTGAGAGGTACAGTAATTGAATTTCATTAAGTTGGTATTTATGTGTATGTATGATGGTGCTGACATAGTGTGTTCGCGTGTGTGTGTGTGTGTCTGTGTTTACTTCTTTCGACTTTCTAAAACCGATACGTTAACAATATTCCGTATGTATTTTGAGTAATGTTTAAGCTATAGCGAGTATTTGTATATGTTTACATTCATAATGTTGAATACTTCTTGAGAAAATGTTTATATATTTATATGTATGTATATATAGCCAAAGCGAAATGGAAGCACCTTTTTGGTATTAAAATATGATGGAAAAATTAAGCTCTCATAAAGCAGTTAGAAGCTGTCCTGCTTGAAGAGGGTTGGTGGCTGTGGCTGCTCTTCCTTCCAGCGTTGTTTTCGATTCTGATTCCTTTGATGTGGACGCCGCATAGACGTACACAAATTACACGTGGTTGTGGCTGCTGCCTGTGTCCTTTATTGGGACAGGACAAAGTCCCTTCTCACATTACAGTTGCACGGTAATGCACGCGCGCAGTCCGCCCACAAATGCTGCGGACACTAGCTGCAGCTTAGACAGCTGAGCTGAGCAAGTGTGGAGCGGGTGTCGCGGCATTGCGGGCCACACTGCCATGGTTGCGATGGCGTACATGATGAAAAAATTTAAGTCAGACAGTGGTGTCGTATGTGAAAAAGCACTCACGCAAGCAAGCAAGAGACGACGCAGGAGATGTAGAAGAAGATGAGCAGGGCAAACAGGCCAGGCAGCTGCCGGAGAGCTTTGCCGCCCTTGAACACAAAGGGTGAGAAAGCTTTCGCGCAGGCTCCTGCGCCTGCCCAGCGGTTACACTTTTGAAAGGGGGAAGGGTCGGGTGGTGGTGAGTTGAAGGGATGGGGGTGAAAATTATATAAAACTAAAGCAATATTATTGAATATTTTGAATTGAACGAAAAGCTGCGCGCTCAGGTTTGGGCTTTATACTCAACTGAAGGAGTTTAAGCAAAAGGAAATGTTGGTTTTGTTTTTCCTTTCTATTTTTTTGTTTGGATTCTTTTTTCTGTTTTTTTTTTTTGCAATATTCAACAACCAATACCAATATATTCTGTAAAATAGCCTTAATTTGCTATTTCCTTGGTAAAGTCTTTGATTATTAATTTAGTGCTTTTTGTATTGTGAGGAATCTATGGTTTATGGTCTATGCGAAAGGCCCTTCAAAAGGCTGCGGAACGAATTTGATTTCTTTGTTTTTTTTTTTTTTTTTCTTGATTAAAAACGCGCCTATGCTTAGTAAAAATTTACGACTTATGACAGTTTGGAGTTAGTTTTTGAACTGATTGTGGGAGTGTATTGCATTCTATCTAAGTATTTTTCGGGGATATGCACTTGACATTGTTTAACACACACAGATTTCCCAATAAAGCTTAAACTAAGTCGGGATTTACATGATGAAGCAAACTTCATGCAGTTTTTGCAAAAGCTTTTGTTTGTAGGTAAGAGGGCTAGTGGTGTAGCTTACCCCTCTACACCTCTTTCCTTCAAGCGAAAGCTTTTTGAGAAACTTCATGAAGTTTGCTTCATTGTGTAAATGCGGTCTAAGTCGGGATTTACACGATGAAGCAAACTTCATGATGTTTTTGAAAAAGCTCTTGCTTGTAGGAATAAGGGCGTAGAGGGGCAAGCCACCCCACCACACCTCTTTCATATAAGCGAGACCTTTTTGGGAAACTTCATGGAGTTTGCTTCATTGTTTAAATGCGGTCTAAGTATATTTGAAGTCTAACGGTAACGAGATTTGAACGAAAATTCTATTTGAAACACATCTATAAAAAGTACCGAATTTTCCGGATATGTTATCTACCAATTATCTTAAAAGGGGTCAATAAAAACTCAATTCAATTCAAAAAACAAACTTGAAATAAGAATTTTGTTCTCAGATTTGAATATTTTGGACTTAGAGAGCTTTTGAGATCGTTTGTACTTGAATATTCCCTGTTTAACCCTGGAAGGTCATAGTTCGTCTATTCGACTATCGAAATGCATGTACATCAGGGTCAATATTTTATGGCATAGAATCTTTCTGTATGCGCTTCAAGGAATACATTTAGACTACTTTTATTAACATACGTTGAAATTTGTGGAAATGCAAGCTAAATACTTAGTTTTTGGCCTTTTTTTTCCTGGATAGCCATTCCATTGGCTTGTAAAAAGTAGTTTTCGTTCAGATTTAAGTAGTAAGGGTTGTTATCTTTAAATATGAACCTATACTGAAATTAGAGGTGCGTGAGTAAGCTCTTTTTCCTTCACGTAACGCACGATTCACAAAATTAAAGTCTCTTGATGCACGATTCATGCACACAAATTTATTTAGCGTTTCGCGTCACGCACGATTTGTGCACGATCATATGTAATAGACAATCAAGTACAAAAGATAATCAGAAAAGCAATATCGTACAACCGTCAGTGTCAGAATATAACAGTCCATTATTACTTGTTCCTTGTTCTCACGATCAGGAAGTGATCGGATCGTTGACCAGGATGGAAATTTTTCCGAGAAATGGTTTAACATGGGATTTACAATTTTTTTGGAAGTCATAAAAACTTTGTTTTTGGTCAGATATAAGAAAATCTATAATCTTTATAATCTATATCCTCCTATATATATATTCTATCGATTAAATAAGTTTAATCATGCTATTGCAAGGGTATTAGAATTTCGGTACAGTCAAATTTAGCTCTTCCTTTTCGTTTTTTTTTTATTTTGAAATTTTTTTCACGTTTTCTCATGTCGACTGCTGCACCCCTTGGACGGGTGGTGGGCTGCTATTTTGCACTTTTTGTAGTGTTTACCAACACTGGAATTATGCAGGTCAGTTGTGAAAATTCCGAATCCTACAAGAGGGTTCGTGAATATCCTTATTGTTAAACCGTTGCAGTTTATAACTTCCACGAATGCCTTCTAGCACTTTGTTATCTGATGCCTATTTGAGACAATTTCTATTCTGAGTGTATCTAAACGTACAAGTGCATATCTCCTATGAAAAGTGTAGTGTTATTTGGTGTATTTTTGTCTATATTTTGTTAAACTACATAAAAATGTGTGTGTTTTTTTTAAGAAGAGGTCTATGTTAGTTTGGATTTAATTCAAGTTGAAGAAAGTTAGTAAAAAGATTGTTAGTAGATAGAGAGAGAGAGAGAGAGAGAGCAGGGTAAACAGATAGAAAGGTAGATAGAGAGAGAGAGAGAGAGCGATGTTGATCTACAAAAAGTACTAAACTAAAATTATAATTCTGTTTTGCACTACAAATCAGTGTTCTTTTCTTTTTTTTTTTAAGGTGTTTAAATTTGGTTCATTGCTTTGTTTTGTTGTATTTTGGTTGCATAACGCTTTAACTTTCAATCAAATACTGGTTATAAGAATATTGTCAACATTCACAAACCCAAAATCGGTTAGACATAGTTTTTATGTTTATATATATATATAGATATGTATGTTATTTAGTCAAACAAACCAACATACCACGAAAGCAGAAACAATACATCAACTTAAAACTCGTAATTGAACTATACAAAAACCAAATGATATATATCAAAAAACATAGCGTTAGGAGCGTGTGAAGGAGTGTGTGTGTGTGTGTGTGTGTGTAAGGCCGGCATTACCACAGTGCTTAACTGTACTTCTTTTTGGAACTTACCTGCAGTAAGGGGTAGGGTGGAGGAGTTTAAAAGCTATAGATCATGCTCCAAATTGTTGGACGGAGATGGATTTTTTTGTTGTTGTTGGTTTTAGTAGAATGCAAGTAACTAAAGGTAAATGTAACTGGGTGCAGTGTTAGTTTCAAGTGTGTAGGAAGAGTGAATTTGAGTTAGAAGAAAAGTTTGAATTAGACTTAAAAATGATTTATTATTAGCCAATTTTCTATTACATAAAATGAAAATGCTTAAAATCAGAATTCGGCTTATTCTTGCGTTTTAAAACTATCACTAGCATGAATGAAAATTTGGAGTTATAGTGAGTAGAGTAAGGGGGGAGGGGGGTAGTTGACTTACTAACTAATTATCACTGGTTGAACATAAACCAAGGTTTTTTTTTTTGTATGAAATGATTTCGATATCTTTTTACAAGTTGGTTTTTTTTTTTTTTTGGTTTTTTTGACTATGAAGCTAAACTACAATAAGTAACTATAAATCGATAAGTTCAAAGGTCAATTTTGTGATATGATTGATTGAAGAACCAAGCTTAATGACTAGAATTTTGAATACAAAAATGTAACTAATAACAAATAACGTTATGCGTATGAAGTAGTTGTAAGTAAGAGTTAGTAGCTGACTTTGGAATAAACATGAGTGAGCAAATTTTCTATTTTTCGATCAGTTTTGCAATACTTTTCTTTTTTAGGGGGGAGTTGGGGACCATTGATATTTATGTACATGTTACGTTATTCCAAGTTTACATATGGATTTTAGTTTGGTTTTCTTTTTTTTCTTTATAAATGTAAGTAACAAAAACAAAATATATATATAACTACAAGTCCTACTTAAGCGCTACATGCTTTAGCTTTAGCTTTCAAACGACATGCATTTCTTATAGCTTTCATATCTCAAAGAAAACGTTGTTGTGTGCATTATTGAAAGCTCGCTGTGTAACTGTGTGAGAGATAGTGTGTGTGTGTGTCAGTGTGTTTGTGTGAGGGTCTTCTTTCTGTAGAAGCCTTCAGTAACGATCCTTGAGCATAAAACTTGGTGCCTTTCAATCTACTCAAAGCTTTTGTTAGAACCGAAATCAAGTTAGCTACAAAATTATACAAATCATTTGTAATTATTACTGTATGTCTTATGTATGTATGTATGTATGTGTGTATGTCTTATGTAAGTGTATTGGGGGTGTACTTTCTATCTGTGTACAAACTGATTGAGCAATACGCCTATTAGCCATGACATTGATGACATTATGATAATGAGATGCTGGTAACCGTTGAAGTATAAATTTTTACTAGAATTGCACATATCTTCCTCACAAAAGCACATATGTCCATTGCCTGAACTTTCCATCATGCACACGTGATCGACCATGAATAAATTGATTTGTAACTGTGACGTACACATGCGTCGTACCACTTCGTAGGCTGCAAAATATACAGACACAGAGGTTGGAGGTCATTTTGTGGTGGGGGAGGGGTTCCGGGGGACGTATACGTACATTTCTCGTCACTGGATTACAATTTTTTTAAATAAACCTTACAAATCAGACAGTAATGTATAAAATCGTTGGTATTTTCTCAGGTTTCCGTAACAAAAAGGTTCGTCAAGATATCCTTTGAATATGAAAAATATCGCCATAGAGAATGATTACTAGCGGAAAAGATTAAGACGGCTCTCAGAATTGAGTAATGTTAAGATACTTTACTTAAAATTATAATACACATATGAAAACACGGTGGTTAGAGCGAGACGGACATTGTCATAAAAGAGGTGCCGAACAACACGCTCTCTTCTCAGTTGACAAAGCTTCAGTGTGCAGCTGACACTCGATGCGAAGTGTTATACTGATTACCGAAGGTACAAAAAATTGATTGATTTTGTGTAACAGTCAGAAGGAAGCATTTCCGACCATATAAACTATATATATTTTTGATCAGCATCAACAGACGAATCTATATTGTCCGTATACTCCGATGCATAACTATGGCCGCACTCAAAGAGGGGAGATCAACAATTGGTGAATTGCACTTTAAAAGAGAATCAAAAATAAGTAAGAAAATTGAAAATGCGCGTTTGGTGCAGGTTTTAGTAGCTTCGACAATGCAGCGTTCAGTGTGAATAGAGTTTAAGTACCCTCAACAAGCACCGAAATAAAGGACTTTGGAACGTTATGTTATTTTTAGCAGGGCTGCAAACCCCAATCATTTTTTCGGAGGTCCGGTTCGCGGGTTCGAAACAAAATTTACCAATGGTTAAGGTTCAGAAATTAAATGTTCGTGGTTTTTGTGATAAGGTTTTCATTCGAACCTTGGTTCGTACGAAGTTTTTCCAAATTTGTAGAGAAGAGTATTTAAATTGTAAAAAATATAAAAAAAAATTACAGATTTTCTGAATTTAGGTTTACTCGAACATACGAGTTCGATTTATTTCATTTAAATTTTATAAGTACTTTTTCTTCGAGCAATTTTTGGTCTATACTACTTCTCTTATTAGTAAAATACCCGCTAAACTAAGTCTTGTAACTTTTTTTGAACAGAACCGAAAGTTTTGGTTCGGAACAGGTTCAGGTTCAGCTATTTCTTTCAAAAGAGGTTCGGTTCTAGATTCGGTTTACACTAAAAAAAAGGTCGGAATTCCGGGTTCGCACCGGTTCGGTTCAAAACGGGTTTGTAGCCCTGATTTTTAGATTAAACGGATATTTAAAGCAAGTATCCATTAGGATTTTAGAAGGGATACTCAATGGTAGACCGGATTGTCGTTTTAACGAGCATAGCACAGAATTACCTAAAAGGAAGGAAGTACACTCAATAAGAACGAGCTGGGACCCTTAGCTTGAGTTAGCTGAAAATAAGGTTTGACCTAGAAATCCCCATTAATCGATCTGGGAGCGGGATTTTTCCAAATTAGAAAATGTTAAGCTTTGACCTTAAGACACAGTTTTATCCATTATGGAATGGACTTTCTGAATTATTTTAATTCACCCACAGATCTAGTTTTTAAGACAATTTGATGCTTCATTTCATTAATTTCCTTTTTTGACCTTCGGTGAGGAATTTGCGAATTATATACCGAATTTAAATATGATCGGATGAATTTAGCATAGAAAATGAACCCCGAATTTTAGGGAGGTAATTATATAAAGTTCCGTGTTTCCCAACAAATAAGTAGGGACTATTGTGCTATATGACTATATATTTCAAATTTGACTATATATTTCCACAATGGTGGAAATTTAAAATCAGTCAGTCAGTCATGATAAGTTTTATTCTGAAGTTCCCAGGAAGTCTATGGAGATTTTGGTATAAAAGCTCGTAGTTCTAATTAAATTTATATGATGTTCGGTTACTTAATATGAGGGAAGGGTAAACCAATCCAGTTATCCATTATTTCTTACACATGATTCCCTATTCAAGCGACGAGAAGTGTACGTATAATTGTTTTATAAAACACAATGGCAAGGCTAAAATTTGACTTAGGGGGGGGTCGCATTTGTAGAACTCACGTGATCGCTGATGTCGCACCATTTTCACACAGCAACCATTGCAGGTCATCAAGGGTGGCTGATCCCTTGGCAGGGCCGTATAGTTGAACGGATCCTAAGCCAAAAATATGATTAAAAGTTGCATGTAATGTAAAAGGTTGAATGTTCAAATGACTTGCCTTGCAGCGGGCATCAGTCCAGGAATCACATTCATAGCAATAAATGGAACGCGCTGTGAATATACAAATTGTGTTAGTTTCTTCAATTTAAAACAAACATTTCCATGGCCTTGCTGGTTGATGGTTTCTGGTCTAAATAGGTACAACAAGGTACACAGGTACAGTAAACATGCGTAATTATTTGCGGATACAGCACAAAAGCAGGCTACAGTTTTTGTGCAAGCAACAGGCAGGTAAATAGCGAATTTGTAAACTCTTACTAAGGCAAGGACTGTCTCTAGCATGCACACACACACACAATCACGCACACATTTATGGTAGAAAGATATGAAAAAATAGAATAATTAGGCTTCATGAGACACTCAATATGGATCGTTTCGTTCGTATTTGAAATCCTAAAATTCTGTGCATTAAGAGAGAAGTAAGAGAAGCGTGGGAGCTTGAATTCTTTTGGCAAAGCTTTTCAAAAGTTGATTTGCGTTAGAAAAAAAAAAGAATATATTAACAAAACTTAAGAACATTTAGAATCCAAAAAAAATTAATATTCCTTGGAACTTTTTCGAACTTTTAAAGTGAACCAATTCGAGTTGTTAGAAATAGAATATACAAGTACATATATATATACTTATGCTTTTTTCGCAAAAAGGTAATTATATATTTAAGCAATTTTTTTTTTATTTTTGTAAGGTTTTTATAGGCAATGGATCAATGGATTCATACTTTGACATTCGGCTGAGGCTTGTGGAATCCATATAAAAGTTAGAAATCCAAATATGGCTGCAAATCATTAATGAAAGTAAGAGCAAAGTAGAGGAAGAAGAAGTAGAAGAAGTAAATCAAAATTGGTGATTGAGGATCAGGATAAGACGCTCGGCACACACAAGAACAAAAAAAAAATATATAACACAGTATAGAACACCCAACGCAACCTAAAAGACTTACACTTTAGAGGCTAACTAGGAGACAGAGAGAGATAGTGTGTGTGTGAAATGGTAGAACAGCTGTCAGGTATGGTAGTGATAACGTTTACAGTACTTAGTAGTTACATACGATTGGGTTAACAGTGTGAGTGTGTGTGTGTTTATCTGTGTTACCCTAATTTAGGAACGAACTTTACAAAGAGTGAGCGGAAAATCGAGTTTTACAAGGTTACGAGTTTACATTTTCATTTGGGTGATGGAGGAGCCAACACTTTTATCATTTTCAAGACGCATACGAGTGGATGTGACCAAAGTTTTTACAGCACGTACGAAACTGAACGAAAACTTAACGAAATTGGTTCATTATTGTACAAGGAATGGATCAGTTGGATTAAAGTACAAAACATCAAATTATAGCAAACAAACCAAAAACAAACAAAAAATATATAAACAATTTTGTCATCAACTGAAACTTACTTGGAAAACAATTATCAGTCGTAGCGAATGTAGCCAATGTTAAAAAAACTTGTTGTTTTGTACATATGGAAAATGACAAAAACGAAACAAAAAAGAAACAGAACAGATAATTGAAAGTAATTCAAATATTTGAATATTATGCTAGCAGCTAGTAAGCAGAATAAAGCAAATCAATCGGATGAGAGTGATGTCCATCGTTTATCACTTTGTCAAAATTGCCTTTCTTTGGGTTTATTTCACACATTTGTCGATTCTGCTTGGTTATTTATACACTTCACACAAATTTTACTAGACATATTCTCTCAGTCTTTTTGGGATGTGCTGCTTGATGGTGTTAATAAAATTTTGATGGCAAAAGACCTTCTTATTCACAAGTGTGTATATATATATATATAATTTATATATTAGCGTCTTGTAATCATTAATAAAATTTTTATATAGACAAAAAAGTCTGTTGAGTTTTACCTGCGAGAAGCAGCAGCCAATTACTGACTGCATTTCCATGCGGCAACATATTGAGCGGATCCTTAAGGGTTCAATTACCGCGTTAGCTGTAGAAGAAATGGCCCATGGGTTTTGCACAGTGGAAGTTGATTTTGGTATATGTGTTTTTTAATGACCTACCAAAAAGAATGATTTGATTTATGTGGTAAAAATTGATTGACTCAACGCCTGTTGCTTCGGTTCCCAAGCATTATGCCGCCGCCACTGAAAGATAAATGAAATTTAAATAAAGATAGTTGCTTGATATAAAATACTTTCATGTAACTCTCGACATGAAAATTTGAAATTAAAAGCCATAAAAAATATAAGCAGAGCAATTTTCTGACCGAACGTTCGCTTGGCAGCTATTTGCTATAATCAACCGATCCGGCTGATTCCGACAAATATGAAGACTCTTAGAAAGGATTTACACGATGAAGCAAAGCTTTCCACTCTACACCTCTTTCCTACGAGCTAGAGCTTTTTAGAAATCTTCATGAAGTTTGCTTTATCGTGTATATCCCGACTTATGTGACATGTTTTTAAAGTTTCAAACTAAACAGAGATGGGCACGATCTTTCCAACAGATGGCGCCACTTTCTGTAAGCATTTGTCAGACCAAGCCAAAAGACAATTTTTGTATGGGAGCTATACGATATACTTATCCGATGTTGATCAAACCCGGCAAAATAGTGTTGAAGCCAGGGATTAATTCCGAAACGAACATCGGTTCCGATACGTACCGAAATTAAAATATCGGTTTAAAGTTCCATTTCGGAATTCAGTTTATTTCGGTTTTCGGTTCCGATACGGTACTCAGATTTTTATTTCGGTATACCGGTACGTATCGGTGCAAGTATAATTTTGTTTAAAATTAAATTTTTTAAATTATTTTGAGATATCTAAAAAATTTAATGGATATAATAGAACTAAACGAGAAGGCAAAGCTAACTTCGACTGTGCCGAAGTTTTAATACACTTGAAAAACTTTACTCCAGCTGATTTAACCGGTAAAATATATAGAGGATATAGATATCAGATATTTTAAATTTTTAAATCATTGATATTAAAAAATTTGATACCATAAAAAAAACTTTTCTTGGTAAAACACATTTTTCGACCGATCGGTCCCTATGGCAGCTATATGCTGTAGTCTCCGATTTTGATAAAATCTTCAAGAATTGTGTGAAAGCATATAAAACTAATATATACCAAGATTGGGGACGCTACGATGGAAAACAAAAAAGTTTTCCCACTAGAACTATGTTTTTGACCGACCCTTTATATGGCAGCTATATGCCTATATTCATCCGATTTTAATCAATTTTTCCACAAATATGTAAAATCATCTAAATCTAATATATACTAAGATTAGTGACGGTACGATAGAAAAAAAAAAGTTTTTCTCACTAAGACTTATTTTCCGACCGATCGTTCAAGCGTATAAGATATAGTCATCCGATCCGGCCGGTTCCGACATATTTGTTGCGTGCAGTAAAAAGAAGACTCTGTGCAAAATTTCAGCTCGATAGCTTTAAAAACTGAGGGACTAGTTCCGTAGACACAACAACAGACAACAGACAACCGGACAACCACGGACACGGACAAGGAAATAACTGGCTCGTCGTTCTGATCAAGAATATATATAGTTTATGGGGTCGGAAATGAATATTTCTATGCGTTACAAACTTCTGGGCAAAATTAAATACACTTTTCTAGTGTAAAAAATTTGTTTTCCAGCATAGCGCATTTAAAATTTTGTTTTAACAATATTTTCAGCCTTTTTATATCTTAGAAGTCAAAGCTAACTTCGTCTGTGCCGAAGTTTTAATACTGAAAAACTTTTCCAAACGGATTTGACTGGAAAAATATATATGATAATAAATCATTGATAATAAAAATTTGATACCATAAAAAACCTTTTCTTGGTAAAAACATTTTTCGGATCGTCCTATGGCGCTATATGCATAGTCATCCGATTTTGATAATTTTTTTTAAAATTATGTGATATAAAACTAATTTACGATTGGACGCCGATAAAAATCAAAAAGTTTTCTCCTAATAGTTTTTTGACGGACCGTTTATATGGCAGCTATATGCTATAGTCATCCGATTTAGAAAATTTTTTCAGAATGTGTGTGGAAACATATAAATCAAAGAAATACTTCGATGTCGAAAAAGTTTTTTCACAAAGACAAAGTTCTATCTTTATGCTATTATGATTTTTATAATCAATTATGTGAAAATATAAAACTAGATATCGATGACGTACATGGAAAACAAAAAGTTTTTCAACTAAAACTGTCTAACGATCTCCTATCAGCTATATGATATTTTATCCGATCCGGCCGGTTCCGACATATTTTTGCGTGTAGTAAAAAAAAGACTCTAGTCGAGAAGTTAGCTTTGCCTTCTCGTTTATTTTTGGACGAACAATTTCGGTTCTAATATTTCTTAATAATTGTTTCAAAATAATCCGCTCTAAAATCTGTCGATCTCCGTTTAAAATAGAGATCTTTAGCGATTTGTATAAGTTTGGACTTATACTATAAGACTACTAAAAAGGGTATATCAGCTCTAAAAATCACAAAATCAGATTGAAACATAAAATCTGCGTTAGCTTTTCCATACATTAAATTTTTCGAAATATTAAAAAATCCAGAAACTTCATTTCTTAAATTTATATTATCATTTTTCTCACATTTCTATATTCAAGGGCGTTTTTTTTAAGACTTGGAAATCTTATACATTTAATAAGAGGGATAATATTTACAAAAAAAAAAGTTTTTCTGCTTTTTAGAAATTTTTTTTCTATATTTTGTATATCTTAAAAAGTGAATATGATTCTGGATATTCTTTAAGGGCGAATTTCTAAAATGTAAGACTCTTTTCTAAGTGTATAAATGGCTATTTTACCAGTTGAAATATATATTTGTCATAATCAAAAATCAATAAAATAAAAAAAGTAAGAAACCGAAAAAATACCGGTATTAGCGTTTCGGTTTGGTTCCTATTATAAAGGTTAACGGTTTTCGGTTCTCCAAAAAATGTTAGTATCGGTTCCGGTTTCGATACCGGTGCCTGGCTTTAAACGGTTTATTTCGGTTAACTGTTCCGGTTACGTTATTATTCCCTGGTTAAAGCCGATAGTATTCTCGATTAATAAATACTAAGTTTGAAGCTGCTACAACGAGAAACAAAAAAGTTATGTGAAGTAACCTATCTAAGCTCTTTTATGAGTTTCTCAACAACTCACATTTATTCTATAGCTAACTCATATGAGATTTCGACAAGTGATATAATAGCTTTAGTTTATGACTTCACTACTTAGAATGCTGAATACAGTTCCGCTCTTACAAATGTCTCCCATCTGTTGAGAATCTTCTATATATATATATATTTTATTTAGCCTCCCCACTTCAATTTGTGATTCCTTTAGTATTCTATTTATAGGTGTCTACCACAAATTTCTATTCCCAGCTGTGAATTTGTCACCCAAATAAAATTTAACACTTTCCAAAAAATATGATTTCGAATGCATGCAATCATTTATGGCCTGCTAATGGGTCGCATATGTGACAAAGCGAGGGTTTCTGCTAAAGTAGCTGTCAATATATATTAACATATTTATTTATAAGCAAATACACATCAAAAGTCAATCTAAAAATAAGGCCACATAACCTCTAACAAGTGTTCTAGGTCAATGTGTGTGCAGGCCATAAGGGAAAGGCAAAGGCAAAGGCAAAGACAATTCATGGCTATTGCTTTATGTGTGTGTGTGTGTGTGAGAGAGCTACCTCCCCTGTCTGGCTACAGATTATTCAAATTGAATGATTGGCCATCTATATTGAGCAGATATAAGTAGTTCAAACAGTGTCTTTTGACACATCTAGTTTTTACACTTAAGTTTGCATTTATCACATTTGTTGGCGATTTTTTGCATTGAACTTTGGCAAAGTGTCAAAAAATGAGTGGTAAATAAAAAAAACTATTTTTAAGTAAACTTTTGCTAGAGCAAACAGGCCAACAAATGAACGAATGGGACACTGCAAGTTGAATACCCTTTTCAATTTAAGAGACTAAGTAATCGTGGAAGTAAAATGGAACCCTAAACGAAACCAATGAAAACTTGGATCCGGAACCGATATTTTGATATTGTTGAGACCGAAAAGAACAGAAACATCCTACTGGGACAGTTATGGTTCTGAGACTTTTTTTATATTAATTTGATTGCTTTAATCAAGGATTTTTCTCAAAGTATAACTTTTAAGAAACTAAGAAGATGGTCTTAAAAGGTGGATATTCCAGGACGGATCACGTTCCGAAGTTTTCCGAATTTTGCGGATCCCGAACCTTAAATGTTTCCATTTTTATAAAATTAAATGAAAATGCTTTAAATTCGTAAATATAAAATCAATTCATTACGTCCTTAAAATATAAAAAAATATCAAACGGAATGAGGGAGCATTTCACTTCGTCATCGTGACACGGAGCTCCCTCGCCCAATTCTACTAAGAAAGTTTTATTTTTTAGGGTAAAGTCTTTGATTTGAAAGGATTTTTAAATACGCACCGATATATCGAAATAAATTAGAACCTAAACAGAACCAATTACCAACATGTAAGTTTTCATATGTATCAGGATCCGAACCGTTTCAAAAACACAATTCGGTTTGTAGTAATATTAATGCTTATGGTCAACCATAGATTAGGATGCAATAGTTGAATTGGGATAAAATGCCATTTCTTCACTTGGACCAATTAAGGCCCATTGTGTTACCACAAAGCCCTTTCTACGTTATAATCATAGAGAGATAATAACCCATTTAAAAAGTAGCTCGAATTTTAGCAGTGAGGCAACATCCATTTCAGAGATTTCTGAGAAATCTCGCCAAAACGGCGAGTCGCCTTCTGCTGAGAGCTGGGCAATGACAGAAGAGGTAATGTACACTCTCCTCCTCATCCCCTGAGTTCCAGTTTCTGCAGAAGTCATTGTCTCTAATACCGAGCCTTGCGGCGTGTCTTCCTATTAGGCAGTGTCCAGTAAGGATTCGTTTTCTCTTCCTAAATGGAGCAGCGCTCTAGACGTATTCATATTTAAATTCGGCGATATAAGCCTTGATACTTCACATTTATGAATCGTTTGACATCGATTTATGGTTATTCGACGGGTAATTTCCTTCGTTTGTAATTTAAAATTATAAAAAAATCTAGGTGGATATTAAGAAAATGAATTTTGCTTACTTTTAGGCAGCTTTTGAAATATATTTGCGTACAATGTAAAGGCGGCATAAAAGTAGGCAACATTTTTTTTTTAATATATCCATCTTGATTTGAAAAACATGAAAATGAGAAAACGACCCTTAGAGACTACATATATATGTATTTCTTTAAGTTGCTTGACGTTTCGATGTATAAGTCGAGGTTTACACGATGAAGCAAACTTCATAAAGTTTCCTTAGTAGGCGAGAGATTTTAATGTATTTCTAAACTATTCGTTTAATAGATCTGAATGGATTCCTCTAAATTTCACGCCTACTAAGAAAACTTCATGAAGTTTGCTTCATGGTGTAAATCCCGACTAACACTATTTATCTCTTTCTCTCGTAACATTTTCTCTTAATATATAATTAATTAATATTAATGACATATTATTATTAAATTTTCAGTATTCTTAAAGATATTGTACACAAATGATATGAAAAAAAAAACGATATTAAAAGATAAATTTGACTAGCGAATATTAAAATGGTACTTGATCTTATTTTTTCTCTGTGTAGTAATAATCGTGTTTTACCACTGATATCAGTGTTATAATTTTGTGTCTATTATCTTCGCCATTCGGGCTGTTTCTGGTCCAAATCTTTACCTTCTCTGTACTTTTTGCACTTTTTTACTAAAGCTGATAACAAAATCTTTGATATGCATATCTATACACAAGAAGAACACTAGACATTGCGCACTTTAAGGGGCAATACTTCCTTCCTTGGACTTAGAATTCTCAAGTACAAATTCGTCTTATACATATAAGATTGTAAAAAAGCTGGTGTCAAAACGATTTCAAACAGCTATACAGACAAACGATTAACCAGTTAAGAATGTCAAATGGGCACTTCCCATCTAACGAAGATATAAAAAATCTGGTAAAATCCTGAATCGAAAGACGTACAGTTGAATCACATATCAAAGCTCTGTACTTCTCACAGTCGATCATTCTCTTGTAGTAAGTGTATTTAAAAAAAAAATTGTCTCACGATTGTTTTCAGGTTAAGGTTTTTTATGGCGTCTCTAAATTTAACATATTGCTTTGCTGCTAGTATCAAAGAATTCCATTTGCATTGCAACCCCTTTTTAAATAAAACTGGGTCAAATTGTTTCGGTCATTGTACCACTGTGTTCTGCCAAAGCAACAAGTGTCTGATATGCATATTTAATAGCCACATGTTAATAGTTTTATAGATTATATAGTGTTTTGGTCTCATTGTCTGTCGATAATAGCCGGTTATAACAAAAATGTAAACAAAGCTGTTAAAGAGGGGGGGGGAATGGCTTATAGCCTAGACAACAACCAAGCACAGACTCCACAAGCTGACCTTTCACCCTACAAAAAAAGGTCACTTTTACAGCTGCTTTCCTTTTCACATATATATATATATATATTAAAGTATGTATGTATAAGTTTAGTCAATTACTTGCCGTTACACTTTTTTTTTGTGAAGGATTAGTTTATACTGCAGGCATGATGTTTGCTTATTGCGTTTATTGATTTTGTTTGGTGTTTACACTTCAACACTTGCCTTCTCAAAGACTTTTACAGTTGCTGTCCTCCCTGTCGTGCAGTTGTTTCATAATAAAAATCGATTTGGACAGCAAAAAAAAACTAGGCCAAACAAAATAGCGTGAACTTAAGGCTATTTAAGCACTTAAAACCGTAAGGAGGACGTGAAATTTGCGTTAATTTAAAAGGGGTTTCTTTTAATTCCCTCTTTTTCTTGCTGGTAACCAGCTTGACATTGAATTTGGTATTGATTTGTTGGTTTGTTTAATTTGCAAGCTTTTGTTTTCAATTTGATTTAGAATTGGAATTATTAATTGTAATGTGTTTAGCCACTAAAATTTAGTTGGTGTATTTTTGTACATTTTTTTTAGTCCACGTTTCGTTGCTTTTTGTTTTTTTGTGTACTAATTTTTATTTTCTTCTTAGTTAGAAGCCAACACGCAACTGTGCGTTCAATTTTCCCAATTTTGTGCTTTTACGCTATTTGACAGTTTTGGCGCATGCCTTCTTTGAGTGGGGTCCAGTGTTGTAAGGGGTCCTAAAGCAAAAGCTTTCGTATGGTAAGCTTTTAGGCGGTTATTTTGAAATATTTAAGGAAGAATTTGAAATTTATAATAATTCATAATAATCTGAACTTTTAGGTAGTTATTTCAAAATCTTCAATTTTATTACAAACGCAGGAAAATTTAAGTATAAATTAACAAATATTAGTTTATAAAATGGAAGTGTTTTTTTTTTTGATTTTGCATAAATAAATTACATTAATTACAAATAGTCGTACATATATATGATTAACATTAACAAAACATGTAAATTTGTTTCTGGTTTTTCTTCTCTTCTGTCTAAGTTGCAGGATTCGAGTCACGACCTTGGCATTAGGGTTGACTTAAGCATAATCACGTGCACCTTCCAATTTACGTAGCTGCAATGAGTTAAACATATTTCCATTAGCAAATTCAATTGATGCTTAACTTGTGTATTTACATGTATTTACAATGATTTTTATGTACATATGTGTGTGAGTGTTGTGTGAGTGTATTCAATAGAAATACTTATCGCTCCAGGCATTTATCAACCTGACTCTCACCTCGCGTTCATCGGCATGTGTGCGATATTTTTCAGCCGCTTCGCTTGTCTTTGGCATTGCCTTGGCCTCCAATACCTGTGTGTACAGCAAGGCAGCAGTCACGCCTCCCAATATAGGACCCGCCCAATATACCCAATGGGATATCCAATTGTCGGTGGCAAATGCAGTGCCCACTGTACGTGCTGGATTCATACTAGCTCCTGTATAACGAATGGTACCCAAATGGCCCAAAGTCACGGACATACCAATCGCCAATGGGGCCGTGTAACGTGAGTCTGGCTTATTGCCATCACAGGCTCCGAAAACGGTCAGTACCAGTAAAAGACCCAGGAAAAACTCAATGCCCAGGCCCTGCAATTCGGTGATATTCACAGCCAGGCTAGTGTGGCCCAAACCATTGTGGTAATCAGCATCGATGAGTATCTTTAAAAGAGAGAGAGAGAGGGGAAAAGGAAAGATTACTTGATAAGAATTTATTTAAATTATCATTTTAATAGTGAAAAATAAGAAAAAATAAATATGTGGCTTTTGGCTTGTGTCCTTTTTCACTTTAACGGCAAATCCGAACGGCTAAGTTATGACTAAACTATGTGCCTTATTTTCACCACAGGAAGTTTACGCATTTTTAATACTTTTTTCTCACATATGTATATTTCTTATTTGAAGTGCTTTTTGATTCCATATCTCAGGCTTTGACCACATATGTGGTTAGGAAAGCACTTTTAATCAAAGCTAAAAATAAGTTTTGATAATAAAACTTACAAAAAATTTGGCAAATTAATGAGGCCCCTTGACCCAAATCAAACCCCAAAATTAGTTTATTATTTTATAGCATATTTCTGAGTCAAAAGTTACATCAATTGATTAGAAAATATTTTCTAAATCTATCCCAAAATAGACACGATTTCTTGTTCAATTTTCAAATGGATTGAAAAATCGTTGTCACAAAACCAGGGTCTCAATCCGGATCCCGGTTAAACCAAACCGATATTTTTAATTTTCTTTAAGATCGGTATTCGAGAACCAATATTTTTGGAACCGAAAAGACCAAAAAGAACCAAAACACTGTGTCGGTACAGTTTGGGTACTGATCATACTCTTTTTGGTTTTCTTTATTCAGTTTAAGGGCTTCAATCCAGGTTTTTCTAAGCTTAATCTTAAGCAAACCATAGAAGATCAACATATTTAAATAATAGTCGAGTTTATTTGATCATAATATCAAAAGATTTTCTTGCTGTTTAAACTTAGAACTTTTGTTTCTAGGGGTAAAGTTTTTAATTTTTAACAAACCACCTTGATCCACGCTTGAACACCACTGATCGACAGCCAAGAGATTGAGAGAAGCTTGCCCCTTTGGGGCTGAAACAGCCAGATTTACATTTACTGCTCGACAGCCTAATTCCCTAAGTAACCACTATTTTGGTCCGCTTTACTCAAAAATTGTCACGTTATAGAGATTTTATCGACCGGCTGGTTTCAAGATATTATCGAAAATAATGTTTTCGAAAGACGCCTTCACTTTAATGCTCATAACCTCTTTGTTTTCGCACCAATTCAAAAGTTTTTGAATATTTTATGTTAAGTTCCGTTTAAAAAATATTTATAAGTTTTTTTAATTGGTTGAATTGCTTGACGTGCTTTATGTATCATTTTTGTATTGTTTGGTCTACCGAAATTAGCATTTCCTTGTAGGTTTATGAACATTTCTTTTATTGATAATATTTTATTTTTTTGACGACTATTTCCAATTCACATCAAAGAAAACGTATGCTGAGATTTGATGATTATGTTTTTTCTTTAAAAAGCGGAAACGCAAAATACCACTCTTTATAAAAAAAAAAAAATGTCTACGGTGATTTTAGGAGTTATGTTAAACTACTAGTTTGGTTCGAGTTTGCGGATTGTTTTTAGAAGGACGGAAACCCAAGGTTTAGATTTGATCAGCGACTCAGACTATTTTGTTAAGGCTTACTCAAAATTTATGAAGGGTGTTTCTTATTTAAAAAGAAATAAAATAATTGTTTTCTATTTTAGGCTATTATAAAAAATGTACGACTAGTAATACCTGTGCCGCTATATAAGATATCAAACTCTGTGTAAAGGAAATTGTAAGAGATTTTTTTAGACTTTTCTGACCTCAGGGGTGGATTTTCCCGAATTCGAACATACAGCCATGTTCTGAATTTCACTTTTACAAAAGTTTTGTGATTTAAAACCGGGTTTTGGACCAAATTTGGTCTCCAAATCACAAATCTTTTGTGGAAGTGGAATTGAGAACATGGCTGATAATTTTTAGATTAATTTCACTTTAAAACATAATTTTACTCAAAATCCCCGCACAGTTGTTAAAAATAAGCTGTGGTCTTTAACTCCCTTTATGCCAAACTAAAAATTTGTTGTCAATTTTACAGCCTATATAGCAAAATGTTGTTCATATTCCCGAATTTATATTAGAGATGTCTTCTCACTACATATCGAAAGCATCTTCAATTAATTAGTTTCTGCTAAACATTTTAAAGAAATTTTTAGGCCAAGCTGACTACGCCCTTGATCAGTCGATCAGTCTGTCAGTGAGGACAAACTCTTTTTATATAAATACATAGTGATTGATTTAGCGGTCGAATTTGGCTGACTCCGACATATGTGCAGCTCATGTGCCAAGTTTCTTGCAAATAGCTTTAAAACAGGGGGAAGGAGATAGCATAGAGAGAGAGTAGACGGATAGATGGACAATTTAGAATACCCTTTACATGCGTAGGTACGGTATAATAATGATTATGATTAACACATATAAAGTTTGTAGTTGATGCCCATTTTTTACAAAAATAATAGCTATCCCAAATCCAATAGTTATGTAAGAAGACAAATCGGTTGGATGGAGTATTTAACAAAGGCCGTTTTCAGCAGAAGAACTTGCTCCCTGATCAATGATACATTTCTTACTTTTCTCTTGTGTTTACAATGATATTTACATGGAGAACTTCTTAATGTAAATTTAACAAGACCCCCTTAAAGTATGCTAAATAATAAGAGTAGTTTTATTAAGCTAATCAGTGATCAAGTGTCTCTGCTGAACGCGGCCAATATCTCTGGTTTAAACACGAGAGGTATTAAACCAATACAGATTTCTGTGTTTGGAATCTTAAGCTACAATTCCTCCCAGCACTTACCCTCACAGCTGCTGTACCCGCAATGGCGCCCAGACACTGGAATACAATATAGAACAGAGCACGCAATAGACTAACACGTCCAGCGACCAACATGGCCACAGTGACCGCAGGATTAACATGTCCTCCGCTCAAGTGACCCACAATCTAAAAGCAAAAATAGTATACCTTAAACTTTTGATCTTGATTTCCATTTAAAATTTACTCACCGTTATGGCCATAAAGACACCCAAACCAAATGCCAAAGCCTTGAAAGTGCCATCTTCTATCTGGGTACAAGCACCGCAGGCAAAGAAATTTAATATGAGATTACCCAAAAACTCGCCAATTAGGGCCTGCCAAAGACGCAGCTCCTTCGATTTGAGCTCATTGAGACCCAGCGAGTATTCGAATTTGCCCATGCTAGCGATGCAACTTACTGGCTGACAATGACAAACACTGCAAAGACAAATTGTGGAAAAAAAGTTAAGTATTAGCTATGCAAATCGTTGGGGTGAAATATGGAAGTAGACAATTGTCAAACACGAGCCATAGATGAACATAAAGCACGCTCTCCTAAATGGGCTCTGGGCTTGCATAGCTTAATATGAAGAGGAACGTCTAATGCACTTCCGTTGAATGGCTAATTGCTTGGACACACTTTGGTTAATTGTGATTCCAAATACCGTAGCAGATAAGCCAAAAAGGTTTGGTGAACTTTGATTGTTCATAAGATTAGCAATTTATTTTTGACAAATTTATGTTTGAAATAAGTTGAATTTTGTGTTATCTGTAGACAGAGGATTTTAGGTTTTTCAAATTCAATTTTGTCGTAGTAGGCCTTGATAAATGTTTTATTTTAGAATCCTTTTAAGATTTGAGCACTGCAATGAGCAAGCCATTTTGTGTTTTTTATACACTTGCAAAGTGTATATTAACTTTGCCTAGAAGTTTGTAACGCATAGAAATAATCATATATTCTTGATCAGGACGATGAGCTGAGTTCAAATCCGTCCGTCCGTCTGTCTGTTTCTACGCGAACTAGTTCCTCAGTTTTAAAGCTATCGATCTGAAATTTTGCACAGAGTCTTCTTTTTACTGCACGCACTTAATATGTCGGAACCGGCCGGATCGGATGACTATATCTTATAGCTGCCATAGGAACGATCGGACAGAAAGCAAGTCTTAGTGAGAAAAACTTTTTTGTTTTCCATCGTAATGTCACTAATCTTGGTTTATGTTAGAATCAGATGATTTCAAATAATTGTGGAAAAATTGATCAAAATCGGATGACTATAGCATATAGCTGCCTTAGAAACGGTGGGTCAAAAAACTAGTTCTAGTGAGAAAAACTTTTTTGTTTTCCATCGTAGCGTCTCTAATCGTAGTATATATTAGTTTTATATGTTTCCACACAATTCCGAAAAAATTTATAAAAATCGGATGACTATAGCATATAGCTGCCATATAAACGGTCGGTCAAAAAACTACTTCTAGTGAGAAAAACTTTTTTGTTTTCCATCGTAGCTTCCGCAATCTTGGTATATTTTAGTTTTATAGGACTTCACATAATTTTGAAAAAATTTGTCAAAATCGGATGACTATAGCATATAGCTGCCATTGGACCGATCGGTCGAAAAATGTGTTTTACTAAGAAAAGTTTTTTTTTATGGTATCAAATTTTTATTATCAATGATTTAAAAATTTTAAATAATTGATATCTATATCCTATATATATTTTACCGGTTAATTCTGTTGGAGTTAACCTTTTCATGTGTATTAAAACTTCGACACAGTCGAAGTTAGCTTTGCCTTCTCGTTTTTTGCCTCTTTAACACATTCCTCTAGGCCTACTACGATTAAATTCAATCTATAAAAACCTAAAATCCGCTGTCTAGTTATCTAGCATCTCCAAGAAGTTATAGCCCTTTAAATTTTCTATTAAAAATTAACATAAGGAGATGATTTTATTTCCTTTAAATTAATTTAAAAATCTTAACTTGACTATAATATAAATAATTAAATTTTATTTATTTCGAAACTGCTTTAAAGCTTAGCAAATAAATTTGCCGCCAAATATATTATCAATTTGATTAACTGCTTACATACAATTACAAATTTTTATTGGCAACACGGGTCATAAAATTTCAGTAAATATTTAAACAACTTTCGAGTTTTGTGGCGGGGATTAGCAGATACACTTCCACTTCATTTTATGTACACAGAAAACGTCGTATTTGTCTTATTGCCATAGGCCTGACTGCCTTGTGCTCTTATTTGGCGCAAGTGGCAACTGTAATGCGGTCACGATCAGTTGTATCAATGGCCAAAAATGGGTTAAAAGCAGTTGACCATGCCCCCACATAAATATACTTAAATTGTCTTTGCAATCAATCAGCGATTGCTCAATGCTTTAGAATCATTTCAAGCCAAATTAATTTTCATTTTGTTTTATTTGCGTCATTTTGTATCATATCAGGTGTTGATTGCAAGTTTTTTTTAATTGAGAGTGTTCCGATTCTTGTTAGATAAACGAGAGAGAAGGGTGTATGATAAGTGAAATATATATATTTAACAATCATAGAAACAAATGGAAGTAGGTGTGTAACATAGTTTAAGCCAGACAATAACTGACATTCAGAGAAATATTTGTAAATATTTGTCATGAGCTAAGCTATTATTCACCTAGCTAGTTAGAAGCGATTTCAATTTTCATAATTATATAGAAGATGAGTATTTTAATTGGATTCTAGGGGAAATATTAAACGACATTCCCCATTACAGCTGTTAAAATAATTTAAAGCGAACATTTTCATTGATTGCTAACAAATAAAGTTCTACTTATTTGTACTAAAATTTAATTTCTCACAGCAATTTGAGCCTTAATAGTTTTATATATATTTAGAAATTAAATACAAGTTATTATAGAATATTTGCCATAATTTTGTTACTTTTATGGCATTGTGTGTGTGTGTGTGTCCGTGCTAATTCACATAATATCTGAGCAGTTTGCTCAACAAATTAGCACAAAAATACACAAAAAATAAAATACAAATGAAATATTTGCACACAATCGCACAATTAATGCATTTTTCACCAGCATTTCGTGTAAGTATTTTGCCACAAAAAAACAAAACAAGTATCGAGTTCATGAACTGCAATGTGGAAATGTAAATATAAATTTTAAGAAAGTCACAAACAAACAATGTCGGCAATTAATTAAGGCAAATAAATAAGGTAACATAAAAACTGACTCCGGTGATGTAATTTCGGCTACTTTTGATCAGCAAACAAACTGTCATACCTCACACACACACACACACTCACACACTGTTATACTGTAGATCTAGACCAGGCTCCAGCTCAATTGTCTATGTCTGCTGATGACATGCCATGATATATATAAATACGGCAAAAGTTGTTAAGCGCAACTTTTGTCACTTAAAAAGCTATAAAACTCACTTAAACTGAGCATTTGTATGCAACGTAGACCATTGAATCGGAGACAGAGTTTAAATAGCAACTCCTACACGTTTGGCGAGTTTAAAAAGGGAAATAGTTGCACTAAAGTACGCACACACACTTGCATGTCTCTCATAATAAATTATTGCCACTAACAAAAAGTATTCATATTTTTACAAAGATTTGTATACGATTCTAAGTGTTTTCTCTGGAGAGGTTCAGTTCAAAAGATCGAACTCAAACTCTGCAATCACAATGTGATTGTGCTAACTTTTATCAAAGTTATGAATAATTTTTAAGAAGGGTTTTCGAACCAAGCATTTTCGAATAAGACCCAAGTAAGAGCGCTGCAGTCGAATACCAGGTTCTACCGTTATGGAACCATTGTTCTTTCAATAATGCTGAACCGAGCCGAAACTCTCTAAAGAAACCAGTTCGGTTCATTCCATCAGGGAGAAAAATATATTTATAATTTTTTGTAGTTTCTTTTAAGCAATGGTACAGATGTTTGATTTTGCGTAAAAGAGGTTCGTATCAGATCTACACAAAATCTCTATCGATGTCTATGAAAATCATTTTGAGGAGTTCATAAAAAAAGCCAAACTCCCCTACGGGCAAGTTTGCCAGACAAACCAAATCTTTGTAGAATGGTTTTCCCAGAAACTGGGTGCGTTTCCTTTGAAATGCGCCGCAGTCGCATAGAAGGTGTTGAATGCTTTTTATCTCCTTCTCTTTCCTACAGCTACGACAGAATTCGTTGTGGGGTACGTGCATCGTGGCGGCCACTTTATCTATGGTGCAGTGCCCTGTTAAGACTTCCGTCATAGTCCTAATCCTGTTCTTGCTAAGTTTATTTACTTACCCCATACAAAATAATCACTTTACCGCATAACCAATCTGTTTCATACCGCAAATACCGCATTACCAAAAATACCGCAATTCCATATCGTAAACACCGCATTTCTACCGAATTTTCAATATCAGTATCTTTACAAAACATATAGGGTATTCACGACAACTTGCTTATTTGATAACAAGTTGAAAAATAATATTTAATTTTCATCTGTCGTGAACATACCTGTGTGTAAATATTTTGATTATTAGGACTCAGTAAATCAGAGCCAACTATATTCCAAAGTTTTAAAGAGGGTATTTTTAACATATACTTAAAGATAATGGCTTAAAATAATATGTGATTGCATTTTATGTAATTGCAATCGATAAAAGGTTCTTGAAGAACAAAAAAAAAAAGAAATTTGTTGAAGAACGACCTTACCGTAATTTGAACTCAGGTCTTGTTGACTTTCAGTTCCACATCTTAACCTCTACACCATTGCCACCAAGGTGGAAGTGCCAGCTTAGTGTGCTTTATAAAATAGTGGCGCTTTATCAAAAAAATATTAAAATTCTGGCACCAAATGGGTACACACTGTTTGAAGTGTTTACCAACACTAAAATTCAATTTTAACCAGGCAACCACATGACCCAGCTCTGGGCTGGTGATGTCAGCTTACTTTTCGGTAGTACATTTTGATGTTGGAGATTTCATTTTTTAACAGGTTATCTTTTAAGCAAGTTGTCGTGAATACCCTAATAGTAAACTGTATTTAAAAACACTTCTCTTCACTTGAATAGGACTCCCCCTTATGTCTGTTTAATATTGCCCACTGCTTTCGCAGGGATGCATGCAAATTGCTCAAATAATTTAAAGAAAACGAGTTCCAAGCTGGTTCGATGGCTTGGATAAGTTCAGGTATAGTTGAATATTGTTGTTCTGATCCATATACTTGGCCTGTCAACTATCCCCAGACATTTTCGATGATGGTGAAATGCGGTGAGTAAATCGGAATTGTGAATTGTGAAACTGCCCTTAAAAAAAAATGTTTAACTGATTTTTGACAAAGGGTCGAGAGAATTGAACGCTTTTCTTAATCTAAATCGCCTCTCCCCATTAGTAAGCGCACTGTGTGTACGGCCTTTCATGTTTTTCCCCATGTTCAGACTAATTAATTAAAAATAAGGCTTCTTTTTATTTTTTTAAGCTATTTTGACAAAATGTAGGAAAGCGTCCTTATAGACTTTGTTTTGTTCTTTTATCGCCTCGGTTAAGGCAGGGGAGCAGTGGGGCAATATAAAACATATATAAGGAGGTGTCCTATTCAAGTGGCGAGAAGTGTATATTGTTTTAAGAGTATCGTTTTCGAACGGTGATTTAAAGTGGGTTTTTGTTATCGGTAGGAATTCAGTTTTAAAAATGAGTTTGAAAACTCGATAGTTTTATACTACTAAAATTTGGAAACCGGAACAACCGTAGGGCTGGGTTTGCATTACCTGATTTTGTGTTATTTTGAGTCAAATTCTTGTTATTTGGCACTGAACCAAATCCAGACCGCGGTTCGGCTAGCTACAAAAACTATGTTATGAACTGAATCGTTGGATTTTAAGTTTCTGTTAACCACGTAACTGTACTAATGCTAATTCCTGAGCGGTTTCGCATCTCTGATATATATATATATATATATATGCCTTGCATGATTAAAGAAATATATTGTATTGTTTGCCAAGAATTTTTGTAATGTAGGGTCGTGCTGTGTCGTGTAAAGTCGTGATGGGCCGTGTTTGTGTTTTATGGTCTTTACACTGATATGCATAAGTACCTACGAAATCAGATGTTTCCACACAAACTCGTCGTGTTGAATTGTGCGGGTTCGTATTACAAGAAAATATAAACACGTACTCTTAAGAAAAATTATCCACTGTAGTTCTGGTTTTATGATCTTTCTACAACTTCTTAATAATAATAATCGTTTGAGCCCGTTATTATGCCATTCACTTCTGCACCTTGAGCAGTCTGCAAAACGTTTTAAAATTAATCATACGTTAATGTTCGGGTATCTCCCACTTCTAATGCAGAATTGAAAAAAAAAAATATTCACCTTTGTACTGATTCAGGTGCATAGGAATGCATATAGGAACGTGCCAAAATCGATTACTTTGATTCGGTTAAAGCTAACTTTTCAATAGTGCGTCATATATGTGGCTCACGATATTTCGATGAGTTTCATTTAATTTGTAGTCGTTAATAAGAATTTCTATTATTTATTGTTAAAATTAAATTCCTATTTCATAAGACAATATGCATTCCCATCAGTTGACTATAAACTAAATTCAAATAAAACTGGCTAGTTTAACTATTAAAAAGATCGTAAAACCAAACACATTGTGTAAAGTCATAAAATTAACTTGAGTGGGAAAATTTGGTTGTTTCTTCAATTACCCTACAATTGTTAATCTTGGGTACTTCTCAATTGTCATAGAAAGGATGGCTTAAATAAAAAATGTTTTTTAATTTGATTTTCTTTGATTATAATTTTGCATGCCATCCATCATGACAAAGCTCTGTTATGATAGCATTGCCTTACTTTAATTAACCCGACATTATAATTGTGTATAGAAATCTTAAAAGCTTATATAGAGTAACATGACAGCACTGATTTCACGCAACACTGAGCTCAAAATGAAATATGTAATATGTATATAAAAAAAATTGTTCTATTTTATATTCATGCAATTTGGCAGCTAGTGTCTCTCTAGTTAATAGCAGCTGTGACAATTGCAATTTGTTTTTCGTGTGTATTCCTGTTGCAGAAAAACCGCAATATCAAAGCAAAGAACATGCCATAAACATGCGCTCGATGGTTAAAAGAGTAAAGTGATAAAATAAATAGACTTAAAAAACTGAAGTAAATGATTCTAAATTTACCTTGATAATTGTTTTCCGACACCTCTCTAAACTTGCTATAATTGTCACCTTTTTAAACTAAATACTGCACAACAAAATAAGAAATCACATAAAGTTAATTTAACAGAATTTTAGCTTTTAAAGCGATCCGCGCACTTTGACTCAACGACAAACACTGAAATGAAAATGACCAAACCTGAAGACAAGCAAAAATAATAAAGCAAAATATATGTGCAGGAGAGACACAGAGAGAGCGCGCAGAGAGGAGATGGTTGTAAAGAGAGCTCGAGTAATTAAGTGATCGTTGTTAAGCGGTATTGAGCGCTAAAGCAAGCATGGAAGTTAATGTGGATTAAAGTTAGCAGAATGCGTTTTAAAAAGCCAACTCACCACTCTTCTGATTTCTTATCAAAGTTACTCATCCCAGCCCACCGACCCATGCTTAGCCAATACACCAACCCTGACGTCAAAATCTTAAGCAAACAGCATTAATATTTTTATGATTTGTTTTTATAATATTAAAAACATACAAAAAAAAGTCAACGACTGACGTTTGAGCAAAAATTTCCATTTGCCTTCCCAATTTAATTAGGGGAAATAAAATGATTTGTGCAATTCTCAGGGTTTGCTTATCAAATTGAAAGACAAATAGAAACCTTGATTTTTCTACTTTTTCTTTGTAAATGGTTTTGGTGCGCATTTGGGATATAAAATTTCAATTTACTGAATGTGGGTGGGTTTGTTCAGTTGTAAGTAAACAACAAATAAAACTATAGCCTAGCCCAACAATGCTGTGGTGGAATACAAAAACTTAAGCATACTTTTATGTGCTGTCATAAATTATAAATACACCAAGCTCATTGAAATTCAAATTTACGCCCGCCCCGCTAACATTTGACATTTGACAGCAGGACCAAGGCCCATTTTTATTACCCTGTACGATAGGTACAAAGGGTGTAATGGGTATGCGAAGAGGGAAGTATATTTATTTTTGATCAGTATAAACATCCGAGTCGATATAGCCATACTCCCTTTGAGGGCATAGATCTTGGAGATAATTAAAGCTAGAGGCACCAAAGTTGGTATATAGACTCCCTTATATATAAGGTTGAAAACGATTTGAGGTTTGCTAGGCGGGGGGCTCTGTGGGCTGAGTTTAAGTTTGAAACATTCTAAAGTTCAAAAACACCTAATTGAAGTCCAAAATTTCTTAGATTGAGTACGAAATAAACTTTAAGTACCAAATCAAAAAAGAATGCAATGGGAAATGCGAACTATTGCTGCCTTTACGCTATAAAAAATCATCTTTTTTGCCCCTCAAAGTATGCAAACTTATTTATTTTTTTAAAGAATTATTTATTTATTTTTAGTCAGTTATGGCAGCATTATACATACATAATCCGCATTCACTCAGATTGTCGGACCTGTTGAAGGTATACAAAATAATTAGTGTTAAGGCTATAAAAAAATACTATTTTCCATAATTATATAACATGGCATACTTGAAAGAGCAAAAATCATGATATTTTATTTGTGCATAAACGTAGTATTTTTAACACGAATCTGTACTAAAAATTCCAAAGTAGTTCTATCACTTTACAACCATCAGTTATACCTTCTTGATCATTAAGATTTTTGCACCCATATTTGAGTTGATACAGAGACCTCGTTTCAAGAAAATATTGAAAACAGCTTAGAATATAATGGGCTTAAACCGAGAAAACTGTATACTTATTTTATATATTCTTATTTGGTTTCAAGAATGTTTTGGGGCATTACTTTAGAGTTTATTCGACTTTAACGAGATTTCTTGTTTTAAGAGTTAATCGTTATGTACTTCAGACTACGACCTAAAAGTATGATCAAAAAAGTCTTAAAACAGTAGGAAATGTACTTAAGACCCCCTTCTACCTTTGAAGATGGTTTTTTTGAGTGCTTTTTAAAAAAATTCTGGAGAGAAAATCATAAGAGCTTTTTCATTTTGGTTTTTGGTTTTGTATTATTAATTAATATTATTATTAATAAAATAAAAAACAAATGTTTGTAAACTGGAGAGTTGTTCAAAACATTATCGGCTTGCCAAATAAGATTTCCCAAAAAAGATGAAGAGGTGGTAGCCATGATTCCGGAACTCCAGGTTATCGAAAATTAAATCGGTAAATGAGGTTATAATCAGAATTGATGTAATGTACCTCAATCATACAATTTTTTTTTCGGAAAAATTTGGCGGCCTTTAAAAAGAATATAATAGGTTTTTCACTATTTTGAAAGGGGATGAAAGGAGAATGACGAAGCTACAATAATAAGTCGAAAAAAAAGTCGCACATTTTAAACATAAATTAATTTTTGAACTATTAATTTTTGTCTAAAAAAATGTTTACCTTTAAGAGGTATATTAAAGTTGGGCTTAACCTAACTTTGCTATTTTTGCCAAGTCCTGCCATGACATGGCGCTAACAAACTGAATTGTAATCCCCTGAAGGCAAAAATAATTCATCTACACATGTGCCGGATAAGGGGTTTGAGTCCTGGCTGACTGGCTGGCCTAATAAATTATAGTCATCCTCGTAGCAATTATTTTAAGTGCGGAAGTTTTGCATAAAACTCATTTACTTCCACTGTTAGCTTACTCAATCACTTTTAAGTACGTTCGAAATTGATTTTGTGATGCGGAAAATTTGCGGCTTATCAGCAGATCTTTGTTCTGCTTCTGTTAATTTTGTTTGCCGGTCTTAATGTTTTCCTATTAATACGCGACACGTACGGGCTATAAAACAGGGCCGTGCATAAGTTACAAAAAAAAAAAAAATGTTAAGTACAAAAAAAATCGCAAAATTTTGTTCTTCAATAAGTATTTTTATATTAAAATACTTAAAAAAAAAAAACAAAAAAATTAAATAAACATAAATGGCAAAATGTTGTCCAAGTGCTTGTGTCCATCACTTTGAAGTGGCAAAAAAAAATTAGACAATCAATTGAATTTAACGAGAATTTTTTTTTGCTAATTGCCTGCAATTTTTTGGCTTGGCACGCGCAGCTAGTTGGAATCATATTTATAAGCAGTTCACTACGTCAGACTAAAACATTTTCCCACGATCACACGATCTTAAGCGACATGCGTGAATATGTTGAAGAGACACTATGTTTCAACTCCACTTCAATTTGAGCCATAACAATGCTTAGAAGTAGGCAGTCGAGACAAACCGTTAGTCATGGCTGCAAAAAGGCAAAGAAAAATAATGTACAAAACAAATAGCTCAAGACAACGGCTCAAATTCGTATTGCCAAAAACAACAGCCAACAAAACAACAATAACCAACATTTTTTTTTTTTGTAGCCGCAAGCCCGAGCGGCCTTATTGAAACATACACAGATATGTGTTAGATGTATGAGTACAGTGGGGACTAGGCAAATGTGGGTTCTAAATTTTTATAAATTCAAAACTTATAACAAAGTTTTGTTTGAGATCAATCTAGGTATAAAAGCGTCAGTCTTAAAGCTGCTAGTGCTATTATGTCTCAATACATTACCCATTTTTTCAAGTTTGAACTAAAACAAAAGGCAATCGAAGTCAAGTACGGAGCCAGCGTTTCATCATAATGTTTGAACAATCTGGGCAAGGCCTTGGCGGATGAATGTTTTGTTCAAAGGGACTGTAAACTACTCAATGATTGTCTTTTCTTTTTCTAAAAAGTTAATTTAGAAATTTTGTGTTCTAAAAAACATGTCTCTTACTTTACCGACCGATTGAATCAAGCCTTTACATTCTATCTACTATCGTAAGCAAATAGCGGCACCCAACGGGCTGATATGATTTTTTTTTGGGTTGAGCTTGTTACTTCCGCCTATCAATAGTTATGATATCATAAACTTTTTCTACGATGAAATCGTTGACCAAGTCCTTGGGCTGTTCCAATTGCCTCCCGGTTCTCGGAAGAAAGTGTTGAACGTTGTTTGACAGGCAAACAATTTAAATTTTGTTCATAAATTACCCCAAGGCTTATATAATTTAAGAATTTTAAAAGTTTCACAGACACTTGATACTTCCTAACGCGTCTCCACTGTACCTAGTACACAAGGTGGTACATCAAGTATATATGTATGGGGGCAAACCATAATCAGAGCGCTAGCAGAAAAATTTGCATTTGCCTCAACTTGGACACTCACGCATCGTATACAAAGATTGATGAAGCTGCTGCGGCTCTGGGGGCTCTGAAGTGTCAAACGACAGGCATTGAGTCCGCATTGACATTGACCTTTATTTGGGTTTGTGCATTGGCTAAATTAATCATTGCACTCGGCACGCTCCCGCTATTTAAGCGATTGAACCAATTTTTGCACACAATTTTTTTTAAACATTTCTACTGACTCATGTGCGTTTATTGTTTGCGGTTTGCCATTTATTTGATTTCATGATTAGCCGCTTTTTTTTGGCCCGTCCACCACCGCCACCATAACTGTACATAATTTTTGCCGCGACACCGCCAACGCCACACATTGATTATTATCTTTTCTTGTCGATCAACGGACATCAGTCAAGTCAATCGGTGCGTGTGTGTCAGTGTTTGAGTTTAAGTTTGTTTCGTTTTTTAAAGCTTACAATTTCTTGCCTGGAAGCGCACAATTACTACAATTTTAAAAGCCAACTCCTATAGTTTCAATGTCGACGCTTGGAATGATATTGAAAAAAAAAAATTGGTTGTTTTCATAGCTCAATAAACAATAAAGTTTTGTGTTTTTTTTTTTTGCAGAGAAAAATGTTACTTAGTTTTATGATCATACTTAGCTTTGATGTGGAAGACAAGGATGGATTATGGTTGGGTACATATGTGGATCTTTAATCAGAGCTTCTTAAATATTAAATTTTGTTTTATGGTACTTTTTCTATTATTTAAAATCAAGCTGGTAAGCTTAGCAGTTTTATAGAATAATTTTAGGGAATAATCTCTGAGCCTATAAATCATATATATTCTTGATAAGCATCAACAGCCGATCCGATATAGTCATGTTCGTCTTTTTGTAAGAGCGAACAGATCTCAGAGATGGTAGAAGCTAGAGCTTTGGGCATGTACGTAACGTAGACTCTTTATACTTGCAGGTAGATCAAGTTTATTTTCAATATTCGTCCAACTCAATTTAAAAATAATTTAGTCGAATTTTATCGGATTCGAATTTTAGATATATATAAAGTAATCCTAATCTGAGTTTGTCATTCGTCAATTTACACAAACAAGAGCCGATCGCATGCCGAGCGCTGCGCCATAAGAGTAATTAAAATCAGCAAAGCCAATCATTCGCTGTCTAGCGTTCAATAAAGTAAGTCGATTTACGATTGTAGAATAATTACTGCTTAAGGGACTTTGTGGCTTGAGATCTCTTTATAAAAAAATACACTCACGCTAAATTAATATAATATTTACGTATAATAAATAGACGGTCACACTACAAATTACAATATAAATGCATTCAGCAGAGCTAAGCTTCAGCCCCAGCCCAGCAATTGGAAATCGCTCTTACCAATCACAAATTTTTGTTCGATTCTTTTTCCACAAACGTTATTGGCAAATTTAGCAATCGTAATCGCCCATCACTGCATTCAGCAGTTAAAATAGGCAATCATAAAACAAAAATCGCTAAACGAAATTATCTGATGAATGGCCCCAATATATTACTAAAAAAATTAAATTGATATTTTGCGAATTAATTTGATGCGCTAAATCATTAATTTGAAACTGACACATTTGTAATGTGATCGAATATTAGTTTGAAGATTCGAAAAGGTGCAACTCAGTCGTCGCTTGAAGTTTCGCATCACTCCACAGACGACTATAGTAATGTATTTCAATATGCAGAACGTGCTTCAATCTATATAACTTAAGTTTTAGCAGCTTACGTCATTTTTGCTTGCACAAAACATTTAATTTTATTTTAAATTATTTCTTATGGAAAGCACATATAGTAAACCAGCAACAAGGCTGCTGTGACAATTTCTGCGCTATCCCAGATGGGGTTCAATGCGAGAGGTTTATAACAAAGACATTTGCTATCTTGTGGGGTTAGAATTACCCAGAAAAGGCGTATTGCACGTAGCGCGTTCAGAACCGTATTTAATATAAGTTTTCTCGCTGGGACAAAGCACAAGCTGGGAGAGCACAGAACTAGAACGGTTGACTGTTATCTCACTCAAGGTTTTAGTTTAAAGGTGCAAGAATGAGGCTCATCCTTACAGAGACTTTTCTGCAACAAAATCTGCAAAGATATGGAGCTGAGAACAATGGGCGTGTTCTGCTTAAAAACTTGCTTCCTGATCAATGATAGATTTTTGGTAGTTTATGTAGCCTTGTCTTTAATATGATATTTAATTTTTTTAAATGTCAATTAAACAAGACCCCATAAAACTATGATAAATAATAAGAGTAGTATTATTAAGCTTATCACTGATCAAGTGTCTCTGCTGAAAGCGCCCAATGTTTCACATCACTCACTCGTTACTCACATCTGACAAATCCATAAGTATTGTAAGGCTGGGTTCACACCAGTGATAATCTAGTAGGCCCTTATGTTGTCTTGTTTTCATTGTGAATAGCTTGTCATTTGACAGTTAAACAATACAACATGAAGGCCTTACTAGATTATCATGTCCATGCGTCGAACAATGTTAACCCAGCCTTAAGTAAATAAAATGAATTTTGTATAAATTTAAAACAGGGAAGCAAACCGGTTCTGAACCTTACCAATTGTCCTCATCAACCGAACCGTGAACCAAAACTGTGTCCTTTCAAAAGTACTGATCCGAACCAAAGGAAATCCAGCAAATTAAAACGATTTGTAACGGTTTTATTCATCGGAGCACCTTTCTTAAGACAAAGATATTTGTAAATATGGAAATTTATATAAGGGGCCGTTTGGCCCCTAACTAATAGACCGGATTGATCCGTAGTAAAACTGGACTAATGTAATAAATACACTAAAAAAAGGCTAGACCGAGTGGAAACCGTTTTATACTTAAAATTTCAGGTATAATTTATGCCGTTTTGTACCTAAAATAGTAAGTTTGATTCGTTTTTGAGTTTACTTAAACTAAGTAAGAATCGGGATCGGTCCAAGACCATTTCGTTCTAAGAATATGATTTAAAAATCCTTGGAATAGCCAAAAATGTACTTAATGTATCCCGAAACGGTATAAAAGAATTTCGGGATTGAAAAAATCTTCCTTAAAACAAGTATTTTGTACTTCTATTAAGTATTTTCGTACTTGGCGTACTATGGATACCGTTTTACTTGATTTCAGTACAAATTTCTCAGTTTTTTTTCTGAGTGTATGTACAGTTTTCATGCTGTTTGGAGTAACTATATAAATTAGCTTCAAAAACCAAGTCATGTTCCGAACCAACGGTTTAAGTCCGAATTTCCAAGCGGTTTGCATCTCTGATTTCAAAAAAATCTTCAAAAATTGAGGAATTTTATGATTTAATTTGTAGGGAAATTTTTTTTGTAATATAATTGATAACTTTAAAGTTTGGGGCTACAAAATCTGCATAAGTGCTGCCCATAATGGTTTGCGGCCTGAGCTGTCCAGATTTATTATTTGTTTTGCTTATAACTCGCTTATTCTACATCTGATCGGGAAACGATGTACGATGGATCTTTATTATGATGATTTATACAATCTACCTTTAAAATTTGAGAGTGATATGAGGATATTTGAAGAATAAAAAGAGTTTACTTCGTTTGTGGAATTGTATGTAACATCGATAAGGAAGCATCTGCGACCCTATAAACTGTATATATTCTTGATCAGCATCAACAGCCGAGTAGTTTTCTTGCGGCGCGTCTGTAAGAACACCTCGATCTCAGAAACTGATATGGAAAACTTTAATTAAGCATTATTAATAATTCCTATTTATATTAGTTTTTGTTCGCGTTTGTCCACCATTGTATACAATCATTAATTTTCAGCCATTTCAGACAGCATCAGACTCTTTTTTGTAAACAATTTTTTGTTGTTGTTATTTATCAATTGGAAGATATAATAACAAAAAAAAAAGAGTACTTTAATGCCTCTCCTTCGAGTGCCAGTTAATTGTGCACCATCAATTCTCCATCCGTCTCCCATTTGGCTACTGTACCGTGCCAATTTAATAGTCGTCAGACATTAACTATAATTGCTTCAGCCAAAATCTGTTTCTTTTGCGTTGTTAAATACACTAACCAAAACCTACCGAAAACAAAATATACATAAATCTTGTCTGAGCTTTGATAATGGGACGCTTCAACAATAACAAACTAACCAAAAGTTGAACATTTGCGAATGTTTTGTCAATAATTTGCAACTGTTGCTTTAGTCGAGGTTTTATTTAGAAGATGACAAGCCAAAAAAAAAAAAAAAAAACGAAAGAAAGAAAACTATAATCAATATTAAAGCTAATGGAAAGTTGTTGAGAAAAAAGTGAAACTGATAAGCGGCCCTTCATCCATAACCCATTAGCAGAGAGAGAGAAAAAAAAGTAAGTAAGCTAATATGCCATAAATGTTGAGGGTTGGTGTACCGGCTAAATCACGTGCCACAATAACGGATTATCAAAGGGCAAACTCTGGTTAACGATAAGGTTTTTTTTTTTTGGTTAATCTCGATTTTATGCTGATAATGGCTAACATAATTTGAGCGGTTGTGTGGCAACCCAACTTTATAATTAAGTCATCAGTTGTGGCGTCCTTATTTTTACACCCCCATTGGCAAGGCAAGCGCCCCAGCCCCAAAAAGCAACGGTAACGTCTACGTCAACTTTGCGTCGTCGCTGCCGACTGAGAGTATATCAGTTACAGACACGGCCCGGCCAACGTTTATTTGCGCTCGAACAACGAACGTGGTAACAACAACAGCTCCCAACGCCAAACGGGAAATCTGCACAAATCAGTTACGAGTTGATGGTTGTTGTCCAGGCTTTCTTTTTCAACGGCTAATTAAATTGAAAATAATAATAGAAAAATCCAAAACGAGACGCGCTTTCATTTCGGTTTCCATTCAATAAAGTGTAAAAAAGAAAACTTCAATTATTTGCGCAATTGTGAGCAATTGTGCAACGCAAACCACCAGCAGACACTTAACCTTAACAATTATTATTGTTATTTTGGCCATAAAACTATTGGCACAATAATTTGATTCAAGTGCGCCAAAAAAAAAAAATAAAAAAACACAAACATACTTTTACTTCAATAAATTGAAAGAAACAAAAAACCGAAAGCAAAACTCCTAAAATTTTTTTATTGAAACCCCCCACGCGGCTCTAAATTCAAGTGGCAGCTGAAAAAATGGTCGAGAAAACAGGTGAGTGTGTGTGCGGAGGAGGTTGGGGGAAATTACAGAAAGACAGATACTTCAATGTGTGAAGGTTAATGCAATTGAAAAGTGTGCGAAATTATGTGTTTGTGTTATGTTTGTGTTGTAGAATGATAATGAATATATTTTTATAAGAAATATATTAAATTAAATAAATTTGAGCAACTGAATTTGTTTAGCCAAAATTCAGATGCCACAAAAGTAAATAAACTGGGAGAAAATTTATAAAAATGTGTTTTATTTTGTCTATACTGCTTTGACGTTGGTGAAGTTAAGAAGTCAAGGAATGTTATGTTTAAAGCATTTTTCTAAAATTTTATATTTTATTTGAATTTATTTTAAACTGTTTAACTTAAAATTTGGTAACTTGCATTGAAGTGGATAATATTTAAAGCAGAGTGGAGCAAATGTAGTTTTTTCTGAAAGGGTAATTACTTTTGCACCGGATGATTACTCTTCCGTTGCCTTGTATAAGCTAAAGAGTAAAAGGCCAAACTAACTGCCGGAAAGTTGAATTTTTCATTGTTTTAAATTTCATTTACTAGGTAAATCTGTTACTATGTTGAAAAGGTCATACGTACTTGTAGTTTAATTTACTTTATCGAACTAATTAAATGGTCACACTTACACACAAATGAACATAGAAAATGTAGAAATGTGGAAAAATTTTTCCTAATTGTAGAGATAAAATAACAAGCATGTGGATTGTTCAAAGGTTATAATCGCGACCTCAGAAAGGACTTAACAAAGCAGAGAGAGCAAAGCAAGTACTATTAATTTATGCGGAATTCCTAAGCTCCACCACCTTTATAACACTTGTAACAATATGTTAACTTAACTTACTGTTAACTTTTATTGTTACTGCTCTATAGTAATCCACTGTTTTAACCTCTTGTTAAAATTTTGAAAATGTGTAAAAGACTTCTTAAAATTTTGAAAATGCAAATCTTCATAATATTTTGCAGTCTTAGGTAGAGACTTTGAGTTAGTTAATCAGTTTACTTATTTCTTGTTGCCTTAAAACCTTTTACTTTTTGCAAGCCCTAGAAATTCGATGTACACATTTGCTAGATCGCTAGATCAGTAGTCTAGATAAGCTAATTCCTAAACCATTGCACCGATCGAAAAAATTGCTTTTCTGCTTATAAAATTAATACCAGATTTATCAAAATTCAGTATGCGTTTTCTTTGATGATTTGAAATGAATTTGAAAGAGTAGTTGGTACAATTATTCCAGTGCAGTCTACTTGAGTCAGTGCGGCCTACATTGCTTACACTTTTTACATAAATAAGACATAATCCAGATGCTTGTTATTGACTTCTGCAATTAGGAAGTTTTTCCATATTTCCCCATTTTCTATGTTCACACACAAATGAACATAGAAAATGTAAAAAGTGTGACCATTCAATTAGTTCTATAAAGAACATTTCTCTAACAAATTTCCATTGCTATGGTTAAGCTTGCTTAAGCTAGAAGGTTCGTGCTTGTAGTACAGTTTTAGGTTAGGATTGTCAGTCGTTTTTAGAACGCAATTTTTTGGATCGAAACAAAAGACAATTTGTGAAAATTTCAATATGAATAATTGTGCATACTTTTTCAAGCTTTAGTATACGGTGATCGTTGGTATACGTTGATCGTTTTACTTTACTTTTATTTTGATCAGGTTTTAAACCAAACTGGTTCGAACCCGGAATTCTGACTGTTCTTTTTCTGTGAACCGAACCTTGAACCGACCGCGTGTGAAAAAATAGCTGAACCTGAACCTGTTCCGAATCAAAACTTTCGGTTCGGTTCAACAAAAGTTACATGTCTTTGTTAAGCGGTAAATTTTCTGATAAAAGAAGTAGCATAGACCAATTATTGCTAGAAGAAATAATACTTATAAATTTAAATTGAAAATAATTGAACCCGTATTTTCAAGTAAACAAAAATTCAGAAAATCTGAAATTTTGTTTATATTTTTATCAAATTAATTACTTTTCTATACAAATTGGTAAAAACTTGGAACGTACCATGGTTCAAACCAAAACCTAAGCACAAAAGGTTCAAGGTCCTTAAATTTCTGAACCTTAACCATTACTAAATTTTGGTTCGAAACGCGAACCGGACCTCCGAAAAAATGATTTAGATTTGTATCCCTGATTTTGATAATCTTTTAGATTTGTAATGACCGTCGAAAGATTTTTCAAGAATTATTTGATTGAAAATTCGCTGAATGTTCAGTTTGGCAGAAACATCTCTAAAAACAAAGTCATCTCTTTAAAAAGTAATTTGAAGATACTATTTAACCAAATTTTATACCGAATAGAACGAGCAGCATGTTCGGAAAATTGTTGTGCCGAATTTGTTGAACTAGTTCTAAAAACTGGGTATTAAAATGAACTTTGTCTCTGTGTGTGAACTATAGCACATTTTTTGTTTATTTTTTTCTTTATTAGCAACTTCGTAAACTTGAAAATAGTTACAATAAGGTATCTGTAAAGAAGTCATAGTATAAAAAAAGAGAAAAAAAAAGTGGAGTGGAGAAGAGATTCAATGGGAAACTTTTAGTTACACCCAGAGAAATCTAGCACGATTCGGCAAGACTGAAATCGGCTTCAATTTAGTTTTTTTTCGTCTTGAATTTTCAAGAAGAAATCTGCTTGAAATCGAGAAAACTTTGTGTGTTTGGTGGCAAGGGAGGTGAGACAAAAAAATCGGGCTTGAAAATTCATGCTTGATTTCAGTATTTTCTTCTTGAATCCAAGAAAATTCTGTCTTGCCGAACTTCTGACACGAAATCTGCTTGATATCAAGCACGATCTGCTCGATTTTTTCTCTGAGTGTAGTCTTAATGAACTGCTACGCTCCTTCTCGAAGCAAAGGTAATCAGAAGGGTTCCCTTAAAAGTAGCAGAATTGAATTGAAGACTTTACCACCTCTTCGGAACTGAAATTGTTCTATTTCATGTACCGGACACGAGAGGGACAAAAAGAAGCATATAATAAAGAGACCTTAAGCCTTTTCTTAAACCTTGCCAAAGAGATGATATAACATGATGTTTGCACTCACTGCGTTCAGCTTAAATTAGTTAAAAATATTTCCGTACATGTGTCCCGGGGCATTTGACTTTCCAGATCTTACAAATACTTTTTATGTAAAGTTATTAACTACAACCTGAACTTTGAAATTTGTTTAACTTTTAATTGCCATTTAAATTTCGAAAAAAAAGTTAACACATTTATGTTCGACTTTGAGTTCCGTTAGTAAAACTTTGTCGTAGGCCATATTAATCATTTGTAATTTCAATTTGACGAATTTGTATGTTTTGAAGAATCATCTTGTGCGCATTTAATCATATACTCAATCGAGTCGTGTGTGTCTGCCTGCCTGCTGCCTGTCTTCTATCGATAACGACATGATTGCCTTTCAATATTTTCTCCGGCGCAGCATGACAGCAAATTAGCCTCCAAGCAATGTTTTTTTTTTGAGCTGTTTTTGCTGCTTCCGTGCGATTATTTCTGTTTTGTGTAACTGAAAGTTTGCATGACACAAAGTCCCCTCCACTCCACTCCCCACCCTTCCAGCCCTGGAGGGGTTAAGCGATGGTATAAAAACAATATACAAAACAGATTTTCAGCCATTTAAACAATGATGACTTCCTCAATTCAACGAAAGCCGTCATAAAAATAATAAAACTATCAAGTGAATGAACCACGTTAAAGAATTGAAAACAGAAAACAAAAAGCGAGAAATGAAAATTATGTCAAATTAATAAATGGCCCGTAATTGGTTAGGACCAAATTTGTACAAGCAATTAATTAAGGTGTTGTTTCTTTTTTTTTTATTTATAAATTGTATTTGTTTCCAACAGCCAAAGCGGGCGATAAGAAATGATAAAGGTGGAAATATTTGCTTAGGTAAAACGCTTCTGCTCTGGTAATTAATTTGCTCAGGCGTTAAAAAATATTGAAATATTTTGTGTGCCGCTAATTAATGTCAAGCTTAGTTTTTGTTTAAACAATTGTCAAGAGTCAATATGTAACTTAAATATTAATCTTTATTCTCAAGGGTATAAGGTACACTCAAGTGTGAAGTAAGTTAATGTTGTTTAGAATGTTTAGGAGGGGAGGGCAAGTGAAAATTATAGCAAAATGAGGTTTACTCCCATAAGTGTTTGTGTCGTCAACATGAAATTATAAGTACATACATATATAATGTCAAACTGACGCCAAGTCTTAGATTAAAATTATAGTAGTTATTATCGTAATCGTGAGCTTAGTTGACATGACATCACGGTGAAATTTTTGTCAACAGTAGCGAAAAATGTTTGTACTTATAAATGAGGAGTTGAAATTATGCATAAAAGCAGAAGCAGGAACAGTTATAACAGTTATAACATTCAGTTTGCTATTTAAGCTGATCAACATGTTATTAATCCGAAAACTTATTATTAATTTAATAGGCTGCCATTGAGGTACACGTACGATATAAACAAAAATTTCTAAAGATTTTTCTCATGGAATTTTTATTTCCATATAACTGCTGCAATTACGTGACTGTTAATCAAAACAATATTTTAAATTTTTTGACTAATTAAAATTGAGAGGAGGTGCCAATAAACACAATGAACAGCTTCTACTAATGACTTCGCGCGTGGCTTTCTATAAGAGTAAGGTCCCTAAACGGGTTACTTTTCACAAAACGAGAACGTTAGTTGAAGGTAAGGTAAGGTCCCTAAACGGGTTACTTTTCACAAAACGAGAACGTTAGTTGAAGTCGGCCCTACTCGACATCGATATGCCCGTTACTCAGGAAAAGGATCAATTAAAAATCTTTTATTAAATCAGAAAATGTTAATATTAACATCAAATTTTAAACATTATGTTATAAGTTAACATAATCATTTTGTGTTCATGCTAATATTTATCAAATGTAAAGCTTAACATTAGGTTGGTTAGACACAAAATATATGAAAAAGTTGCTAGCTTTATATCTCCGCTATTTATTATCCAATCTTTTTGAAAATTTCACAGATTTAAGTTATTAAGCATATACTTAAAAATGCAAACGGAGAGCTTGATTTCTGTAAAATTATAGAAGTTATTCAACATTTTCTATTGTAAGAAAGGGAAATTGAAACAAACTTGATCTGCTTGCAGACAATACGACAATTGTTGCTGAGATCTTGATTCGTCAATCCGGACGGACGGACATTTACACGAACTTAGTATAACCTTTTTATTCTTTAATACCTACTTAATGTTCATAATAGTTCCTTTTCGCATTTTACGTAGGTTGCTATATATATTTCTGGCCTAATAATGAAAACGCGAATATGTTCTCCAGCAAGATTTATACACTTTTGCATGCGCTCAAACCAATTGTCGAAGCATTTTTTCCACCCCGATTGAGACACCTCCAAAACATGGTTTTTGAACTCTTCAACAGTATCTTCTGGCGACAAAAATCGTTGACCACGCATTTTTCCCTTGATGTGCGGGAATAAAAAGAAGTCATTGGGTGCCAAGTCAGGGCTGTACGGCGGATGACCCATCAATTCGACGTTTTGGGTGGTCAAAAAGGCGCTGGTGTGAAAAGCTGATGTGTGAGAGCTCGCATTGTCATGGTGCACAATGATCTGTCTTCTCTTGTTCGTTTTTCGAATTTCTCCGAAGACTTTAGGCAAACAAATTGTGGTGTACCACTCAGAATTGACCGTCCTACGTTGCTCAAGCGGAACAGTCGCCACATGACCAGTTTTACCGAAGAAACTGGCGACCATTTGCTTCGAAGTGCTTCTTCCACGAACGACTTTTGTTAGATTTGGCTCGTCTTCGAAGACCCACACGGTCGATTGCTGTTTTGTTTCGGGCTCATAAGCATAGATCCATGATTCGACATTTGTGATGATCTTATAAACGTCTTTTGAAACACCGCGATTATATTTTTTCAAAATTTCTTTGCACCAATCCACACGAGTCTTTTTTTAAGCGATTGTCAAATTGTGCGGGATCCAACGAGAACAAACTTTTTTTACGCCCAGTAGTTCATTCATTATCGTTTAATATCGAGTGTATGCTGTTGCAAGAAATCCCCCTCTATCTCACGGTATGTCACATGACGATCTTGCATTATCAGTTCACTGCATCAATGTTTTCTGGCACAACGACTGTTTTTGGACGACCTTTGTCTTCGAGCGAGCGTCGCCCGCGATTGTATTCATTTAACCATTTTTTCACAGTGCTATATATATATATATATATTTATATAGGATATTGCTTCATCGCCATACAAAGATTAAAGTTCATCGTTGCACTCTTGTCGTGATAATCCACGTCGAAAGTTGTGAAAAATGATTGCACGAAAATTTTCACGAGTTAATTCCATTTTTCTGCCGAGGTAAGTTTTTGATTAATCGTTAATCGATATCAAACGTGGTCACACATGAAAGAGTTGAATGGAGCTTTTTCGATAAAAGTCGAAATTTTTTTTGGGAAAAGGCCAATTGGTCCTAAAATGGCAAGAAGTGTCCTAGGCCAGAAACTTAAATAGCAACCCACGTACTGTCCCCCCACTTTACATAGAATGTATGTAATGCGATCCAATTTCAAAGATCAGGCACTTTTGGAAATCGTTAAGAGGTCAAACTGAAGCATAACAATCATATGTATAGTTCATCGACGTATCGAATAGCTTGGTAAATTCGAAGCGTTCTTCGTACACAAATAAAACCGTGCATCCTTTGTGACACACCTTTAAAAAATTATCCAGTCCTCCGCTTGGACTTATGTGTCTTTTAGCAAAATTGCACACACCACGGCTAACTGAACCCAAGAGTCTAACTCCGGAAACCGTTCTAATCCCATCGACCTAAATTAAGTTTGTGTAACACTCAGGCCTCAAGCGGCCCATTATAATTCCTATAACTTAACACCCCCTAAACAAAGTTCATTCAAATTGTTCGCTTATTAACCATAAACTAAAATCTCTATAAATTCTCACTGATTTATTAGTTTAGTAATCGATTCACTTGAGACTAAATAAATTTAATACCTGCCATAAAAACACACACCTCCCGCACTGAATAGTCCCTGCCCATGTGACTAATTAATGAATTTATAACACAAATTTATGGCTAAACAATGCCGAAGCTCAATCCGAACAGGTTTCTACTTAAATTTTACAAAATTTTAATAAAATCATCACCTTCTTTTGACTTGAGAAGAGCGTAAAATGTTGCGCAAACCGAAATTAATAATCCGATTAAATTGATTAATTATTAAAGACGAAAAATACACAAGCCTTTTGTTCTGTAATTACAAAAAAATAAATATACAGACATGGCATATTTTATAAGTGAAGAGAAAAAAGAAACGAAAAACAAAACTGTTTCATATGTGGCATAATGGTAAATTAGCTAATTATGCGATTTTTGCGTGTTTGGAGATCATAAATGAGCACACGTTCCACCAAACAAGAAGAACTAGGTGAGAAAACGGCTACTAGCGATGACATTGCTCATGTTCTAATAATACTTAGATATGTCATAGTTAAGCCCACTCCCACTCTCTAGTCAAAAGGGTAACGTGTTGTTGTTGTTGTTTTGTGATTTGCAAGCAAGGATATTTGGGTGTGTTGTGAGCCGAGCAAAGCAGAGCCAAGCCTTTAACTTGGCCTCCATTTGGGGCTAGGCACGTGCGTGTGTGTGGCTGGACACAGACTTAGCCGCGCCTCAACCTTGACTTTGACTGTGTGAGCCAAGGCGGCACCTTTAGGCAAAATACAAAATACACTAAGCGAAATGAAGCTGAGTTTGAATTACAATTCAAAACAATAGAAGGCTAACATCGGCTACGCCGATGTTTTAAATACCCTTGCAGTTTTTAAAAAGGCGCTACCATTGATAAAAAAAAAGTTTTTCTCACTAGAATTAGTTTTTAGACCGATCGTTCCTATGACAGCTATATGCTATATTCATCCGATTTCGATAAATTTTTCCAGAATTGTGTGGAAGTACATAAAACTAATATATACCACGATTGGTGATGCTACGATGGAAAACAAAAAAGTTTTTCTCACTAGAACTAGTTTTTGGACCGACCGTTTATATGGCAGCTATATGCTATAGTCATCCGATTTTGATAAATGTTTCCAGAATTGTGTGGAATCATATAAAATTAATATATACTACGATTGGTGACGCTACGATGGAAAACAAAAAAGTTTTTCCCACTCGAACTAGATTTTGGACCGACCGTTTATATGGCAGCTATATGCTATAGTCATCCGATTTTGATCAAATTTTCCAGAATTGTGTGGAAGCATATAAAACTTATATATACCACGATTGGTGACGCTACGATGGAAAACAAAAAAGATTTTCTCATTAGAACTAATTTTTGGACCGATCGTTCCTATGGCAGCTATATGATATAGTCATCCGATCCGGCCGATTCCGACAAATGTGCAGCGTATTTGTATTTAAAGACTTTTTGCAAAGTTTTGTCAAGATAGCTTCAAAACTGAGGGAGGAGATAGCATAGAAACAGACGGACGGACAGACGGACGGACAGACGGACAAACGGAAGTGAACTCAGCTCGTCATGCTGATCAAGAATATATATACTTTATGTGGTCGGAAATGCTTCCTTCACTGCGTTACAAACATCGTGACAATTTTAATATACCCTCTGCAAGGGTATAATGATTAGTTGGATATTGGCAAATAAAATTAAATAACTTTTGATTAGGCAAATATTACTTAATGATGTTAATGAAATATAATAGGCTGATGTCTCCAATTTGAGGAGTGCCCATACATTCCTTAAGGCAGTGCCAAGTTTAATATATTTTTCAAGTGCTTCTTCATTCCCCGAAATCATGGGTCAACTTACAACAAAATCTACGAAACACAGAAGAAACGTTAAAGATTAAAATTGTTTAAGTTTTTCGCACTGTTTAGTGCCAAGTGCTTTACAACAACAATTGCGCTGGCAGTTTATAGACTTTGCTCCATTTATGGCAAAAGAATTAAAGGTTTTGGCATCTAACCACTTATTTATTTATTTATTGACATGTAACATAAATTACCTCAACAACTAAAATTCTACAGTTTTTTCTCTCTGTGTTAAACTTAACGAGCTCAGGATGTAAGCCAAGTCCATGTTGAACGGACTTCCGCTGAAAGTTTATAGCAACTGCAGCGACTTTCTTTAGAGGCCAACCCACATGCATTTGCCAATTTTTTTTTTTATGAATTGTTTTAAAATGATAATTTAAACCATTGTCTAGCTAGAATCAAACACCCTTGGCCTTCTTCTAATCTTATCAGAGGAAAGCCCACCATACGTATAGTCATAAATCGTTTAGAAAACTCAAACATAAAAGCAAACGAGCCGCAAGTGAAGATTTTTATCAACCTATTGCATTTTATTGTTTTGCATTTCCCTTTCTGTGTGGGGGGGAAATCGATCTAAAGTCTTTGGTCTTTCTCTTGGGTACTTATGTATGCGCTGACCTTGACATTAGAATTTGTATGGCGTAGCAGCAAAAATTAAAAAATCAAGATTTTAATCTTTCTTGAGTACGAATAATATAAAAGTGTTTTATTGTTGTTGTTGTCGTTAAACACGGAAGCATGAAATAAGCCAGAGCTTCACTTTATACCTGTTTTGAATACCAATTTTTGTTTTTTTCTGTGCCAAACGGGACAAAGTAATCAAATGTGTGAGTGAGTACAGGTTGGTATGTAGGTTAACCAAAGTGATTTCTTTTTTTTTTGCTGTGCAGAATTGTTCTTGTAAATGCTACACATGCCTGTGTCTCCATTAACCAGAGCAAAGCAAAATGTTTACTATTTGTATTTGATAGCAGCTCACTAATTAATTTCATGTCAAAATGCTCATGTTATGTTTGCTCTCCGATATGAAGAAAAAATTTTGATATTTATGGCAAACTAAAAGGAAGAGTGTGATGACACACTGGTCTGCAATTAATTAAACAATTTTAAGGCCTAATAACATTATATAAGAAATCTTTATCTATTAAATCGATCTAACCTTAACTTATAAAAAATCCATTCAATGTCTTGTCGACACACCCTCACTCACCTTCCTCTCAGCTAAGCCATTTGTGATTATTGTTATTGTAATGGTTTAATTTTGTTCAATAGAGTTGGGCATTTCAGCTCAACTGTAATTATAATAATAATAATTTAGTGACGAAAGCCCTGATATTTGATTTTCTGAGGGAAGATGTTCAATATAATATTTTCACTATTATAAATCAAGGCTGCAAACCGATCCAGACCCGAAGCCAGCAGAAACGGTGCGGGTTTTTTGAAGGTACCTCGCACCAGACTCTCATGGGAAACTGTTTAATTTTGGAATAGAAATTCTTAACCCTAGTCTATCCCGTCTCTTCCCGATCCTGAACTCAAATTTTAAATTCAATTCTCAAACCCGCTTTATTTAAATTGATTCACCTTATTTCAAAAGTGTGCCCATCTTTACATTTTTGTGTAAGTTGGCCCATTTCATTTGTGTGTAAGTGTGACCATTTACTTAGTTTGATAATAGTCATTTCGATCAATTTATTTCATTGCTGTCATAAACTTGCTTAATCCATTAGCAAACAAACCCAAACATTATCGGGATCAAGAAATAATCCTGTCCGGATTCCTGAGTTTTTTTTTCGAGAATCCCGAACCAAATCACGAACCGGATCTCCACTGTTAAAAAAAAAATGGTTTGGTTGATAAAAATTAATTAAGTCACTTTTTTTAAAACTTATATAATTTTCTCAATATTTTGGCCGAAAAACAATAATTTTATCATACTAAATCAGTGTAGGGCGCGTTCGTATAGAGTGTGCATATGAAAGGCCGCAGTCGCAGCGACGTCGCACACACAAAGCATACGCACGTTTCGCTGCTTTCAATTTCGTATCACATGCATAGCTAAAATATGATTGTATTGTATGCCCTACACTTAACTAAATCAATGCATTATCCAGTGAACAAGATTGAAAAATTGTAAAAAAAATTCTTTCAACCGAATTTTTTTTACCCATTTTCCTAAGAAATAGATTATGAACTTTTTCAACTTTTAAAGCGAATCCCAACCCAAACAATATCGGGATTAAGAAATAATTCTGTCCGGATTCCAAAGTTTTTTTTTTCGAGAATCCCGAAACTGATCATGAACCGGATCTCTACAGTTTATAAAAAATGGGTCGGTGGAAAAAATATCGTAAGTCACTTTTTTAAGAACTTATATAATTTTCTCAATATTTTGGTCGAAATACAATAATTTTATCATTCTGGATCAATGCATTATCCAGTAAAGATGTAAAAATGCGAAAAAAGTTCTTTCAATCGAATTTGTTAACCCATTTTCTTAAGAAAAAGATTATGAACTTTTCCAACTTTTAAAGATACTCGAATCTCACGATTCATTTCTCAAAACACAACATTTCTCAAAACATCAAAAAAGTTCGGCAGAAGCCCCAATATTTTAAATCTGGCCCATCCTACATATACCACTATATCTTATGAAAAATGGAATTTTCAAAGGACTTAAAATAATAAATGCAAATATTTTAGTCAAAACATTAGCTTTCGATTGGACTCTCGTAGCAGATTTCCCATTTTTGTTGCTGAATATTTAGTCAGTTGCTATTAGCACTCTTTGTGTTGCTTTCGTCACTAGATTTGTTCACATATATAATCTTCAAAGATGCATTATTCGTTGTTAGATGGGCTCAGGTGATGATAGGTTCTTTAGACAGCCATGAACTAAACGACTTAAGAACTGAATTATTTTAGTTTCCCAAAAATAATTAAGCTACAAACAGAACAAAAGACTGAAAAATTTGAAGCATGCGTGTTAATACAAAAGTTCAGTCCAAAGGCCATTTTTCTCCAAAAAGTTTAATTTTGATTTTTATTAATTTTAATCGTTAAATCTAAAATAAAATAGCGAGACGACTAGCGCAATCAGATATTTATGGCTTATAAATAAGCCAGACAAGTACACAATTTAGATTAGGCGATAAGATTTTTATGCTTTTGATGACAATTCAGTTGGTAGCCCCGGCCTATCTTTATGGTTGGTTACTGCCGACTATTTAAGAAGCTGGCAGCTTGTTAACGTTTAGCCCATCATCGTTTGTAGTGTGTGTGTGTGTGCTAAATAAATGATAAATTACCCTAACCATTCAACTAACATAGAAGTCATCAATTATAGGCAGCGCTTCCCCACCCCGTCTAGCCAAACTGAGTCACAGTTTTTTATGGTTAATATCTGAAGGCAAATTAAAACCTCAACAAGCTTGTGCTATAAATACCGTGTAAATACTTCTAATAGAATATAAATAAAATTAACTAATTTGTTATTTGCGCAATATTTGAGTGCTAATTTGGTAGCAAAAGTAAGTAAACAATTATAGCGCCTTAAATGCATATATATATATATATATATATATTTTTTTTTTAAGTTAAAAGTCGTCGTCAGTCGCGAGAAGGTTTCATTGAACTTGAATTTCAATTGCAATTCTAGTGATTAATTTTCTGAAAAATGCTTATTAAACAATCACATTGATGAAGTTATTAATTTTGTATAGCAGCTGTGTGAAGGCATAAAGGCATGTTATTGACTGATTGTCAGAAGCAATCTTTTTCACGGTTCGTTGTAATTATGTTTGACATTATTTTGATACCCGCTGTTCAGAAGTAAAAAGGGTATATAAAGGTTGGGAATCTTATTTATTTTTCTACTTACTTTTTTAATTTAAAGAGATTTCAATACTCGAATAATTTTCAAAAAAGTGAAATAAATGAAAATAATTTGGGTTTGCAGCCCTGTTAAAAAAAATTCGATAAGTACAATATACATGTAGGGTGGCATCCCTCTCAAGCGTAGCAGCCGCACAGAAAAAGTCATTAAAATTTAATCACAAGAATAGAATCAGTCGTCAAAAGTCTGCCATAAAAGCTGCACGCACGCAGTTGAAAGTAGCTGATCCTAAAGTTGCTAAGTTTTGCATATTATTCATCGCCCATTATGTCATTTTTCAGTTCGGGTAATTATACTTTATAATAAATATTTTATCACTGGATATTCATAATCCTACATACATAAATTTACTATGTATTTTGCTGTTTTTTTGCGCGAGAGAGAGTGAACGAGTGAAAAAAGTCTTCATCTGCCTCATCCTTACTTATATTATTGCTCTGTCACTTTGTGCGTATGAAAATCTGCGTATTCTCATACATAATACTTATTCTCGCGATCGCCCTTTTGCAAGTGGCTCTTCTTCTGTGAATAACAATCCAAATTGGCACTGCTTTTGTCTGCCGTATAGCCGTATATATAATAACCGAAATGAACAAGTAACAAAAGGAAAATAACCTTTAACCTTTAAGCCCATAACCGAAATTTAGCGAGCCGTAATAACAGTCACTATAATTCGTTTCGATTTTAAAATATGGTTTATAGTCTAATTTTTAAACCTTTCCTCGTCTTAATATTGGTTAAGGTATCATTACACGTTCAGCACAATGAAATAAGGATCAGCGCAAATTGTAATGGTTGACACTAACATCGTGTAATCACTGTAATGATATGGGACTTATTCTTACTTACTAAATATCTGGCTTTACAGCCCCAAAGGGCCAGGCCGAGCTACTTTACAGCTGGCGTCAATTGCTGGTGAAGGTGACCGAATGTGTAAAAGTTATAAAGAAAAAACTTTTTATTAAATGTGACTCATTAAAGAAAATTTGTGCTGACGACTATCTGGTACAAAATCATTATATTGTGCTGAACGTGTAATCCTACCTTTACAGTTATCAAATTTGGTGTGTAGTTTTCTTGGTATATGGGCATTTCCGCAGAAAAGTCTACCACGACCGAAAAATTGAAAGTGCATTAAAAGTTGTTTCTTACTTGATTTAGAAAAAGTAAATATGCAAAATAGTTTTAATTAAAGAGTTTAAAGCTTTCCTTTGTACAGATAGCGATATATCGGGCTAGAATGTACAAATTTACGTTTTGGCCAGTTTTTCAGTGCATTTTCTCTTTTCGATTTACAGCTCTTAAAGTGATTAAGCAATTCCACTCTTTTCGCAAAATTTTAGCTACAATTAAAATTGATTTTTTGGTTGCTTTGAATAATTTATGAAAAATTTGTTTCACTAAAAAATTGCTAAATGAAATTTAAGTAACGTAACGTCAGTAACGTCACGTCAGATATAAAAAAGCTTATAAAAAAAGAACGAGAAAAGATTTTTATATTTGGTAAATTGGAAAATAAACTTATGTTATTCTAAAAACTACTAAAAAAAAGTTTCATACAAAAAGAGTTTTCCAATTCGCAGAGTTTTGCAATTTTGTAATCCGAGTCAAAACCCACTTCCGTTTTGAGCAACGTCACGTCAGGGCATATTTTTACTGATTTCTTTGAATCCTCTAAGACGATTCTTGGAATTTTTTTTCTAAATATAGTGCTATTGAATTACTACCAAAATATAAAAAAAAATTTGAAAAAATTGTCTCTTTCATTTTTTTTGTTATATTTTATCGTACGAATGTCACGTCACGTCAGAAAAGAAATGCCCATATATTAGTTTTATATGCTTCCACACATTTCTGGAAAGTTTTATCAAATATCGGATGACTAGAGCATATAGCTGACATAGGAACTAAAACGGTCTAAAAACTAGTTCTAGGACAAAAACTTTTTTGTATTTAATTATAGCGTCATTAAAAAACTGCAAAGGGTACTTAAACATCGACCGATGTTACGCCCTCTATTTTTTTTGGACCATAACTTTTGAAAGCGCAATGATATCAAAAATCGGTATATGTAGTAAATTAGAGGACATTTCAAACTATTTATTTAGATTTCAAGAGAATCAGAAACAATTTTTTTTACAATTTACAAAAAAATTTGACATGAAGGAAATCTTTAAAAAACAGTTTTGTTTTTGGACCATAACTTTTGAAAGCGCAATGATATCAAAAATCGGTATATGTAGTAAATTAGAGGACATTTAAATCAATTTATTCAGATTTCAAGAGAATCAGAAACTAATGTTTTACCATTTTCAAAAAATTTAACAAAGAGGCAAACTTTAAAAAACAATTTTTGATGAAGACATCGAACACTTTGGACATCACAAGTGCTTATTCGGCCAACTGCAACGTATAAAAAGAACGTTTGATTTAAATAACGCAACCACATAGACAAAGAAGGAGTCTGATGAGAGATATGGTTATCTCGAAACAGTCTGTAACTCCAACCAATTTGAGGCCTGGTTTTCGAGCAAGCTTACGTGTGCGTTTATTCTTCTAACTTGAGGCCTCAATTCAACAATGCTAGCACAGCCCCCTTCATATGTTTCACATCGTGATAACTCAAAAAAATAATGATCTAGTTCGATTTCTAGTGCTTGAATTAGGGGAAAACCTTTAAAGTTTGTCATCTCTGTGTTTTTTCTACTTTAGGTAATTGATTTGAATTTTACTCTTTTCTTTTCATCTTAAATTAATTTCTGATTTGTTTTCTACATTTTATACATTTACATATACAAATCACATGAATTGTTCATACTATATGCAAATTCTGTATGTCAACAATTTGATGTGGTCTCAATTTTGTGTGTGTATGTGTGGGAGAAGAATTTGGTTTACTCTGATTCAGTATTTTGGTTTGTCATAAAATTTCTGGTCTATTTATATATAAAAAACATTTCTGATAAAAAAAACCACCAATGTCACATTTTGATTGAATTCTAAGAAAAGATTGCCATTGAAATTTTTTTAAGAAATTTTTTTTATCGTCATGACTTTGATAAATTTATAAAATTTACACGAACTTGAATTGTTGGTAGGAGGTTTTGTTTTAAACTATTTATAAATTAGGGGAATTTAGTTTTGAAGCTTATTACATTTTATGCGCTCTTATAAATGGGGGAATTTAGTTTTGATGCTTATTACATTTTATGCTCTCTTTTAAGGTAATGTAAAGTGTTAAGTACTGATCTATAAGGGCATCTTCTTGCCCACGTGGCATAAAAAAACACTTATTACTTATAAAAGGGGATTTTTTTTATACAGGATTTTGCGTAATCAGTCGTCAATTCCCTGAGAATCTGAATGAAATAAATTACATAAAAGAATTGCATTGAATAGACACCGAGCAGTCCCACAGTGGGTTAACAATTTAAAAGTAATCACGGTTTTTTTTTTTTTTGCTACATTGTTGTTTTAGTCATTTTCAAGTGGCGCTATGCCGTGCTGTTTATCGCCTCGTGAAGACAACTTAAACTAAAAGCGAAGCGTGAGCAACATGAAAGATAATTGCCGTATTAAATGAAGTGTGCGAACTTGACGATAACATCGCTTATCAGTGATACATTTTTTTGTGCTCTGACATTCTGTTAAATGACAGTTACCTACTAAGTAGTACACACATTTTTTTTTTGTGACGAGAAGTGATAAGTATTTATTTTATTTACATAAGAATTAAATGGGCTTTGGTAATGAGGTGAAGCTTTTTATGGCCATCGTCCGCGTGTTTCGCCATAAATCAAAATAATCCCAATTACTTAAATGGTTGATAAATACTCGAGGAGTTGATTTTAGTTTCAAACTGGTGCGATTCAAGTGGTTTTATTATAAAATAAAGAACTATGCTTATTAGTAAATTAATTAATATATTATTGTTTTGCTCAGAATTTACTTCAACCAAAATCTACATATTTTGTTTCTGTATTTAAGCTCTAAAATTTGACAAAAAAAAAAACTAGGTTTGCGGTTTTGATTTTGTTTTGTGTATCTTTCACCTTAAGCTCACTTTTCAGTTTGCAAATATTTGCAAATTTATTGTTTGTATAAATAAATGAATTAACATCTGCTCATTAGCATTGTACTATGAAATTCTTTAATCATATTACCTTAAAAGCCTTCTGTCAGGAAGCGTATAGAAATCGCGCTATTTGAACAATATAATTAATCAAAACTGGCAAATTGTTTGCATTGCTTAGAAAGATCACTGAAAGGGCAAATTAGTGTCAAAACTCACAACCAACTGCGTATAAATTATCAATTATAATTGAACATTTCATATTTTGTGGTGGGAATTTTTTTTTTAGCTGAAAACTGAATCTTTAACTTGGCTAATTCAATAATTCATTTGGTTTATTAATTTTGATGTTGATTTTCTTTTTTCTGTTTTTTTTTTGCAGACATGTCGAAATTCGTTGGCGTTGCCGACATAACCGAGAACAAGAAAATCTGGCGCATGCTGCTCGGTGAACTGGTGGGCACATTTTTCTTGGTATTCGTCGGCGTTGGCAGCACAATGAGCACATTGAGCGGAAATAGTGTACCACAGATTGCATTCACCTTTGGCTTGACGGTGGCCACACTGGCCCAGGTAAATACCAAAATCAAATCAATGATCAAATCAGAGAACGCATCGGCAACAAGATTCGTGTGCGAATTCGAAACCAAGGCAATGCACTGGTTGTGAAGGGGTGGAGGGAGGGGTTGTATGTGCGTTCAAGGACATGCGTTACACTTTCGGTCGAGCGTTTGAAAACTCATTCACAAGTTGCGTTTTGGTAGTGTGTTTTTTTTTGTTTTTGTTTTGGGCAAGACATTGGCATTTAAAACGCAAAAGAAAAAACAAGCGCATAAAAACGGCAAACGAATGCAGTCGCGTATGTCTGCGTGCGAATGTAATTTACAAAATTGACAGACACACACACACACACGCACAGTCATTAGCCGCTGCACATGCGTCGTATGAGTAACGTTCGAACGCTTCAAATTCGAATGCGAACGGCGAACGTCGAATAATAAATGCTCGCTGGCAGCAAAAGCGTCTGCGTCGGCAATTAACATTAATCAACACGCAAAATATGCAATTAGATTATTATGCGTTTAATTACGTTATGCTTTGCCTGTTGATGTAGTTGTAGTTGTAGTTGGATTCACTGTGAATTGTTGTTGTAGCTGTTTTTTAAATTTTTAAGCTCTGTTCGGCTTTATACTCAATTTATGGCAAGCAAATATAAAACTTTATGATAGACACAAATTTAAATATCTTCTAGTTAACATGCAAAAGCTTTTTATAGTTGGTGGTGACAAGTTTAAGGTAAATCAATTGATAAATATAGAAATTAATCAGAAAATTGAATTTAAAAGCATGCAAGGTGAAATAAGGAATTAAAGTCAGTTTTAAATGAACATTATTAGAAATAGTCCGCAAACCTCTTATGGGAATTATCGGAATTACTTCAATTTATGGGTAAGTAGTTGCATCAACTCATGAGTGATTTCAGTACTGCTTTAGTCAAGGCTTTAACTAGAACCAGTTCGGTTTGGTTTTTTGAGAAAATTATGCAATGATCTAAGAATCTGTCAACTAAAATACCGAACCTTAGACTTAACAACGGATTCGAACATCCGGTCCAAACCTTTTGCAGACTTTTAGAGGCTTACAAATAAAATATAAATTAATAAAAAATGACAAATAATTATGCCTAAATAAAGCCAACTCTATGAAACTCTAGGGCCTGTCAGCTTATAGTTCATGACTGAAAAGCCAGGTTTTAATGCAAATTGTTCCAACTTAATTACAGGCCGTACTTTAATAACTCGCCCACTTGCTTCTTGCAACCTCAACGCAATAGAAGACACCCAGCACTTTATTGGAATCTGCCCAATGTTTTGAGAAAACCGGTGGGCTTAATTGCCAATTAGGGCAATTAGAACCATCTCAATTGATCGACATCTGTCACAATTTATAAAAGACTCTACCTCTTTTAGGCATCGTATGCTTGCAGAAGATTTCCAATTTGTAAAATAATCAATCAAGTTTTCTCTAAATGATATGACGGTTAAAAAAAAACTAAAAAAAGAGAGATATGTTATATATATATATAATGTCAATTGATGTGTAATTTTGTTTGAATAAAACTATTACTACTATTTATAACAGTTACTAGGTAAACCAGCGTAGGACACATTTACTAAAGCAGAAATTATTGCTGTTCTAGCCTTTGTATTTTACAGTCATATGCAAACTCGCGTAAAGAAGGCGTGCGACTTTTCCTATCGCTTATCATTTAATTAAGTAGTAAAGAAAAGAAATTTAATCTGTGATGGATTAGAGCACCAATTTCTTGCATAATATGATTAAGTTGGTAATGAGCTGGGATTGCTCGAATACTGTTGATCTTTGTTGATGTTTTTCGTTGTTAAAAACTTTAAGCGCTCTTTGCTTGAAACCACGTTTTTCGACCTGGTAGCCATGATAGCGCCAGTTATGTAGAGGATTAATTAAGAGGAAAAATCGATTGTTTTTTAAATTGTCTTAAATTTTTAAAAAATATTTTGAGAAGCTCTTATGGTTTTCTCTCCAGAATTTTTTGATAAAAACTCTCGAAAAACCATGTGCAAAGGTAGAAGACCCTCTTAAGCTTATAATATTCAGTCAATGGAAAACAAGTGATCAAGCAGGTCTGCTTTCCCAATTTTCATGCAATTATAAAATCTTCTTGTAATCAGAATGGCGTGCTTTATTTTATAAATCGCAAGTGGACTGTGGTGCAGCGGGTAGAGTGTGCGCCTACTGCGCAGTAAGCCCGGGTTCGACTCGACACCACCTCGGAAAATATATAAAAAGTTTGTTCCAGGTTTTTTGGTTAGTACCTAAACTTATATTTCAGTAAAAGGGTTCTGTTTAGGTTGTACAATACATCGGTATTCGATTCTGTATCCGGTACCTCTGTTTATACCCGTTACTCGTAGAGTAAAAAGGGTATACTAAGTTCGTGCAAATGTATGTAACAGGCAGAAGGAAGCATTTCCGACCCCATAAAGTATATATATTCTTGATCAGCATCAATAGCCGAGTCGATATAGACATGTCCGTCTGTCCGTCTGTCCGTCCGTCCGTATGAACACCTAGATCTCAGAGATGGTCAGAGATAGAGATTTGAGGTGTATGGAACATATATTTCTTATTCTTGCAGGCAGATCAAGTTTAGTTTTTTTTTTTGCCACGCCCCCGCCTCCCCGCAAATTGAAAAAAACCTAATATCTTCCACAATTTTGGAGTTAGGTTGTTTGAACCTTTTAGACATATATTCTACTTATCATTACCTATGGAGCCCCCATACATCGTTTTCCGATCAGACGAACGATAGTAGAGTTGCCACCCCCGCAATTTGAAAAACACCTCAAATATCCCACAATTTTGAAAATAGACTGTTCAAACCTTTGACACATATACCTTAATCCTCATTACCTATCGATCCGCCATACATAATTTTTCGATCAGATGAACGATAGTAGAGTTGCCGCCCCCGCAATTTTAAAAGTACCTCATATCTCCCACAATTTTGAAAATATACTGTTCAAACCTTCTAGACATATATCTTAATCTTTATTACCTATCGATCCGCCATACATCATTTTTCAATCAGATGAACTATATATGAGTTGCCGCCGCCGCAAATTGAAAAATACCTCATATCTCCCACAATTTTGAAAATAGATTATTCGAACCCTATAGACATATATTATAATCATCACTACCTATCGATCCGCCATGTATCGTTTCCTGATCAGATGAACGATAGAAAAGTTCACGCCCCCGCAATTTAAAAAATACCTCATATCACCCACAATTTTGAAAATAGATTGTTTGAACCCTCTAGACATATATTTTAATAATTATTACCTATCGATCAGCCATACATCATTTCCTGATCAGATGAGCTATAGTACAGTTGCCTCCCCCGCAAATTGGAAAGAAACTCATATCTCCCACAATTTGGACATGTTTATATCCTGAGTAACGGGTATATCGAAGTCGAGCAGGGCCGACTTTAACTTACGCTCTCGTTTTATTGTGGCTTAACAAATATAGTAATACGCAGTTTTGGGAAGTTTTTCTACCACCATTTAAGTACAATTTCGATTCTATAAATATCGGTTTTTAGCTACTGATTTTCAAAAAATTCATATTATTGGTTCTGGTTGTGAGTTTTAATCGTTTCTTATATACAGTTTTGGTACGGGTTATGGTTTGATTCACTGTTTTTATACACTTGAAAAGTGTATATTAATTTTGCCCAGAAGTTTGTAACGCATAGAAATATTCATTTCCGACCCCATAAACTATATATATTCTTGATCAGGACGACGAGCTGAGTTCATTTCCGCTTGTCCGTCCGTCCGTCTGTCCGTCTGTCTGTCTGTTTCTACGCAAACTAGTCCCTCAGTTTTAAAGCTATCGAGCTGAAATTTTGCACAGAATCTTCTTTTTACTGCACGCAACTAATATGTCGGAACCGGCCGGATCGGATGACTATATCATATAGCTGTCATAGGAACGATCGGTCGAAAAATAAGTCTTTGTGAGAAAAACTTTTTTGATTTCGATCGTAGCGTCACCAATCGTAGTATATATTAGTTTTATATGTTTCCCCACAATTCGGAAAAAATTGATCAAAATCGGATGACTATAGCATATAGCTGCCATAGAAACGGACGGTCAAAAAACTACTTCTAGTGAGAAAAACTTTTTTGTTTTCCATCGTAGCGTCTCCAATCTTAATATATATTAGTTTTATATGCTTTGACACAATTCGGAAAAAATTTATCAAAATCGGATGACTATAGCATATAGCTGCCATATAAACGGTCGGTCAAAAAAATACTTCTAGTGAGAAAAACTTTTTTTTTCTATCGTAGCGTCTCCAATCTTGGTATATATTAGTTTTATGTTCTTTCACATAATTTCGAAAAAATTTATCAAAATCGGAGGACTATAGCATATAGCTGCCATTGGACCGATCGGACGGAAAATGTGTTTTACTAAGAAAAGTTTTTTTTTATGGTATCAAATTTTTATTATCAATGATTTAAAAATTGTAAATATTTGATATCTTTATCCTATATATATTTTACCGGTTAAATCAGTTGGAGTAATCTTTTTCAAGTCTATTATAACTTCGGCACAGTCGAAGTTAGCTTTGCCTTCTCGTTTTTCTTAAAAACTTCTTATTTTTCGGCCACCTTCATTAAATAATTAGTACATAGCGGATTTTGTATATTCTATTAATCCATTGTAAATGGGTTCTTATAGAACCATTTTGTGATTGAAGCAGTCCATTTAGTGATTTTGTTTGCCTCTTTAATACATTAACCCTGGCTTACTAGGATTAAATTCTATCAGAAAATAGGATAAATCCGCTGTCTAGTAATAAGTCAAGCTTCCCTCAAACTTCGTTTAAAAATTAAATGGGCACACTATTCAAAGATTAAAGAGAAGCTCGATTTGGCCAGTTGAAGATTTTTGTTTGACAAAACAAAAATATAATTAGTTAACTGTTATTCTCTCTACAATGGAGTTATTCTTACTTATGCGTACAAACAAATTCAATGATTTGATAAATATTTAAGTGTGACCATATATTCAAGGCCCAAAAATGAAAAGATTGTGGAGATTCTTCTATTAAGCAGGCATAGTATTTTGTATCTAATAATATAAAAAATATTAACTCATTCTTAAGTCAAGATGAACCTTGATTAAAAGCGATTTGGAAACATTGGCTGTGGTACAGAGAGAAAAAAAATTATATTTTTTAATAATCAACTGCATATTTTCCATATTCATTTCGACTGAGTATTTTAATAAACTTTTGTTCAATCATTTGAGTTTGAAAAATGTTAAATTAAACTTAGTTTCCATTCATGAACTAAGAATATTATAATTTCCATTCTAAATCGATTTTAGGACTCACCATTGTACATTGGCTTAAGGTGAGGTTGCGGATTAAAACTCTTGTCTATATTTGAAAAGGATTGCAGCACAGCCTTTACGAAGTGTTTAAATCAACGGACCGAACCTTTAATAGATCCTTGCTATGATGCACAGTCGATGACCAGGATCAATTTGAATTTGAACAAGTTGATAACCAATATAAGCCCAGTCTTTAACTGGCATTTGAAAACAGTTTTAGTTCTAAAACGGAGTGGAACCACTTTTTCATAATTTATTGAACTTATTTTGACCCAGTTCGGGAGCCTGTCTACCAGGTAATGGTAACCTAATAAGCCTTAACAATGGGGCAATGGAATACTTCAAGCTGTCTACCTCTCGTTTTTTTTTTATTTTACATCACATTTCTATGCTTTGCCACCATCAGCGATTGTTAACAAAATTAGTTTCGATTGCACAAACACAACATCAGGAGGCAGCATCAGGTGAAAGACATAAAGCGGCTTAAGTATATTGCATGGGCAGCCACTTGTGGCACATGTTCGATTTTTATGGTGAGATTCAGGTGGCAGTTGGAGGCGATGACGTGTGGCACGAGTCTTGGTCTGAGTTTGGGTTGGCTGAACTCTCTGCGCTGAGGCATACAATTTCCTAGCAAAACCGAAAGATATGTGTGACGACAATTGTGTGAGTGTGTGTGTGTGTGTGTTCGTCATTACAACAAAACTGCTCAATGAAGCGTGGCAAATGAGAAAACGTGCTAATTGTAAGTAATTTAATGCCTTGCCTCAGAATGGAAAAACTATTGACGAAGGCGATTTTTATATGAAATTTATGAAAAACTTTTTGTATGACCGGCACATCAAATGCAAATTTGTGCATACTTTGCATTTCGCTTGACAGGCTGCCAAGAGGAAATGAGGCGCAGCTAGTGCAAAATTTTAAAAATTCCCACTTTAATTTTTATGCGGGTCGCACTCGAAAATAAAACACTCATAAATTTCAAATGCCGGCAGTACAAATTTAGGGCTGGGCTTGTCCAGTTGTTGGAGATATATATATATATATATAAAATAAATCCAAGACAAGTTTCTTCTTAGATATCAAAAGCCAACATGCAAGCGCCTTAATTGTGCGTATCACGAATCACGTTTTCGACTTCGACTTTGGCTTTGGCCTGTGCGTCGAACTTGAATTCCATTTTTTTTTCTACAGCAGCAACAGCAACCGTTGCAGAAAACCAGAACGAAACAAACAAGTTAACATTCAATTTAACTAAAAAGCCATAAAATATGATTTAAGCGTAAATGTCGCAACAACAAATGCGGGCAGACATTGTGACTGCGCATGCGTAAGCCGATCGATATCTGTTTTATCTTTGTAAATAAATAAATAAATACAAATATTTGATTTGACGGCAGACTTGGAGTAGCCAAACGGGCAATTGTAAGAGAGTATGAGTATCTTTGGGGGTCAATTTTGCTTTTTGTTGCACTTAGAGTGTTGACGCATTTGGTTGACCAACCGAGCCAGAGAATGGCTTTGGCTTGAGTGCACATTTCGGTTCTATTTCATGCTTGAATTGTCTGCCTTATTGAAGTTGCCTAAGCGGCTAAGACGAATGTCTAAATTTGGAGAATTTTGTCATTGAAATCTTAGCTTGTGAAAGCAAATTGAACAACAATGGAAATCAAGAGAAGTTTAAGTCCGATTGCCAAGACGATATTGTCAGAGATTAACAGTCTATGACACTGCAGGGCAGGGCAATGTCGCAAGTGAACCCCCCATTTCATTCTCGTTCGAATACAAAGCCTTTCCATCTCTACACCTTTTTATATCACCTTTGAAATGTATTTATTTAGAACTAAAATTGATATACTCTATAGAGCATAGAGATTTATAAGACGGGATTTACATGATGAAGCAAACTTCATGAAGTTTTCTAAGTAGGCGAGAGATTTATATGTATTTCTTTAGGATTCGTTTAAAAGCTCTGAAAGATTTCCCTTAAATTCCCCGCCTACTAAGAAAACTTCATGAAGTTTGCTTCATGGTGTAAATCCCGACTAAGTCTCAGTAGGATCGGACAAAAAACAAACACAGCGACAGCTCCCCGTATTCCAACTTGTGTATGCTTGTACACTCAGAAAAAATGAAATTCGAAATGAAAGTATGTATTTTAGTACGGAATTCTTAATTTGTTTTTTGAGTATATAAATTTGAATTCAAGTAATCCGCTGAAAACACACAAAATTAATAGTACAGGGTATTTTGTAGTCGGAACAAACAACTGCAGCGTTCTTACTTGTTGAACTGTTTCTTAATTGATACACTCAGAAAAAAAAGTGGGCTGCCAGCGTTCTAGAGCGAACGTTTTAGAATTTATACCGTTTTGTAGTTCAAATTTCGGGTATAATTCGTACTTGCTTGTACTTAAAATAAGTACAAATCATTCTAAAATTTCAAATTTACACAAAATGTTCCTAAAATGAGAACAAAATTTCTAAATCTAGTACGAAATACTTATATAAAGAATTTATTGTACTCAAACGTGCTAAAACGAACGCGATAGAATTTATACCATTTTGTATTTAAAATTTTAAGTATGGGTGAACTTAAACTAAGTACGAATCTATAAGGAACGAATCGGGATTGGTTTAGGACCATTTCGTTCTAAGAATAAGGTTTAAAAAACTTCGGTAAAGCCCAAAATGTACTTAATGTATCCCGAAAAGGACTAAAATCAAGAAAAAATTGTACTTCAACCTAGTGTTTTGTACTTGTATCAAGTATTTCGTACTTGGCGTACTATGGACAACATATGTATTTGATTTAAGTTAAGTTCTCGGTTTTTTTTCTGAGTACGGGTATGATATACTATTCGGATTCTTTTTGATCGTGCCAAAGTATCTTTTGGTTATTTCCTTGTTTTTTTAGCTTGTTTCGATTTTTTTGGGATAAAACTTTACTCCCTTCCTTGACTTTTGATTAAGTAAAAATTTTACTGGTATTCGTTGAAAGGTTTTATTCCATTTTCATTGGTCCTCAGATTTTCACCGAGAAGTCTCGACCTTTCTGGCCAAGTTACCATAAAATCCGCTGTACAATTTCTCTTCTTGTCAACTCTGGTTGTCTCCGGTTTGTTGTGTTGTTGTTTTAACGTTGATTAAGAAGACATTGTTCTGGCCTTAATCTCTCTCAATTCCCTAAATGTTGTCTTGGATAAACAGCTGAGACACAATCCTCCCTAGTGTATTTCGAATCTTTAAGCTTTATGGCACATTCAATAGAATTGTAAAAATCTTCAAGAACAATTCTGAGTTAAACAAAATGCAAGAGTGACTCATTAATATTAATTTCACACGCACTCACACACACACACACACACACACACACACATTTGAAGCATGAATTACATGTAATTGTGGGTTTTCAATAGATCGCTTGACTATAATTATAATTTGATTAATTTCATGACTCAAAACGGTGCACAAAAGAATCCAAAATCATCCAATCACAGTCTCCAGTCTCTCCACAGTCAAGTCGGGCCAAAGAACAATGTGGTTAAGTTAACAACTTTTAGGCCTAGAGAATTGTGTTGGATTAATTTTGCTTTGATCTTGATGATTATGCCAATGCATTTTTCACACAGTCACCTGCCATAAAATGTTGAAAAATTGCCTGGCACGCATGCGCAGACGCAAAATGTCAAGTTGCCATTGCCGGGCCGGGCGTTTGCATGCATCTACGAGTCGCACGGCGTTGTTGACTCGATCTTGCTCTTGCCAGCGGTTTGTAATTAGCGATTGGACCAGACCAACATTTGTGCATTTATTAATTAAACGCGAAACGCACGACATTGGCCATGTGCGAGAGACCATATCGAAATCGAATTCGAATCACCCAAAAGATATGGAGCTACATAGAAGCCTGTACACAACGACCTTGAGTAGCTTGAGCTGCTGCCCGCTCGTTTCATTCATAATAATACACCCAAGTGGCAGATTTGTTTTTCCAGACTATTTGATTTCCATTTGCCTAAAAATTCTAAGTGCATGCGATGACTCAGCAGAACCTATAAAACACTTTTACTTTCAACTGAAGCGGCCTGAACTTTAAATAAGAAAAACTAAAAAAAAAAAAAAAAGATACCAAGTATCGACTTGGTCTTTGAGTGCATCTCATGTCAGACAAATTGCTTGTATCCGTTGTTGGCAGTTTGAATGCGAATTCGCATGTACTTAAACTGCATGTCTAAGTATTGTGCAATAAACAACAAAAAAAAAGACGAAAAACTTCAGCTGCCATGGCAAAAAGGGTAAACATTACCCAACCCAGAAATTTTGATTAAGATGGTAAAGATATTGCTACGTCAAGTTGACATTTTGATGGAGGCAAAAGAAAGGTACACTCAACTCTGTTCTCATTACATTATTGCAGCCGCTAGATGGCGCCACATTATTATTACTTTTTAGTTGGGAAAGCAAACCGGAATGAAATGAATTATCCTGGACCCAAACCAAATTATTTGCATACCACTTTTGTTTGTCATAAATCTAATTAACCTTTCCCTTATACTTTTTTCAGGGTCTGGGTCACATCAGTGGTTGTCACATCAATCCCGCTGTAACCATTGGATTTTTAATTGTGGGTGAGATGAGCATTCTGAAGTCGGCTTTCTATATAATAGTGCAGTGTGTGGGCGGCATAGCTGGAGCGGCTGTAATTCGGGTGGCACTTAACGGCTTTGCTGGCCCCAATTTGGGTGTATCATCGTATAATGCCTCTCTGGAAGTGGGTCAAGCCGTGCTAATTGAGGCCCTGATCACCTTTATACTGGTATTTGTGGTCAAGGCTGTGTCCGATCCGGGTCGTACGGATATCAAGGGTTCGGCACCGCTGGCTGTGGGTCTCTCTATTACTGCAGGACATTTGTGTGCGGTAGGTTGGAAAAAAAAACACAAAAAACTATTATAAGTTTTACTCAATTTTTTATAATTCTTGCAGGTCAACCTGACCGGAGCCAGCATGAATCCGGCTCGTTCCTTTGGCCCAGCTGTGGTCCAGGGTATGTGGACAAATCATTGGGTCTATTGGGTGGGTCCGCTTGCTGGCGGCATTTTGGCTGCTCTCGTCTACAAATTCATCTTTAAAGTACGCAAGGGCGATGATGAGGCCAACTCGTATGACTTCTAAATAGAAATACGAAATGCTTATTGTTGTTGTACTTTGGCACCCGCAGTTATTACTCCCCGCTCCCCCCACATCACAGCAATAATTCCATTAAAATTCTCTTAGACTAGATCACCCCGAAGAAATTGTACAATTTTTATTTGTTAAAGAATAAAAAAAATCGCTTTTTTATTTTAGTTGTACCTAATTAAAATATTAATTGAATATTATTGTATGTTGTGTATAATTTTTTATAAGCTAAATTATCTTACGTATCTCGAAAGCGGATTTTAACGAGCAAACGCAAAACAATTTGTTGATATTCGTAATGTCTATTATATATAATTATCGAGCACAGCTGCTGCACACGTATTTGATTAATTATTAAGTGTATTATGTATTATGTGTAATAAAAACTAAAGAAAACACCAATTTGAAGAAGTATTTCAATGAATTAAGTAGGACTTCGAATATATGTGCTCAAATGGAAATGTCCCAATGGTAAGCATGGACACAAACCCTTTGAATAAGCGATGTGCAATCTAACCAAAATCGATCACTCTGGGGATGTCAAAGAACTGTCTCTAAGTATGCAAATCTATTAAAACATTTTTATTCCTCTGGAGAGGGTATATAGAAATTGTGCAGGTGTTTGTAACGCATAAAAGGAAGCATCTCCGACACCAAAAAAAAGTCTGGAAATACACATTTGTCGGCACCGGCAGTCAGCCCTGCCAGACTTCGATATACCCGTTTCTCAGGAAAAAGTTCATTTAAGTTTATTTATTATTAAATAAAGTACGGAGGCGGTAGCTCGACCATCGTGAATCTGATCGGTAAAAAAGGTCTAGTGGATCGACAAATAATGATGAGTGGAATAATTATGAAGAAGGTACAACCTGACTTTAAAATTATGGGAGAAATGAGGTTTTTCATACAACAAACTTGATCTACGTAAGAACAATACAACTCTACACTCAAAAAATGCTAGCTCTATCTCTTATATTCTTTAAGATGTAGGGGTTTATACAAACAGAAGGACAAGGCTAGATCGACTTGGCTATTGATGCTATTGATCAAGAATATATATACTTTATGGGGTACGAGGAGTTTCCTTCTGCCTTTTTGCACGAACTTAGAATACCCTTTTTACTCTACAAGTAACGGGTAAAAAATTTATTTTATTCCGACCCTCGGATTGAAGTTTTAAGTACGAAAGACTTTAAATCCCAGAATTCTTGTATCAATCAAAAATCCAATCGAATAATTTCGGGATTGATAAATTCGTACTCAAGTCAATTTTTTCGTACTTGGTTTTGAGAAAATCAGGGATCGATCTACTTTGATTCGTTTTGGATAGATTTTTGTCTGGTTTCTCGAATTTTTTAGCCAAACAGAAAAAAAATTTGCAGCCGATGAACGGTAGCCGCAAAATGCTTGGCAAGTACAGCATACTCTTAGGCTGGCATTTTGTACACGAAAGAGGTTTGTGTCTTCACTGTTTATTTGAAGCCCCCAAAAGCTGTCATGATAATTTCTATCTGCTGCAGCCATTCATTGCACAGTGGTTGCATTTATATATGAGACAGCGAGCAAAAAAAAAGGTAGAGATATCAGTTTGAAATGTAAGTCACTTTATTATAACAAAATATTAATTATATTTTAAAATCTGGTTCTCTTGTACGCCCACAGATCAGTGATGAATATATATTTATATATTATATATTTAGCCGATTTTGATCAAACTCGGCAAAATTGTGTTAAAAATGATTATATTCACGATTAACAAGTATTAAGACTCAACTATTACAAAAAAAAAATGTTTTGCTTACTAAGACCTAATTTTAGACCGTTCGATTGTATGAAAGCTATATGATATAGTCGTGCGATTTTGATCAAACTTGACAGAATAATGTTAAATTCTATTAAATAACTTATTTTCAAGTTTGAAGTCGTTGCCATAGAAAACAAGAAAGTTGTCTCACTAAGACCTATTTTTAGGCCGATCGATTGTACGACAAATATTTGATATAGTAGTGCGATTTTGATCAAATTTAACAGAATTATGTAAAAGCCTATTAATAAACTTATTTCCAAGTTTGAATATGTTGGCATAGAAAAGAAAAGAGTTGTTCCTACTAGAACTGGATTTTGAACCGATCGTTCTTATGGCAGCAATAAAATATACACAGAGAAAAAAATTGATATAAAATGGCAGTCATTTCCACATTTTTTCATATCAATTTCACTCCGATACGACAAAGATTAACTTGATATGATAAAAAATATCAATACGATCTTTTCTATAAAAAAAAAAAAAATTGACTTGTCTGGGGGGATCGAACTCGAGACCTTGCGTGACGTCTCAACGCAGTCAGCCAAGGCACACATTTATAAGAAGACGTCTAAGAAACTATTTATATTAAGTATGAAAAAATTGATATTTTTAAAAGATCATTTTAACCAGCAAAGATTAAATTGATCTTGAGCTTTTTTTCTCTGTGTAGCTATCCGATTTTGATGATGCATTTAGAGTCAATAAATACAGAGTTTAAAGACGCTAACTTTAAAAATAAAAGAGGTTTTCTCAATTGGACCAATTATAAGACTAATCGGAAGTATGGCAGCTAAACAATATAGTAAACCGATTTTAATTAAATATTGTTGAATTAGGTAACTGCAAATTAAATTCGTAAAGGCCAAGTTGAATGACGATACCAATGAAAACAAAACCGATTTTCTTGCAGTTGGAAGAAAAGGAAACGGCTTTAGTATATTTAAGACTATACACACTTCCGCAACTTTCCGCACTTTTATCATCTTGAAATGTTGACAAATACACTGACAAAGGACCCAATGGGGGAATATGGGGGAATGACGCTTACAAAATATACAAAAAAAAGTTCTTTGGGCTGGAATGACAACTTTTAGGAACAATTTTAGTCCAAATTTGTCAGCTATGGAGAAATGTTGGTATAAGTGGGTCGAAGTATGCTTTAATGGGACAAGAAATGCCTTTGATGAGACTGAGATAAAACAGGCTAGTAATTTTTGTCTATTAACACAAAATTGTGATAATAATTGTCTCTTAAAATTTGAAGTGTCATTCCAGCCTTACTAAAACATTGATTTTACAAGAATTACGTCACAATTTAACTGAACTTAAATTCTGTACATGAAATAAAATACCTTTTACTTCAAAATCTATAAAAAGGTATTATAAATTGGAAATTTACAAATCGGACGGTTGCTTAGAAATTCACATATTTTTTTGAAGTACTCACAGAAAAATAATTAGAAATCGTTTATCTTAAATGTAAACAGACTAACTCTGACTAATTAATGGGAAAATGTGGATGATCTCATTGGAGATTAAGTTCATTATCAATTATGGCCATTTGTACCTTTGCTCTCAACTTTTTGCTTTCTGCGTCATCTGTCTGACGTCCTATCAAGCTATTTACTTAAAGCAGGTTGCAGTGACACAATTATGGCCAACAAAAAAACGAATGAACAAAATGAAATGTTACAAGGTAAGCTGCGCACGCGTGTTCAGCCACCCGCAAGTAATTGAAACGATAAGCAATTTTCAGTTTCACCTTCAACAGCATTGATAAGCTACACTGTAACAAATTACATACATGATGCAGATTAAGTCTTAATCTTTCGAGGAATTCCCGGACATTTTCAAAATTGAATAACAACTGAAAAAAGACATTTTGCAATATTATTATTCATACATTTAGACTAATGACTTATTATGCACTGCAAAAAGCTTATCAGTGACTTTAGTCTACCCGCACACCCTCATCCACAAGTTAAATGGTTGCGGCGACGACGCAGTTGACTGATGCTTGATGATTGCCCTATTGAGTGACAGAAGTTCAGTTTCAGTTTCAATTTTAAACGCAAGCCGCACACACACGAAACAAAAGGAAAACGGTGCAAAAAAAAATATGGAATTGGCTGTAAAATATTGTTTCATTACTTTGGTGATGTGGAGTAGTGCAACATGGGCTCAGGATATAATGCCTGAATTTCCCGAGGATTTTAATGTAACATCAAGTACCACAACAACGGAGGCGCCCCCCTCAGAGCCGCTTACAACAGAGGCACCTTTCACTACCACAACAGACTTGCCTTTAGCAACAACTACAACTACGGAACAATCAAGTTCTACAGAATCTTTGCCAACTACCACAACAGACTTGCCTTTGCCCACTACCACAGAGCAATTAAGTACAACAGAGGCATTACCAAGTACTACTCAGTATCCTTATAAACCTTCTTTCGATCCTACAACCTCAAAATATCCTTTCTGGAACTCGTACTTCGATGAGCAACGCTGTTATTTAAAAGAGCAAACAGAGCGCAGCTATTGGAGATTAAACTGTGGAAGTAAGTATACTACTGGGTACCACCTTAATTTTTTGTAATCTGCCTGAAACCGCTTTTTTCTGATGCATTGAAAGTCTTTAGATGTGTAGAAGTCTACATAAATATAAATATATAAAAATTTAAGGGCCAATTTCTTATCTTTTAGATAAACATATTTGTAAACTTATGTGTTCGAACGCGCTATTTAGAATATGAGAAAATGGCCCTTAATACATTAATTAAGTGTCAAAAAATCTATCATTCGTTTAAATCTACGGATTAACGTCTTAGATACTTCAATTTAAACATTTGCTTGAAATGAAATTTTGTTCATATTTTGGGCCTTTCAGTCATATATAAAAATTTTAATAATTTATCGATCCTTCAAGTTTTTGGAACGATATTCGGGTTACCAGCTAATCAAATAATTACACTGGGCATCACCGGCCGCCACTGTGATGGGTAGCTCTGACACAATTTGTGTATCAGAGTTATGAGATATATAAAAACTTTTACAGTCAGACTTGATCAACTTCTTACTTCAATTTCGGACTTCGACAAATTTCTTTAACTTGACCATTTTTACATTAATTTTAACGAACGATAAGCTGGAGAGAAAATGATTTATATTAATTTTCCAAAGTTCAAGTCTACAATTTATGAAAATCTTGCTATATACCCCGCGTTGCTCGGGTCCTAAGAGTTGTATTAGGTTTCTTTTAAAAAATTGGAAATATTCATTGGATCATCAAATAATGTCCTCTTTTTCCATGTAGCTAAAATAATATCTGAAATACGGCTGTGAATCACGTTTGTACCACTTCAAAGTGGTAAAATTCTTTAGACTTATACAATTTCTGAGCCATATTCTGAACCAAGGCTGCAAACCTCTTAAATTTCGGTAGAGGATCGGTTCGAAGGTGAGGAATCTTTGGGTTCGGTTCACGGACCTCTGAACCCAAGGTTTTGGTTCGAACCACAGTTCACTTAAACAAAAAAATATATAAAACTTGTTTTACGATTAATTTATACGATTTAATTAGTTTAATCATATAATAAAATTTAGGCAACACAAGTCTTTTCTAGGAAGCGCCTTGTGTAAGTTAATTTAAGTTTCGACCTTCGGATTAAAGTCAAACTTTTGTACGAGTCGAACTTGAATGTACTTTGGTTTCATAAAATCTGAAAAACCACCTTCACATGACATTTATTGGGACTTTAGTGTAGAAAATGCTCGTACAACTTAGCAGAATATTATTTAAAGATCTTTCCAAAATTTTAAAACATTTTCGATGTCAACCTTGATAGGTTTTATATTTGACATTAGTTCATTGCTTTCTATTGTTCTTATAAACTTCCCTTTTTACAGTCAGTCGTAGTCATTTTATCGAGAATTTATTCCGTCTGAAAAAATACTAAATATTGTGAACCGAACTTTTTTTTTTGTATAAGTGGTTCGGTTCGGGTTCGAGGTACGGTTAATGGTACGCTTCTGCCAATTCAAAAAACCCAAATCAAACCGGTTCTTAGGGGTTCGGTTCCGGACCGGTTTGCAGCCTTGTTTTGAACCACTTTAAAACCGGTGAAATCGGGTTCGGAACCGATCTTGAACTATTAACTGCATATTACCAATCTACAGACCAAATTTCAAGTGCAGAGCTGAATCAATTTTTGAGATAAGAAAATAAACCTTTTTGGAATCGTTTTAAAACCGCTCCATTGAGTTTTAACTTATTGGATTTTTTTTATCCATCAAAACGAAGAAATAATAAAATGTAAATATGCAAGTCGATCGAGTCTTTTGGAGACATTAATTTATTTTTATATAATGCAAAATTCTATCACTAGCTAAGTTGCAAACTCAATTAATTTTAGTGGAGTTTCGAACCAAAATTTTAAAAAATAAACAATTGGCTCGGATATTTGAGGTGCGACGTTTTTGGGCAAAAGTAGCTTGATTCGGACAAATATAAAATAAAATAAAATAAAATAAAATAAAATAAAATAAAAAAAATAAAATAAAATAAAAATAAAATAAATATAAAATGTACTATTCAAAATATTTTAAATTTTTATCATTTTCCACCTCCAATGCATCAGAAAAGAAACTGGTTTCTAGGCTGAGCACATTTTGCCATCTTAGCTAATCCCCATTTAATTTACAGTTACAAGCTGGATGCCAATCATTAACTGTTATCGCTGCTGTTATTATGCCTATAGCAACTTTGCCGGTTGCTCTAAACTGCATAATGGACGTTGTGGATATTATTACTAACCAAGATTGAGCAAACAGCTGGAATTTTAATAAACATTTGCTGATTTATTTATTAGAGTAACCAAGTTTTTTACTTCAATCCAAATTGTATACATTACCCAGATTAAGGAAACAATCCTTGACATGCTGTTGACACTCACAGAAATCGGGAAAAGGTGGTGCCAACACCTCATACATTATTCTTATCAAATCCACAAACTTATTCAGGGCCTTGGTATATTCACCCGTCTCGTAGTAACGCTTAGCGGTGCGTGTCATCATTTCGGTATCTTGCATTACCTTCAGACCTTTAAGTATATTGGTCACTTCACCGCAGGTAACACACTTGACTATAAAATCATTGCAAGTGGGTGGCACCTCTATAATAGCCGCACAATTGTTGGGAGCCTCACAACGAAAACGTATGACATCTCTGGCCAGCTGATCGAAAAGTGGCCAATTATCTAGACAGGCATCGCAACAGCACTCGAACCAATATAATTCCTTAAGTCTGGCCTGCCGATCCTCACGCTTATCCTGGGTATAAATTGGACCATAGTTCTCATTGATGGGCAAACCCGCCTCAATGGGACGCACACTATTCACATGTATGGTGGTTCCTCGGAAATAACGTACCACACCAGGATCACAAGAGTGATTGAATAGAGCCAAAGTGGGATACAAGGCGCCACCTATAAAGATGGACTTTTCACGTCCCGTCGATTGGTATTTATGTAGCTCAGCTACCTCATGGGTATTGAATTGAATAAACTGCAAACTACGCAGGATTAAAGCGGTAAGAGCTGAAACTTGATCCAACTGGGGCTGAGGGCCAAAATAGCCAGAGGCTTGCAGACATTTAGCCAGAAAGCGAGCCATTAAAACATGCTGAAAGAAATTCGAGGGCTGACGCTCGTGCTGATGACGTTCCAAGTGAGCCACGCGTCGAAAGTCATCCTTGGGGAGACTGAAAAGATTTGTAGAAAAGAAAGATCTTAGGTCTACATAGAAAATATCCCTTGGAATTCAAGTTCTGGAATGCCCATAAAATTCTCTTTTTTTTCTAAGTTTTCATTTTGCTCACCTTAGCAGCTTATCCACTGGCAATTCTTCATCTAAGCTGGGCTTCAATTGCAAAAAGTAATCCAACGGTTTGCTGGCAAATATACGCAAAGCCAAATGATTGTTAATCGAGGCTCCGGAACGCCAAAGTAAAGGTATAATGCCACACTCATATTTATGATATTTATTGGCTGCCTGCTGTTGACATGCCTCCGAGCAATAGATAACCTCAGCACAGCGTGGACAGGCCACAGGCACCACCGTTCTTAAAGAAAAAGAGAGAGAGACTCATTATAGTGCAATTTTAGTGTGTTGGGTTGGTGTCTTGGCTAAGCTTACCTGACAAAGCAATTTTCGCAATGGGTTCTGGCATATTTCTCCAAAAGAACACACACAAAAGGATGCTCCACCAACAACTCCTGTCCAGCCTGAACATCAGCAGCAGCTCGAGCAAAACGTCCTTCCTGCTGATTGCGATCAATACGCACCAAAGGACTCACATATTCCTGCTCAGTGGATAAAGTGGCTTTTGACAATTTTTGCTTTTGCTGTTTGGCCTCTTGTTTGGCGGTACGTGGATCATGTTGCAGCATTTTAATCATGGTCATGGCATCTAAATGAAGTTTAGAGCGTTTGTCCGTAGCCAAAGTAGAGTCATCCATGGCTGTAATGCATTTCCTATTTTAACAAAGCAAAGGATTAATTGGGGATTTTTAAATAATTTTCACTTACTTGAAAGCCTCTATGGTCTGTGGATAATCCTTGAGAGCCATATAACAGCGAGCTCTACGTTCGTACAGTTTGTAAATCAAATCCTTGGGATAGCCCATATCAATGGATCTCTTAATATCCAACAGACACTCGCTGTAAAGTTACCAGTATAACAGTTAAGGCTCTCAAAAAAATGGGTTTGAAAACTTACTGATATTTTTGCATATGATATAAAGTAGCCGAACGATTGGCCAACACAATGCGCACTTCAGCCACTAGAAAAGAGTTTTGCACTCTACAGTTAACCTTCAAAATATTTGACTAGTTTTTTCATTTACCTCTATCACTGGGCCAAGTCATATAACTTCGGGTATAAAGCATCATTGCCTCCAACCATTTCTTTGCCTTAAAAGCAGCTGTGGCACGTTCTTTTATCTCTGCTGCCAGTATGGCATCTTTACTCGAAAATTCCTGATTTACTTGCAATTCCTCATCCCCTGCTCTCACCCAATCCAATTGTTCCACATACGCCACGCGCTCATCATCGCTGCCGCATGACGATAATTTGGTAATATCTGCCTCACATTTCGAACCCGCAGTCTGCTTTAACTTCAAATAGTAATCGGCAAAGAAGCCTGACTTCTGGCTAAGTGGAGTTTTCATTTTATTGAAATTTTTAATATTTCCGATTAAATAATATTCAAATTTAAGTCTTTTCGTGGTGAAAAATGCAGCTGTACTGAAAGTGAAAAATTTTGAAATACCAACATGTGGTATCCAAATAGAAAAAAGCTTTTTTATTTGGGATTTTATTTTTAGAAAACAAAATAAGGAGAACTCTCTCATTCTAAAGAGCTTAAGAGACAAAATGAGCAGCTGAGTTTTTGTATACAAACAAATTGTATCTTTTGTTTGCTATCTTTTATCTACAACAACAGAATGCAGTTAAATTTATTAAATGTTTGCACTAAATATAGATTTTTAATTATAGTAAAAGTTTGCTGCCATATGAAACCATACTTAGGCGCGGTCGCGCTGTTCGCCTCTTTAGCTCAGTGGTAGAGCACTGGTCTTGTAAACCAGGGGTCGTGAGTTCAATCCTCACAGGAGGCAATCAAAAAGGGATTAGAAGGAAAATCTATAATCTCGCTTTTTTTATTCGTTATTTAAAAAGTTTTGATTATTTAAATATTAAATTTAATTAAAATACTTAAATAAATTATTACATTTTAGTATAAGTTAAAAATAATGACAGCACAAGATTGAAAAATATAAGCCCATATTTATTATGTTTAACTATCATAAAAAAGTGTTTTTTAACTGTTCACTTAGTTCTCTAACTATTTTTCACTATTCGAGTTTTAAAATCTATTTTCAATTTGTCAAAGCAATATCTATAATGTAGCTGGCTACGCCCTAGGTACACACAGTAAGTTTGAGAATACTTAATCTAATTACAAAATTCGCATTTCAGGCCCAAGGTTCTCTCATTATTGTAGCTTGCATGCTTTTAATTCAGTGTTTGTCAGCAAGAGCGTGGCCAACAAGTGAGAGTGTATTAGTGTGTTTTGCACTGCGGCTCTGACCTACTTCATTGAAAGCTAGCTAGCGACTTGGCATAAGCCTCGGCATGCGTTCGGCCCGTTGCAGGAGTGAATAGTCGAATGTATTCAGCTCTTTTGGGGCTTTGGGTGGCAAACACTGCTTTAATTTAAGCACAAGAGAGAAGGAAGGAAACAGAAAAGTACTATTTTAGAAAATACCAGGTTAATTTCGGATTATACAGACTGGCTGATGTATTTAAAAGATCAAAGAACATTTTATACACTTCGAAATTGTACATTTATTTTGCTTAGAGTCTTCCAATGCATCCAAATAATTGCTAACTGAGTACCGAAGGGATGCACATATAAATTTTTGATCTTAACGATACGGCCTTCAGTGTTATCTTTTTAAAACTAAACCTAAAGTCCCACAAGCAAATAATTTGCTTAAATTTTGTTGGAAATCTGGCTAAAGAGTCATTACTGCAGATTTTTTTTCCTATTCAGACACATTGAGTCTAACTTTCAACTGAAATTGGGGAAATTATATGCGTGTTAGAGTTATCTAAGATCTATATCAGAAAAATCAATTGGAACTAATGATGGGCGCGGGACTATACGTTAGGTTTAGGTCTTCTACCTTTGAAAAATGTTTTATTTTTCGATTTTTTTGTTTTGAGTTATTATTGTAGCTTGTACATTTCCCTTTCATTCCCTTTAAACCATTCTCAAAAATTCAAAATAATTTAGCAGATATAGCCTTTTTAGTGGAGCAATGTTCTTACTAAAGACAGTATTTTTTACGTTGCTCAAAACTTTATGCCCCTTTTTCTTGAAAATACGTTTTTTGAACTGGTAGCCATAATAGCGCCAGTCCTTAAACCGATTTTGATCGGTCATGTTGCAATCAACGCAGAATTTATGTAATTCTGTCCCGTATCTCAATCCAGAGCAAAAATATTTTTTTACTATTTTTTTACACTAAACTACAAAAAAAAATTAATAAATCCAGTTTTTTTTTTAATATTCTCCTATTTAAAAAAAAAAAATATTGAAAAATATGATTGAGGAACGGGCCAGAATTACATCAGTTTTGATCATAACCTCATTTACCGTTATCATTTTCGATAGCCTGGAGTCCCGGAATCACCTGTTTTTTGAGACCTTAATTGTCAGGCCGACTTTGCGATAATGAGCAATTGAACTTCATCTTCAATTTGAACTAAACTGTCCCACTCTTACTAATACTTAAGATATAAGGCACTTTCTGTTGTGAGTCAACCCTATATTTATGGGGTAATTCTGCTTTAATAGCTTTGTTTTAAGCTTATAAGAGTAAAAATAAAATAATCATTTTTTAAAAAAAAAAAAAAAGAATTCGACCAAGTTTGATAGGAGACTTTGCCTCCTGTGAGGATTGAACTCACGACCCCTGGTTTACAAGACCAGTGCTCTGCCACTGAGCTAAAGAGGCTTGAGCAACGCTTTTGCCTAAAGCTGTATATGAACATAGCGCCTTTGGGTATGCAGCAGTTTTATATCAAAATCGACACCAGTGGTTGTTGTACCGAGGGGTGTTTCAATAGTGCGCATACATATGAATATGACTGATTGTAATTTCGAGCCAGAATTTGACCTGGTTAAACTAAGAGGCTGCATAACTGTACCTTTTTTTTTTAAATATATGCATATTGGGCACCTTTCATCATATCAAGTTACCATCGACAGCCCTTTCGCTATTGAAGTTTTATGCAAATTTGTTGAACATGGAAAAAAAGTGAAATGCGTAAATTACAGTGTCAACATTACAACGCCCACTTTTGCTGACGTTTAAGTATTATTTCGTTTTTTTTGTTTTCATCGGGGTGACCCGCTGTGAAAATGCATTATGCACAAAGGAAACCGAAACCTAAACCAAACCAAACCTCACCGCGTCTCGCCTCAAGGGTGCAAATGGTAATTTCTTTGTAAGTTGTTGAATCTCCATGTTGACTTTGGGCCCAAACATTTACAGGGATGAGAGTTGAACAACAACTGGACATTATCAATCATAGAAAGGGTTTGTGATTTTTATTTTCCCCGTTGTATGTAATCATCGTGACTTACAACAGAATTCGATTGTCAGCTAAGCCGACAGCTGTCACCGGTACTGGAAGCACTCAAAAGGATGCTAACTAATCAGCGGACTGATTGAAATTGAACATTGTCATTGACTAGACGTCAATGAGCCTTGCACCGAAGTGCAACCATGTTTATGAGCTGTCAACCAAGCGCAAAATATTTATCACTCTCGACGGCAGCATCATATCATCCCCTAATTGTAATGCATTGTGACCAGTCGCTGGATTGGCGAATGCATTTCGAATCGTTACCTAATGTCATTCGTTTCAGGTTCAGGTCCAGTTCATCATGATGAAGGGGCTTGGTATATGCAAATTCATGTGGAATAAATGCCAGCTTCCTACCCCAACAATCCATACAATAAAAGCCATGTGCACTCAAGAGTCGACCATTAATTACAGTTTATTTAGTTTCAGTTTCCATGCGAATATTGTGCATTATCCGTAGTCTATGGCCACAAAGTATTCAAGTCAACTCATTCATTAAAAAAAAACACAGACAAAAACTTTAATTAAATGCCCGCCCCAAATGATTTTTACATTTCAATTTCGCTTCAACCAAATGTCATTTAGTGGGTGGCGCTTTTGTCGCGTTGACATTTTAAGCTGCCATAAATAATTTATAACATTTTGCATTGCCATTGTCGGAGCCAAAATCTTGTACTTATTTGTATCTACATTTTCGGTAAACAAGTTTAGCATATTTGATGCAAATTTTAAGTGTGCCACTTAATTAATTTAAACTGATAATCATTTAAATACATTTTTTAGTTGATTATATTTAGTTGATGACATTGGCCCCCACATAAATCTCTCACAACATAAATGTTAAATCAATAATGGATTGTCTGTCAATCTTGAGAAATAGATATCATCAGTATATTTGTATATTGGCCCAAGTGATGAGTTAGGGAAACAAGTTTGAGGTTTAAATTTCAAGGGAGACGAAAATCAAATATTCAAACAATATGTTCATTAAAGCTTTAAAATAGATTATACAAAATTTGGTATCGCACTCAGGTGTAATATCAAACTAGATTATCTTAAGATTCGATATCAGAATGTAATACAACATACAGCCTTGTTCTCAACTTCAAGTCAAAAAAAACGGGAAGGCAAAGCTAACTTCGACTGTGCCGAAGTTTTAATACACTTGAAAAACTTTTCTCCAACTGATTTAACCGGTAAAATATATATAGGATATAGATATCAGATATTTAAAATGTTTGAATCATTGATAATAAAAATTTGATACCATACAAAAAAACTTTTCTTAGTAAAACACAATTTCCGAACGATCGGTCCTATGGCAGCTATACGCTATAGTCATCCGATTTTGATAAATTTTTTCAAAACTATGTGAAAGCATATAAAACTAATATATACCAAGATTGGGGACGCTACGATAGAAAACAAAAAAGTTTTTCTCACTTGACGTAGTTTTTTGAACGACCGTTTCTATGGGATCTACATAATATAGTCATCCGATTTTGATAAATTTTTCATGTACTATGTGAAAGCATATAAAATTGACATATACCAAGATTGGGGACGCTACAATAGAAAACAACAAAGTTTTTCTCACTAGAATTAGTTTTTTGACCGACCGTTTATATGGCAGCTATATGCTATAGTCATCCGATTTTGATAAATTTTTTCAGAATTGTGTGGAAACATATAAATCTAATATATACTACGATTGGAGACGCTACGATGGAAATCAAAAAAGTTTTTCTCACAAAGACTTATTTTTCAACCGATCGTTCCTATGGCAGCTATAAGATATAGTCACCCGATCCGGCTGGTTCCGACATATTAGTAGCGTGCAGTAAAAAGAAGACTCTGTGCAAGATTTTCGATAGCTTTAAAACTGAGAGACTAGTTCGCGTAGAAACAGACAGACAGACGGACGGACGGACAAGCCGAAATGAACTCAGCTCGTCGTCCTGATCAAGAATATATATATAGTTTATAGGGTCGGAAATGAATATTTCTATGCGTTACAAACTTCTGGGCAAAATTAATATACACTTTTCAAGTGTATAAAAACCTGACCTTGTTGATCGACGGATCCTCGCCAAAGAGAAAAATTATAAATTTAATTCCTGAATAAAAAACTTTCGATGTTAAAAGTTAAAAATAAGCACTTTATTAAAAAAACGAATTTCTTAATCGAAGAATGACTTTTTTTCTGAATCTAAGAGTTTTTATCGTCATAATCTTTGAAAGTTGCAACTCTGTTTGGTGTCTCCGTTCAGATGCTTCTCCTTACTTCACGCGAGTGATTTTAGCCTTGTGTAAAATTGAACATTCTTAACTATTTAAGAACGAATACATTTTTTCAAGAGCGCAAAGTGTTCTTTTTTGGCATAAACTTTAATTCTAAGTCTTCTATCTTTGAAACATTTTTTTAAAATTTTTTTTAAACAAAAAAAACTTGAAAAATCGACCCCCTTAATATATTTGCTCCAAATTGAGTCTTTACGCAAATTTTAGGGGTTGCGTTATATATTTGGCTGTCATATATAGAATCGACCTACTTGCACCAATTTTGAGTTTTTTAAGGCAATTAAACTTGAATTCGGCTTGTGATCATATTTTTAGCTCCTATAAAGACTTGCAAAATTTAGTTCATTTGGATCACAATATTACATAGCTGCCATATTAGGAAACAGGCTTAGTTGATAAAATATTCGCCAAAGCTGTACTATGTACAATAATTTAAACTAGAAATTGGTTGGTCTATAGAATAAGTTCTAAAAAAAAAGATAAGAGTCGTGGTATCATTCAAGTAAAGGTCCTGACTTAATATAGAACACAGGAAATTTATTTATTAGCCAAGCTTATGGTTTAAACCAGGGTTTTTTCTTTCAGTTTTACTTTAACAAATGTTTATCCTCTCCTATGTACTGGTGTCTGCTCTGTCGTAAGTCGGTTATGGGCATCCCTGAGTTAAAATTTATTGGATTTCGTGTAAGAAAAAAATGTACCCAAAAAAACTAAAGGATGCCTCCTGTGAGGATTGAACTCACGACCCCTGGTTTACAAGACCAGTGCTCTACCACTGAGCTAAAGAGGCTGACGGTTTCTTGCCGCCGTAGAAGGTAATTTCAACTGCGAATCGAGGTATGTTTCACGAGTATCTTTTATCAGAATGAGTAACAGAAGAGACTTGGCAAAACATATGTTGACACAGTTGTTGGCCTACCTAAGGCGGCTGATAACTGTTTTAAGCGAAAATGCCATTAAAAGAAATTAAATTGGTGAAAGATAGACACACAATTGCCTCTGGGCAAGGTCAGTCAGCGACCGGATATTAATTTTCAAAAATTACACACATTCATTCAGATGATGTATATCATAATCAACAACAACAACAACAACATCGCCATCGCCATCGGAGCGGTGGCCCATGACAATTAGGGCCAAAGAAATTTTTTTTCGACCAGGCTTGTACCTGCAAGAGGAGATGTTTGCCAGCCATTAGGCTTCTTAAGAGAGTTTCAGACGCGGGTAATGGAAACGACATGCTCAATGAGCAAAACATATTTTCACATCATCATTTTGATTACCACGCAGGTTGCTTTAGTTTCAGTTTCGAGGCAGCAGTGCGTGCAAAATGGATCAACGATCTCTTGCGCTTCAGTAGGGAATTTTACCCAATAATCCCCATCGATTAGGTGCGAAGGGTCAGCAGGGGAGGAAAGTGGCCAACTGTCGCGTGCCGTGCTGTTTTCGTTTCAGTTAACAGCTGCTGGCCATGTGTTCCTGCGTTCACAGCTCGGTGGGTGTTAATGGGTAAATTTCCAATCGCATTAAAACGAAAACCGCAGCAATAAAAAAATAGGAAAATCTCTATTAGCAGCTTAAACCCAAAACTGTCAACTGAAATTGGGTAAAAAATTGCTTGATTTGGTGTAAAATTGCCATCAAAAAACAAACCCCTCCTCTGAAGCACAAAAGGACGCAGCATCAATTGTACAAAGGCTAATGATGAGTTTAAGTTTCGTGTTTTTTTTTTTTTTTGCATAGAGGCCGCAATTCGTCACTGCCTGTCTGTCTGTCTGTCGGTCTATTCGTCTCACCCATCCCCTCATCAATCTCATCTCTCAGGTTGTAACTGTGTTACAAAGGGATAGGCCAGAACAGGACATGTGGCCAGAACAGGCATGTAACAGGCATTGCTTTTTCCCTTTCCCTTTTAGCAGCTGCTGCTAAACCAATCAACCCCCTCAATGTCCCGGGACCTGAAAATGCACACCCTCTCGGGGGGTTTTTAGCTTTCCACTTGAGCACAAGCACTTTCCTTTGTAGTTTTTTGTGTTTTGTTTTGGTTTTGTTTTGCTTTCTTTTTTTTTTGGCTGGCGCACTTAATTAATTTGAACTGATTTCCGTTTGCATTTTTATTTTCAAAGCGTTTCACGCAATGCGCAAATGAAAAATCAAATCAAATTATGGCCTTTGTTGACCCCTTTGGGAATTTAGCGCCAGCGGGTTTTCTCTAATCGAATCAAACGAACTCATGTGGAGTTTTAGAACACCAGTCTGCATAAGAAGGGATAACATCAAATTAAAGGGAAAGTGTTGGCAAATTGAAAGGAATTGGATTGAGTTTGGAGTCTAATATTTTTTTGTTTTCATATTATTTGTATTAAGACTTTGATTGCAATTTTTGGGCGTCATTTTAACTGCGAAATACCGTGGTAAAACGTTTTGATCTTGAAATAATTTAGATGAATTTTTTTGGAAAAAAAATTTAGGTCTTGCTTATGTTTTTCAAATCTAGGTGGATATAAAGAAAACTGTTTAATTATACGCGGCTCGTTGTAGTAAAAGTAACTTACATATATCCACCTAGATTTTAAAAACGTGAACTTGAGAAAACGGCCTTTTTTTCTTTGCAAAAAAAGTGATTTTCTAAAAAAAAACGAGAAGGCAAAGCTAACTTCGACTGTGCCGAAGTTTTAATACACTTGAAAAACTTTATTCCAACTGATTTAACTGGAAAAATATATATAGGATATAGATATGAGATATTTAAAATTTTTAAATCATTGATAATAAAAATTTGATACCATAAAAAAAAACTTTTCTTAGTAAAACACATTTTCCGACCGATCGGTCCTATGGAAGCTATATGCTATAGTCATCCGATTTTGATAATTTTTTTCAAAATTATGTGAAAGCATATAAAACTAATATATACCAAGAATGGGGACGCTACGATAAAAAACAAAAAAGTTTTTCTCACTAGAAGTAGTTCTTTGACCGACCGTTTATATGGCAGCTATATGATATAGTCATCCGATTTTGATAAATTTTTTCAGAATTGTGTGGAAACATATAAAACATATATATATTACGATTGGAGACGCTACGATGGAAATCAAAAAAGTTTTTCTCACAAAGACTTATTTTTCGACCGATCGTTCCTATGGCAGCTATATGCTATAGTCATCCGATTTTGATACATTTTTCCAGAATTATGTGGAAGCCTATAAAACTAACATATACCAAGATTAGTGACGCTACAATGGAAAACAAAAAAGTTTTTCTAACTAGAACTAGTTCTTTGACCGATCGTATGCTATATGATATAGTCATCCGATCCGGCCGGTTCCGACATATTAGTTGCGTGCAGTAAAAAGAAGACTCTGTGCAAAAGTGTGCAGCTCGATAGCTTTAAAACTGAGAGACTAGTTCGCGTAGAAACAGACAGACGGACAGACAGACGGACAGACAGACGGACGGACGGACGGACAAGCGGAAATGAACTCAGCTCGTCGTCCAGATCAAGAATATATATAGTTTATGGGGTCGGAAATGAATATTTCTATGCGTTACAAACTTCTGGGCAAAATTAATATACACTTTTCAAGTGTATAAAAATTTCATATTTAAATTAAAAAATTTGGTATTATAACTCATAAGACCAGCATTTCCCAGAAAGTTAAAAAAAATCGTCAAAAAAGAGAATATACGAGAGCGTATGTTAAAGTCGGCCCTGTTCGACTTAGGAAAAGGATAAATTTAAAATCTTTTATTAAATCACAAAATGCTAATATTAACATCAAATGAAAAGATTAACATTGAGTTTGTAGACTCAGCGCGTAGTAACACCAAATATATAAAAGTTTAAATTTGTGTATTGCCGCTATTAATACGATCTTTCTGAAAATTCACAGAATTCAGATATGGAGCAAATACTTATAAATGCGAAGGAACAGTTAGATATGTGTATTCTAGATAAATTTCTGCACTCTCAACGTGTACATTAGAGATGGGCTCGGGACTTTTTCCGAATATCCCAAATATCCCGAATATGCCGAATACCGAACCTTAACAGATTTATTTTCAGAAAGAAATCACATAGAAATTGTTATATTTAGTAATCTTAAATTCATTTTGTGACGTCCCAAAGATTTTAAAATATTTCTGAAATGGCTTATTAAGCATTTAAATTCGGGATCAACATTTCCAACAACAACAAAAAACTGTATAGTGCTGCTGAAATAGTTCGAATCGATAACCACTTCATAAATTTAACAAAAAACCACATGATGAAGATGAACCACATCTTAATCAGGGCTCTATTCTACAAGAGCGACGAATACTTTGAACGCTGCTTCACAAATGGACTCGTCCCACCCCAAAAAAATGGGATAAATAAAAAAAACCCGAAAAAGTGTTTTTAAAGAAATTGATATCTCAGACTTTGTTTATCAGACAAATCTCGGGTTAATTGATATGAAAAGAATTTGGTTGTGGCTAATTAAATAATTTATTAAACAATTCATTCTTTACTTAATAATATTAGATGATTGTTGCTAAAGTTAATGTTTAATTCATGATCAAAGTATTAACCACGATGATAAAGCTTCTAAATATATGCAATTTATTTCCCCAAGCTTACAGAAAATTATGGTGCTTTGAAAAGGATGGAGACTTTTATAGTTAAAAGTTATAAATAAATAAAAATATGCCCCAAAAGAAAGCTTTGCCATGCAGGCAGTTTAAAAGATATTTCAACAAAAGATCCGAAACTTATAGAAATGATTTGTTTTATTGCATTTTGTTGAAATGGAAAATTTGCCATAATTTCAAGTTTTGGTCATACTCGGGGGTGACACAGAAAACTCTAGAGATTTTCACTACGGTTGGTTTGTAAATCTCCCGTAAAATCCGTAGGTGCCACAGAACTTTAAGAGATTTCAAATTCTTATTCGAAAGTCTAGTTGGAATATCTGTGTATTATGGTTTAACAGCAATAAGAGGGTTGCGTCTCTCGCAAATACTTAATACAATTTTCTAATCATAATTTCTTTTGATCTTTAACATGAGTTGGTAAAATATTTTTACTTTATCATGAATATAGTTAAGTGAAACAAACAAACAAAAACAATCAATTGTTATTCGGTTCAATAATAAGATTTATTTTTGCCCACAAAAGATTCTAGAGGCGCCGTTACATCTACAAAGAAGCAACTGTTTCATGGGCTTTAAAAGCCGGTAAAATCATTGGTAGCTACTTCTTTAAATATGAGAACGGCAGGAACATTACAGTCAAAGGAAAGCTCAAAAGATCCATTACTAATCATTATTTCGTGCCCTAATGAAATGGTAGGTTTATTTTTACAACAGAGCTACGCAACATGCTGTACAGTGCATCGAACAATCGTCTTACCAAGGAAAACTTTAGGCATATGTTTTAATTTTCGAATTGGACCAGTCAATTGGACATTGAGAATGACTTAAGGCCCATTTAATGAAAAAGTTATTCAGTTTTAAATGATGTAATCTCAGTATTTATTTTTTTTCCAATTCAATGCTCTGCAACTCTAATAAAAATCACAAATTAAATGCTCGCACATGTAATAAATGCAAATGTTCAAAACTAAGCGCCAGCACATTCCTTTTTTAAAGCATTTCTAATTTTAATTGTTGGTCTATAAATCAAGCTTTGCATTTGTGAACAAAACACTAATTGATCATAAAATGTAAAATCCAGCGACATATACACAGGGGGGGACTTGCGTTTTCCTTGGAACAAGTGCCGAAAGGGGGGATTTCTAAAAGAAGAGACAACTTGGCTTTGTGCTCCTCCAACTACTGCATTATTAATTTTCAGATCAACCATTTATCTAAACGAAATATAATGTTTGCTACTCTATATTTTCAGCTCGGTTTTTATACCCATAGAAATGGGTAAAAAGGATATCATGAAGTTGTACAAATGTTTATAACAGGGAGAAGTAAACATTTGCGACCCTATAAAGTATATATATTATCGATCAGCATTAATAGCCAAGTCAATATGGCCAAGTGTGTCCGTCGGTCTATCCGTCTGTCTTTCCATCTGACTGTCTGTTCGTCTGTATAAACGCGTCAATCTATTTGACTAAATAGTATGTTTCATTTATATTGCTCAAGCCCATCTCAGCCCCGAACTATTTAGTTCAAGTTAAGCCCGCAAATTGTTATTCAAAACTAGTTCAAACTGGCAGACAGCTCTTTCACGAATTAAATACCGTTATTCTGGCTACTAAAAACATGCAAAAATGTAAGCACATAAGCTTGTCTACAAAAAAAATTTTTAAGAAAAAGTGTTGTACCTAGTTCCGCTCTCGTTGCACTTAAGATAATTACAAAATTGCATTAGTGACACAATTTATGTTTCATGGACATGCACACACACACACACACCTGAGGCTCCTCTGGCCAGAGGAAGAGCAAGTGACGGAAATGGCGCGTTTCTTTTTTCTTCAGGTAGCAATGTCAAGTCTTTTTTAAATGGAACACGCAGGCATCGCATCGCATCGCATAAATTTGTTTAATTGAGCCCGCTCTCCGGCTACTTATGTCTATAGAGTATGTTCAGTTTTCAAATTTCCCCCACTTGACATAAATTAGAGGCCAGAAAATTGGAATTTTATATTGTTTGCCTTGGCCTTTGCCCCTACAGATTCTGTGGAAAAAAATAACCATAAAAAAAATTAGGTACATACACACAACAACAAGTGAATCCTAGAGAAAATGTGTTGGGTTTTGTGGTTAGCTGTGACAGAGCTACCCAGCCCAGTCCCCAGGGTCTCATCTTTCTTTTTATTCTTTTGTTCTTCGAAAAAAAAAAAAACGAAACCAAACGAAAGACTCAAGCCACAAACTTGTATGGAAATTACGGTTTGTTTGTTGATTTTGTAATCGACTAACGGTATGAGCATTTCACTATTTTCTATCAATTTTTAATGAACCCGCACTATTGTCTAAAAATTTGAAACCGTTTTTTTGATTTATAGACACCGCACGCATTAGCTAATCGAAAAGAGTTAAAGTGGAAGCACTCAGCGGGGAGGGAGCGACATATGCACATACTTGAAACGCGTGTCTGGCACAGACTTTGATCCTGTTTTATATTTTGTAGGGGGAGAAATTTTGATTTATGCGTGTGTGTGTTGTGTTGGGCTAATTTTAATGATTTTTAATGGACAAAATGTAATCAACGCCAGCAACCCCTAACACAAAAGGCAAGGGTTGTCTGTTTGTCTGTCTGTCTGTTGTGATCATTTTAATTGACTTTACGCACGAGCGCGCACTGAGCCGATCTAGATATTAGACAACGTCAAACTGGAGCACACGGAAATGCACATTGAAGATGTTGGTACCAAGAGTCATCGAAATCTCTTGAGTGCATATGCAGCTGTCAAAATATGCAGACGCCTACTTGAAGTTGAAGATTGAAGGAGGAGTTCAATGCACTACTCGTAGATAGGGTCCCATAATTCCACTGCCAAAATGCATTTCAACCACCAACAAAAGAGAGAGAGACCGATTCTCTCTCAGTTTCTCCCTCTCTCTCTCTTTCTCTCTGTGTTTGGGCATTTGACTGGCTGCTGTTCAAGTCACGCATTCAGTATTCCAACCGACGTTGTCGTGTTAGCAAGCTCAACTCTTGCGCGTTCGCTTCGAACTCGAATTTCGAACTCACAAACATATCATAGTGCGCCTGCGTAGCTACTTAACAGTTGAAAGGAAGTTTCATTTATCAGTGTTTGTTGTTTATTTAGCATTTGCATTCAAGTGGAAATTTCCTGTTTGCCTTAAAAAAAAAACGGGAGCGGAAATAATACAAAATATTAAACAAATTAAAACCAAATTATAAATTGGTGCTGTTTGCCTCTTAGTAACGGTTTGGCCATGCTTGCCCATTGATTGATGATGGCTCGAGTGTAAATAATTTCCAACAAAAGTCAATTGAGGCCTGCAATCAAATCAAATGAAATGAAATTGATTTGTTGGCCTTTGTGTGGAGAAAAAATTATAACAAAAGCATTTGAAAATTAAACACATTTCAGCTGACAGCTTGTGGTAAGTCTTGACATTTATTTAGCTACACAAATAAGAAAAATAAATAATAATAATAATAAATGAAAGCTAGAAATTGTCAAGCATTCTTAAAGGTCACCATCTCATACAATTGTCATTTTAAACACAAAGCCAAACCTAATCGAGGTCATCCATAATACACATAACGATGATAGAGCAATTTGCCAGAGAATGCCACTCCTCCTCATATGAGTGCCTGCATGCCATTAAAATGTTGCCAAGATCTTACATAATATACACATTCTTAACTGGCAGTTGGCTTTTTTTAGACTCTTCCAACTTATCATAACAAAAGATTTGCTAACAGAATGAACAAAACCCTCTCACAAATAAATTAAAGAATTATAAGACAAACTCTTTTCTTTTTTTCCTTAATTAAGTTCAAAGTCTTCTTTCGGTATTGATTTGATTGAAATTCTCTATCAATCAGTCATTTTATATATACAGGTATATGATTATGTGCTGCTTAGACAATACAAAATGTTCGCTGAACTCTCTAACCATATAATTACATATGAATTTCTGCGGTTGACTCACCAATCTAAATCAATTTTCCAGGGCTATGAGAAGCTAACAATTGTTGTTTAGAACTGGGCACAGGGCATCTCAACTGGTTCACTGAGTGAGTTACAGTTTGGAAACTGAATTCGCCATATTTGAAGACTCAGGGTTTCAACTCATCCTAATTGAGTCCAAAAGTCTTATACAGGCTGGTTCATTGAAGTGTTTAAAAAAATAGATAAATTTAAAGTTTGTTTAACTTAATCTGATCACTAATTAATCTTTTAAAACACATTAATAAAAATCCATTAAAAATACGAGAGAAAACGTAGATCATTTAAATTAAGAAAAAAAAATATCATTGATCAAGTAAAGGCATTCTGCTGAATGCACCCTCGATCACTTTTCAATAGCGCCGTTTTCCTATCTAAAATAGGGCGCATTTACAGGAAACTTCATAATTTACTTTGCATACTTTAAGAGGTCGTTTAAAATTGAGATTTCAAACTCTTTTGAATGAAAAGCAAGGAACCAAATGAGCCTACCAGGCCAGAAGAATTTTTCGAAAGCGTTCCGAAACCCAACGGAATTTATTTAGCTGATTAAATAGAAATATATTGACATAATATTATTAAGGCCATGTAGATTAATCCAAAATAGTTCTTTGATAAAGGATCAATCAGTTCTGTTGAATTTCTAAGACTCTCCAAGTCCACGGAAAAGCCACGGATTGTTAACATAATGGGCGCGTTCAGCAGAGACACTTGATCTCTGATCAGCTTAATAAAACTTTAATTAATTAGCATACTTTTAGGGGGTATTTTTAAATTGAAATTGAGATTTGGATTCTTGTAAATATCATATTAAACACAAGAGGAAAGGAAGGCTACTTTAATTACCAAGAAATATATCATTAATCAGGGAGCAAGTTCTTCTGCTGAACACGGCCGATGACGCTAAGTCGGATGATCAGTAAATCATTGGGTGCATACACCAGAGGCTCTTAAGCACTCATCAGGTGTTAAAAAAAACACCGAAAAAAAGGAATAGGCCGATATTATTACATTTGAAATTGATCAAATTAAAAATATCAAACTCATATCATACTGATATTTTCCAACCTTTTAAAACTATATTTTTAAGATCAAGAAACACTTGCTAGTTTAAACTGAAAAAGTTCATAAGGAACGTTTACAATGTGATCAAGAAGATATTTTAAATATATCTAAAAAAAAACATTTAAAAAGTGAATAAGAAATGACGGGTAAATCATACAATATACATAACTTACCATCACACTCTGCATTTTTTAGCTAAGTATTATTTATGGTCATAGAGAAGTTTTTTCTGTACCACGAAAAATGATAAATATTTTTGTTTAACCTTCTTTGGGGATCGTAATCGGGACCTTGGACTTACCACGATTCGAATGGCAGCTCATCGCACTGCGTCATCGCGCACGCGTGTGGGCAAACGCTTAAGAGACTTACTCTTTCGTCTTTTTCGTATTCATATCAATTTGACATTAGTTAGCTTGTAATGAAATGTTATAGTTTGGAAATTATATTTGTCAAAATGTCAAGTTAACCAGCTCAGATCAAATAGATATTGAGAAAAGCGTAGCCAGGAGGGGCAGATTTTCCTTAAAGGGTACAGTTTTCATATCGATGCATTTTTCTGAGTACTTAGCTAAAATATGATATAAAATAATCGCATATAACTATATCATTGATCTGAAATCAAGCTGTACTGCTGAATGTGTCCATTATCACTCCAGAACCAAGTTCCGTAGCAACTAATTGTGGATTAGTGTCACTTTTTAGAAATTTAGGATATGGTGGATTCTAAATTCCTCTCAATATTTTGCGTTTCACTTTCAGACCAAAACAATGCACAATAACTGCTCATTGAGGCAAGTTTTATTTAAGGTCACGAATTCGCTTAGATAATGCTTTTGTATGCGGGCTGTCATTAGCTAATCTTAAATCAAATGTAAAAGTACAGGGTTGTCGCATGCCGAACATTTCAAAGGGATCTCAATCAACACCACAATTACTGCTTTACGCGCAATAACAGCATTTAAATTTAAGATGGAGATTTCGTGACGGTAACGCCTTATTTGCGGTGTTTACCGTGTTTCATATAAGAATATTGTAAATGTTGTAATTGAAGGCATTCAACGAAAGAGCTTGATCCCTTATCAATGATTTATTTTTCGGTTTTTTATTGGTGCACTTTATATTTTAAATTAAAATTTTTAATTGATTTTTATTATGATTTGTTCTAAATTCTATTACACTTAGAAAAAAAATTAAGAATTCCCTACTTAAACAGTGAAAATTTAAGTACAAACGATCTTAAAAGCTGACTAAGTACGGAATTTCCAAATCTGAGAGCAAAATTCTCATTTCCAGATCGTTTTTTGATTATAAAGTGCTTTTAACTTGATATTAACTGTTTTCTTCGTCATTATTATTATTCTTACTATTCCCAGGTATTCTACAAATCGCTTTCGCTCTAAAAACGACTTAATTCCCATAAGATTTGGGTCGTTTTTGGGTCGATAGCGATTTGTGGAGCACATGGAATTATGTTTTAAAATGGAATGTTATATATGCAATTGCTTGTGTCTCGGGTAAATGTAGCCATTAACCGTGTTCAGCAGAAGAACTTGTTCCCTGATCAACGATATATTTCTTGGTAATTTACATAGTCTACTTTTCCTCTTGTATTTAATATGATATTTACATGAAGCATTTTCAAATGTCAATTTAACAAGAGAATCCTAAAAGTATGCTAAGTAATAAGAGCAGTATTATTAAGTTGATCAGTGATCAAGTTTCCCTGCTGAACGCTCCCATTGATTGCGCTAACGTTGCCCCCTCAAAACCCTCCCGTTATTCCGTTTATACCGAAATAAAATATGTATTTCAATCTTAAACTTCTCTTTCGTCCAGTTTTTTTTTGGGACACGCATCCCAAAACCTGTCTAAAATGTACATATGTAAACTGATAACATTTTTGAGGATTTTTTAAAGTGATTTCCAGCCCAGAAATAATTATCACATTTCTGTAAATTTCCTGCTTCGTTTGATTTCTTCTCTCTCTCCACCTCTTAATTGTGTCATTAATTTTAATTGTGTCTGGGTATTTGAATAACAATTGATTATTCTACAAAAATATTGGTTTCCTTCATTTCAAATTCAACTAACCCTTTTGAGAACAGGATGTTTGTCTGTCTGTTTGTTTGTCTATCTCTCTGTCGAAGATCGATTAACATATTTTACCATTCTTCTCTTGACTTTGGTTTTTTTTATGTTTTTTCAAAGCTAACAACCTAATCAATGTTGTTTTTTGGTTGTTTCTGGGAATATGTAAATTTTGTTTTTGATGTCATGCAACATTTTACTGTTTTGGGCTTAAATGTTTCTTTGACATAGAAAGCCGCTATGGAGATTCACTTTCATTCGCAGCTTCAACAATTAAAATGAGAGTTGCCAAACTAAAGATCAACTATCGATTTCGCTCTCTGCATTGATAGTTTGTTTCCTATCAACAGCAATTTGCACTTTCATATAGCATCAATCTAAATACGCGTATTTGTGACTTTCTAACAGAATTGATTTGCATAAATGATTTGTCAGCAAAACTTTCACGACCCCAATAATGTCAGTCGGCCAGTCAGTCAGTCGTCAGCTGACATTCTAGCTGAACTCATTGGAGATATACTTTACGTATAAATATAATTGCTTTTTTAAATGATGGCCAATTATCAGTTGTCTCAGCAGCTGCTGCTGCCTAGTATGGATACAGTGTGGACTCATTAACTGAAAAACTGGTCTTAAGTCGAAACAATAAATCAGAAAGAAAAGTGTTAAGAATTTTATTCAATTAACAAAATGGTTCATAGTTAAATATTCATTCTGGAGCGAAGTTCATCAGCAACTTAAGCCAACTGAAACATAATGTTAAACTCGAGTACTTATTAATTTACTCTCTACTCGAAGCAGTACTCAAAATAATATTCCCATTTTTTGAATACAACTTTCAACTTCCACTCATATTTCACAGTCAAAGTCAAAGAAATTGTTAAGTAAAAATCATACACAAAGCGTATTCATGTCAAGTCTATAAACAAAAACATATTTCCTACCTGGGTTTTTGACTCTCTTTTTTTTTTTTGTCCCAGCTGTTTGCTTAGCCACTAGTTACGCGCATTGTTGGTCCATTTGTTGGCCATGGTTCAGGTACAGGTGAGAGATTAAAGTTATCAATGTCAGCACTTGTGCACATACCAGAGCAATAACAATTGTCAAGTGTGCTAATTTGTGGACTCAATATACATGAGTTTACTCACGCACCACAGGTGTTTGGAAATTACAAGCCAACGGCGGGGTTAATGTTTATAAAAACACACAAACCTTTGGCTATTAAGCCATAAGCAGTTTGTGTGCCAAATACAACGAAATTATTAAAACAAAATATAACACAAATGCAATCAAGTTAATTATTATAACCTTGGAATTAATAAAAAAATCAAATTGGTAAATTAATAATAATAAAAAAAAAAAAAAAAAAAAATAGTTTCATTTCGTTTGCCTCCTGTGAGGATTGAACTCACGACCCCTGGTTTACAAGACCAGTGCTCTGCCACTGAGCTAAAGAGGCTTTTGGCAAGCAGCTGTCTAACTTGCCATAGCATATACACGGTCCCAGAATGGTTCTGTTCTCAACTAACTTAAACTTTTGTATGTATGTGTGTGTTTGGGGGGTGTTTGCAGGTGTCATCTCCATTTAAGTAATTGTATAAAATTGTGTATATTTTATAATTTGCATTGCTTGAGCGCAGAAATTGTGGGCGCACTGAGCTCATCTCGCAACAATTTGTAGGCGCGTTTGAAAATAATAAATAAACAAAGCAGACAGCAGGGGACCAACCAGGGGGCAAGGGGCAAACACCTTCATCGAAAAACGCGTTTTAAATTATACAATTTATATTATGTATATGTATGTTTGTTTGTTTGTGTGGGTTAGAGACGACGCCACTCGAAACTGTAAAAATTGTTTTGAATTTGCTTTTGATTTGGTGCATTTAATTTGCATAAAATGCTCATTCCCTCCCATTTCAAATGCGTGGGAAGTTTGATCAAGTATTGTAATTGTCAACCGATAAGATCTCTTTAATTGGATTTTCCACATCAGTTAATTGAGCTAACTCTTGCTCGCGTTCCCCATAATCCCTGGGGAACTGACCACAATTTTGTGTTAAACTTGTCATCATTTTTATTTTTTGTAGGTCATTTTCGGTGAGCTTTAAGACAGACCGGAATTAGTGGCAAACAAGTTTCACTTGCCACCGACACCACCACCTCGTGCCAGTTGCTTGACCAGCGCGACGTTGCCGTCATTATCATCATTCCAAAACAACATCCCAAATGCAATTTGTGTATTTCCAACATGAATTTAACAGTACATTTGCAACTAGTTCTTGTACAACTTCTTTGAACAGAAACATAGTTTTCTTTATGGTTTTGTACCTTGTGCCAAATGGCTTAATAAACGTTGGTTTTAGTTGTTGTTGTTGTTGTCATACTTGTGTCTCTGTTTCACTCTGTTGACTGACACCGGAAACGAGCACAAAATGAAATGTAAAGTAAATGAATATTATGATAAGCAGGGAAGTAGTCAAAATGGGGGCTCTCCTAGAAAATATATAAAAAGAAATGCAATTGAATAAGAATTTAAAATACAAGATAAGAAAACAAAAATATAAGAATTTAACAGAACATTTTTCTGAAAGGTTTACTGAAAAGATACTTATGGATGTCTACATAAGTATCTTTTCAGAATATTCACTGAAAATAAATAATCAAATTTTTTTTTGTTAAATGGTATCTTTAAGTGTATTAGTGACGAAATATTTACTATATAGGGTGCAAGTCTCACAAATATTTAGGAATGATCCCGTAATAAAATCCCGATCCCGGCACAGTTCAATCTCGTTTCGTTCCGATCCCAAACTTAAATAATTTCGGTTTCCGAAATTTCTAAATTTATAATAATCAGGGAATAATACCAGAAACGGAACCGTAACCGAAATAAACCGTTTCAAGCTACTTACCGGGATCGGAACCGATATTACATATTTTTTTAAAACCGCAAATCCTTAACTGTTATAATAGGAACCAAAAAATCGGAACCATACCGAAACGCTAATATTTATGATTATTTCAAATATGTATTTCAACTGGTAAAATAGCACTATTTTAAAAATTCGCCCTTAAGTAAAAACCGGAAACAAATTCTTTTTTTTTTAAGATATATAAGATATAGAAAAAAAAGCAGAAAACCATTTCTTTGGTATATATTTTGTGTTTTCTTATAAAATGTTAATGATTTCTATATCTTAGAAAAATCCTCCTATAAAATAATCATGCGAAATCGTTATGCGACATAACGAGGAGCGAGGAGCAACCACAATAATGCGTAAAGATTAAGTCCGTATTTACACGATGAAGCAAACTTCATGAAGTTTTCTAAAAAGCTCTTGCTTGTAGGAAAGAGGCGTAGAGGGGCAAGCAACCTAACCACACCACTTTCCCACAAACCAAAGCTTTTTGAGAAACTTCATGAAGTTTGCTTCATCGTGTAAATCCGGTCTTAGACCGTGTTTACACGATGAAGTTTGCTTCATGAAGCTCTTTTTGATTTCGTTTTGAAGCACCTTCAAAACTTCATGCGCATTTACATGAAGAAGTCCGCTTCATGAAGTTCGATTTCAATTTCCCTGAGTGCACAAATTGGGACAAAGCAAAGCAGAATTATCGAAAAGCTATCGAAAAGGTAGGTCATGAAGCTTTGCCAGCTTCGGCTGCACCTCTTTACCTCTTCAAACAAAACAAAAACTTCATGAAGAACTTCATGAAGGAAACTTCATCGTGTAAATGCGGACTTAGTCATTAAAAAGTAGGACTACAAAACGGTTTAGAACCGAAGCGCTCAGTACAGGTTCAGTTCGCATTTTGTTCAACCCGAGTCTGATCTAATCTATAATGGAGAATATGGGAAAAGTAGTAATGCTGTGGGGTAATTTAAGATTAAACTAGATGCTTAAGATTGTTTTTTAAGCAGTGATGTCCAAACCTTCTGCCGCAGAAGTAGCTCTCAGGGAAAGAGTTTATGCAGTATCTTTTAGGGTTCATTATATCTGGTATCATAATGTCTGCTCTTTTAGAGCTATACAAACGAAATACATACGCAAACTTTTAGCTTTGAGTAAGGAAGGAGAAGTTTCGCCCTCTTATAATCCCCTGTTATGCAAAGGCAATGCCTCTGAAACTGACTTGTGTATTAGTAATTATCAGGTGCAGGCCACAGGTACTTGGTTTTTTGGTCTGGTTGCGCTTCAGCGAACTCAGCGCCCACATGTTGTCGAGAGCCTGGGAAATACTGCTCTGTGCATACTCGTACTTGGCTTGTGCTTCTTATTCTCGCTTACTTGCCTGCCTGCTGCACTTGCTCTTGTTCTGGTTGTTATTGAATGGGCCCCCTTCAGGTTGGGCACGCAAATTCTGGCATAATAAGCATGCCTGCATGCATACGTATATATTTATAACTAAGTATAGTTGAACGATCTTCATGCTTGCCTGAGTTTTTCTCACCACCCGATTGTAACTGACACTGCTGCAATTTGGCAAATAGGTCTGCTATCTGCCAGATTCTTTCATTTCAGCTCATTAACAACAAAGCGCTCGAACAAAATAGGAACTGTTAATGTGCGAGTACTCGGCAAGCCTCTAAGCAGCTTCCAACATAATTAGGCATTAAAGACGAAATTAGATTAATGATAGGCCCACATTGGCTAAGTAAAACAATAGTCTCTCCCAACACGCGAACTTACACCCAGTTAAGTCTCAAACTCTGACATGACATGCTGATGAAGTTCTAAGCTTAAATTTTGTAGAACGTTGGTAATTAGTTGGAGAGACTAATGACTTGACAGACAAGGAACCTAACTTTAGCAAAATAGTACAATGTCGGAATAAAGATACAAGATACAGAACACACCAGGAAAACACAAAAAAGAATTGTTGGTAACAACAAATGCCAACAACACGCGGTGTTCCCAAGCGGTCCCCCATCTAAGTACTAACCGCGCCCGACGCTGCTTAATTTCGGTGATCGGACGAGAACCGATGTATTCAGCGTGGTATGGTCGTTGGCGAATGTCGTAGGGTGACACCAGGGTTTTGGTAAGCCAAAAGCTTTATTGAGAAGAAAAAGCTTTTGCTTCGACTTCTTTTTAGCAAGGACTTGCATAAGTACAGTACTGATTGGGCAGAAACACAAGTCTTTTATTAATAGCAAATAATACGGGTTTTTTAAATCAAGAACCAATGATAATTATTTATGCACTGTGTACTTCAGTTATGATTCATCAATGCATAGATGAATCACGTCAAATTCAAAAATATGTGAGCCTCTTTTGTACCACTTCATATACTTTTCTTGACACACATCGAAATAGTGTAACCATGCTTACAGATTTAAAAGTTCAATAAAATGTTGTGTACTTTAAATTTAAATTATGCTACGTTCTTTTCGGGTATACTGAATTTAAGAATGAATCGTTCTTAAATTCTTAAAGGACTGTTGAAACCACTTAAATAAGAATCAAATAGCTTGTATCAATACTTTTCGTGCATCAAGAAATAATAAATGTAGAAATTTCTTCTTGAACTGAGTAAGAACTATTGTTACAATACCGGGCACCTACATCAGATCCCTGCTTATAAAGTGTATGTATTTTTCTGCCATATAGTTATACCTTTTTGGCCTTAGCTTACAACTAGTGGTGGCTTTCTATTAATACAATTCAACGAATCTTAACACTTCATACATTGAGTACAAATAAACCACAGATTGCGCTGCTTTTTTGGTTGCGACGCTGACGCTCGATTGTTCTAGAGAGAAAAACGCTGACGTTCGATGGTTTGAGAGAGAGAAATTGCAAACAGCTGTTGCTTAGATTTTCAGTACAAATTAGTAGGCCACATCATACACGTATCATTCATGTCGAACTCGTACCGTTCAAAACGCTGCCTTTTCTGACAGAGAAGAGGGACTGAGCAAAGGGGGAGTCGAGGTTAGTTCGTTTATGATAAAATTTATTTATTAGTGTCATCATATATATATCGTAGATTGTTATTGATTAAAAAACAGCCGTCAGCTCTTCACATGGTGAAGCGACCAAGGCGCTCTCTTCTCAGTTGTCACAGCTTCAGTTTGTAGCTGATATTTAATTCAAAGGGTTGTAACACGCCCCTGCCTTCCAAGTGCACATGCCACACATGCATACAAAATTTGTGTACTGCCCTCTTCGCTCTCACTCTTGAGCTTTTAGCAAAAGCTCTCATTTGACAACGGCCTGATTCAGCAGCCACAATCATGAAGAGATAGAGGAAGAAGGAACACAAGTTATGTCGAGGTTTTGCTCACGATTTTAGCGCCGAGCTGGGCAACAACAAAAGAGGCCTGCGAGTATAGGCGTTGGCAACCCTGTTCTATACTATCCTACAATTAAATCGTTCGAAATGGTAAAAACTTCATGAATATATTTTGGTATTCAAAAAATCGTACTAAAAATTACATTGTTTTACTTGGATGAAGTATTTTCGTACTTACTGTATCAATGTCAATTCAAATACAAAATAACAGATTTTTTTCCAAGTGTAAGAATTAGGTTTAGAATGGTGTTCCTCCGTCCACAAGGTACACAAAGTAATCGTTATTTAACGGCCTTCGCTCTGAAAAAAAATAAATTGTGGAATATGCACCGCTGAGAAGTTTCACAGAACTTGCTGTCTTCACTAACTACCTAACTGCGTTTATGGCCACAATCTTTAGATAAACCTTCCCTGCCCTATGAGCAACATTAGTGTGTCACAAGTATCTATGACAATTGCATATGAATGAAACTCTTTGTGTTAAGAAAAAAAAAAAAACAAAACCAACAAACCAAACAAAACAAGTGAAAAGCATCAAAGCAAAAAAGAAAAGAGTTGCCGCCACATTAGGTAATGTGATCTGATCTGGTGGTATCTTTCGTTGTGTGTATCTTGCGGCTGTGCAAATCTGCATATCGAATGCATTTCTTTGTATTATGCGGCCCGACTTTGTGTGCCAGCTAAGTTTACAACACCACCCAAAAAAAAAAAAAACTGCGTATGCGGCTCGGGTGATAACGGCATATAAAAATACAGCTTAGCTCATTTGCATGGGATTACAATTTTTTGTTTTGTTTTTTTTGTTCATTGGAAAAGGTTCTTCGTTCTGGCCATAAACTAATTAAACTGACTACAAAATTGTAACATGCCAAAGACCGACGAACCGAAAATTGCGGACGAAGACAACCTCAACATCAGCTGTGTGAGGCAATTGTTTTTGCTCTGCCAAGCGGAACATAAATTAAAGTGACTTTGAGGAGCGTTGGGGTTGTAGTTTTTTTAGGCACAGCGTCGGGCCTGTCAACTTGCCAAGTTGAATTTGTTGCAGTTCAAAAGTGCACTCAAAAAACACACAGATCATAGTCTAGTTAAGGAGTTAAACCAATTTTCTCTTTTTTTATTCGCAGACGACCCCGCATTTGCATCAATCATGGACACCGGAAGTGTGGTTAGTGAACCGATTTCCGCGCATCATCGCGCCTTTGCCAAACAGAAATCCGCCTCCATGGTAAGTATTGTAGCATACGAGTTGCAAAATATGTATGTTTATGCATTTGACTTGCCTGGGGGGCCCTATTGTCTAATTCGATTATATAAGGCTGCAGTAAAAAATACTCTACGCTAATTAGTTATAGACACGCACCGGCCACTGATACTATACCCACACACACACACTATTTTACATAATTTCACGCTAGAAAGTTGTCGAAATTGAAATTCACAAATAACAACAAGTAACATGCAACATGTGGTGGCATGCTACAGGTAAATAACAAACAAAAAACGAAATGGCAAGTTAATAAAGCGTTGAATACACCCCAAAGACCACCAAAACAATTTACAACTATTAATTGCATTTAATGCATTTTTAAGCAACACTTTCACGACGATGCCAAAAACCAATGCAAAGTCATGCAGTTGCAACAAGACGATGATGCATCTGTATTCAGTGTGGAAGATGAAATGTTGAAGTTTCAGAGGTTTAATTCATAGCCAAGATATTCATTCAAAGGGAATGTGCGAGAAAGCCTTTGTATGAGCGGTAAATTAATATATCAGTAGACGCTTTTTACTGAGATACGAGCTGGTGATAGCAGGATGTTTCGAGTGCGTGACAGTTGCAAATAAGATGTTTAAATATTTACACCAAAATCTTTTGCAGTTTGTTTAAAGATTTAAGTCAAAATCTGATCTAATTCGAATCGATTAGATTAGCTTACAGTTCGATTCACAAATAAGCTAATTGGTGCCCAGTTATCTTTAGAGATAGAGGAATAATTTGACATTGACTTCGTCATAGTCGTCCCAGTAAGACAATGGAATAACCGTTTTAAACTGGAAAAGAGATGAGAAAATATTAAGAGTGAACCAATAAACCGAATCAAACCTCCGATTTAATTAGATCCAAAAATAAATTTGGAAACCACAACCATCTTTGGTCTAGGGGTTAACGCAGTTGAATTTTTTAAAAAGGGATTTCATTGTACAGATGCAAGTAATAACTATTCAGATAGTATCTTATTTTATACCATGTAAAAATATTGAAGGGTACTGCTTTTAATCAAATAGCGATTATTAAAAAAAAAATATTTTAGACCATTATTTTTGAGGAAAATAATTTTAAAAAATTTCAATAGTTATCAGATATCTTAATTAAGAAGGTAGATCGATCGATTCAGCCGTTTTTGAGAAGAAGGTATTTAAAATTTAACAAGTATGTGTATATATTTAAAAATTGTTTTCTTTATCTTACATGCTGTCGTCTATTCCACAGCTATTAAATGATACCCTCTGCAGCATCAGCATCTTCTAATAGGTCGAGTTGTTGTTGTCGACAAGCTATTTTTCCTTCGCGGAATTATTTTCGGAGTTATTTTCCGTCCTTACAAATATGGGTATATCTCCGAAAATATTTACCGCAACTGAATGAAATTTTCAGAGAATATACTTGTATGTTCTTTCCGAAAATGGAATAAATTGGATTTGGAGAAAATTCTAACTGCGTATAACCCCTTCAAAGATGGCACGATGATAAAGAAAAATTTGTTAAGAAACTGTAACAGCTGAATGTCATTAATTATCGAACAAAATCGGCATTACTTTAAAGAATTAGATAAGATTCTCCAGTGCAAGATCATGAGGGTGCTATCATAGACAAAAAAAATAGTGCATTCTGATGAAAATCCGTTCCAAGCAAAGCTCTTTATTAAATATATATAGAACATCATTTGTTTTAATAACAAAGATACAATTGTCTTATGATTTGTGAAACATACGTACGTTTGTGACAGTTTCATAAATATATCATGAAATCCGTCATGAATTGTTGACTGAGGTAATAGATTGATAATCATTATCAACGTGATTTTTTTTTTTTTTCAAAAATATTTTCTTGATGCCCTCGATCCGATTCGATATTTACAGGAACTGAAATGTCTGTTTTTTTCGGATGGTTGAGATCAGCATCTACGAAAAATGAACTGTTACAAAAAAAAAAACGGCTGCAAAGACAAAAATTTCTGGTTTTGACCCTCAGCGAAGCGTTCGTTAAAGAGCTTCGCTCTGAAATATTTTGTGAGTAAAATATGTCAAGTAATATAATTCGCCTCCTAAGAATCAAGCCATAAATGATTTGAATGTATGCGATATGCGTTACATTGAATATGAACTCTACCAAAAAATCTTGCGAACCGAAATTAAAAAGTTTTACATCAAAAGTTAACATTGTAAAATCTTTCTGTCTAGCTTTACGATATACTCATCAATACCAGTTAGCTTCGACATAATGGTTGTGTGGATTAATTTTATGTATTATTTAGTAGCTTTTATATTTTGCTGCAAATTTAAAAAAAAAAGCGCTGCCGCAAGTCATGAACTGATATTAAGACAGTTATTCTTCATCGACTCCAGTCTGTTATTAATGAGTTCAACGCTTCAAAAGCGGTAAATTTGCCATAAAAAGTTTGAAGACATTAAATAAAAGACTTTATGGGATATCAAACGCAACAAGAGCTTCCAAAATCATTGGAAGTAAACCATTAAGACATGGCAAGGCCATTTTGCAGCATAATAGCGCTTGGCCACATATTGTCAGGGTGGGCAAAAACCAACTGGAAATCCTAAAATGGTAACCAACATATATATCAGATATTGGTAGTTGCTTAGTTAAGCAGTACTTGCTTTCAAGCGAAAATATGGGTCCATCTATTAGATTGCGTATAAAGCCGAGATGTTGCTCCTAGAAATATGTGAAAAAGTGGTGGTGGTGGAAGGTCTTGCACTAGAGGAGATGGCAATGTATATTGCGGAGCGCTGAATTCAAATCAATTGTCCGTTTTCCCTAGTTCTTCTTGTTCAGAAGATGCCTGTGTGTTAAGACAATAATTTGAATAATTTATCTGTAATCATTTCCCTAGCCATCAAAAGAGGCAAACGTGCATATGTGGTGTTTCTTCTTTTGTTTAGCCTCTGCTCTATACAAATCATTTGTCGGCTGGGCAAATTAGTAAAAGAAGTCAGTCAGTCGTCATTCATAACAATAAAACTTTCTCTGGAAATGAAATGATTGAAAGCAAAAGTATTTCTTTAACACAAAGCGATGATGATTGGTTCAATGGCGGCAGGTGTTTAGTCATCATAGCTCAAAAAAACTAAAATATATACAGTCAAGGCGTAACAAAACTAATGAGCAAGGTAAATATTTTTATTTGTAAAATAAAAATGAAGTAAGACGAATTAACGAGACGCATCAAGATGCCACCCCACTGGTATACATTTCACACCCTAGAGACAATTAATTTCTACCACCAAATTACACCACTTATGCAATTTCTCAACACCTAAAAGAAAAGAAAAGGGAGTGGAAATGCATATTCCTGTAAGATATGCAAATTGATTTATGATCCAAGTATGTAGGAAAAAGTTCTCACGTTCCAAACTGGACAATGTCCGGTCGTGGTGGGGTTAATTTGTGACCAAAAGGTATAGGGCTAAAGGGGTAGTCCAAATGGCAGAGGCGGTGGTTGAAACAACTTTGTAACGGTTGCCGGTATGCTAGTCACGTAGTCCAAAAAGCTTACGTTACGTCAACGCAACAGGTTAGTAGAAAAGCTTAAAGCAAGTGCCCAAAAGCTTTTAGTATGCGAAAAAGCGTGAGTGTGAACACAACACAACAGCTGACATCAGCCAATATAGTGGTTTTCTGTGTATCTTTTGGGTGTAAATGTAAATATTTGTAAATAAAGCGATTGTTTTTCAAGTGAAACAATATTTTCAAAGAGTGCTGTGATTATGTGCAAGTGATATACTAAAAATCAGCTAAATTTTCAAGCAATTTATCAACATTAAGTCATAAAGCGCAGTTGAGACCATAAACTCTGATTAGCAATTTTCGATAAGAAATCTCCGGCAAAGACCCCAAAAAATATTGCAAACTAAACCGAGTGAAAACGACCGACAATGCGCCTAGTGTGCCGTCTAAGTCTATTGAAAGCACTCAGTCGTCTATCAACTGTTCAATCGTTTGGTACTAACTCCACGCGAAATCTAATTGCTGTTACGCCCACTTGGTCCATACCACGCCCACGCTATCAACACAATCAGAGCCCATCCTTAGCCATGAGTTTGCCAGAACGTAAACCCTTCACAACAGATTTCTTCTTTCGGCAAGTGAGTTTTTTCATTTATTTCGTAAAAATGTAGTTATTTATGTAATACTCCAAAAACAGCTGTTTGATACTGAAAGCAGCACCTATACCTATTTGCTGGCTGATGTCAACAGTAAAGAAGCTGTGATCATTGATCCTGTGTTGGAGCAAGCCAAGCGTGATGCTCAATTGGTTAAGGAATTGGGCTTTAAGCTTAAATATGCCAGTAAGTTTGACTTTCTACATATTTATTTCAACTGGCTTTAATCTTTAATAAAATTCTCAGTAAATACCCATATGCATGCGGATCATATTACCGGCAGTGGCTGGTTGAGAGAACTAACTGGTTGTCAAACAATCATAGCCGCCGCCAGTGGCGCCAAAGCGGATCGTCATTTGCAGGAGGGAGATCGCATAGAGTTTGGACGTCATCAAATTGAATCACTAGCCACACCGGGACACACTAATGGCTGTATGAGCTATGTCATAGGAGAACAGGGTTGCATTTTCACGGGCGATACAATTTTGATACGCGGCTGTGGACGCACCGATTTTCAAGAGGGTAGCCCCAAAAATCTGTACGAAAATGTTCACACCAAGATATTTACTTTACCCGAGAACTATCGTATATATCCAGCACACGACTACAAGTGAGTGGGAATTGTTTACCAAAGAAAAGAAGTATTAAAAGTAAAATGTTACCTTTTGCAGAGGTCAACTGGAAAGTAGTGTGTGGGAAGAGAAACGCTTTAATCCACGTTTGACTAAAAACCTGGAGGAGTTTATTAAAATTATGGATAACCTTAACTTACCGTATCCCAAGAAGATAGGTGTGTTTTTTACATGATATGAAAAATCTTGTATTAATTCGGGATGTGTAATTTCAGATGCTTCGTTGCCTGCTAATCGCGAATGTGGTGTATATGATATACCCAAGGAAAAGTAGAACAGCAGTTTAAGTAACTTGAACGAAAAGTTCTTATGTCTAAATATATCTTTATATTTTTACAATAAAATATTATGAAATTCTGATTAATGGAGGTTCCGTAAGGTTATAGAGTGGGATAGATTAAGTCCGTGTTTATTTTCCCATGAGCTCTGTACGAAACCCCTAGGAGTTCAAGTCTATGAAAGCTAGTCATTATCAAAACGGTTTATGGGGTATCTGCAGGGCAGGCACAGAGAAGCAGAAGACTTTCAATAAATGGGATAAAATCATCTTCTAGTCTAGACCAGCGGTGGGCAAGCTCTTGCTTCCAGTTGCTCCCAAAGCTCTGAGAATTAATTTTTGACAACTGGCATCACTAAGACTCATAGGCGAATGCTTGGGTTCGGAAAAATAACAAAAATAAAAAATATAGAATTCAAAAAAAAAAAAAAAAAAAAAAATTTAAAAAAAATTAAAAAATGCAGTGTGCGCGACCGAGACTTCCCAGCCAACCATATCCAGAGCGCTCCTAGTAGGATTGAAAGGGGAGTCCCAAGCAAACACTCCTTAGGATTGTTTATGGAGCGCTCCAAGTAGGATTGAAAGGGGAGTTCCTAGCAGTCCCTAGAGTCCCTGGGAGTAAAAACGAAATCCACAAGAGAACCGCATGGGATCGTTTATAGAGTTTTGAAATACGTAAATAGGCCGAGCATTTGATTTTCTAGGAATTTTCACAGTTATCTAAGTTTATTCGATTCATATTAATTGGGAGTGGTGCAAGGGGTAGTGTGCGATCCTGTGTTCTCGACCCCACCTAAGAACATTTAATAAAACAAGTTTTTTCTTTAAAACTTTTACACATCCGTACACCTTTACCAGCTATTGGCGACAGCTGTGAAGAAGGTAGGCCACATCGGAATGGCCAACTTTGGTTTGGGGACATCCGCCTTTATTATTATTTTTTTTTTTTTTGTAGGTCCTCCTCTTCGGATTATTACAGGAGCCCAAAGATAGACCACAAACTTCCCCTTCCAAGTCAATAATGCAAATTAACTACAAAAAAATAAAAAACTTCTTAAAAATTAATTATTTTTCACCTACCTTTCCAGACTATACTTAACCCGAAAAGTTGTTCCAATGCGTCCAAGTACAGTCTGCACTCAACAATGGAGAATCATGAGAACACACCATTGACTAGCACCACCACACATTGCTCCACCACCGGTAGACGACGCAAAGGTGGCTCTTTGGGTGGAACACTCTCCTCGCGCTCCACTCGCAGTGAGTCCAAGGAGTTGCGTTCTGCTCTACAAGATCGTGAGGCGGTCATTCAAAATCTACGCATACAGCTTTGCCTGGGCAAACTGCCACGACCCTCTGGGCCGCCTCTAGATGAGTCCGAGAAGCCAGCTGCAGAACAGAAACTAAATCGACTGAAATCCGAAGCCGAGAATAAACGCATCAAGATTAAGAATTTAAAGAGCGCTCTGGAAAAGCTGGATATAACAGAGTGAGTTTTGGTTAAGCCATTAAAAATGTGCTATTATTTCTAACTCTTCTGTTTATATATTCCAACAGCAACATAGACATACGCATACGTCAGGCCGAGTTGGAATATGCCTTGGGTCGTGAGGAATTGCAAATGCTATCCATTGTGGAAGAGGCCAGAGCCTTGCAGGCACGCTTGGAGAAATCCAAACCCGAGGCACAGACTTTGTTTAACATCATCAGTTCGGGTGTTTCACTTAGTTTGCATGCGGTGCATGCCACTTCCGGCCGTTGGTCAGCTCAACCGCGACCCGATCACGCGGGTTTCTTTGTGGAATGGGCTCTGGAGGGTGATGGACTGTACAAGGGTGATCGCATACTGGAGATCAATGGACGTTTGGTAACCAGCAAGACCAAAGAAGAGCTGCAAAAGCATGTGGGTAATTCGGGCAAATGTCAAATGGTTGTTTTACGCAAGAAATCGCTGCCCATACCACAAAAACAATTGGATCAGGAGAAGGAGAACAATATGCGACTGCAGCATCGTATTTCATATTTAGAAGAGCAGGTACGGGAGTTGCAGACAGTCAAGGAGCAGCCACACCAATTCCAGCAACAGCAGCAGCAACAACAAACTGCCTCAGCACAATCCCAGCATGTGACCAGCATAAGCATATCCTCGCCACCCTCCACGCCACCCGATAAGCCTCTGATCTTTCAACGTGGCAACTATATAACCACTCTAGTGGGTGGCAAACCCATTGAATTGATGGGCGAAGATGGACCCGCTCATATTACCAAAACTCTGATCAAGGAGAATACTCACATAGATTTGCGGGAACGTTTACCCAATTCTATGTACTCCATGCCCTCCAAATCCCTGTCCGCCTCCAAAATCTCTATTAATAGCGATTCGGCCTATATGCAGCAACATAGAAGAGAGAAAGAACGTCATCGGGAACGTCAGCGACCACGAGATGCCTTCCAGTTGCAGCAGCAAGTACATCGAGAGCATTTGATGAGCCACCATGCACGCAGCGTGGAGCATCTGAATCAGTGTAATGGGTAAGTTGGATGGATTTTACTTTGAGTAAACCTGTCTAAACCTTTGTCTTTCCTTTCAGACTGGAACGTCGTCGGGAACGGGAAACTCCACGTCAGTGTGAGGCTCATACCATGCGTGGCCGGCTACCCTGCGATATGCGTAGTGTTAAATCCCTCGATTTTGATAGCGAGAATGAAACGAAACCCTTGACAGAACCACGCAACAATAACAATGTACGTCCCACACCGCCTAAGAAGCCCCTACGCCTATCGCTGCAGCGTGCCCAGAGTTTGCAAACTGTGGAGCTCCATCCAGGCAACGATCACGAAAGAAAGCGTCCCATGAAACGTGTCCATAATAACAAAGCGCCCGGCTCACCACCCAGCGATGAGAGCTGTAGCCCTCCCCTACATACCGCCTCGCTAGGCAGGCATAAACTTATTTAAGCAAATTCCAAAATTTAGTTTTTAATCAATTTAACTGCCCTTGGGTGGTTTTCACAAACAGGCGGATTATGTGCAAAAATATATTTAAAATTAATTAAGTTCACTTGTATATCTTATATTAAATCGTAAATATGTACTGTACTTACCAGCTAGTTCTAATAAGGGCTTGGCTTTACTTTGATCACTTAGTAATTGAGATAATTGTATAAAAAAAAATATTTAATTAGCACAATTTTCTATTAATGTGAATACACGCAAGTTTTATTTTATTCAATGTTTTGTGTACTTACTCATACAGGGAGGGGGGAAATGATTGTGAACTATAAGCCAACTAAAGCTTAGTAACTTATACACTCAGAAAAAAAATGGCGTTCTAAAAGGCAGCACAAATTTCTTGCTTTTATGCTCAATACGTTCTCATTTTTCCGTTCTAGAAATTATCCCACGTTCTTAAAAGTATAACATTCGTTCCAAACCGACGAACGAACTGAGAATATTCGTTCTTAAAATGGTTCTTAAAAATTGACTGACTCTCTTTAACACTGAACTTAGGAGGGATAAGGAGTGGTTCGGTTCTGTGTTTCACTGAGTTTTTAAGCCATGAACCGAACCATAATATGGTAAATGTAGCAATCCGAACCGCGGTTTTGGTTCGGTTCAGTGGTTCAGTGATCCCTAATCCGAATTTCCGAACTTTCTAAAATGAAACTTACCATATTTCCAATTTGTTTTTGAAATCTATTTCTTAAGATGCATTTAAATAACTTCAATTCCAAATCTAAATATATTAATTATATAGAAAGAAATCAGATACCGTCCATTTAACAAAAACGGCCAAAGCTTAAGCCTAGCAAGAGGAATCGTTGCTCTATTGTCTGAAGAAAAAGAAAGCATAATAATCACTCTATAAACGTAAAATAGAGAACATAAAGGTACTGCAATGGCTAAATTTAAATTAACCAGTAAATACTACCACTATCTTAGAAGAAATGCTAAATTTTAAAGTACAATATCGTAGTGTTTACAACATTAAACTCATGGATAAACTGAATCGAACTGAACCGTTTTTGTAGGCGGTTTTCGGTTCGGTTCAGCATTTTGAAAGAACACCGGTACGGTTCTTGGTTCGGTTCACTGGCTCAAAAAAGCGGTTCGGTACGGTTTGGTTCGGTTCGGTTCAGATCAGCAATACAATTATTTCCGTTCCAATAATAAGACCGGATGGTTCTAAACTGCGGAACGTCCGGTCTTAATAAAAGCTATATCTTTATTTTATCTCATAATTATCCAATTAAGATAGTAGTCTGGTAACTTATGCCTATTTTCATGACTTCTTTGGAGGGTGGTTTTTTATAGGAAAATAAAAATGAATTATCTGGAATATTTAGAGTGTTTTTATTTACATATTGATAATATAAAAAAAATTTATTTAAACAAATTTAATATTTTATTACTATTATTATTGTCACTCGAAGTTGGAACCTAAAAAAAAAAGCACGTGGGTGGCCCGGCTTATTTTGGCTCTTGATGTTATCTGAAATTAAATATTCTTGATTATTCTTAATCTATAGACATGTCATTCTGGTCGGAACTACTGAAGTTAAATTTCAAGGGTAAATAACCAAATGGCGGACTTTGAAAAAAAAGTCCTTTTATTTTAGCAAAGAAAGGGTTGTAAAATAAAAAGTTAGGGGTGGAAAAAATTCTCGTTAGTACCGACGAGAACTATAAGTGTGTAGAACAGCCTGTTAAAATTTGAAAGCAATCGGTTCAGTAGGAAAAAAAGTTAGAACCCGGGCCGACCAGAAAAACAATGTTTTGAGAAAAACGCGTTTAAAGTTCAACAACCTTAAAGGTTGGACTCCGAGGCGCTCTAGGAAACTCTTTATAACTCCCGAAATATTTCGAATTTCTGTCTGAAATTTTCACAGTATATTCTCAAGACATTGTACTTTCAAATTAAGCAAAAAAAATTTTGATTTTTTGAACCCAAGTTACCAGACTACTACCTTAAACGAGTCGGTTATGGTAGCGTCATACTTAGTTTACACTGTGCATTCGTTCATTTTGTCGGAGCAGTTATAGTTATACGAAATAAATAGGTGTTAAGGCAAATAGAAAAGAAAAATGTTCCATTATTATCCCTAATCAGGGACTTAGCATACTTTGAAGGGCATTTATCAGTATAAATTATGTGTGTATAAACTGCCATGAAAATAAATTCAGTACATTTTTAATTTCTTTCGTTTAAGTAGCTGGAAAAAGGACAAAGTTCAGGGGCTTGAACTAAACAGCCGGAACTGTTCGGAAAACTGTTAGAACTTCTAACTTAGAAGTGAACAAAAGCAAACGCAAGCTTCTTGCAATTTCGATCAATTCTCTCGTATTGATTATTTTTAAAATATATTTTGTTCCATTCCTTTAAAAAAAAATATAGAAATTGAGACAAGGCTGTTATTTTCATTGATATCAATATGATATAAGTCAGTTCATAGAATTATTGATGCAAATTAAGTTAAAGACACCGAATACCTTTTATTGAATGCCACCAGTGTAGAGTAGCAACGATCGCATTACGTTCCCAGCAATTACGTGATGTTGATAGGTATGCCAAAAAACGCACGTTATTCAGTCTATGCATAAATTGCATAAGAATGATTGTTAAATCATTTATTATGACAACTATTCAATAGAATTTTTAAGGAATTTCACCTAATATTTTTTCTTATCCAAGACAAACATACAGCCTAAACTGATAAGCCGGATCTGCAGCATACATAGCTAATAAAGTGAGAGTGGAACTTAGAGAGCACACGATCATGGTTCGTGCCCACCCACAGTTGGCATACAATTCGCCGACGTAATCTCAGTTTCAGGTGCTCCAACAAAAAAAAGTCGATTTGTGCTGGCAATGCCAAAGACTTGAAACAGTTTCGTTTCGCTTCTCTAACAGAACAGAGGTGCAGTTAAAATTGTAGCGGTTTATTCTAGCTAAATAAGAAAGCAAAGCGTCGGTAAGTAAATAACTAAATAATTACCTAAAAAAAAGTGCATAACCAATACGATAATTAAATGGCCAACTGCTAAGCATTTTGAAGGCATTTTAATTAACCCTATTTTTCAAGTGAACCGGTTTTGGTAAAACGCAGCTTAAAAATTAATATTATGTATATATATAGGTACATATTCTTGTCTTGTTGTGTGTGTGTGTGTGGGTTACAGTAACCAGTTGGAATGTCAAAAAAACAAAAATGAAAACAAAAATCAAGAAAAACAATTCTTGTCTGGCCTTTGAAACAACTTATTAAACAAGTAGTTAACAATAAGATAGGAATCATTCTTATCTATTTAACTAAATTGGAAATGCAACTATGGAGCAGAGAATGACAATAAGTAATTATGGTAACCAAATAAGTACATAGTTAACTTATTATATGCAAGTTTCATTGTTCATAAATTAGAAGAGGGCTGTGAATTCGTCAGTTAAATCCATGAGAAGAGGAAAACGAAGGTCAAGCTTAATTGAAGGTCATTGAATATTGCCAAATGACCACGGACTTAACCAATATCCATTATTAAGAGCCTTACCATTGAGCCCTAATAACACATATTAGAGGTTAAGGCCATACTGATGGGCATTCATTTGAGTTGAAATCGAATACACAGAGAGAAAATATTCAGTATTTTATATTAGAATTCGGCTAGTCCTAACTTAATACCGAATTTGAAATTAATTATTTTAAATACAATTGGTGTAAAATTAAATAAACTTATATTCTCATAACGTTTAACTTTAACCAAGGCTGCAAATCGGTCCAAAACCGAACCGCTTAGAGCCGCTTCTTTTTTTTTAACCAAACCTATTAAATTTAGGTCCTTTCCAACTTTTGTTTGGAAAAAGATTTGGTTCAAAAAATTATATTTCCAGTGCATTCCACTTTAGAGGTGGGTCCTCAATAAAAATAAAGCCGAATATGTCTCAAGTTTTACACTAAGAGAAAAGTAGAACGAATAAGCTGAGTACGAAAGCTCTTGAAAAAAATTTATTCGTTCTTGATTTTTTTAGAATTTTGTTCTTGAAATCGAGAATTTTTCGTTCTCGAGAGATCCTTTCATATAAGTATGTTCAGCTCTTAGTTCAAGAATGGAAATTTCTTGGATCTTAGTACGTTCAGCTTTAAATTCAAGAATGAAAAATTATTGGGTTTAAGCATTTTCGGCCTTTAATTCAAGAATGAATGTTTCTTGGTTTTAATAATGTTCCGCTTTTGATTCAAAAATGAGAGTATCTTGGTTTTGAGTACGTCAAGCTATTTTCTACTTGAAATAAGATCTTTTCATTCTTAGATCAAGTATAAAAATTACTGTTCTAAGAAATTCGTACTTAAGAATTCATTCTTAGATCAAGAATTTTCACTCTTGGATCAAGAATTTTCACTCTTACCGTACTATTGTGCTCGAATGCTCTTGATCCAAGTATGAAATTCTCTATTTTTTCTATGAGTGTACCGATTCGTTTAAATTCACCATAAATAGGTGGAAAATGTAAACTATAAACTTAAGTCTGAAATATTACCTCAGGTTCGACAAGCTTTAGAAACATTCCACGAACCAAACCGATGCGTTCGCACCTCCGGACCGAACCTTCAGAAGAATTTAAGAGCTTTGCAGCAAATATTTCTGTTCTTTTGCTTCCTTCGTCAATTCCGAAGTTTTAAAGTTCACTTTTTCTAAAAAGTCTACAAATTCTTTGCTGAAAACATTTAAAAAATTCAAATATTCATACCCAGGTGTTCCACAAATCGCTTCCGACCCAAAACCTACCCAATTCCCAAACGATTTGGGTCGTCTTTAAGTCGAAAGCGTTTTGCAAAACACATGGGTTAAAGTTGTTTAAGTAATTACTCCTAAGATTTTCTGTACTGACAAACATCTTTCTAAAGGTACAACTTCTGCACTCTTTTTGCAGTATTCTCGTTATTCTTTCAAGAACGGCGAATCAATTTGTACATATAAGTACGTATGAATACAGCGTTTCTTTTTAAATTTTATTGCGATGGCTTAAATCAAATTCTTTTCTCTTTATTCTCTCTGTGTACTGATGAGAGCCCAGACCACATACATATCTTATCCCGTATCTGTACCTGGTTTTAATCGCATTTCAATTTTCCACCTGAGACATTCCACTAAGTGCCCTCGGTTATTTATTTATGAACGTGTGAATTGTAAATTGTATAAACTACGTTTCATTCAAGTGGTGAGATAAAGCAGGTATAGGTACCCTGTTCCGTAGGAAGCCTCAATAGATGCGTGAGACAAACATATCCCATAAATAAATATTAAATGTGCAAACCTCTACTTACTGATAAACTTCTCACATTTTAGGCCTCAATCATAAATTTCAATTAAACAAAAATCACAAAAAAGAGATTGTTGATTGACCTTCCCGTGTTGGCCCGTTGCACTTAACCCTGTGAAAAAGGCTGTTTTCAATTGATGTGTTATATATCAAAATGTTTAATGTAGATGACCCACAAATCGTTTCATAAATTAAGGTTAGGCGATTCAATTCCGCACACTCAGCTTGGACGGGCGCAATGAACGCGAATCAAGTGAAATGTTCATTTGTATTGTTACAAACACCTGATGACGTTTTGAAATCAGAATAATTTGTATACCCTTGCGATGCAATGCAATGCATTGAATTAAAATTCAAGCTGTATGAAATATATATATTCACAAAGTAAGTAAAAGCTTTTGACCAAAAACAGCTTTTCTATAAAGTTATTAAAGCTTTTTGCTGTACAAAACCATTCATTCTCCCTACGACATTCGCCAACGACCATACCACGCTGAATACATCGGTTCTCGTCCGATCACCGAAATTAAGCAGCGTCGGGCGCGGTTAGTACTTAGATGGGGGACCGCTTGGGAACACCGCGTGTTGTTGGCATCCCAGAAAAAATAACTTTTTACAACATTTTTAGCTTTACAACAAATTAATGCCCCCCGTTTAATGCTCTGTTTTCACTTGAATAAAAATGCTGCCAAAACAAAAATCTTTATTAACAATTTTGACACTTTGCTTGTTTTGTGTAAAAGTTTTTGTTTTGCCAGCAGTTTTTTGGCAGTGAATGTCAAGCTTAGAAAACGAAATAATATTGAGGGACAAGGTGATACGAAGGCAGTTTGATAAATAAATGACTTTGAATAAAAGAAATTTTTCAACAAAACAGCGTTTCTTTCAGCAGTCAGTCTTCTTTTAACTCGATACATTTAAATAATAAGTAGTATCTGTCACATAAACTTATAAATAACAGAGTAAAATGTACAGCTGTGAAAAAAATAATAGCACCACCCTCACAAGCAAATTTTCCAAAGACGTCATAACGACATTTATAAGTTTAGAAATCTTTGAATTCGTTTTTAGAAGAAAAAAATATGAGTTTCGTTTACCGTTCTCAAAGTATTTTCGGAAATTTATGAAAAATTAAGGAAATTAAGCGAAGAATTAATAGCACCATTTTCCAACTATTCACTTAAAATTAAAAAAAAAACACTTCAATCATTACTTTTAGCTAATTGTCTTTTAAATCTAAGATTATTCTATAATATTAATATTTTGCTGGGTTGCCTTTATTAGCACCAACGGCTGCGCAATGTCTTGGTATTGATTCAATTAAATCCCGGTACTGTTTTAGAGGAATCTTGCTTCAAAACTACTGAATGTCATCCCATAGAGTTCCGGTGCTGATTGACTTAACTGCCATTTAACCTACTGACGTACGAACGAGAGCCTTTCCAAAGAGGGACTTTTCTTGGGCTGGTTGCTTATAAATTATGTTCCTTGAGATATGTGCCAACTGTTTGAACGGACGTAGTTATATTAAACTCCTTTTGAGCTCTGTTGCTGAAAATGATCCCTCTTCCCCTTGCGGATCATCCTTTTGACCTAAAAGAATAGGAATAGTTTTCGAACATTTGATTCAGATTTTTCATTTTAGTTCATTGCGCTTCGTATCATTTTATTTATCAATCGAACAAGTTCTCTAAAGGATTTTCTATTCAATAATAATATTTTTCATGATATCGCAATTTTTACCCACTGCATTGTTTTACACGACCCTTGGTATTAATTTACTTTACCCTTGATAAAAATAATAATACCAAAGTCAAATTTCTAAGCCTCGTGCTTTTCTTCGAAGTTATTCGGCGAAATAAAGCGGTTTCTATGAAGAATGTTAAAGTGGTGCTATTATTATTTTTTATCGCTATTTTTTAGGTACTCTTTATTTCAAAGGTAGTACTATTTTTTCCTTCTAGAGGGAATAGTAAGCAATAAAAAAATATCAAGACCTCAATGTTGCGAATTACACGAATTGTTTTTTTTTTAACACTTAGAAAAAGTATCATAGTGGTGCTTTGATTGTTTTTCCAATTGTGTGTTTATATGACACATAGCAGCTATCTAGAAGATGAGGAATCGGCCCTAATTACAGTCATTTTTCATATTTCTTGTAATTACCAAATAATATGTTGTCTCTTGGTATTCTGAATAATACCTCTGCATTCGAAAAAATAAATCGTTTACCGACGAGCCATTTCTTCAGAATTGTAATAGGAAATAGTCGCAGTCGGAATTCACAAATTTTCTTGAATTATGAAGGACTGAAATCTTAAAATATTTAATTTCTGTAGGAAATTACATGGAAATTCTTTAATTTCGTTATAAATTCACTTCGTGACGTCCAGAGGATTATAAAATATTTTCCGAACAGTCTAAAGAAGGTCCCAAGCTCCCGCGATCATCTCTAGTTTATATGACATATCCAATATTCGTCCATGGTTTCGAAACTGCACAGAAGCTCGCTCGGATCACAATTGAACATTGCTTAACACTCCTTTAAAGTGTCAGTAATTTGCTTGGTTTTATCAAGAGTTGGTCCAAAGAATTTAAGGATCACCAAATAAATCTACACTTTGATGGTTAGTCCTAATCTGGAATATGGCTCCTGTCTCTGGTCTACGCATTTCGTGGCATTTCGTGGCACTCATGGAGCTGATAACATTTACATGAAAAATGTAAAGATACCTTTATCTGTCGGTCTGTCTGATCTGATGGTGTAAACTATTTTCAGGATATATTTTCGAATACGACACAGAATCGCCATAAGACCCATCTGTAGTTTAATGATATGAGTTTGATATAAAATAAAAGTGCGTTCCAGCTAAATTGCTTAAAGGGTCTCTTTTAGTATAATATATATGTATATATATATATGTCTACTCTCTTTTTCAGTTAATCATGCTGCGACTTCTAGCAATTACCCTAGCCCTTTGTGGCTCACTCAGCTCGGCTGCCCAGACGGTAGGTCATAAAAGTAAACTTCAAAGAAATTATTATAATTTAACTATAACCAATTCCAGCGTAATACACCTATGGAGGCTGTAGCCTATGTAATTGGTCCAGTCCAGCCGGACAATAGCCAGGTCAAGGGCAATGTGACCTTCATTCAAAACGATTGCGGTCAGAGTGTGCATATGCGTATTCAGCTGACGGGTCTGAAGGAGGGCAAACATGGTTTTCACATACACGAGAAGGGAGATTTGACCAATGGATGTGCCAGCATGGGTGGTCACTACAATCCTGAGAAGGTAAAATATATAACCATTATTAAAACTAAGCAGCTTCGTTTTATTGAATTGAACCAGAGGTGCCCAGTGAAAGCATATGGAAGAGCAGATTTAAAAACGAAGCAATATTTGACTAAGAAATTTATTAAATTGATAATTTTTTTTTTTTAGATGGATCATGGTGCACCCGATCATGAAGTGCGTCATGTGGGTGATCTGGGCAACATTGTTGCCGACTCGAATGGCAACATTGATGTGACTTTGACGGATTCAGTAATGAGTCTAACTGGCAAATATGCCGTCATAGGACGTGGCGTTGTGGTACATGAGCTTGAAGATGACTTGGGTCAGGGCAATCACACTGATTCCAAGAAAACGGGCAATGCAGGCGGCAGAGTTGGTAAGAAGTGCATTTGCTCAAGTTTTAGTGTTGAATATAATCTATTTTCTTCCTATTTCCTTTTTCTTACAGCCTGCGGCGTCATTGGTGTCAAGTAAATATCGCTCCTTGCCAGGCTTATTATAATTGTAGACATACGTATGGTTCTTAATTGTGTTTTCTTTTTTTTCCTTGCTAACATAAACACACACTCTCGTACACATGTTTTGTTTACACACATTTCTGTAAGTGTCCCTCCCCCTGTCTATGGTCAATTAAGTGTTTCATTTCTCGAATATCTCCCCCATTTTGTGAGTGTGTAATAAAAGTAAAAAAAGAAGGGAAACTAAAAAAAATCTACGCTACATGTACTTACATAGATTTATAACGAGTCATTAATATTAGTTTTACTGGGCCTAAACAAACTTCTCTGCTGGGGTAGGTATATATGACACTAAGGCTTTTTTTCTTTTGGTACTAATGAATGAAACGTATTTGACTAAGTTACAGTAACCATGTTTGCTTAACCTCTCACAAGTTCACAAGTCATTATGTCTACACATATCAACTTCACATTTTCCTTTTGCTGGTCCTGCTTTTGTTTTTGCAGTACGCTTGACCTATCTACGCCACAAGAACAGCAGAATCCATCGCCATCTTTAAGCACTCCACAGCCGCATCAACAACAACAACAACAACACTACTACTATGTACCTCATGAGCAAACTCAAGATCAAGTTGTCTATCCGTTATTACGCTATCCCTATCCATATGCCTCGTTTCCGTTCTATTTGTGAATGTTTATGTGTGGAAAACGTTAAAATCAGCTTATGGTATCATCTCGACTATATACTAAACTCTACTTACAGCTCGAATATGGAGGAATGGCCTTGCCGCGGTGGTGGAGCTAGCACGATGCAACTATCGCTCTCCATTTTGACGTTTATCGTTGCTCTGTTGATATACCGTGAAGTTTAAAACAAAAGCATGTCATACTCATTTAACTCAAACCAAAATACTCCTACAGCATTATCCACCACCCAACAACAGACTAACAAGCCATATGTATAATATTTGAAAATGTTTGAAAATAAAATTGTTTTTTTTCATATTATATTACTCATTTAAATTAAATTGGTTTTTATAGGGAAATTATTTGGAAAACTATGTTAAGTTTCGGATTTTCAGAATACTCTTCAAAAGGGTATTGCTTTGGTTTAACCACTGTATAGATATATAATATATTCTTCCACAAGATAGGGCAAGACACGTGACTAAAGAAAGAAAAGCTCACTTAAACGCATATACAGACCTGATCCGGTTTCCAAATTCGATCGATCGGAATTGGTAAAGATTCTTATTTCCAAGAAGCGATTAGAGAATTTGATTAAAATATTTTTCCCCCAAGTTAGATGAAGATAAATACAAATTAAAAGTTGTTCGCCGAATAACACAATCGGGTTTAGGAAACGGGAACTTTTACCAATTCCGATTCCACACAATTTGATCGGAATCGAAAACGAGAACAGACCAGATAATGATTAAGCCATCCCGTGAAACTAAGGGAGTTTCTATTAGAACAGTTAAAATTGAAAAATGCTTGTCAAAACCTTATTGAGACATGGGACACTAAAGTGAATTCGAATGTGGTACTTGATCACTTTTTTAATAAATGATCAAGGTAATCGGTATCAAACCTAAAATTTTAAATTACTCCTCTTAATGCGACAAACTCGACTTCAAATGCATCAAGATTATTCACTTAATCAATTTTAAACAGCAACTCATGTTCCACATTCGAATTCGACAAATTTTGTCGAAAGTGAAAACCGGAACAGGCCTGATTGACCGTGTTCAGCAGAATAACTTGCATCTCTATCAATTATACATTTTAAAATTATACATACGTGGGTCGTTGTAGACACAAGCATAATATATATTTTTAAATCAGCCGTAAAGTAGGCAACATAATTTTTTTAAACTTAGATTTGAAAATCAAGCAGATAAGAAAACGTCCCTAAGTGATCTTCCTGCTTATTTACGGTATCATTATAAAGAAGTATGTGTAATGGAAATAGGGAAATACGCTTCTTTCGAGTAATACTGATTTCACCAGCTGTAATTTCTATCGATAGGCTTGTTATCGATAACAATATCATAATGAATATATGATTTGATCAAACTCTTTATATCCCTTCTACCTTTGGTACACTGTTTATAAATCTTTGAATTGTTTGGGCACATTTGTCGTAAAACCAGGAAATATGTAGTATTACACTGTGCTACAAAATTCAACTTTTTGTAAAACCCATGAAAGGGACCAATAAGTTAAGAACCTAGAGGCTTCAGAGAGCAACACCTCTTACCCAGTTTTTGTAGATCAATTAGAGTTCGGTATTAATGGGCACGAAGCTACAGCAAGGTTTACTTTTTACTATGTCGAAACCGCCGGATCGGATGACTATATCTCATAGCTGATTAGAGAGATAAGAAAGAGCTCTTCAATTATAAATATTATGCTTTTAATCATATTTGAAAAATTTTATCTATATTTTATAGTTGCCATAGGACTGATTGTTTGTTAAAAGGGTTTAAGTGAGAAAAACTTTTTTGCTTTCAATGATGGCTTTCGGAAAATTAGCAATTATGAATATTGCACTTTTTCAAGAATATCTGCAAAAATCGGATGACTATATCTTATATCTGCCATAGGAACGATCGATTGGAAAATTACTTTTAGTGATAAAAAAAAAACTTTTTGTTTTCAAGAAATGGAAATTAAAACGGGGAAATTAGAATGAGAAAACTGAAGGTTAAGCTAAAGTTAAGTAACGATATAAAATAATTAACAGGGCAGAATGACCTAAAATTTACTTTAAATTCCGGAAATATTCTTAGTATACAAATAGTTACTCGAGAACTGCAATTTGTTTCCAAATTATTACCTCAGCCAACATCATCATAAAATATAGCTTTGGTCAAGCAACAGTTTTTGATTGGTACAGATTTCTGTGACCAGATAAGCATTCCCGCAGTGACCCCACCACACACACACAGCACAGTTGGACTTAACTTCTTTTTGCAAAAACAAATACAGCCAGCGACACGCAACATTAACATCATCAATCCAAAAACCCAGCACCGCCCACGCACCTTCTTAGTAATGAGGCCAACACTGATGTATACTTCTAGGCGCTTCGGCTTAAGTCTTTAATTATTTGCACAGTCTCGAACTGACTTGATGAACAGCGTTTATAACTTTCGCCATTTCTTCACACGAAAGCACGCAATTTATTTGGTGTTATGACGCGCCAGGAATAGTCCACAAGTGTTAAATACACAGTTGAACTTTAAAGGCAGAGTAAGTAAAGTAAGTATAATAATAATGAGTGCAATGACTTTTCCCTTACTCAAGTAAGCTGTAGACGACCTACTCTACCCACCCAACTCACTTGTCTGCAAACTTTTGCTGGTCAAAGTTGTGGGTAATTTTCAACGAAATGGGTTACAAAGCATAAAACCTGGCCCGTGCCCGGGCACCTACCTAATCGGCATGGCCTGAATTCCCTCGAACCAAGACTTTCACTTACTTTTCCTTTCGTCCAACCCACAATAATCAGAGGCGGCTTCCAGCGTATTTTTCCCTGTTTATTGGTTGCCCAGCGCCCAAGCGGCCTGTTTTTTGTGACCACAACATCAAGCTTCATTAGCTTTAGTAGCACCAACCGGACCGCAGTTCTGGTCAGTTTTAGTTCCAACGTCCCTTGATCAAGACGCGCGCGGCAACAAAAAAAAACTAATCTAACTCTCAAATCAAATTGAGCCGGTACCTATTTATAAAGGGAATAAGAAATAAGTCAATAAATGAAAATCAAAATGCGCAATTGCGGACCCAGTTTAATTAAATATATTCTATTCGCCTTCAATGTGCTCTTTGCGGTAAGTGATATATATTATATTTCAATAATTGTAAGGTAGATTTTGCGAAGGAAGTGTTAGCTTAAAAAAAAAGATTTTTATGTACATTAAAAAATAATTTTTATTTATGTTTCGAATTTCGTCAAATATTTATAACTGAAAAATTTCCAAATGATCCCAAAAAGTGAAAATGCTAAGGTCCCACAGGCAAATAATTTGCCCAAATTTTGATAAAAAATTTGTTTAGATCGCCATTACCTTAAATTTTTCAAATAATAAACTGCTCAAAAAGTTCCGAAAAATTCTTTATTTTGTCCAATTCAGCTAAATTTTCATCAAAATTTGGGCAAATTATTGGCCTGTGGGACCTTAGCTTTAGTAAAGCGCAAATATAAACATTCTTGAAACGTGTAGATTAGAGTTTCAATATAAAATCCCACATAAAGCAATGGAGTCGATTCTCAGAGCGGTTATACGAAGCACTGAACTCTGAACATTTTGGCCTAAGCCTTGGTTTATAGCTTAAAAGTATTGATCCTTTTCTTCGGTGCATAGGAAATGCCCATTTCTGATCGATTTGAACTAACACTAGGCAACAGTTTAAATCTATTTTCTGGCTTCTGGTCGAAACCGATTTATGTTTATAGATATGGCTGGACGAAACAGTTTTTTTTTAGATTTTTCTGTGGTGAAAATAATTTTTGAAGAATTTTCTCATTTTTCTGTGATAAAAATTATTTTTTAAGAATTTGCGAATTTTCCGTTCTTTTATTCTGACTATTTTTGTCATTGGATCGCCAGAGTGCGCTGCTATAGCAAAATGGATTAAGTTGCCTTATAGTCCATTCATATTTAGGCAGAATTAGTTTTGATTTGACAGCTGATTGTTGTTTAATAAATTTTGTAAGGTTCTAGATTCTTGAAATTTTGAATTCCCGCGCCCATCTTTAGTAAAAGCTATTCTTTTAGGCAAAAAACTGGGTCAAGTGGTTTTAGACAGTGTCATCCGAATGAATTTTGAACAAATCGAATCAAATAAAAAAATCGGATCGTTCAAGGTCGGGGCTATACGGTGGATGTGCCATCACTACCCAATTTAGCTCCTATCCTTTTTGTTTTTCATGTTGTTTCATTGCATTTTATGTTGTGTTAAAACAACCGGGTGTTTTTCGTTATGATTGAGCAATGAATCGCAGATGTTGGCAGCGTTCAGCAGAAGATCTTGCTCCCTAATCAATGATATAATTCTTGGTAATTCACGTAGCCTACTTTTTCTCTTGTATGTAGTATAATATTTATCAACACCCTCAAAAGTATGCTAAATAATAAGAGCAGTTTCGTTAAGCTGATCAGTGATCAAATGTCTCTGCTGAACGCGCCCATTGATACGCAAATATAGAGCATTTTGACGTATGACAGAATTTTAAAGACGATTTCAATCATTTGACGTATGACAGTTTTTTACGGTCGTTTTCAATCTAATAATGTTGAATAATGTTGGTTTTCATTAATCATTGCCTTCATTTGATTGTTATCAGCCTCTAAAGGGCGATCAGTGCGTTATGACTTCTTTACCTCAAAATCTCTGGAACGAAATTTGATAAACTAACGCTGACATTGTCGGTACCGTAAACGTTGCATAACTTTATTCGAGCTTGTAAAAGTAAAATAACAAAATATGATAGAAATGCTTACCTTTGTCTGCCATGTTTAATGCGCTGTGGTTGCCACAAATGATTTCGAATAAAGGTCAGCTATTTGTCGATAGATAGATAAGACAATTAGCTTTCAATCAATACCAAGATGTTTAACCCTAGGGCACCTTCACTCGTTTAAAATTGAGCCTAAAGGCGGACTCACACTATGTGGCAATTTGCCATACATAAAGCAGTCGCATGTGGCACTACTCAAATTTGTATGAAAAAATGTGGCAAACATCCATGCCATATCGTACTCACACGATATGGTAACACTCGACTGCTTTATATTTGGCAAATTGCCACATCGTGTGAGTCCGCCTTTATGCCGTCAATTGAAAAATTTTACATGCGTTTCTTGCTAACCCAATATATTACCAGTCAAGGTGGCAATTCGTTTATTTGGTCCCTCGAACCGGACAACAAACCAAACTTTCTGAATTAATAGCCTTTCGAATTGAGCTCGTTTTTTTAGAAAAGTTTCATCTAAAAAATATTTTCAATTATTTTTTTTAAAAGCTCAAATAGTTTGGAACTATTATAATATTTTAAATTCGAATTTGGTATATTAAACCTATAAAAAATTGGTGGTCTAGATTGACAATTGAATTTCGTGAATCAAAAATAGTTTGGATATATTTTTTATATAAACATAAGTAAGTTCTTTCTTTAACAACTTTAGCTCGTTTAAAATGATTATCCTTTCTGGACTAGGACATTTTTTTTGTTTAAATTTGTCATTGAAATAAATTGCAAGCTATTAAAAATAATTCGAATTACCCGATTTGAAAATGTAATGCGCTTTAACAACCTGCAATTTGTGGGTATTTACAAGAGACATGAACATGCTTGACAATGTGCTAGTTGTTTCTATTCGAGGACAGTGATGTCCTTCGCATTGACCAGACCAGCCAACCAACTAACCCCCCCCCACCTTAGTAACTAACGACAACATGGAAATACCATTGACTTGGTCAATGTCCGTGTTACGAACTTGTGCATGTACATGGCCAAAAGGTTTGATATTTATCAGACAAATTAGAATTGGTAATGTAAATAACGGCACATGCGTAGGACTTGATTGGTAGCCATTAAACTAATTGTATTCTAGATTAGTGAAAGTTTTTTTTTTCCATCTTTGCAGCTTTCTGGCCTGGGCATACTTATTGCGGGGGCCATTGTCCTGGCCGATGTGAATGAGTTCAATCATTTTGTGGAAGGTCGTGTTTTGGCACCACCCATAGTGCTTATCGTTACCGGCCTGATTATATTTCTCATTGCATCATTGGGCTGCTTTGGTGCCATCAAGGAGTCACCCACACTGTTGCTTACCGTAAGTTATACATACTTGACATTTTAAATACTGATAAATAAATATATCCATTTGTATATATAGTATGCGGTTTTGCTGGCTATTATCTTTATTATTGAGCTGGCTGTGGGCATAGCGGCGAGTGTTTTCAAGAAAGATCTGGAGGGTATGCTAAAAAACTCACTGCAGGATTCCATCAAACGCTCGAACAGTGAGGATACCATGGCCTGGGATAATATACAACGCAAATTGAATTGCTGTGGTGTGGATACTCCAGCTGACTGGCGCGCCATTAGTGAGTGAAAAAAATCTATAAATTTATTATATATTTAATTTATATATAATTTTTAATAGGCGCCAATAAAACCCTTCCCGCTTCCTGCTGTCAACCGCAATTTATTGATACGGCAGTGGGTCATTGTCTGGACTCACCGGCTCTGGGCAAGGACAAATACTATCAGGAGGGCTGTGTTGGCAAACTGAAGGAGCGCATTGATAAGAATGCCATCATATTGATTGGAGTTGGCATAGGCATTGCCTTTATACAAATATTGGGTATAGTACTGGCCTGCTATCTGGCCACATCCATACGCCAGGACAGGGCCAAGTGAGAGGAAAACATGTAGAAACATAAATACAAACCCTTGCTCAAGATGTATACCAAAAAAAAAAAACGCAACAACCGATTAGAGTTGATTAATCCGTAATGTTCGTTATATCCTTTATTATTTAAGGTCTATGACTTTTAGACCCGTTTTCTCATCCTCACCATAAAGAAAACTGGCATTTAAAATTAGCCAGATACTTTTTCCATCTTCGTGTTAACAAGTTTGAGGCAAAGCTCCTTCATTAAGAAGCTAAACTATATGAACAAGTTCGCAATTTAAATTTTTAGTTGAAGAAGTATCTATTACAAACATTAATTCGTGAGTGAGACAGACAACTTTTGCATGAAATGAAATTAAGCTATGAAATGAAAGCTTTTTAATGACCACTACACCAGTAAAAGATACACTTTGGTTTTATTAACATAAAGCTGAGAAAACGGGCCTTAAAGGTATATAGAAGCTCTCCACAAATTCTTTTTCCTGGTGCTTTAAGATGCACATATTCTAAAGTTATATTTTGTATTAATCCTTCTTTGATTTGCACCACCTAGATTCTATATCAACTTTAAATATATTTTTCACTCAGCGATATACACTTTTTTTCGACTCTTTAAATCAAAATTCTGCCTTCTACCACTTTTATTACTAGAATAAATTTTTGTCATATTTCTACGTTAAATTTAAGCACTTTCTCTTACAATGTTTTCTTCGTAGTATCGAAACTTTTTACTGTCAAAAACCAAGTTACAGATAAATCGTTTTCAGTTTGATGTTGGTTCTATTTTTAAAAGATTTTACCGTTCAATATCGAGGTAGTCTAAAAATCGTTCGGCTTTTCTATTTCCTTAAATATGTTTAATTGCTAGGTAGGTATAACCATGATGTTTTTATTAAGGTGAGGCGGTCGCTTAACGCGCTCTCTTATACAGTTATAGACTTTGAAATGTTAAGCCGGGAAATCACAATACCGAGGATTTTAAAATATTTTTCGTCGAACTTAAAAACTTTCTTATAAATTTCTCTCTTCTCAAACTTTTTGAACATCTTACAACAAATGTTGACGGGCTTTCTTAGATAGACTTATAGATTTTAAAATTTTGAACCTGGTAATCACAATCCGAGGATTTTAAAATATTCTTCGTCGAACTTAAAAACTTTCTCATAAATTTTTCTCTTTTCAAACTTTTCGAACTTCTTACAACCAATGCTGATGCGCTTTCTTATATAGACTTATAGACTTCAAAATACTGAATCTGGTAAACACAATACCAAGGATTCGAAAATATTCTTCGCCGAACTTAAAAACTTTCTCGGAAATCTTCTGAAAGTTTTCGAACTTCATACAACCAATGCTGACGCGCTTTCTTATAAAGACTTATAGACTTTAAAATTCTGAACCTGGTAATCACAATACCGAGGATTCCAAAATGTTCTTCGTCGAACTTTAAAACTTTCTGATAAATCCTTCTTTTCTTAAAGTTTTCGAACTTCTTACAACTAATGCTGAGAAACGAACCTCTTTGAACCGGTTCAGTTTAGGGTCCTTCGGTCTTTTAAACCAAACCTTATAAATAAATGACCACCCAATCCCAAATTCGTTTCGAATTTCTGCTATTTTTAGAAAAGGTTCGGTTCCAAAAAGTACCTTAAATTATATTCTTTATAAAAATAAATGTATTGCTCAATAATTTCACCGTCCAAAATAATTGTATGGTTTAAATCATATTATTACTGAAGACGCCTATCGAAAATTATATTTCAAATCGCTATATTTTTACAACTTCAAGAAGGGTTGAAATGCAGCAACAAAATTTAAGTAGTAAGCAATAAAAACCTATAAGTCTTAATGTTTCCAAATTGACGATTAGGAACTTTATTAAGTACGAAAGTTTATTAACAAAATGTTGATCGAAGACATGGACCATTCGACAGTTCATTTTGGTAAATTGGATCCGTTCTTCGCTACATACACAAAGTTTATCATATCAGAAATTTAAAAAAAAAATCGACGAAAATGTTATGAACGCAGTTTTAAAACAGTATCAAACACCGAAACTTAAGCTTTTCGACAAGATCGAACTTCCGTACCGAGTCTTCTCTCGAGTGTAAGAATGTTCAGTCTAAAAGGTGACTGTTAAAAATTTTTCAAAATATTATTCTTTGAACAGAGCGGACTTGTATGATGTTTATTGTTTCTCCAGCTGGATTCTCAAGTAAATTCTACCCTGTTTTAGTTTTAATTTTTTTCTTTCTAGGACTGCGAAATTATATTTTCCTTGGCTCTATTAAAGTCGCTTCTACTCTATTATATTCATTTATTATATATGTTTTGGTAAATTCTTCATTGGATTTGACCTCTATCAAAATCTTTTTCTTTTCAATATTTCTCAACTTCATTAAACAGTTTTAATGTTAAGTATAAGCCTTTATATAAGTTATATTCTCCCCTCGAACATTCTAAACTTTATCAAACATGTTTGAAGTTATCTATACATTACCCCAACGAACATGCTTGATAAAACATATATGTATACCACACCCCTCCCTCCAACCTCATTAACCACCAAATTGTTGCTTTTTATGTACAATTCTTAAATAAATAATGAAAATTACCTCACATTGAGTATTGGGTGTCTAAAACTTTATTGGGGTTTCAATTATTCGTTTCAACTACTTTCCGGTTGCAATTGGCCTGCACAGCGTCCACATAAGCTTGAGTTTGGGAGAATGGCTACAAAAACTACAAAACGGACGCTGACTTTTTTTTTGGGGTGTCTCAGCTTGGGTGCGCATTGCCGTTTAACAGGTGCTAGCTACTTCTATGTCCACTAAGGGCAAATGCATATAAATGGTCCGAGTTTTTTTTGGGGGTCTCTAGTTAAGTCATCTCTCCTCACTTGCTCTGCAACAGAGACTCGGAAAGGCGCTCAATGGCCGTGACTGGTAATTTACGAATCGCGTCCTTTTGTAGAGCGTCACTGGCCTCGGCTGCTGCCGCCGCTTCTGCTTCGGCTTCCTGGGCCTTGGCTTCCTCATGTTCACGCTGTTTTTGAAAGTGTCGAAACTCTGTGGGTGTCAGCATACCGCGCAGTACCGTATCATAGCTGACGCTCACTCCCTTGGCGCACATCTTTTGGAAGAGTTTCCAGCACTCACGCTCCTTGATGCTGCGCACGTACAAGGGATAATTGTAGTCCTGCTGCTGCTGCTGTTGTTGTTGTGCATTACAGTTGGCTGCATTGTTGTTGTTCTCCTTCTTAGCCTCGTCCGGCAACAACACACTGGCCGTGGTGGGCTTCAGTTGTTGATCCACTTGGATGCCGCTTCCCTTAGAGCTGGTCGATTCGGGTAGAAAAATGGAAACGGGCGGAGCCGTTGGTGGTCGATTTGAGCGTATGCGGGCAGCCAGCGGTGCAATGGATCCACGCCGTATCATATGCGAGTACTCCTTGGAGGCCAATTGAAAGGTAGGCGGATAGCTGTCTTGAAACGAGACTGCCAAACAGCTTTAGTTCAGTTTTTTTTAAGTGTAATGCAGCGATGGGCAGTTCTTTAATAGTGTAAAAATGAGTATGTGTGACCCATATGTTGTCTTGTTTTCATTGTGAATAGCTTGTCATTTGACATTCATAACAATACAACATGAAGGCTTTCTAGATTATCATGTCTCATGAGTCGAACAATGTGAACTCAGCCTTATGTTTACGATAACTATGAAATACTTGATATAATTACAAAATTCTCAATTTAAGTATGAATAAGTGTAATCTTATCTTTTCTCTCTAGTGTTCAATTTCGACAGAAATACATTAAGCTATGGAAACAATTGGAAAGGGCGCACCAATCAACTATTTAACGTACTGCCGAGCAACAAATAACTTGACACTCGGCATTGTGTTCTTTTTACTGCTCGCTCTTTTTATATAGCGGAATTAGTAGACTATATCCTAATGCTGCCATATGACCGAACCGTCGGAAAATGTTATTTAATGGTTATAGCTTTTATGGTTTCCAATTTAGCATTCCTTTATTCATCTATATTGAATATATTATATGCAATCCAACAGCTCTGCCAAATTTGGTATAAATAGGACTACTATATCATATCATAACTGAACAAACTATTTAATTAAGTAACAATATTATTTGCGTTAAAAATTTGACATTATACATATATATCCAATTTTATTGGTCATTTGGAACGAGCATTTGCTACTTCGTAGTTGTAGTAAAGAGAACTCATGAAATACATAAAGAGAGACCTTGGTTTAAGCCGCAAAAAATATTTAAACTAATCCGGATTTGTTCTTAAAAGTACAGACAGTAGAATGCAATTCCGACTCCAAAAAGTATTCTTGATCAGCATCAATAGCCGAGTCGATCTGGCCCTGTCCGTCTGACTGTCTAGATCTAGTCCTTAAACTCAGGGACAATAAGTACCAAATCGTATTGTCCTTAAATTTGTGACACCCCCTACAGAACCTTCTCTCGGCTTTTTGGTTTGCAAAATTATGTTATATTACAAGCCATGCAGGCACTGGGCACAAATTATACTGAATATAATAAGAAATCCAAAAAATAAATATAAACCAGTAATTTTTTTCTGCAGGAAAAATTTAGCTGTTTTATATGATAACTTCCATTTAAAATAAATAATCAAATTATTGATTTTTTAAGCGGCGTAAATAATGCCATGGGATGAGGGCAAGCTAACCTTGCATCACCTTTTAAATGACATTCTATTAACACATTACACGTACACTTGCCCTTTTAAGTATGCTATAATTTAAAAAAAAACTATATGTTTATTATCATGGACAAGTGCTGCCACGCCCTTTTTTTTGATAAAAATTTAGCCCAATGGTTTGGTTAACCATACCTGGACCACTCTAGCTGATAAGAAAGTTGCGAAAAACCGTTGAAAGGCTATAAAATAGTCACATTCATTGCGGTGCAGGAATGCAGTAAATATCGTTATCACCTAGAGAACGGTGTGTATCAACTGGATTCTTAGCCACCGGGCATCCAAGTAAGCAAAATGTCAAATATGGGACGGTGAATTTCATAACCTTCAAGAACACGTACAGTGTGCAGTGAAAGTATATGCCTTGCTTTAGTGATATTAAGTTAGAGTAACCTTACCATCTGCAGATTATACAGAATTTCGGAAACTTACACAAATCAATTCGCAAATTTAAATTGAAAAAAAATGCAAAATTAAGACACATATATTGAGATAAGGGATGGCAATTGTCGGACATGTACAAAATAAGATGATGTGGACACCCGATTGCAGTCCTTTAGCCGAACCGTTTTTATTTGCGGTTTTGGGTTCGGTTCGGCACAGCATTAATGAACGGCATAAGGGCGATCTCCCACTGTTCTGTGCTCCACAAAATTTGACAGCAAAAGACAGACGTTGCTTCATGGCGATATTTTCGACGATACGATGTGACTATTTTCAATGTACAGCGATAATATTTTAGCACTATGCCATATAGATAAAGGTGTACCTAAATGCTATTTTACAAATATGTCTTCACAAATCAAAAGTTTAATAAATATCAAAGTTATTCAATGTATATATTGTTATCTTTCCATTAAAAAATATATTTGTATTAATTAAAAAATAAGATAATTAATCAAAATTAAAAAAAGTACCGGTATATCCGTTTCGGCATGGCTCCGGTTTATCGGTTATCGGTTTATTCAATATGGGTTCTGGTACCAGCACGGTTCTAGTTTCTATTACGGAATTATTCCCTACTTTAAGCCGCATTAAATTCTTTCTAGGGCTTCGACAAACGATTTTTTCTGAGTGCACGACTTAGACAAAGGCACTCTAAAAATGAGAAAGCTACAACAACAACGGGCACTGCTTTTGAACATGTGACCTCTGCGGGCGTCGCAGTTGATCGCTGACCAATGCACACATGTGTAGAAAAACTGGGGAAAATAGCCCATTTCTGAATTGTCCCTTATTTGGTAGACTTACCCGATTTGCCCGTTTTCCTTAGCAGCGGAGCTCTACGCTGTGGACTACGTTGAGTGTTACCATGTGGTGGCTGTTTATCCGTGCCCGAAGGTGTAGAGGCTGTCGAATTATCCTCACGTTCCGAATCGCTGCCCTCGGAACTTAATAGCGAAACCAAAGTGATCACATCTGGAGCCACAACGCTGCGCGCCCGACTCAAGGCCTTCTTTTGGCCATTCCCACCGCCCGTCTCGCCCAGCAAGGAGCTAGAGCCATCAGACGGCAACCCCGTGGTCACTGAAGAGGCTGTACGCGTAAAGATCTTGCGGCGACGCAGCTTCTGCTGACTACGCTTGCTGGCCGCAATCACGCTCTTGCAATTCTCATCTAGACCACGTACAGGAGCGGACATAGCACGTACCAGGGGTGGACGACGCTGTACCGTTAATGCGGGCGACACGCTTAGGGGAATGCTCGAAACGACGACCGTAGATGGAAGTAGAACCGCAGGCTCTTTGGTCAGCTCGTTGCTCTCTGTGGCGCTGTCGATGTCACTATGGATCGCCTCCTGCTCGTTGGTGGCTCGAATCGTTTGGGCCAGCACTATATTCAGATTGATGCGATTCTTGTCCGCCTTGGCGCTGCTGTCCGTGGAGCTGTTCAAATGCAAGTGAAAGTCTTAATCGTTGACCTGGCCGAGTGACCCAGTCCCAGCCAGTCTAATGTTGACTATATTTAAATCAAATTATTTGGCATTAGTTTGCAATTTATGCTGTGCTCGATTTCAAATTCAAATTGCTCCGCATGCAACCGGCAATGGGAATGGAAATAGAAATAGAAATTAATTCGTGCAAATGCGAAGGCGGCTCCTGCACCTGCCTGTCTATCTGTCCGTGTGTGAGTGTGTATGTTTCTTGGAGTGATTTGGTAAACGAAACCATGTCAATTACATTTACAATTCGCGCCCGAAAAAACGTGCGCACAGCAAGTCCTTCGGTGAAAGTGAATCTCTGGCTCCTAAGTTCATTGAACCGCCGAAACAGGAGCTGCCGCCTGCTATCTTGTCAGCACATAGCACAATGATCGACTTAAGTGTGTCGCTCGATGGGCAGGTCCCGAGCATGCCGGAGCCTAATCATGTATGCACTGAAGCATAAAAAAAAAAAAAAAAAACTTTGACTTGGGGCCTCCAGGTGCTTGGTGCTTGGTGTGAAGCATGCAAATTGCACAAGTTAAGGGCCCGGGAATATCGAAAGTGTCATTTTCGGCATATTTATAGATGGGAGGGTGGGGCAGTGGGGTGGCATTTTTATTATTGAAGCCAAGTGGAGCCAACTGGGAACTCGTTTATTTTGATGGTAATATGGTAAAATACGCATAGCTCTACTCCCCATATGGAGTCATGCCCCCAGACATGCCAAGGTCAAACAAATGAAATTGATTTTTCTTTTGTGTTAGACGAAATGGAATATGTAGGAGATGTGCAAATTATTCATATTGATATCATTCAATTGATTACCCAAAACAATTTCGTTTCTAACATTAGAAAAGAAACTATTTCGAAAAAAAAAGGACAGGGGCGGAGTGAGGCTCAGTCGGGACAGGGGAGCAAGCGAAAATATAAATCATCTTTAAAAAATAAAATATAATGATAATTTTGGCCCGACTTTGATATACCCGTTCACTTCGGAAAGAGAAGCATTTGTTTTACTTTATATAACAGAGCATTAGCAGTATGTTAAGTTCACAGAGTAATGGGAAATATTGGAACTGTTTTGCCCGATGTCTCTGCTATACATAAACCGATCGTCATAAAAAATGGTTAATGTACAAATATATGTGTATGTTAAACCAAAATTAAAGGCATTTACGGGAGTGGACATGGGAGGTAGTATACACTCAGAAAAAAATTCGTTCTAAATGTACCGAAAACCGTGTTATTTGTTCTCAATATTAGGCTTTTTTTCTTATACTGAGAACGGCTGGCTTAAGGTAAGAACGCTTTTATTGAGACCGGACGTTTCGCTTTTAAGAACCATCCGGTCTTATTAATGGAACGGAAAAAACTTTATTGTTGACCTCCCCCGCACTCCCCGTCCCACCCATTCTTGACTTAAAACTCCCTTATCTTAAATCAATTGCCGACCAAATCAAGTTTTCTAATGTTAAAGGTTTTTTTTATTTCTCTGTGATTCGAACCTGGGCCCTCTCTCACGTTTTTGTATATATCAGGAGTCTTAGACAGTTCCACCACCGTACCAAGTTAACATGTTGTCCCTAAGCTCAGTGTTAAAGAGAGTCGGTAAATTTTTCAGGAACCATTCTAAGATCGTATTGTCTCAGATCGTTCGTCGGTTTAGAACGGATGGTATACTTTTGAGAACGTGGGCTTATTTCAAGAACGGGAAAAATAAGAACGGATTGGGTATAAAACTTACTTTTAATAAATTTGTGCTGCCTTTAGAACGTTATTTTTTCTGAGTGTACATACCCAAATTTAGTTGCTCTAGCTCTTAGAGTCTAAACCCTCTACACTAAGAGAAAAAAAAGGATTTTCTACTTGGATCTAGAATTTTGTATGTCAAAAGTTCGGTAAGAAAGTAAATTATTTTGATTTTTTAAAACCAAATTTCTTGATTTTTAAGCGCATTACTCCGTTCAGTTACTTCTCCTCACTCCGTTTTAAAATTGATGACGATTAAAGCCTTATTTCGAAATCTATATTCTCACCAATTAAAGAACAAATAAAATTTTTCTAGACCGTTCGTACTCCAATTAGTCGTTTTACATTTTTATGAGTGTAAGTACTAGATTGGCTCAACTATTGATGCTGAACTATTGATGCTGATGCTTATATATACATATACTTAATGAGGTCAAAGATGTTCATTTCTGCTTTCAATGAATTTCGAAACATTAAAAACGTTCTATTTTGCTTTCGTATCAAATAGTTAACGAAAATATGAGGTCTGGTCTGGCTTAAAGTTTCTCAAGAATATAAAATATCATGGAGAAGCCATAAAACCAAACCGGTTCTAATAAGTTTGAAGATGGTCCAAAATCCCGTGGCTTCCCAATCGGAACTGCGGGACAGGACGTAGTTTTGAAAATCTTAAACAATCTTAAAAATTGTACTTGTCTTTAAATAAACATGAAAAAGTAAATAACGAGAAGGCAAAGCTAACTTCGACTGTGCCAAAGTTTTGATACAATTGCACAAGTTTGCTTCAACCGATTTGCCGATATAATATACACATATATGATATTCAATTGATATAATAGATACTTGTAAATTCAAAATAATTCAGAATCTGATAGTTTACTTCCAAATTTGAGCACGCTTACATAAAAAACACAGAAGTTTTCTCACTAAGACACATTTTCGTACCGATCGGTTATATGGCAGCTCTAGGATATAGTCATCCGATTTTTTATCAATTTTTGCAGATCTTTTTGAGAGTATATTATGATAATTATTTCTGAGTTTAAGAAGTTCTTCACAGAGAACCAAAAAGTTTTTCTCACTAAGTCACATTTAGCTATTAGATATAGTCATCTGATTTTTACCGAATTTTGCAGAACTGTTTAAAATCATATAATATGCATAATTGCTGAGTTTAAGAATGCATGGAACACCAAATAGTTTTCTCACAATGTCCCATTTTCAGACTGATTTGATCTATCGTAGATATGATCAGCCGATTTTGACCAAATTTTGTTGAATTTTTTTAAAGCATTTTTATTTATAATTGCCTAGTTTAAGAAGCCTTTCATTGAAAAAAAAATAGTTTTTCAGCACATTCATAATTTTCGACCGATCAGTCTTATGGAAGCTTTGAAATATAGTCATCCGATCCGGGCGGTTCTCACAAATTAGCAGCTTGCAGTATTTAGCTTGATAGCTTTAAAACTGAGAGACTAGTTTGTGAAGAAACAGACAGACAGAGGGACGGACAGACAAATTTTTAAAAAGAAAGAGCAATTTTCAAGAGTTTGAAATTTCGGAACAGGAAATGTTGGGACCCTAGATGTACAACAGAATCGGCACAGAATTGATATTCAATATTAGGTGGGAATTAAATTTTCTTTATCGCTCCTATCTATATATGCATATACCCGTATAAATCTTTGATTGAGTTGGGTTAAGGGAACCCCAAATGAACAACAGGATAGGGACGGTATTAAAATGGAAATTTATGAATAAATCAAAAGTTAAGTTGGATTATCTTCTTCGTCTTACCTCTTAGCCGTTGTCTGTTTCGCCTCCGCCTGCAAACGCTGTTCGTTTTCTTGGTCCAGGGAGGACTTCAAGAGCGACGAATTCGACGACCAGGCCACCAAACTTTTATCCCTAAGTCGTGTGGATGTAATGCCAGGACTAAACTTTGGTGTCGACTCTAAAGCACCCGTCAGCGTAGACTGTCGACTCAGATGACTGGCCAGCACTTTGGGTCGCTCCAAAACCGTTGGATACAGCTTCTGGCGTATATTCTCAATGGATCTACCCACGGATAAACCACGCGATAAATAGCCCCTTTGTTGGCTGGTAAACTTACTGGCCGGCGGCTCAATAAAGGAGTGCTGCTTACGCACCGGCAATTGCAATCGCGTTGTGGACGCGGATGAGGATGCCGGGGAGGAGGAGCCGTTTGTCGGCGTCTGAAAGCGACGACGGCTGGCCACAGACAGCGACATGGCGTATCGTTTAGGACAGGTGTTGCCAGGCGGCCGCTTGATTAGACTCTGGGCTTACGTTTCAATTGGCCATCAATTGCCAGATCGAATGCAAATCAATTACGAAGTCATTAAGGCAAGGCAATAACTTTGTCAACAAAGCCAACCGGCTGAAGTCACGATAGCTCTATATAGCTCCACTTGACTTTCGCTTATGGTGGGAGTCGCTGTGGGTAGCTGTGGCTTCCACGTCCACTTTGTTTGCCTGCCAGCCGAGCACTGAAGCCACGTTTTGTGAATGGAAGCGGGCTGTCTGGGTGCTCGGGTTTGGGCTTCGTTATGTTACCAACAACATATCGGCGTTGCCAAGCCGCCTCCCCCCAAAAGTACACTGGGTGGAATGGCCCATCTAAAGGAATAAAATTAATGTTTGTTAGTTTAGTTTTTAAATTAGACACTTTAATTTTTGCCCGAATTTGCCCGAAAGTCTTAAATGTTTATATTTCTAGCCTTTAGATTTGGCTTGCTTAAAGCTGAAGTTAGGTTACTTAGAACTTTTGAGATTCGTCTGCATTCGTTCTAATTCTTTTAGTTTCTGGTATTTTGATATATTGTCATTGTGAAACATCCAAAATAGTTTGCGCATTCTTGCCCCAATGTACTTTCTAGGCACCACTTTTTAGGCACCACTTTTTAGACACCACTTTTTAGGCACCACTTAGCTCGTCCTGCTTAGAGGTCGAAGTTGCTTCCTTGTAAGCCTTAAAAGAACATACATATTATTTGATAAATTGTTTCTTCAATTCAATTCGATCCGTTAGAAACGTAATTTTGCCCACTGTACAACGACTCGTTTATGCTTTACAGACCGTGGCTTTCTCTCTCTCTTAAAGTTTGTTTGCTCCATTTCCGGTGGCACCACCCACCCAACTCAATGAACTCGTCCGAACTTTTGTTTTCCTTTGCACTTTTTAATGTACGTTTAATCGAAAGGATTCGAGAGATGCCCCTGAATGAGTGTGCGATGTAATGGTACCAAGTGCGTACCAATTCGCTCAATGTCAACAGAATGTTGTTAGATGCAAATGCTCCCATACCTTCGGGCAAGTGAAAAACTTTCACATTTGTGACAATTTCAAATTCATCAACGACATGCAAAAGTTGTACCAAAAGTTTCGTGCGCGTTGGCAATCAAAAGGAAACGTCGTTGTACATAACAGCCAGCCGAAAAATACAACAGAAAATGGCATAAAAAAAAAACAGCAAATCAAACCAATTTCAGGGTCATGCCATTTTCTATATACACACACACACTGCTGAGCTGGTAACCCTATGACAGCCTAAAACAAAATACAATACAAAAATCAAAAAAAATCTTTCGCAAAATTGTACTTAAAACAGTAGAACGGGCCAGGCACATTAATCATTTCCAGTCGATATTTATTGGCGGCAAATGTCTCGGAGTGCCAACGGGTTCCGGTCCCACTTATTTTTCCTTCTGTTTTTTGGCATGGAACTTCACTTTCGGTTTTTTGCAATTTGAAATCAATTATAATACAAATGCCGTAAACAACAAAACAGCGCAAAATAAATGCATATTGGACAAAATAAAAGTGGTAACCAAATACCAAGCGGTACCAAACACACAATTTCTGTCATGCCAAAAAAAACCAGAGGCAAACAAAACAATTCTAATTAAGAATGGCGATGGCGATGAAGCAAATGCAATAAGACATTCCGCCGAACAGAGAGAGGGGAAAGCAAGGATTTCATTTGCCAAATACTTTGAAGAAATAAGGAATATTCAACTTAGATGCAGCGAAATTCTATAAAGAAGGACTAACCATTGCGGTCAATCGAACGGACTATCCATAAACACTGTCCGATTAGCATTAGACTGAACCTCTTGAGTATGAAAATTTAGTCTTTTGAGTTTGTAGAATGCTATCATGGAACACCAAATAAGTTTTCCACAGGAGCAAGGAGAGGCTCTAAAGGTTTTTGGGTATCCCTCATACGCAGTGTTGCCTTATGTCTTATACGTAGATCAAGTAAATGAGTTAGAAAATATTTTTAAAAAAGTTGGAAAATATGATTCAGTAAGGGAATTTAACGGCATTTGCTATCTTTAAAACGCACATCGTCCACTTAAAATTCGTTTTAAATAGCTTAGGGGGTCTTCTACCTTTGCCCTGGATTTTTGAGTGTTTTTTAAAAAAAATTCTGGAGAGAAAACCATTAGAGCTTTATCAATTTGGGAATTTATTTTATGTGAAAAATTAATTAAATAAAATACTATAAAGAAAAATATGTTTAACAAGTTCATATTTTTGAATATTTTTTTAATTTGCAGCAATTTAAAAAAGAAGTCGATTTATCAAGTTTTTTTTGTAGATTAGTGTAAAAAAAATAGTAAAAATAGTAAAAAATGGTACGGGTCAGAATTACATCAATTCTGCGTCGATTGCAACATGGCTGATCAGAATCGTTTCAGTAGAACTGCCGCAATCATGGCTACCAGGTCAAAAAACGTGGTTTCAAGTAAAACGGATTAAATACATTATTGAATTTTTGTCAAAAAATAAGTTAATTTCCATTTTATATTAGCTATTTCCTGTTATCCGTTTGCTTGGTAATAATGGACTTTAATATGTATTGGGGATGTGTTCTAAGGAACTACGAACCATGATAAATATTGCATACTTCCGGGTGCTGGCTTCCGGTACTGCGAAACGTCAGTTACATGGCCTACATTTTGGGGCAGTCGAGTGTAGTACTAACACGTAGCAGAGAAAAAGAAGTTGTTGACGGTTTAAAATTTAAAAATTATTTTAATTCGAATATTCAAAATTTTTTTAAATAAAAAAAAATAAAATTAAATTCCCTTGCATTTTTTTAAAGACGCTACCATTGATAACAAAAAAGTTTTTCTCACTGGAACTAGTTTTTGGACTGATCGTTCCTATGGCAGCTATATGATATAGTCATCCGATTTTGATCAATTTTTGCAGAATTATATGGAAGCTTATAAAACTAATATGTTCCAAGATTGGTGACGATGCGATGAAAAACAAAAAGTTTGTGGGATGTGGGATCAGGGATGTGGGATCTGTAATCAGTGATCTGGGATCTAGGAGCAGGGATCTGGGATCCGGGATTTATAATCATGGATCTGGGAGCAGGGATCTGGGATTGGGGAACAGAAATCGGGGATCAGGGATGTGAGATCAGGGATGTGAGATCAGGGATGTGAGGTCAGGCATCTGGGATCAAGGATGCGGGATCAGGGATCTGCCATCATGGATCTGGGACCAGTTAAAGGGATATGGGATCAGGTATCTAGGACTGGTACAGGTACTCTATTTTCCATCACTATTTTATATAAATAAATAATAAAATAACTTTATATTCCTATGCAAGAGTTCTTATTTTGATTTTTCTTCGTAAAGAGCTTCGCTCGTTCCGTGTGTTTGACGATACACACTCCTTTTTCTACTAGAACTAGTTTTTGGGCCGATCGTTCCTATGGCAGCTATATGATATAGTCCTCCGATTTTGATAACAAATTAATTGATTTTCTATTTAAATAGGGTAAAACATGGGCCGAACCAAAGACATTCTAAGCTTATAAGATGCGTAACGACCAAGGATCTGAATGGCAAAGAATCCGAGCAATTTTTGATTTTAGTGAGTGAAAACAGTTCTATGGTCGTAACCCAAAAATCTTGAACCATAAATTTTCAAACCTAAAAAATTTTTAAATTTATGTTCAAACCAGCGAACCGGAGATCAGAGTTTTTTTTTTGGTTTGCAGTTCTGCTAAGAATTACGGGTAAAAAAATATTTAAATTAGTCACTTTCCTTGGAGTCTTTTAAATTTAACGGCCTTCCACTATCTACATGTTATCTACATATGTCACTGTTAATCAAGTAAAATTGTGCTGTTCAGTGCCACAAACTGTCGCTCGCTGACATTTCCATTTGACGTGGCGATATGTAATACGGTCACACGCTAAATTTTGACGTGGCACACATCTTCTCCGGCTTCTGCGTCGGTGTTCAGTCTTCAATTAAAATCACCACAAAAATGTCGCGTCAACTTTTTGCTCTGTGTTTGATAGCCGTGCTAGGCGCCTCCGGTGTCTATGGCAGCTGCAAGGCCACGGTTACCTCTTTCAGTACTCAAGATGCCACCATACTTACCCAGCTGGCCCACGTAGCTGAATTCTCGCTGCAGTGCAGCTCTGGTCAGGCCAAGAGCAGTTTGTTTGCCGAATTCCCCTGCGGCAAGGTGGTGCCAGTGGCGAAAGTGAGCGACAGCAACTACCAGGTGAGAGTTGATGACGGCTACCGAAATTGATTGAAAATAACGTGGCTTTCGTTTTAGGTGAGCTGGGTGGAGGACATCAAGCAGGGCAGCAGCGGCAATGTGCAGGTGCGTCTCTTTGACGAGGATGGCTATGCCAGTGTGCGCAAGGCTCAGCGTGATGGCGACAAAGTAAGCTCCGTGAAGTCTCTGCTGGACATTACGGTGTCCACCAAGAGTGCCTACAAGGGTCCCTGGATTAAGGCCGAACTATTGGCCGCCTTTCTGGTGGGCGGTGTGGCATATTTTGCCTTCAGCACCAAGAGCAAAGTGCAGGCCTAAACACACATCGAGGAGTCTTGATTTTTTTTGAATGAAATTCATTCACCACCCCCCCAAATTCCTGGAATCCATCCTAGAGATTGTCACATTTTTACTTTTAAGCCTCAAAAGTGAAGAAATTCGTTTCAGTAATAAAAGCCCAAAGGGAACAAAGTCTGTAAATTACACTGGAAATTGCATGTATTTATGTTTAATAACCCCCCCCAAGCCTAACCAGTACCACCCACAGCAGCTGGAACTGGACAACCACCACCACCATTCATGGTGTTCTCCTCATCGGAGGATATATCAATCATGCTCTCCACTCGCGATGGCGACATTACATATACAAAATGCTCGGTAGAACCCTCAGGAATCATGGCCGTTGGCGCTATCATGCTGGAGCCATCTGGATTGTGGGGCGGTGGTGTGTCCATGCTGCTACAATATTTAAAATTTGAAGCTCCACCACCGCCACAAGCCATCGCATCATCCGGAGGTGCACCACCATTGCAGTCAAAGTTCTCCAGTTCCAGTTCAATGTCGCTGACAATGCGCATGCAACGCATTTTGGCCAGAGATTGGAATTTCATGGGCATGGCACGCACCTGTCGGGCCAGGCTGAGGAAGAATAGAGTATTGGCATCGAGATCACGATTGGCCTGAAGCACAGCAGTGACATCCCAGTCGCTGGGGTAGCGGGGATCACTGATTTTGCGGGTCTTGGTAGGAGGCGGTTGCTGCTGTTGCTGCTGCTGCTGGAAGAGTTGCTGCTGCTGCTGTTGCTGCTGAGAGTTGGAGCAGCTCAAATTAATGGCCGCTGTCTGAGGTGAGGGCTGTACACGACGCACCTTGGAGCTGGGCAGCGGCGGTGGTAAAACAGGAGGCGTTGGATTTGGATCACACAACGTTTGACTGCCATTCAGACGATTATTTAAAGCCTGATTGGCCAGATTTTGGAATAGACCCAGCGGTGTACCGGCAGCAGCTGCAGCATTTAGCTCCTTCTTGAAATTATCGGCAGCCGCAAAAAGATGTGGCTCTATGATGAGGCAACCCACATTGCTGCTGGCCGAGCTACAGCTGGGTGTGGAAACTGCAGTTGGCAGCGGTAAACCGGCAGCAGCTGCAGCCGCTTTTAAAGTAGCCAAAGGGAACAATGGTCCGCCCAGTCCACCCAGAGTGGGCATATGATTGGCCAGAATATTTGGATTGATTTTGCTGGCAGCAACTGGCAGGGGCAACACCACGGCACTATTGCTAGCCGGCGGTGTCTGAGAGCTGAGCGGAGCCACTGCAGCACAATTGAGACTTATGTTGCTGCCGGGCGAGATGAGATTTGGTGGCGTAGTTACGCCCAAACTGGGCACTCCAGTGCTGCTCAAGGATGTGGTATAGGTATTCACCGTATTCGTATTGAGAGCCGAACAACTGGCCGCTGCCGTGGCCGTGGCTATGGTTATCTTCAGTTCATCCTCGCCGCCATTGCTGGCCGCCGCTGCCTTGGCCAACACTTGATAGCCAAAATCACATTCGTTATCATCCTCATCATTGGACTTGCCATTGCCATTGGCTGAGTTTCTGCAAGGATTGTGGAATTAGTTGGCTTACTCTTTCGGTATAATATGGGCTGTTACTCACCTGCCGGGTCCCTGGAAGGGCTTTAAAAACTCCATGTGATCGGCATGCGCCCAATACTGATATTTCTTGGAAGTTTTGGTACCCACTCGAAAGGAACGCAAATATTTTGTATAACTGTCGCGCAGATTTTTCCATTTTCGTTTTGAAGCTTCTGCAAAGAAGAAAAGAGCAAGATTAGGCGGTGTTTTAGTGAAAGAAAGGCAAAGCAGTTGAAATTCCACGACTAATTTGCAAATCCTGTCATTTTTGAAGCTTTAGCAGTGGAAGATGTGGAAGAAAGGCAAAGCTACCGTTATTTTTATAAACTTAACAGTGCTCAATCTTAACGATCTCTGCGGCTTAAATTAAAAATGCATCTCAAAAAGCTCACCTCTCTAGAAGGATTGTTTATTTTGACTTGCATTTTCCGATTTAAGGTAGGTAAGTTATTTGCGAAATATTCGCGAAATTACAAACTCCAATGTTTTATTATTAATAATAAATCATAATGATAATACCATTTATATTAACTCGTTCGAACCCGGTTTCAACCACGCACTCTAAATTTTAATAACTCATATAATAAGACTTCGAAACTCTATTGTACCGGTTCCATCAATGTCGGAACTGGTCCTAACCCAGAAAAATGTCTTACTCTCTATTCCAAAACTACAGACAAACTGGTTCGGAACCCGGTTTGAACCTGGATAACATCTAACTCCATAAAACCTACCCATAAATTAAATTTCGAGTTCATAACTTCAATAATTTCGGAGATCTGACTTCAAACTACTATTGAGTCGATTTTAAACCGCTTTCGAACCGTTTCACGGACTTGGGACATAGTCTATGACTTTTTTATTGCTCGTCACCAAGATCGGTTCAGTGGTTTATAGCCCCAATTTCACTTCAGCAATTTTATACAAATTTTTACATATTTAAAAATATGTAACATATTTCCCAGTATTGAAAAACAAAATTCTTTAAAAAATACACGATTTGTTATCAAAACCACATAAAATTCGAATAATCACAATTGACCAGAAATTTTTAAATTTTTTGATTCAGATAAATAAAATAGTTTTAAAATAACTCCACAACCAGGGCAGTCAACCTCCAAAATTTTGAATGAGGTTCGGTTCGATGGTTCGAACCCTCGAGAAATTTATGGGTTCGGTTCGCGGACCAGTTTCTGGAACGACTGAACCACAGGTCTTAGTTCAAACATCGGTTCACTTGAACAAAAAAGATTAGTTTATTGTTTATTTTGTTTTAAGAAATTTGAATTGAAAATCTTATTTTTTTAAATTATATTCTTCAGTTTAATTGTTATAATTATCATATCCCTTAGCTGACATTAGTCATTTTAAAGATCTGCTTATATCTTCCTGAGGCTGTTCATCTGTACTAGCTCTTACATAAGAAGGGAAAAACTTAAGTGTTGAAAATTAACGTTCAACTGACTTCTGGGTTGTTGGAACAGGTAGTACAGAATCTATACTATAGATAAAGTAACATTTTTTAAATTGTCGTTCTGAAGACACTTCCAAAAATTTTAAAACATTTGTCGATTTTTGTTCTCTTTAACATTTTTCTAAGGAATCTATAACATCAAACGTAGAATTATAATTTAAAGTCTTATTTTGAAAACTCTCATATACACTTTCATTCGAAAACTTAGTTAATATTGTGAACCGAACCTCTTTTTTTGAAAAAATGGTCCGGTTCTGGTTCAGGTTCGAAAAATGTAAAAGGTTTGGGTCATGGTCCGGTTCGGACAGTTCAAAAAACCCGAACTAAACCGGTTCTCAGGGATTCGGTTCCGGACCAGTTTGCAGCAAATCTGTATTGTGGAAGGACTATTATAAAACTTTATGTTTCTTGGTTTATTGGAGGAGGACTTGGTATATTTGCTTAATGAGATTTCTCCCTATTAAAAAGCAAAAGTTGTTTTGATTGAAACAAAAAATTTAAAAATTAACTTATCTAGTTGGCTTTGCAATCAATTGTCAATTAAACTTGCTTCAAAAGTAAAGAACTATTTTCATTTGATATCGGAATGGTGGAAAAGTTGAAAATCGAAGAAAGTGTTTATTCAAAAGCTGGTATTACTATAAGAAAGCAGACCATATAAGGTAAATGCGAAATAAAAACCAAGGTTCAATAAGGAAACCGAATAAAAGAAAACTTTTACCAAGACATAAGTTTCGGTTTGTGATGTAAGCGAAATATGATTCTGTTGGATTCTGTGGTTTCAACTCGAACCTCTTAAAATCATACAGATCGACTTGTCACAAAATCCTCAACGTAAGTTTTGTATACATACTTTCTTATGTATGTTTGTGCATACTCGAGCAATTTTGTATATTCAAAGATTTGTTTACAAATTTGGTATGAAATTTGATGATTCCACGTTTGTTGTTAAAAATCACTTCCACTTAAACATACAGAGCACATATATACATACATACATACACACATACATATGTATATAAATCATTTTTTTATGCCTTGATATTTGATTCTCCTTCCCTTAAGCGTTCCTAAGTACCCTCACTTGTTGCTTTTGCTGCTTCAGCTATTTCTGCGCTGCGCTGCTGCTGCACTCTCCGTCTAGCTGTTTATTATCCCTTTTGCTTTGCTTTCAATATTCTTGCTGTCAGTTTGTAAAGTTCTTTTGATCAGTGCGGATGCGAGTTGGAGCTGAGCTCACTCTACAAACAGTTTTTGTGAAATTCTAATCTGTGTTTATTTTAAGTAAGTACCACACACACACATACATACATAGTTGCCATTTTGCATGCAATTATTATTAGAGTGTAACTAATAAAAAAAAGAAAAGTGGGTTTCCCTTAAATTGCATGTCATTTCAAAGTTAAATCGTCATTTGCATCACTCTCTGTCTCTCTCTGACATCCACAAGCTTGTGAAATGTATGTAACTTCTTAATATACGCAATTGTAATTAAAATTCACGCAATTTGAATGAAAGTGAAATGCTACAAGAGCCCAAACTTGATGCCGGCAATGGAACAACAACAACAATTTGTTTTTGCAGTTTGTGATTTATTATGCTGCACTGAGAGACAAACCGAAAAACAGAGAGAGAGGGAGAGAACCTGTAAAGATAACAGCAATTACAGGGTGCTTTTTTAGGTTTGTAAAGTTGTAAAAAAAAAGTTTCATGTCAATTTCTTGAAAATTATTTAAATATTATTTAAAATTTTGAAAATTTCTGCGTTTTGAATTTTGTTAAAAAAAATAGGGGTATTCAGGCAAACTCGTATACTGTTTATACTAAAAGTCAAGCACACACGCTTTCATCAAATTAAAAAAAAAATTTTATCACTTAAAATCTATATCACGAAAGAACGTTCATTTGGCAGCTAAATAATATGTACAATAATTCGATTTAGATCAAATTTAGCTATGAGCTATTGTCTAAAACGGCCCTTCCTAAATTCCACTTAGGTTAATTAATTCACTAAGCCTAATTACAATGTGGAAAGCGGGAAGCTGTTTTATTATACGCGGGTCGTTGTAGACACAAGACAAAGATATTTCAAAAAAAGCCCATAAGTAGGAAACATATATTTTCTGAATATATACATATCTAAATTTGTAAAAACATGAACACCCTTAGTCTTCATACCCGAAAGAAGAATCTGTTCAAAATTGCAGCTTTAGGATATTTTTTCAGATGACATAAAAATGTATTTCTTTACAATACTTTATATAAATAGAAACACTTTTGGAAAACTTTGAAATCTGAATGCTTTTGAAAAGCTGTCTTATTTATATGAAGATAAGTGTTTCTGTAATTCTTGATTTTTGATCTATTTAACTTTGTTCTTAAGTTTAATTATTATCAGATATGACTATATCGACTAGAGTTGGAATTCCCGTTGAAATTTTCGAATTTTGCTGGTCCTCAAACTTAAAGGATTGATTTTCTGTAGGAAATTGATGAAAAATTCTTTAATATCCTAATTCTGAATTAATCTTCTGACGTTCTGAGGATTATAAAATATTGTTAGAATTGTTTGAGGAAGAATTTCAACGATGCTTTGTTTTTAGTTCCCTTGAAGCCCATACCTAGGCATTACATCTCTGTTTTTCCTTTGGCCTTTGCCCGGATATAAGTTTTTCCGTCATGTTAAGGTAAGACAGCCCCTAATTCCAAAAACCAAGGCTGCAAACCTGACCACAATTCGAGTTTTTTATGAACAGAACCGGTTCTAGTTTTTTATGAACAGAACCGGTTCTAGTTTTTTATGAACAGAACCGGTTCGAGTTTTTTTATGAACATAAGCTTTTCAATTTCTGATCTCCCTAACCGTATCTCCTCAGTTGGAAAATAGTTCGGTTCACTTTCTGGTGACGCCACATGTTAATTGGTAGATTCTTTCGAATATCCGCCTGATTTGACTCCGTGTGGCTATTACCTTTTCAGAAAATTGCAATTGCCTATGACAGGAAAGCGCTATAAGGTCATTGAAGCCAGTCAAAAGGCTTTTCCTACCATTCTGAAGGACAAGCTGGCCTACGGCTCAAAATATTTATATGAAATGGATCTTCATTGTGCAAAACATTGATTCTTTTTCTTCTTTGGCCCTATATATTTATATCATAAGCTGTCTCAGCCGCTGTCAATAGCTTCTGCGATAATATAAACTCATTTTCCAACATAATTCGTATTTTTAAAAAGTCCTGTATACTTGGTCAAGCACCTTCTACAAATCTCACATATTAAGGTACGAGTATTTAGTGAAAGAGGCTATTTTACAATTTCAAAGATTAGGGACTTTTAGAAAGAGACAACAATAACGATCGAAATCGACTTTTGATTCGTGGTGAAATAAATGTTTAATTCTTTAAAATAATGCCGAAGAGGCCTCAATTTCATTCCCAACTTCACCGAAATTCAATGACCAAGTAGCTATAAACCAAGGTTCGTTCAGTTTAGAAAACTTTACGGCGGGTTCGAAGCTCTGTACCGAACCTTCTGAACTCAGAATTCAAAAGGTTTAAAACCTGGCCAAAACCCCACTTCTGACCTCGGATCGCCCGTATTCTTGTGAAATATCTACGTAGGTAAATGAAAGATGACCTGCTGTTTCCCTTAATAGTTAAACAAAACAAAACAACAAAAAATTTTCTTTAAATTTCTAATGGACGCAGATTTTTGTTATGTTAACTCTGGTGCATAACAATAGCCGCAATCAATTTTTTCAGTTTACGTGTTAGTGTGGGAAGAATATCAAATGGCGATTATAAATAAAAATAGAATTAATAATAAAATAAGAAATACTAGAAACAAAAAATCAAAACTAGCAATGCAAAATTTACCGTTAAGATTTAATTTTCGGCTTTTGCTTGGTGCATAACTATAGCCGCACAATTTTATTTCTCATTCTGTGTTTGGTTGTTTCAGTAAATTTAATAATTAAAATTGAAGTTTTTCTGAGGAATAAAATAATATACCAAGGAGAAATATGCCTGGTAAATTTGGGTGGGTAAATTACTAACCACGCAATTTCCCAAGGGCTTGCCCTTCTTTGCAAGTGTCTAAACTTTGCACCATATTTAAGGTGGTACACAGGTGGTTGCCCGTTATTTTGCGTTGCATCTGGCAGTGCTGTGCAATATTTTTGTTTTGAAAAGCTTCCCTAATGCTCTCTGCCGCCGCCGCCGCTCTCAACATAATGGTTGCCTTTGCCTGCTCTCTTCTCAGCATCGCTATATGGCAAAGTTTTGTATCAATTTCGCTCTTCTGTGTTTTTGTTTGTTTTTTCTGCGTGCCAGTGTGTTTTCATTTTTGTTGTTGTTTTTTGTGCCTCTCGCTGCAATTTGCCGACCGCGGCAGCTGCTTCTCCCCCCCACCACAACGGGCTCCCAGTTCCCCCTGAGCGCCTACACCAAGGCATACATACAAACACAAGCATGCGAGAAATATCAGGCCGGGCGGCGGCGGCGGCGGAGGGCAGAATCTGTCCGTTTGACAGGTATATATGTATGTATAGTGTGCGCTTCCTTTTTCTAGCCTTACTTACCCACTGATAAACCAATCTCATCTGCAATTTGTGTCCACACCTTCATTTTCACCTCGACATTCTTGTAATCAGGATTATGATTATTGTAGACCACATCGTAACGCTTAACAATGTCTATAAAATCGGAGGTGTTATCGGATGTTGTGGAAGATTCACTAATTGCTCGCGCCACTTTCATTTCCTTCATTGTTTTTATTTTTTTGGCAAAGCTAACGGTTTTTCAAATTGCAGAAAACCTTTTCACGTCACTTGCACACTGTACACACACTCACACACACACAGACGCACCGCAAAAAATCTTTTTATAGGCGCGTAGGCGCGCTATTGACCGCCGAACCGCGTCCTCGTCCCTCCCCCCCAACCAGCAACAACAACAACACAACTCGCAGGCAGAGAGCCGAACCAAGAGCGCGTAGTATATATATATATATATATATATATATATATGTATGGTACGTACAGGCGAACGTCCGACTGCCGCTTTTTGTATGACCGCTTCGACAAAAGTTGGACACTTGAATGAGGCGACGAGAGAGCTGCATTCACACAAAAACCTAACAGCAGCAGCAGCACCAGGCAGAGACCGCAGCCAGCAGCGGCGCCAACTACGAAGCGACGCGACAGCAGCAGCAGCAGCAATCCAGCCCAGAGCCAGGCAACAACAACAACAAAAAGCGGGCGAACTACGAGGACGTGTAAAGAAGAACAAGAAGAAGGCAAAACCTCATCATCATCATCATCATGGCATACACAGCGCGCACAGCGCAGTTTGGCGTTCCGCCCACATCAAACGCGCCTCCTCTCCGACCCCACGAACGTTTTCCTAGTCCCGCTATTGTTGGTGTGGCGACAAAATTGCAAAAGCCCGCCCACCCGCTGCTGCTGCTGTTGCTGCACATGGCAGAGTTGCACATGAAACTGTTGCACCTAATGCAATTCCTGTGCCCACTTATAACTGAAGTTCAAGGTCATTTAATTCTGCTGACCAATTTTAAGTTAAGATCGCTGTTATCAGCTGACCCTTAAACTAGCTACATCGATCCAGTCCCTTTTCTACTTCAGCCGCAGCAGTCAAAACCCAAAACAACATCAACGTCTGCGACTCCGTCGTCTTTTTCCTTTTTCAAGTTGCTGCTGTTGTTGTTGTTGTTGTTGCTGCCGGCCCCCACTCAACAGCCAACGACGTCGACTGGCGCTGACTGACTCTGGCTGCTGCTGCTGCTGTTGGAACGAACGAACCTACGACCAGGTTCCCCCAACTACACTGCGTCCCGCCCGCAACCAAGCTCTTCCCACAACACCCTCCCCCCTTTTGCCTCCTGCCTCTCTGTTGTCGCCCAGTTCCTTGTTGTGTGTGTGTGGCGGACTGTGCCCCAAACTAACACGATGAACGAACGTCGCCTGGTATATATGTATGCATGGGCTGGGTGTATCTGTGTGTGAGCTGCGTGTGTTTGTATCTCTTCAGCTTGTGCGCGTTTTTGTTGCTTTTATTATATTTTTTCGCTTTTCTCTCTATGCCCGTGCCTTCACGATGGCGACGGCAACAGCAGCAACAGCAGCAGCAGCAGCTCCAGCAACGTCTGCCCCACCTTCGCACCTCGCCCGCTCCTACTGCTTCCTTACACTGGCAACCGCCTGCCGCGTCCTTGCGGCCTCCCCAGCTCTACAGCTACAGCTACACAGTTTGCCAGTTCTCCATCGTCATCATCATCATTGCCATCAAAAGCCCCAGCCACATTAACAGGGGGGGAGGGGGAGGGAGAGCGGGTGGATGTGGATGGGGCGTTTGCGTGAGGCAGCGGCGGCGGCGGCAACGAGGGCCTGTGTGGTGCTTGTGCTGCTGTTTTAGCTGGGGGGGAAGGGCGAGGGCTTTGCTATCATATTGGAGCGGAGCGCGGCCTACATGAAGTTGCCGCCGCTGTCGAGCTTTTGTTGTTGTTGTTGCTTTTCGCAAATCGATAAACGATGTCCGGACTGCGGCATAGCCCAGCGCGCTTTGCGTGTATGTGTATATATAAAGTAGAAAACAACTCTTATATACACATTACTTCATATGTACATACATACATACACATAAATGTGTGTGTGGGTCGTCAGGTCGAACGGTCGCTACCAAGCGGCCCCCCCAAAACATGTCCCGGAGCTGGACGGTTGCGTTCTCTGAGATTTTAATGCAGTTTGCACCCTGCCCCAAGGCATTCACACTTTAAGTAGAGGATAAACCAAAGTCCCAGCTTAAACTATAAATCCTTCCTATGATCATTTTGTCTACAAGTTTACTTCCTTCATTGAAGTTGGATTATAGGTCGCCCTTAACCTATTTTGATCTACAAAACGTTTCGGAACCGCACGCCCAAAAACTGTTTCGGTCCGCGTTTTAAGTGGAACCTTTAAACAGTATTACGAATCCCACCTATTTACTGAAAGATCATTCAAACCCTAACCGAACCCCCCCTTTCTGATAAAGGTTTGGTTAAAAAATTATTTTTACAAATATATATGCTTAATCACAGGAATACAAACCGGTTCTAAACCCAACCGACCCGCTTATTCGCGCTCGTAAGTGTGTCAAAAAATGCTTAAGCGAACCGAAAACCGCTAAAGAAAACGGTTCGGTTCATTTCATTTTCACCTTAAGAAAAAGATGTTTTAAATTTAGGAACCTTCGAACAGGTTCACGAACCCCACCTATTTAATGAAATATCTTTCAAAAACTAACCAAACTCCCTCTTTTCTGATAAGGGTTTGATTAAAAAATGGTTTTCATAAACTTTTTTCAATATTTTTACAAATATATATGCTTAATCAAAGGAATACAAACCGGTTCTGAACCGAACCAAACCGCTTATTCGCGCTCGTAAACTTTAAAGAAGTCTGTTAAAATATGCTTAACCGAACCGAACCCCGCTAAAGAAAACGGTTTGGTTAATTTCATTAGCAAGTTTATTGACTTAAAGCGCCTACCTTAAGAAAACGATGTTTTAAATTTAGGAACCTTCGAACAGAATCACGAACCCCACCTATTTAATAAAATATCTTTCATAAACTAACCGAACTCCCTCTTTCTGAAAGTTTCAGTTAAAAAATGGTTTTAAAAAACTTTTTTCAATATTTTTACAAAAATATATGCTTACTAACAGAAATGCAAACCGATTTTGAACCGCTTATTCGCGCTCATAAACTAAACCAGGAACCGAAACCAAGTCTGTTAAAAAATGTCTAACCCAACCCAGAAAACCGCTAAAGAAAACGGTTCGATTCATTTCATTAACGAGATTAATGACTCAAAGCGCCCACCTTAAGATCAAGATGTTATAAATTTGGAAAATTTTATTTGGAAATTCCTTTAACCGTAAAGCGTTGCATTGTTTTAGCCGTTTTCTTTCTTTAAAATTATTTTTTTTAGACTTTCGGTTAGGTATGGTTACGTCAATAGACCACCAACAAGGAAGGTCACAAATAGACCTGTATGATCAGTAGTAAATTATATTTTTAACCAGATTTCAAAACCAAACCGTACCAAACCGCTAATACGTGCTCGGAAACCGAACCCGTATCTGTTTGAAAATGCTGAACCAAACCGGACTCATAGACTCGCTGAGTTTGCTGACGTAAGGTGCCTAACGAAGTCTTAGATGATATGAAAAATTAGAAAATTAAATAATGAAAGTGAACTCATTGAAAAGCCTTGCCTCATTCTAGCGATGTAGAGGTTTTTCTCACTGTCTCTTAAAGGAAATCAAGCTTTTGGGTTGTAGTATTTCCAGTATTTCCAAACCAATTGTACTTGTCGTCCTTTTCTAAATGTAACTGTCATTATACTACATTCTTATCCTAAAAGAAGCAGATTGAATATTTTCTACTGCACTATTTAGCGTTTGTAAAGATATTGGTATGTGATCTTGTCAGTAAAGGAATTGCCAAGCATCCATATTTTGCAGATGAGGATGACCTGGTGGTTGAGAATCTAATAAATACAGGTTTTCAATGTGATTATGATATGTATTGCATTCCTGCTCTCCTCGAAAATCTTGAATCTTATATGTTGGACTTTATATAATTATGTACGTAAAAAGTAATATTTTAAATAATTTTACTTGTAATTTTTGACTTTAATTTCGGAAAAATTAACTAAGAAAGTATAATACTCTAACATCAAAAGTGAACCGAACCAAAACCGCGGTTTGGTTTGCTCAAAAAAAAAACCATGTTATAAACCGAACCGGTGGTTTAAAGGCTACATAAACCACTGAACCAAACCAGTCTGAATTCCCGAGCGGTTTGCATTCCTGTTTCTAACTACCCCTTCAAGGACAGCAGGTTATCGAGTTGCTTATGATATTATCCATCACCTGAAATTGTCGTCTATTTTCTGAGCTTCCTGTTCTTCAGTTGGCAATCTATTTAAATAGGTTGAGAAATATTTGCTGTATTACTGCTTTATAGCAGATAATCCTGAAACTTGTGGAAGGCATCTGCTTAACGGAATTTCTATATACTTATGTACAGTGTCAGGGAGTACCTATAGGTATTTGTACAAATTTTGTGCACCTTTTACCTAACCTCGGTATTTGAAAATTTCAATACCTTTCACCTTACCTGGGTTCCAATTTCCATCTACCTTGTCAAAAAGTACGAGAATTGGTACTTTAATTTAAATACAAAAAATTTTGCAGACTTACAATCCATGTAAAGGGAAATTAAACGATTGATCGATTTGCATTAAGCCCAAGAGGGTAGGTAATCGTGTTTTTTCGGAAGGGGCAAATATTGGGCGCATTCACCAGAGACACACGATTACTGATTTGTTTAAAAAAAACTACGTATACTACATAGTATATTTTTAGGTGTCGTATGAAATGAATGGCCCCATTAACTCTACAACCAAATCGATATCGAAAAACAGAGAAAAACGAAGTACAATAGCTTTAAAACTCCGCGACTAAGACGGGATTTTCACCACGAAGCAAACTTCATGAAGTTTTCTTGGTAGGCGTGAAAATTAGGTCAAGTCATTCAGATCTATTAAACGAATAGTTTAGAAATACATTAAAATCTCTCGCCTACTAAAAAAACTTCATGAAGTTTGCTTCATCGTGTAAATCTCGACTAACTCATTTCTGATTGGCTGAATCTGAACCGAATTACTTGACTCGTACTTAAAAATAAAACGCCATCTTTTCCGTACACCCAGCTGAGCTGCATTTGCATATATGTAATTATCCCATTTTCGCATTCCCTGAACATCTCACACTTTAAACGCTAGCATTATCCTATCCTAATCCTTTACCGTAGAACATGTCCTCGCCTTTTGGAAACTATTTACAAGATATTGTGGATGATGTGCGGAGTCCAGGTTGTACAAGTGATCGCAAAGATTTCCTAATTGTTAAGAATTATGTGCTGGACATAATGAATTCGGTAAATGATGTATTTCGAAATGTATGCGTACCCATTGATTTTGGTAAGTGGTCGTGCTGATCGCCAAGAAAGATCAGCTCGTAAATCAATTTCCCTTACAGGTAGCTCTGCCCATCAAATACGTCTCTTCGATGACAATGAATATGATGTGCTTCTTGGATTGGAATTCCCATATTATAATGATATTAAAGTGCGTGATGATATGCATCGTCCGGGCATAGTTCATTTAGATTTTTCCGATACTTCTTGTGACGATTTTACTGCCAATAATTGGCTGGATAAGCGCTGGTATCTAAAGCGTACGAATCTTCAAGAGTGGATACAATATATTCTGGATGAGGCATTTGCAACGTTTAACTGCCTCGTCTGGGGTCAATCGGAACGTTACCAACTCAGCTATGAAAGGAAGGGCATTTGTCACACCATACTGGCCACATCCAGCTCTCGTGAGTTCTCTATAGACTTTGTGCCGGCCGTAAAGATTAACTACGAAGATGAGGATTGGTATGCGGTGCCCAAATATGTGGCGGGTCCTAAAAGATCGGATAAATGCACGTTTCAGTTGTGCGATTACGAGTATGAGGTGTTCGAATTGAATAACGGTGGGCAAGTGTATAAGGATGCGATAATTCTACTGCAGGCCCTATGTAATACCTTGGATCTGCACAAGGTGCGCAGCTATCATCTGGTTAGCCTGGCTATCGGTCTAATACAAAGCGACGATTTTGATCCAGATCAGGAATTGGAATATGTCTTTTTGGATGTGCGTATTGGGTAGAAATGCTCGAGAATAGTTTGTTGTAAAATAATCTTTGCATTTACAGTTACTGTACGAGCTATGCAATGCATTGGAGTTGCCTGGTAATTTGCCGTATTTTTGCCATACGGACATCAATCTTCTAAACAACTTGAACCAGCAAGAACTTGTGGAATATTTAGGCGAACTGGATAGGAGCTATAATACACTTGAAACTTATCCACATCAAATGACACTTTCCTATGAACGTTGCGCTGAGCATTTTTATGGGGAGGAGGATGATGAAAATTGTTAAGATATTAATCATTATCTGGATTTAGTACGTAAAAGTATATGAATTGTGAAGTTTTGATTATTTGGAAATATATTAACCGAATTATTTTATGCTTGTTCTAAATGACGTTTTTAAGACGTAGTCTGTCATCAAACAAGATGACAAATATTTATAATAACTCATTCAATGTAAAGTCTTTGCCCAGGAATAACGTTTCGGTAAGTTAAATACTAGGACATTTTTGGGTCAATGGGTAGCATGTGTCCTTACTGTGCGGGGAGGTTGTGGGTTCAATTACGATTCTAATAAAAAAATCTTTCTTTAAAAACTTTCACGCATAAGGTCACCTTCACCAGCTATTGATAATAATAGCTATTGACTTTAATGTAGACCAGAAAAAGCTTCTCAAAAAGTTTGATGTTCGGAATAGGCGTTTAACTGTAGGTTCCCCTTTCTCTTGAGCGAAAATTGTAAAGACTAAAGATCGGCTTGGCTTTTTGGGGCTGTAAAGCGAAAAAAAATTTAAATTCTTATCATAAATATGGCCAATATTGTAAATAAAACTATATTTTTCCACAGAAATTTTTCCCATCGCCTTCCTTTCTATGCTTCTCTATAATATTTAAATAAGGAAATTGAAAAGGCGACTCCAATTTGCTCTTTAATCCAATTGTTTACCATTCACTTGTACAGCTTATCAGAAAGTACAATTTTTGCCTGTGAGTCTATTCGAGTGATTGCCCTAAAAGCTAATTTTTTGGGAATAGGGCAAAGCAAATTAGAAATAAATCATAAATGTAAAATTTATGCAATTTTGTCTAAAAAACACAACAATTATTGCGGAGAAAGCTTACAGCTTTATATATACAGCAATATATTGAGTCTATTTCATTGATCGGTAGGGTATAATCATATTCTATTTGTATTCTTCGGTCATAAGTAGTTCGTATTCTTAGTATTTTAAATAACGTTTTTATACTCGTAGAGTAAAAAGGGTATACTAATTTCGTGCAAAATGTCCGTCCGTCCGTCCATCCGTATGTATGAACACCGAGATCTCAGAAACTATACGAGCTAGAGCTACCATTTTTTCGTAGACTTGTATCGTCTGCACGCAGATCAAGTTTGTGTCAAATTTTTGCCACGCCCCCGCAATATGAAAAAACCTCATATCTCCGAAAATTTTGAAGATAGATTGTTAGAACCTTTTAGGCATATATTTTAATCATCATTACTTAACGATCCGCCATATATCATTTACCTGATCAGATATACGATAGTAGAGTTGCCACTCCGGCAATTTGAAAAAAAAAACCATATCTCCCACAATTTTGAAGATAGATTGTTCACACCTTTTAAACATATATTTTAATCATCATTAATAATCGATCCACCATATATTATTATGAACGATAGTAGAGTTGCCACCCCGGTAATTTGAAAAATCCTCATATCTCCCACAATTTTGAACATAGATTGTTTGAGCCTTCTTGACATATATTTTAATCATAATTTCTTATCGATCCGCCATACATCATTACCTGATCAGATGAACGATAGTAGAGTTGCCACTCCGGCAATTTGAAAAAACAACATATCTTCCACAATTTTGAAGATAAATTGTTCGAGCCTACTAGACATATATTTAAATCATCATTACTTATCTTTCCACCATATATCATTTCCCGATCAGATGAACAATAATAGAGTTGCCACCCCGGCAAATTGAAAAAAACTTCATATCTCCCACAATTTTGAAGATATATTGTTCTAACCTTCTAGACATATATTTTAATCATCATTACTTATCTTTCCACCATATATCATTTCCCGATCAGATGAACAATAATAGAGTTGCCACCCCGGCAAATTTGAAAAAAAGTCACATCTCCCACAATTTTGAAGAAAGATTGTTCGAACCTTCTAGACATATATTTAAATCATCATTACTTATCGATCCACCATACAACATTTCCCGATCAGATGAACGATTGTAGAGTTGCCACCCCGATAATTTGAAAAAACATAAAATCTCATCTCATGTAATATTATATATTACAGTCGGGCTTGACCGACTTTCTTACTTGATTTGCATTAGTGATAGTGTAAAAATTAGTTAAAAATCGGTCCAGACTTTGGAATAATGTAGTATTTGTTAGATTTAAGCGTATTTGTAAATAATAATAATTCTTAAGCTCTACCCCTCTATACTATGTATGATTTCGCTTTGATATTAAGACTTTTTGAAATTCGTGTTTGACTAACTTTTAGCAATTTTAAAACTGAATCTTTCTGAAGAAGATTCTTCATCTTTTATGTATCATTAAACACATCTCTTCACCCACACCTCATATAGCCTTCAATACTTGCAAAAAACCAAAAACAATGTCCAACTTTGACTACTATCTGCAAGATATTGCCTGTAATATCAGCAGTCCCAATGGTGCCATAGAGAGGAGCGATTTTGTCACTGTTAAGGACTATGTGTTACGTATCATGCGCATGAAGAGTCCTTTCTTTCGCAAGATTTGCCAAAATGACATACTCTTTGGTAAGTTGAATTTCCATTTGCTTTTCCCATTTTAATGAACCTTTTTTCCAGGCAGCGTTGGTCATAATGTGCGAATCTATAATGACAATGAGTTTGATGTCTTGATGGATCTACGTTTTCCCAACTATAATAAAATTGTTCAGCACGAGGATCCCAGTCGTCCGGGTTATTTACATTTGGATTTTTCTCAGGATTGGTTTGGAGATTTTGTGCACGATTCGCTGGTTAACAATCAGTGTGAATATTTGAATCGCGCTTCATTGAAGGGTTGGCTACACCAGGTTTTTCAGCAAGCTCTGAAGCAATATGGCAATGTGGTTATGGATGCCTATGAGCCGTATACTTTAGGCTATAAATGGCGTGGCGTTACCTATACCATCTATGCCAAGTCACCGGCTCGCGAATTCGACATAGATTTTATTCCAGCTGTAAAGATAGTGCGTCCGAATTCTCCCAATTGGTTTGCCATACCCAAGGCCCAGAAGGGTTTTAATAGTACGACCAATTTTACATTCATGTTGAGTAATGCGCAGTGGGAAATGTCGCATGTGGAAAATGGTGGAGAGAATTTGAGGGATGCTTTGCGTCTGTTGCAGGCATTGCGTGATGTTAAGGACTTGCGGGATTTACGTTGCTATCACATGGTTACCGTGGCCATTTGGAAGGCCAAGAATCAGGGCAATTACTCGGTGTTTGATCAGCCCCTAAGCGAAGTCTTTTTAATGGTAATCTAACTTAAATAAGAGGGAAATTCTTAACTCTTACTTGATTTTTCTTTTTGCAGTTGCTGTTGGAACTCGTGCGTGCCTTTTCAAAGGGTCATCTACCCTATCTTTGGGATCCAGACATGAATCTTCTTGGTAATTTTACAAATGAGCAGCTTTGTCAGTACCAAAATATTTTAGCCAGCTCTTATAATACCCTAAAATCGTATAAAAATCAACCCACATTGAGTTTTAGACGTTGCAATGGACATTTTGAGCGATATAACGACAACTAGAGATCATAATGGGTTTCTATATGTACCACTATAGTGGTAATTCAAGTTTATTATTTTGAATACCTCCCTTTATTATTATGTATAATATATAAGTTGATTTCCATTGATTTGTAAACATTTGATATCATCATTCAAATGATTAATGTGGTCGCTTCTTTACCTGAAGTTGGAAAAGTAATTGCACCAACACAATCACATAATTTGCCATGCCATTGTAGACCTGAAAGAAAGTTATTTGAAATTATATTGGTCTTTAAATATTAAAAGTAAATGTACTTAATATATCTTTAAATATTATAATTATATATCGAAACCATTCTTTATTAACTTTAAAAGAAAAAAATATATTTTTATTTTATAATTTTTACAAGAAAGTTGGATAATTTCTTCACCGATTAAAAAATAAATAGAGTGATTGATCTGAAAGAGTTTCAAATCAAATTTGAAGAGTATTCCATTTAAAGAGTTAAAATTAAGAGAAGAAAAGTTTGATTTATGTGTTTTCAGCTTGCTTTAAGATATTTTTAGATATTTAAGTTAATGAACTGAAAATTTAAAATCAAAAGAGTTTGCTATTAATTGAACACATAACAAACCAAGAAACCCGGAATTACTGCTTGTCATTTACTGTGTACCAAACCTTGAAACGAATTTCGAAATTTTGAATATTTTTTAAACTTATTAAATTTATATATTTAAATTGAGTAATACTTAGGCCGAACCAAGGTCAAAATCAAAACCTTAGCACAAAAACCTTAAACCACAAAATTCTGAATCTTAACCATTGGTACATTTTGGTTCAAAACCGCAAAAATAATTTTAGTTTTCAATCCAGTAACAAAAATATGTGTGTGCAGTTTTCTATCTACTTTAAGTCAAAACTTGCAAACCTTCAAAAAACATTCCTTGCTAATGAAGTTTCTAAAGTCGCTCGTTTATGACAGAAGCCTTTAAATTATTGACTTTCTTAGCCGTGAACTTGCCAAGAAAAATAGAGGAAATCTAACTACCCTCCCCAAGGTTCGAAGCAAGGCTGTAAACCTTCAAAATGTTGAATAAGGTTCGGTTCAAGGATTTGAACTCGTGAGATAACTATGGGTTCGGTTCGTGCACCCGTTTATGAAACCCCTGAACCGCAGATTCGGTTCACTTAAACAAAAGAGGATTTGTTTTTGGTTTTAAGATAATTAAATAGACTAAGGGCCGATTTCTGATCTTCTACACTATCTGTCACATAAAATAACAAATAACAGAATAAAATGTATGTTTATCTGACACATAGCAGTTATTTAGAAGATGAGAAATCGGCCCTTAATTTTATATATATATATTAGTAAAAATAAAAGTCTAAAGTTAAATTATTATACCCTTGCAGAAGGTATATTAAAATTGTCACGATGTTTGTAACGCATAAAAAGAAGCATCTCGGACCCCATAAAGTATATATATTCTTGATCAGCATGACGAGTCGATATAGCCATATTCGTCTGTCCGTCTGTTTTTATGCTATCTCCTCCCTCAGTTTTAAAGCTATCTTGACCAAACTTTGCAAAAAGTTTTTAAATTCAACTCCTTTAGTCTGATTTGGTTACCTAACCGCTAAGGCATACCTGGCAACGAGAGAGAAAGATCCATGACAGACATTTTGACAGAAACACTATGATAAACCAGATCGAAAATGCGACAAAGCACTTAGCTGTCATATCTTCCGAGCTTTCTGGTCATGATACACGCCCAAACGAACTTCCCACGAACAGATTCAGGAATATGATAAAAGACACAGCACTATAGTTTAGAAGGATATGGAGGATGCACGTATCCTTTAACGTCTTCTGTCGTAGCTGCAGAAATGAGGAGAAGATAGTGTTTGTCTCAGCAAGAAAGAAGAAGCTAAAAGGGCATATTTAATGACTCTCCGGCTCGAAGGACCAAAAAAAGAAAAAGAGAATATAAAGAGTGAGAGAGATGCCCTTTTAGCTCCTTCTTTCTTCAAACAGAAAGAAAGCATCCAAAAACTATTATGCCACTGGAATCAAAACCAATTCCTGTGAGAACTATTCTTCGAAGATCTGGGTGGTCTGGAATATCTTTTTTTAGATTATAGATAGATAGATAGATATGGAAAGATAGATTACACAGGGCAAAAGCCATTTCGGTCTGGCCTTCTGGATGTAAAATTCTGTTCCTGTTCTGTGCCCTGATTCCAAAACTGGTCTCGGTTTTTTTCCATCAGCTCTTGTTTGCGAGAAATCGCGGAAAAACCATTTTGCAGTTTTTTTAGCTTATGGAAAATTATGGGGGTCACACCAAGCACAAATTTGTAGGTTTATAAGTTTTATGCGGTACTACATACATCAATGCAGCCATAAAAAATCAAGCGAGCCGCATCAGCAAACCCGAAAGTGACTAAATTGGACCTTGAAGATAATTTTTTCTCAATTTATAGCAAATTTTTCAAAATAAACCGTCATCTACAACCTAGTGCATAAATCGTAAAATTAAAACAACTATTTTGGCATATAGCCTAACATATCCGCTATTTTTACGAAATTTGTTGTACTTTTATCAGCTTGTTGGACTAAGCTACAGCCGTTTTTTCACGAAAAAGTGAATTAAATTTTATGGCAGGATTACTAGATTAATTCACAAAATGTGTATAGGAAATATTAAAAGGCTACTCGATTTAGCATAGCTCTTACATTAATAGTCAAACAAATGTACAATAACATTCCGGCAGTACTAGATTTAAACAAGTGGTGATATAGATAGATTATAGAATAAATTCCGAAACGAATATCGGTTCCGGTACCGGTTCCGGTACGTACCGAAATGAGAATATCGGTTAAAGGTTCTATTTCGGTTTTCAGTTTATTTCGGTACAAGTATAATTTCTTTTAATATAAGAAAATTTAAATTATTTCAAGATACCAAAAAAATTAATGAATATAATAGAAATTAAAATTAAGAAACTTCATTAATTACAAATTTAAGAATTTATATAATAATTTTTCTAACATTTTTATGTTCAAGGGAAGATTTTTTTAAGACTTAGAAATCCTTTACATTAAATAAGAGGGATAATATTTAGCAAAGAAAAGTTTTTCCGCTTTTCATAAATTTTTTTTTATATTTTATATATCTTCAAAAGCGAATATGACTCCGGATATGCTTTATGGCCGGACTTTCTAAAATGTAAGACTCTTTTCTGAGTGTATATATTGCTGAAATAAAATAAAAATAAGAAACCGAAACAATACCGGTATTAGCGTTTCGGTAGGGTTCCGGTTTTTCGGTTCCTATTATAAGGGTTAAAGGGTTTCGGTAATATAGTTTCCCGTTTCGATACCGGTACGTGGTTTGAAACGGTTTATTTCGGTTAACGGTTCCGGTTACGGTATTATTTAGATTATTAACTTACCACATAGATCATGGAGATACTACAGGGCATACTGGTGCCTATGGTGGCCGTGTGTTTATTATGCAGGCGCCAATGTTGAAATGCTTCCATCTGTCTAAGAACCGCTGGCTCCCTATCAAAATGGTGCTCATATTTGCTAAGCAAATGCATGCAGTTGCGTTTCTATTAAAGATTACTTTCAAATTAACCATAATTCCATTGAGTAACAATTCCTCTCCTTACCTCACGCTGCAACAGATAGCCATAAATGCAGGTAAAGATCACCTTGTAGGAATGCAAAGATAGATTGAGTATCATAAAGGCATAATCTATGTCCCAGCTTTCGGTTTCAATGATCTTTTGGCACACCACATACACATAGCTGGTCATGATGGTAAAGTCATAGAAAACACCAGCCGCCACCACAAAACTAAACACACCATTCATTTCGCTAAGGAGGTGGGTACAACGCTTGGAAAATTCAAATAGCTGGGCCATCTGACTATGCAGCTTCTTCTGTCTGTAATCCCTAATATCCGCCTCTTCATACAGTTGGTTTAGTAATTTTTGTATCAGGCGAAAACGTATGCGCAGATAATCCATGATGGCTATATACACAAAACCCACCAGACCCAAGGAGCTGGTCAGCAGACTATAGCTGGCGGCTAGCAGCAGGGTGGTGGTCAGGCCGCAGGTACATTTGGTTAAATCAAAAATCAAGGAAATGGACAGGAAGAAAAAACAAATGGCTACCAGGATAGAGCCATAGCGATACTTGCGTCTGGTTTTATCATAATGCCAATTGACTTGCGGAAATGCTTGGCTGAGGTCCAAATCCAATTGCTGTAGACTAAGTAGCAAGTTGATATGCCTTTGTCGTTGCAATTCAAATGACAGGCACATCTCCAGGTAGGTAATGGAGCAGCTAAGACACTCATATGAAAAGATTAACATGACCACGGGCGAAAGATGACCGAATAAAGCCTGATTCATTTCGGGATCCAAACGCTTGATGGCCAGGCTGGCAGCTAAACCCGTGATCAAGGCCAAACGCACACACCAGGCATAGAGAACACGCGTAAAGGTGGCCCGAGGACCAGCCTCATCCAAACGAAAGGAGACCACGCCCCAGTAGAAAAGCGGCTGGTAAAGACAGTTGAAACAGTAGAGCAAAATATCCATGCTGATTCACTAGGCACCACCGGACGACTGGCAAACAAAATGTAATTACTCCTTGATCATAGACAAAGATTAAGTCCCGGGTAATTCATCATTTCCAAAATGGTTTTTTTATTAGTTCGTCTCTCCTCTCTCTCACTCTCTTGCTAAACGTCTAACCTGGCTCAAACGAATGTATATTGGCGCACTTTATTTCTAGAATTGGAGTTGTTGGCGTTGTTGTTGTTGCTGCTGCTGTTGTTGTGCGCCTGCGGATTGTTACGGCGCAAAGCCTTCTGCAAAACATGAGCATCCGCTGGCTCTATGCGTTTGTAGTACTGCTCCTTGGTATCCACAATTTCAAAGCCAAATTTCTTATAAAACTCAATGGCTCCATCGTTGTTGATCTGGACATGCAGAAAAATGCTATCAAAGTTGCCATCCTTTTCCGCATAGTTTAGGATATGCTCAAACATCACAGTGCCAATGCCCAAACGACGATAGGGCGACAAACAGCCCAAGGTCATGATATACAGACGACGTTGATTCTCCGTGGTATCGATGCGACAGCAAACGGCGCCCACAACAATGTCATTGTAGTAGGCCAATTTGGCCAATTCACCGGCCTCCAGCACATCCACATAGAATTTGTCATTGTAGGAGACGGGAAACACCACCGTATTTAGTTTTTTCAATTGTTTTAAGTTATGCGGCGTCACGTCGCCCAATTCGATGCTGGATCTGGGATGAAAAATGGTAAATTAGGTTATGTTACAGGTGGAGGGAGGCCTTTGCGGCTTTAGAATTATCTGAAAATTGTAACGGGACTAGCAACACTTACCTGGTCATAGTTATGCTGCAATTCCTTATTCTTAGGTTTAGGTTTCAAGAAGCGCCTGGCGCTTAGATATTCTGCTTGAAAATGTGTGTGTGTTTTAAAATGCCGTCGAATGCACAGCTGTTTGACTGAATGATGAAGGGATGGGGGAAAAAGAACGAGAGGTATCGATAACTTGTTAGAGGTATTCGATCAAATACTCTTACAGCGTTTATGCGTGATAGCATATTACGATTTATTTTTAATGTCAAAAATACTGACAAACGTTTTTGTGTTAAAATTTAAAATGTTTAAAATTAATTTTGTTAAGGTAAGACTTGCAAGACTTGAATTTTAGCTATAGCTATACTTAACTATACTGCTTGAAAAAATATCGTAATATTATATAAAATGATTTTGATTGAAGTATATAACTGAATCAAGGGTTTTTGTAACACACAAACTTTGACCTTGGCTCTAAAAATAGCCTAGGCGTTCAACAAATCGCTTCCGAATCAAAAACGTCCCAATTTCCATACAATTTGTGTCGTTTTTGGGTCGAAAGCGATTTGTAGAACACCGGGGTATATCTAGTTTTTTTATACTTACTATAAAGAACGCGTGATTTTTGTAATGCAGCATAAAAAAAAATCATAGGCTGAACTGCCGAAAAGGTCCTTCCTCCCATCTTTTTCAAACTTTCAGTATATATGTATTTTGGGAAAAGGATATAGTGAGATATATATATAAAAAAAATAATAGAGTTCATTTTTATTGGGGTAGGTAAAAAAAATAAATTCGCAAAAAAAACAGAAATTTAAATTGCATTTCCTGAATATGCGTTCTTTATATCTATTAATATTTCATCAAAAGGATCTTAATTAAATTCTATTAAGCGTCGACACAATATGTTGTGTGTCGTCTGATATCCATATATTGATATAATATTAGTGTGACCATTTTCGACTATAACGGAAGAGTTTTCGAATTCGTACGACCGTTAGAAGAAAATGTTTTTGTGTTTTTCTCAAAAACAGTACGTTTTTTGATAAAAAGTCACTAGACCTAAAATATGCATTTCCACCATATCTCTCAGTTTTGCCTAAAACACTTCTTTATAAAGTTAATATTTTCTAAGTAAAGTGCAAAAAAACATATTTTGAACGGTTTTTTCGGGTTATAACCTGGAAAAATCTATTTAAGACAACTTTGCCTTTTTTTTTGTAATCAGCAACCCAAAATACATTAAAAAAAATTTAATCGGAGGTATATCCGTATTTTTTTTTATTTTCAGTAAAAACTTATTTTTTCTAGTGAAAACAACACAGTTCTTACTAGTCGATTACTCAGCTAATCGATTACAACTATCGATAGCACAAATGAGTACTTTTTGTCTTGCATTCCTGTTTTGCTGCTGATACGAGCAAATTGTTTAAATATTTCAACAAACTTTGTTCAAAATGAATCCCAACATAAATATGAGGCCCATGTCTGGGCCACCCATGATGCAAGTGAGGCAATCCTCGCCATCCGGACCTGTTGTGCCGGTTCCCCTTTCCTGTTCAGCAGCAGCAGCCGGAAAAACTTGACATTTCCTAATAAACATAAGGTCTGTATCAGAGCACAAATCAATTAAACCAAAACCAATATTGTTGTTTTATTTTTATTTTTGTCATTTTATTTCGAAAGGCACCTTAAGTAATCGATATCACTCAAGTATCGATACATTTTTTTTGTAAACAAACAAAAGTCTGCCGGCACATGGACTTCTTGGCTGAGGTATTTTCGCTACAGGATTCGCTCATCTCATTTAATGGAAAATATCAGAATGAATTGGAAACCATTAAACTGCTACATACACTGCCGCCATCAAAACTTGAACGTTTCCAGCAGCTGACACTCAAATTGCTGGCCCAGTTGGAGCAGCCGCATGATAAAGCAAATTGTGCCAAGCAAGCTCGTCTCCTAAGAGACGAGGGTAATCGTATATACAAATCTCGTCTTAATCCAGATCACCTGCTGGAAGCCTGCCGTTTGTATACCAAAGCCATTTTGACTGCCGAAGATGCCTATGATGAACTCTGTCTGGCATATGCTAATCGTGGACTGGCTCTGCAGGACTTTGGCTACTACCAAGAGGCCTATGATGATTGTGCCTGCGCACTGGAATTTGGCTATCCCCCGAAAATGCAACATAAGATTATAATAAGGCAGGCTTATTGTGCCTGGAAGTTGGATAGGGTAACCGACTTGAGCGAGCATTTGGCCAAACTAGAGCAAATGCAGCTAAATGCCAGCTACAGTGTGCAATTGGCTGAACTGCAGAAGCAACTGGAAGCTAAGCTAAGCCTAAACAAAGCTCAAGCTGATAAAGAGCTAAGCCGGGAGAGGAGCAGTCGCCTATATAACATGTAAGCAAAAGTATATACTATGAAATTTAATTCCCAACTCTTTATCTCTAGTCAAACCGATGTGGGCCCACGTGGTCGCTATATGACAGCCCAGGCAACCATCTCTGAGGGTCAAATCATATTTGAGGAGCATTCGGCTTGCTTTGTGCCCATTGAGCAGCGCTTAATTTGTCAGCAATGTGCTGCCAGTCTGATGTCTAATCCCATACCCTGTCCTCATTGCCATCAGCGTGTGGTTTACTGCTCCCGAAAGTGCTGGAAAAGTCAGCAACCTATTCACCGCTTTGAATGTGAAGCCTATAGAAAGAATCTTCTTGAGCTGCTGGGCGTTTCACATTTGGCTTTACGTCTGGTGCTTACCCACTTGCCTGCCCTGTTGCCACAACTTCAACATTGTGCCTCCTCCTCGGACATTTGGCTTACCATACAGCAACTGGCACAGTCTGTTGAAAAAGTGGATCATATACAAAGTCTAGGCATGATTAGTCATCTGCAAGAAGTGTCTACGGCAGAGTTAATCTATCATGCTTTGTGTGCCAATCTGCTGCAAGTTTATTTAGAACAAGACACTCAATTCTTTGAGCAAGCTTTACCCTTTAAACAAAATGTAAATTGGCGTCTAATTGTGGCTGCCTTGATCTTACGTAATGCGGGTCAACTTCTAACCAATGGTCATGTGGGCGATACCCTGTATATACCTGGAGAAGAATGGCCGCTCTTGCAAAGCAAACTCTGGCAGGGACCACGTCGCCTTAAACTGGGCTGCCTACACAAACTGGGACACTCGCAGCTAAATACAGCCCTTAATTTACCTCTGCTAAGTCTGTGTAATCATGCCTGTCAGCCCAATATACGCACCAAATTTGATGGCTGTTCTGTTATCAATTATGCTCTCCGTACGATTGAAATGGGCGAGGAAATATTTAACTGTTATACCCGGGATTATAGAAACAGCACACTCCAGGAGCGTACAGAGCAGTTACTAGAAGTTTACAGGTTTCGTTGTCGCTGTGAGAAGTGCCAGCGACCCCAGCCCGATCAGGATTATGTAAGTTATGCTGCTAAAACCTTGTTAAAAATATATAATAATATTTTCCTATATTTAGTTAAAGTTTTATCACTACCGCTGTGAGCGTTGTCGTAAGCAGTTTGTCTGCAGTCTCAACTGGTGGCTGCCTGGACAGGCCGCAGTAGCCATCATTTGCTCCAGCTGTCAGGCCACTCAAGAGTTCTCCTGGTATCAACAGTTTTTAAGCCTTACCGAACAATGCCATGAGGCCAAGGCAAGACAAATTTTATACAAATTGTTTTTTAATTTGGACAACTGGCTATTGGAACACCATAGCCTTAAACTGAAGCTGGCTGGAGAGCTGATAGAAGCCTGCTTTGATGCCATAGAAGGTAGGTTTATTATTTACTAAAGCATTTTTAAGATTCCCTGTTGGAGATTCAAAATTGTGGGAGATTTGAGGTTTTTTCAAAATTTCCGGGGTGGCAACTCTACTATAGTTCATTTGATCGTAAAATGATGTATGGAGGGTCAATAAATAATGATGAGGGAAATAATTCTCTAGAAGGTCCGAACCATTTATCTTCAAAATTGTGGGAGATATGAGGTTTTTTCCAAATTACGGGGGTGGCAACTCTACTATCGTTCATCTGATCGAGAAACAGTGTGTGGTGGATCGATAAGTAATGATTATTAAATTATAAGTCTAGAAGGTTCGAATTTCTATCTTCAAAATTGTGGGAGATATACGGTTTTTTTCAAATTGCCGGGGTGTCAACTCTACTTTAGTTCATCTGATCGGGTAATGATGTATAGAGGGTCAATATATAATGACGTGGGAAATAATTCTCTACAAGGCCCGAACAATCTATCTTCAATATTGTGGGAAATATAAGGTTTTTTCAAAATTCCGGGTTGTCAACTCTAGTATAGTTCATCTGATCGGGAAATGATGTTTAGAGGGTCAATAAATAATGATGAGGGAAATAATTCTCTTGAAGGTCCTACCAATCTATCTTCAAAGTTGTGGGAGATATGAGTTTTTTTTTCCAAATTTGCCGGGGTGGCAACTCTACTATAGTTCATCTGATCGGGAAATGATGTATAGAGGGTCAAAAAATAATGATGAATAATTCTCTAGAAGGTCTGAACAATCTATCTTCAAAATTGTGGGAAATATAAGGTTTTTTCCAAATTGCCGGGGTGTCAAATCTACTATAGTTCATCTGATCCGGAAATGATGTATGGTGGGTCAATAAATAATAATGAGTGGAATAATTCTGTAGAAGGTTCGACCAATCTATCGTCAAAGTTGTGGGAGATAATAGATTTTTTCCAAATTGCCGGGGTGGCAACTCTACTATAGTTCATCTGATCGGGAAATGATGTATAGAGGGTCAAAAAATAATGATGAATAATTCTCTAGAAGGTCTGAACAATCTATCTTCAAAATTGTGGAAGATATAAGGTTTTTTTTCAAATTGCCGGGGTGTCAACTCTACTATAGTTCATCTGATCCGGAAATGATGTATGGAGGGACAATAAATAATGATGAGGAAAATAATTCTCTAGATGGTTAAAAAAATGTATCTTCAAAATTGTGGGAGATTTGAGGTTTTTTTCAAATTGCGGGGGTGGCAACTCTATTATAGTCATCTGATCGGTAAACGGTGTATGGTGGATCCATAAATAATGATAATTAAAATATATTTCTAGGAGGTTCGAACAATCTATCTTCAAAATTGTGGGAGATTTGAGGTTTTTTCCAAATTGCGGGGGTGGGAACCCTACTATCGTTCATCTGATTGAGAAATGATGTATGGTGGGTCAATAAATAATGAGATAAATGATTCTCTAAAAGGACCGAACAATCTATCTTCAAAATTGTGGTAGATATGAGGTTTTTTAAAAATTGCCGGAGTGTCAACTCTACTATAGTTCATCTGATTCGGAAATGATGTATGGAGGATCAATAAATTATGATGAGCAAAATAATTCTCTAGAAGTTCCGACTAATCTATCTTCAAAATTGTGGGAGATATGAGGTATTTTCCAAATTGCCGGGGTGGCAACTCTACTATCTGTTAGCTGAACTGATAAATCGTGTTTTTCTTAAAATTTAAAGCATCTTATTTGTTACGATGTATAATTATGGTACAGAATTTCTTTGCACTTCACTAGAATTCATTTCTGAAAATATTCTTGAACGTCATGTATCATCTCCAGCAGCACCTTCGTTCGTATACATCAGTATTCTGAAGAAACTCTACCGTGCTCTCATATTTTGGTCTCTAAATCGTATGAAAATGGAAGTACGGCGAAAGTTTGGGATCCATGTTGCACTGTGGTTTTGTGTTCCTCGTGGGGACTCTGTGATAGCTTTATTTTTTTAGTCATAGCCATAGAAAAGGCTGCTTTTTTAATATTCTTAAGTGATCTAGAAAGCGCTTTGGACCCCAAGAACGACCCTATTCCCATACGATTCGTGTCATTTTTTGAATCAAAAGCGATTTCGACCCCAAAAAACGAACCAAATCGTATGGGAATAGGTTCGTTTTTGGGGTCGAAAGATTAATACAAAGATACTGTTTATAGTGGATTATCCTTAGTGTTCTTCAAGGAAAGAGTTATAAAGCTTTAGGACCATTAGGACTTACCTTAAGATGTAAATGTTTTTAATAACATATTCGGCCCCACATCTTTGACATCAACTCGTCATTTTCAATCCTTCATTAATGTTTCCTTATTTACAGATGGTTGCCCGCTGGATGAAGAGGACTATGCCAATCTGGCCCGGATAATACGTTTACAACTTGAGGGCATTGCCGTTCAGTGTGGCGGTTACACTTCCCTGAGGTACATTAGCAAAATGTCATATTTATGGGATCTATGTGCCTGGGGTAAATGTCAAGCCACTCAAAATGAATTGCAGAACATGCTTAATCTTCCGAAATATTTGTCCCGTGAGCATCAAGTGATATTCGGGAACTATTACAATGACTTTATTGAGCAACAACAACAACAAGAATAATATTAATAAATTCACTAATTTCGAGCAACTGGCACTTGGTCACCTAAACAATTAAACTAGGCATATAAATATTTCATTCTAAATGAAATGCGAGGCATATTCATGCGGCATCACGCCTCGTCTGGGATAAAAGGTATGTGAGGTGGAGAATTTGAGCAAATTGGTTATGTCACTGGTATAGATGTCGGCAAAGCGAAAGAGGCGACGTGAAAAGTAGGTGGGATTATGATACGTGCGAAAAACGCTGCCAAATTGTTCATTGAACACGTTCTTGGTTTGGTTGCTATTAAGAGAGAGGGAGAGAGAGAAATTATATAAATTTATTTAAACTCAAATTAGCTACCGCAACTGATCCCGCTCATCCATCCAGTCACGCAGACAGGCCTGTGCCGCCTCGCTCTCATTATCCTGGGTGTCCTCAATCAATTGCGTTAGCATTTGCAGCCAATTGGCACTCATTTTAAAGTCCACACGATTGAGCGTCTTAATCTCATGCTGTTTAGACATAAATTTGATATATATTTCTAAGGTTTAAGGGGATCTAAACCTACCGCCAGCTCACTGATAATGGCTCCTGTACGCCAGCTATGCTTTAGAGTAACATCAGCCAGATCACTGTATGGATGATCACCAAAATAAAGCACTCTTTGGCCACGCCAACCCTTTAACTCCTGCAGCTGTCGCACTGAGCCCTGAAATTTTATATATAAAAGATGACTTAATGTTTCTAATAGCTGGCCAGAGACTCACCTCATAATAGACCTTGCCCTTCTCCAAGCTTAAACACACGATCCCACAAATGTGATTGAGTTCTTTCATCAAATAGTCGTATAGGTCGAGATTCATCCGTAAAGAATTTGGGTTTTCGTGCCTGCACTATAACCACATCAAAAAAGTCACGCCAATTGCTACCCACCAGCCAGGACATGCCGCAGTTGCTTTAAGATAAAACAAAAATCCTTAATCTTTAGATTTCCTTTAGTGTATAAACCACAACTTACACAAAGGAGAAGGGACTATTGGTGACCAAAAAGAGATTCTTGCCCGCTTGTTGTAGTTTTTCAAAAAATTTCACCAGCTTGGGATTACGTTCAATATACTTGGCCGTATTTAACATGACCTTGCCATGCATAACCGGATGACATGAACCCATGGCCGTGCGTGTGTCATGGAAAACAATTTCGGGATTGTAATCTATGCGATTTCGTTCAAAATATTCAATTACATTGCACAATAGGCACATTTCAGGTACGGAAAATAAATCAGCCAGCTGCACCATTTTGGAGTTGGTGTTGTGCTGCAAAGAAACCATCAAGAAGTGACCTATAAAGCAGAAGCTGATTTACCCACCTGATGTCCACTATTGGGCCCCTCTACATAGGCCATGGGCAGCAAACGATTATGATAGAGCTTAAGCACCTCATCCGCCTCCACCTTGGTGCGTCCTCTGTACACCGAACCCAGCTGCAGTTGCAAAAACGAATCCAATTTCACCAGCAAGCCCTTCTCCACATCATAGTGTAAGCCTCGTACGGCAAAATTTGGTTCATATTCCAAATCCAGTATTTCATCGGGATATCTGAATCTTTTGACCAAAACTTCTCGGGCCAAATTGTATAGCAAATCCTCCAGTATGGGCTTATAGCAGGCCAATGTATAATCATAATCGAAGCCATAAACCTGCACCTCACTTAAGTCCAATTCATTGCAGGCAAATACCGCATCCGGATGTACATCAACGGGCAGCTTTTTGGCTAGAAATTTTTTGTGGAAATTTGAGAAGTAGATTGCGATTTGGCTAGGAAGTTTAAGGCTTACATTGAAACTTCTTTTTGGTTGCTTCGTAGAGCTGTTGGAATTCACTCACGGTTTTAAGAGAAGCAGATGCATGCGGATTTGTAACGGCTGTTTTTGAGCTGGAACTGGAGAGACAACGTGTTGTCGTCGAGTGACTCCCACTCCGACTCCCCGGGCGACACACCTGAAGACGCAACAGCTGGACATTTTGTTTTAGTAGCGCACTAATCAGGAGGGGGCTAACGGCTGCACACATTTAATTTTTGATGGCTAATTGGAGTCAATTTGTTATGTGTACCTCGTCGGATGAAGAGTGGGTGGGTGGACGAGTGGGGGTGTATTAGGGATGGGCGAAATGAGTTAAAGCAAATGTTATCGATATTTACTGAATTCAAAATACGATAGTTCGCTGGAAAATAATAGCTATTTTCAAGCTGCTTTAAGCGGAGTAGCTGTTAACTGCATTTATTATTGTGAAATGCTAAGCTTGGCCTAAACAGCAATTTAAACTTTTTATCGACTATCTGGAATGCTTTTGGAAAAGCTATTGCGCTGAAGAAGCTTATGGAAACATTAAAATAAAGCTTAAAAGACAAAATTAATAAATCAAATAAAAAAATTGCGCCAACCAGTTCAAAACAAATAAGCAGTTTATTGGTGCTGACACTATCAATAGTAATGACATTTTTGTCATTACGAAAATATCAATAAAAAAAAGCTCACTTTTAAAACAAATTAATGTAGTGATTAGTGCTTTAGAACAAGTCCTGTACTTATAACAGAACCAAATATCTGATAAATTTAAATTATTCATTTATTAATTTTAATAATTAAAACTTAAAAATAAATTCTAAGTAACATAAGGGGTTTTATAGCCAAAGCAACGGAGGCCTTCTGGCTAATATTTTGTAAATATTAAATATAAATAAATAAATTAATAATATATAATATAACATATATAATATATATAATATAAATTTGAATAAAAATTATTGTATGAAGCCAGCGTGATACAACATTTGCTTACGTTTCTTTAACGTAACGTAACAGTCACGATAGATTGTCAACGTGATCAACAAAATGTAAACATTACACGTGGGAAATCACGCGGCCATCCTTAGACCAGCTGTCTGGCCATTCGATAGCACTTAATATTTTTACATATTTTTTTTTAGCAATTTAATGTAATTTATTTTAGCGCATATTTAAATGTTCCCTTCCAATATTATAAAATAGTTATTTCTAGCAAAATAGTGTTGCACAATGTCATCGATACTTATCGATACGCATTCATTTGGGAGCACAAAATGAATTTCCCCCCATCTCTAAAATTGTATTTTGTGGCACAATTTAGGTGTTAAAAAAAAACATTTTTCGGCAAGCCAACTAACAAATTCAACGAGTTTCAACAAATCTTCAGTGTTTTCTTTAACAAAAAACAGTAAATCATTTGTGAAAAATTAACTTAAAACGTGCATTAGCTGGGTCTCTTTGTGGTAGCCCATCACCCCCACCAGCCCTCCCCTTCCCCCTCGCCCTACGAAACGGCTCATCTCTAAGTGTGTAATAGTAGTTGTATTTTTTTTTCCATTTCTGTTTTGCTGCTACGTGCGCGGATTGATTCATATTCATTACGAAACGAAAGCGAATAATGACTTGGTGTTCATTTGTTGCTGAAATTGTGAGAAAATAGATGCAGATTGCCATGTAGACATGTTGGATGGCCCCTTTCAGCTGGGGGCCATAAGGAAAAATAAATACAAAAACAACAAGAACATTCGGTATACTAAATAAGGTCTTTTTGCGCCGCAACTCAACGGAAAAGAAAAAAGAAGACCAAGAAGAAGCAACAATTTTTGTACGTCATTGGGCCAATTTTGGCGTTATCAACACCAAGACACCAACACGCACACATACAAACACAAACACACACACACACATTGAACAATTGACAATTTGATACGTAGAATTATGGTAGAGAACCAATCGAAGACACCGCTAACGCAGATACGTAATTTGGTCAAACACGTGAACAAGCGAAATTTTAATGAAACCAGCGAGCAAATAAAGCAGGTACGTTTACGTCTCATCTAACCTTGTTTTCTTTGTTGTTGTTGTTGTTGTTTTTTTAAATGACAAAAAAAACACCTAACATCGAGTGCGGTCTCTAGTGTTGAATAATTTTGCACATATATCGGTTTGCGTTGTGGGGCCAGTGTTGCCAATTGGCTGTCAGTGTGGCCATAGTATTGCCATTTCACTCGCTCATGCATTTTTTGCCGACGCCATTACAGTTTTAATAGCAGAAAAAATTTCTCTGCACGGCGTTGCGCGAGTTGCTGTTTGTTAAGTTAAAAGTTATTTAGAATGTATAAAATTAGGCTAATTGTTATCCATAAACAATGCATTTCGCCCTGGCCTGCGTATTAGTGTCAAATTGTTAGTGAAATTGTGCATAAAGATAGAGTGAAAAAAACTGAAGTGCAAAACGCAAAAAGACGTACCAAAGACCCCAAGGAGGAAGGGTTTTTGCCTCCTTTATTTCCATTTTTCTCTCCCCACATTTCAATTTGTTTCGAAATTAACTTAAATTAAACAAAAGGTAGGTTAAACAAACAAAGAGGCAACAAGCAAACTTTCTTTTTGCTTATTGTGAAAAAATACAATATGTTTGCCCTCTTTTTACCTTTTTCCCCCCCTCCGGCTCATATGTATCTCTCTTGCTCTTGTTTCATGTAACGTTACCAAAAAAAAAAAAAAAAACGAAACGAAAAAAATTGAGCGAGTTGCGAGTAGGTTTTTGTGTGTAATTTTTATTGTACTTTTTTTTTTTTTGCATTTTTGTTGTGGAGCAGCAGCTGCGTTGGCCAGCCCGTCACAGCTGTTGTCTCGCTTCTGCGTATGCTGGCTGGCTGGCTGCTGCTGTGCTGGGGGAACCTTGAATCTGGGACTGGGACTTAATCAAAACACTGGGCAACATAAACGCAAATTTCAATTACTTTTGGTCGCTCTTAAAATTAACTAGTCATTAAAAACAGTGATCCAAAAATGTCTTCGTACAGCAGCTTGTTTGTAGCAAGGGTTGTTCTGGAAATCTCTAGAGAATTTCGTATGAAATTGAATGACTTTATATCTCATGAAATGAAACCCGTATGAACTACAACTACTTGCCTTTAATTTGTTTTTCTTTCTCCATCCTCCGATTTTTTGTATAACCCTGAATAATACCAAAAGAAACCTCTAAATTTGTCCGCAATTAATAGTATTTAGACCATGTGGAATACCAGAGAATGGGTGAAAATTCGCATGAAAATCAATTCTTAAACTTTCTCTAAGCGAATTGTATAAATTGAAGTCTTTTATGGCCACCAAAAGTGCCTAGTGCTATGAATAAGAGGTTAGCCGGGGTCGGGCCCTGGCCCAAACAACACCAGGATAAAGCCCGAAAAAAGTCTCGGCACGATATCGGACCGGTTCTTTGAGGCTCGGAAAAAATAGAAGTCTAGCACAAATCGGGCACCTTCTCCACTTCAAATTTGACAAATTTGTATCGCCCGATATTAACATTTTGAAGGATAAAAGTAATTCTTGCCAGGCATTTTGAAGAATATTTTAATTTGATTGACAAAATCTTCTGAAATGAAAATTTGTTTTTAGTAAAATTATACAAGTTCCTTTAAGAAGTGATACGAAGTAATTTTTTGACCGAATATTTTCCCAATTATAGGTAGAAGCCGTTTTGAGAGGTTCTGTTTTGCAAAACCCACACACAAAATAGCAAGTTCATAGCTTAAATAATTTCTGACATATAGCTTGGAACCACTTTTCAATTTGGCCCGGAACCTTTTGAGAACAGAGAATTTAATCTAACTTCATATATGGGCATTTCTTTTCTGACGTGACGTGACATTCGTACGATAAAATATAAAAAAAGAAAAATGAAAGAGACAAGTTTTTAAAATTTTTTTTTATATTTTAGTAGCACTTTATTTAGAAAAAAAATTACAAGAATCGACCCAGAGGATTCAAAGATATCAGTTAAAATATGCCCTGACGTGACGTTACTTAAAACGGAAGTGGGTTTTGACTTGGATAACAAAATTGCAAAACTCTGCGAATTGAGAAACTCTTTATGTATGAAACTTTTTTCAGTTGCTTTTAGAATAATATAAGTTTATTTTCCAATTTACCAAATATAAAAATCATTTCTCGTTCTTTTTGAATTAGCTTTTTTATATCTGACGTGACGTTACTGACGTTACGTTACTTAAATTTCGTTTGCCAATTTTTTAGGGAAGAAAATTTTTCTAAAATGATTCGACGCAACAAAAAAATCAATTTTAATTGTAGCTAAACTTTTGCGAAAAGAGTGGAATTGCCCAATGACTCTGAGAGCTGTAAATTGAAAAAAGAAAATGCACTGAAAAACTGGCCAAAACGTAAATTTGTACTTTCTAGACACATATATCGCTATCTGTACTTAGGAAAGCTTTAAACTCGTTAATTAAAAATACTTTGCATATTTACTTTTTCTAAATCAAGTTAGATAAAACTTTTAATGAACTTTTAATTTTTCGGTCATGGTAGACTTTTCTGCGGAAATGCCCATATCCAATCCCCACAAAATTTCAAGTTCTTTTTTTTTTAACTTGTTCAATTTGGTTCGGAACCGGGTTGGATTCGGAAAATATCTAACTTCATATAACCAATCTACACACCAAACTTCAAGTTTATAGCTTAAATAATTTCTGAGAAATATATAACTCGATTATCTACCGTACATCTGATCTGGAAATGGTGTATGATAAATCGATAAGTAATGATGATTAAAATATATGTCTAAAAGGTTCCAACAATCTATCTTCAAAATTGTGGGAGATATGAGGTTTTTTCCAAATTGCCGGGGTGGCAACTCCAATATCGTTCATCTGATTGGGAAATGATGTATGGTGGCATGATAAGTTTTGATGAGTAGAATATATGTCTAGAAGATTCAAACAATCTATCTTTAAAATTGTGGGAGATATGATATTTTTTCCAAATTGCCGGGGTGCCAATTCTACTAATGTTCATCTGATCGGAAAACTATGTATGGGGGCTTGATAAGTTTTGATGAGTAGAATATATATCTAGAAGATTCGAACAATTTATCTTCCAAATTGTGGGAGATTTGTTTTTTTAAATTGCCGGAGTGGCAACTCTACTATCCGTCATCTGATCAAGAAATTATGTATGTTGGATTGATAAGAAATTATGATTAAAATATATGTCTAGAAGGTTTGAACAAAATGTCTTCAAAATTGTGGGAGATGTGATGTTTTTTCCAAATTGCCGGGGTGCCAACTCTACTATCGTTCATCTGATCAGGAAATGCTGTATGGCGGATCGAAAAGTAATGATGAGTAGAGTAAATCTTTAAAAGGTTCAAACTACCTTACTCCAAAATTGTGGAAGATATGAATTTTTTTTTTTTTTCAAATTGCGGTTGAGGAAGGGGGTGTGGCAAAAATCAAAAATAAGTATAAGTAACTATAATGAGCTTATTTACAAACACCTCAAAGCTCTTTCTCTTACCATCTCTGAGATCTGTGCGCTCATACGAACAGACGGGCATGTCTATATCGACTCGGCTGTTGATGCTGATCCAGAATATATATAGTTTATAGGGTCGGAGATCGGAGATGCTTCCTTCTGTCTCTTACATACATTTGCACAAATCCAATATACTCTTAGTACCTACGGTATAGAGTATAAAAATATTAATTTTCAAAAATTTGGGATGCTAATAGTCCACTCGATGCGTCCAGATGTACCAAGTAGGCCCCTTCAAGTTTGATGGAGGAAAGTTTTAAAAATATGTTTTTGAGATAAACACGATTAAAATTTAAAGTACATTTATAACTATAAGCAACATCTGTCCCTTCTAAATGCTTTATCTTTATAATGGTTTTAAGTGTGCCAAAAGTGAGCTTAATTTTATCAAGAGATGGTCCAAAGAATATAATCATCCTCCTAACCTCGAATAGTGCTCATTTCTCTGGTCTCCGTATCTTACTTACCAGAATCGAATAGAATCAGTTCAGAAGCAGTTTCTGCTCTTTGCCCTTCGAGGCCTAAACTGGGATGCTAGCAGGACCTACCTCAGATTAAACCATCCCAGGTATTCTACAAATTGCTTTCGACCCAAAAACGACCGAAATCGTATGGGAATTTGGTTCTATTAAGCCGTATTAATTAAGCTGTGCCACCTAGATTAACTCGCCGCTTTAGTCCTCTTTACCTTTCGCCTCGCCTACCGAATTATGGCAGTTGGCAGCTTCGCCCTTTGAAAACGATTCTAGTTTAGATAATAACATTAGTGGGATTTCTGAAACTGATTTACTTTTGATTTGCTTTTTCTGCAGGTTATATGGTCACACTGCTTCTTTTGTATGGAGCAGCTGGGATCGAAATCAAATGAGTTTCAGGAAACCCTCTCATAAAGCAGGCTAGTCAAAACTATTTCTACATTTTCCAAATTTTTGTATAAATCACAATTGTACAAAGACTTTCTGGCAACACTGAGTAAACTGTTTAGTGTTCCCCACTTGGCTAAAATACTAAAAAAAAAATTGTTTGCCCTACACAAGTGGGCAATCTAGAGAAAAAAAAATACTTGTCAAAATTTCCAAGTGTGCGATGAAAACGAAAAAAAATATATAAATCCGCAAACATTCTTAACCATTTTAATAAATATTATTATTAATATTTTTATAATACCAACAACCATGTGTCCCCGATTGCAGGCAGCAGCTGCTGCTGCCCGGGCACGTATGCAATTGCATGCCCAGGTATTTAGTTAGGATCTTTTTTCTTTGCCCTCTTTTCGACTAACAATTCCGTTTTCTTTTGCACTTTCTTCAGTTCATACAGGACTACGGCCTCGAAGCGGATCGTAGCAGTCTGCGCTATCTGTTCACCGTGCTCAACTTTAGTGATACGGCGCCGAACGTTACCGCTCAGCTGCAGGCCAAATTGCTGGGAGCACACTTGCAGCGTCAATTGCAGAGCTCCTCGTTTGTGTCCAATATTTGTTTTGCTTTTGATCAGCATTTTGCCACTAACCAGAAGGTGTGTGTATGATAATTTGATTCCATTTGCATTCTAATAACCTTTGCCCTATCCACAGAGTCTCAAGCCCGCTGCCATAGCTGAGCTGATTGGACAGGTGTCGAAATTAACTGGCATTAACAAACTTTGCGAGTGCATTTTTGCATTAGCTGTGACCCATTCCTCATATCCCGAGCTACGACAATCGGCACAGGATAATTTGCGTAACTCACTGCCCGAGCTGCTCGACTCGTATTTGGGCAACAACAATAGCTCATCCTCGGCGGCTGCCAGTGGTTTACAGGAGATCTCATTTGATTTGCTGCAGTATTTGTTGTGCTGTCTCAACGAGTACGTGACACCACAACTGGAGGGACAATTTCTGATTAAGCTAAGGGAAGAGTTTCCGCGGCAAGCGGTGCCGTTGATATTGGCGCCGTTCCTGTACGGCATAACGACAACAACGGCCACGGCAGGCGAAACTGATGCAGAGGCTGAAACTGGAACTGGGACAGAAACGACGACGACGGCCAGTAGTAGCAGCTGCAGTAGCAGCAGTTCCGATGCGGATGCTCTGAATGAGGTTGGAATTGAGGATATCTATGACCATTTATGCGAGATAATATTCACAAACCAGGTGAGAGTTGGCGTCTTCCGTCTAATCTAATCTAATGTAATGTCTACCCCCAACCCAGGGCAAAAATAATATTATGGCCACATCTTGGATTAATTTAATCCTGGAAATCGGTTACGAATTTACATCGAGCGTTGAAGAGTGCAAGAATCATCTCTGTTGTGGCGGCGGCTCCCGTGAACGGGAACGTGAACTACAGCCCAAAGATGTGGCCAAAATTGTTGGTCTCATGTGCCGGCGTCATTCGTCGCTGCTTGATTGCAATGTAAATTTACCGACTCCAGCCAATTTCTGGCCAGGACAACAGGCAGGAGGTGGGGGTACCGTTGGTGCCGCACAGTCTACCCAGGCCCAGCAACAGAACTCAAATAGCTCCAATAGCAATAACAATGATGGCAGTGATATCTCAACGGCGTCCAGTGATAAAAACAAGGACAAAAAGGAGCCCACAGAAGTCACACAAACCTGGAAGCCGGATGTGTTTGTGCAGGCGCTCAAGGAGCTGGTGCCTCAGCTCAATTGGAAGGATGTGTGCATGGGTAAGTGTAGGGATACAAATTTAAACGGTCTGCCCAACTTAATTTAAAAATTACCACATAAAAAAAATTTTTATTGATTTTTTTCAATAATTTGGCAACTAACTCTTATTTTTTAACCAAAAAATTAATTACAAAATAATTATTAAATTTTAATTTTAATATATAAATTGCGAAATAATTATTATTTTTAATTTTTATTATACAAATTGCGACATAAATCTTATTTGTCAATTTGTGATATATCAATGGAAAGGTATTGAATCGTAGATCTCTTATATATATTTAAACTTTTATGTTGCACTGCTTGGTTCTGAAGATATTTAAATAACTTAATAATAATAAATTAAATAAAAAATAACTTTTATTCCATTTTTAAAATATAAATTGACAAATAAGATTTATGTCGAATTTTTATTACAAAAATCAAAAATAATATTTATTTTGCAATTTTTATATGGACATTTCCACCGAAAAGTCCACCAAGACCAAAAATTTTAAAGTTTTTCAAAACCCTTTGCTGTATGATATTTGCGTAGGAAAACAGTCAAATTTTAAATTTATTTATAACCCACTTTGAGATATTCAAAAGCAAAGTCGCGCTAGTGCAACTTTTCGAATTTTGAAATATTTGTTTTGATTGAAGTTCCTAAATCTCGATCTTTATGCATTGACTTTTGTATTCTTCAATTTTTCAAAGGGTACAAAGAGTAAAAAAAAATGCATACGATGCTATGCGAAAATAGTATTTTTTTTTAATTTGCATCATCGCATATTTCGATGTCCCGTGCGACATTCAAAAATAACATTTGTTATCTGTGCGTCGAAAGTACATGCACAGAAGGCTTATCCAATATTGAGTACAAATAGAGATTTTTAATAAAATTCAAATAAAAAAATCATGTTGAAAAATTCGAAGATATGTGATCTTGGTACTTATATAAAGTTGGTCCCGTGCGACATATTAAGTGCGAATTTGAAAAATGTTACTTAGATAAATGATTTTTTTTTTTTTAAATGTTACGTTTCCATTTTTATACACTTGAAAAGTGTATATTAATTTTGCCTAGAAGTTTGTAACGCATAGAAATATTCATTTCCGACCTTATAAACTATATATATTCTTGATCAGGACGACAAGCCGAGTTCATTTCCGCCTGTCCGTCCGTCCGTCTGTCCGTCTGTCCGTCTGTCTGTTTCTACGCGAACTAGTCTCTCAGTTTTAAAGCTATCGAGATGAAATTTTGCACAGAGTCTTCTTTTTACTGCACGCAACTAATATGTCGGAACCGGCCGGATCGTATGACTATATCATATAGCTGCCATAGGAACAATCGGTCTAAGAAATAGTTCTAGTTAGAAAAACTTTTTTGTTTTCCATCGTAGCGTCATTAATCTTGGTATATGTTAGTTTTATATGCTTCCACATAATTCTGGAAAAATTTATCAAAATCAGATGACTATATCATATAGCTGTCATATAAAGGGTCGGTCAAAAAACTAGTTCTAGTGAGAAAAACTTTTTAGTTTTCCAACGTAGCTTCACCAATCATGGTTTGTATTAGTTTTATATGCTTCCGCGTAATTCTGGAAAAATGTATCAAAATCGGAAAACTATAGCATATAGCTGCCATATAAACGGTCGGTCTAAAAACTACTTCTATTGAGAAAAACTTTTTTGTTTTCTACCGTAGCGTCCCCAATCTTGGTATATATTAGTTTTATATGCTTTCACATGATTTTGAAAAAATTTATCAAAATCGGATGACTATAGCATATAGCTGCCATAGGACCGATCGGTCGGAAAATGTGTTTTACTAAGAAAAGTTTTTTTTATGGTATCAAATTTTTATTATCAATGATTTAAAAATTTTAAATATCTGATATCTATATCCTATATATATTTTACCGGTTAAATCAGTTGGAGTAAAGTTTTTCAAGTGTATTAAAACTTCGGCACAGTCGAAGTTAGCTTTGCCTTCTCGTTTTCTTATTATTTGGAAATAATTACATTGAAATCTTCTTCTTCTTTTACTACGCTTATTTAGATATTATTTTCTCAAAAGCGTTACTAAAATAACATAATTGTTATGATGGAAAAAAAAGTACCATGCGACATGTCCCGTGCGAAAGTGCCTAAAATTTAATTTACAAAAAATGTATAAGTTCTTTAGGGTAAAATCAAAACCGTTTTTAAATGACATCAATGTACAACATTCTAAAATTAAAAAGATTGCAATATTGCCTCAGGATTCGCCAAAATCGGCTTGTCAAAACCACTTCTGTTTTTGTCCCGTGCGAATGCCTTGGTTTTTTTTTTGTAATTATCTTGAAAAGTAAAAATTGTCCAAAATCAACCTTAGCACCCCAATTATATGGCAAATTAAGAGGCTATAAGTTAAGACTTTTGTCAAAATAAAAATTCGTTTTATTTTGACTTCTTTTTCACTTCAAAAGTGTTTGAAGGTCCCGTTCGACATAATATAAAAATTGAAATTTAATAATTATTTTGTAATTAATTTTTTTAGGTTAAAAAATAAGAGTTATTTGCCAATTTATTGAAAAAAAAAATTGAAAATAAAAATTTAATATTTGGTTGGTTTGCGCGCACTCAAAAACCAGCACCTGTCGTGTTTTCACATTCAATTAAGACAATTTTTCTCCTCAGAACTCGATCATCCCGAGTTTGTGCTCAAGGATCGCATTGGTCTGGACCTGCTGTTGACCATACTCCGTTTGGCCACTCAGTCACCCATTTTTCCACATCCAGAATGCATTTACCGCCACTGGGCAAACACCGAGGGACAATTGTCCCTCATTACCACCATGCTCAAGAATCCTGATCTGTTTTCCTTTGCCGATTATGTCTTCAGTCAGCCCGCCTTGGATGTACTCAAGACGGCTCCAGATGCAGACAACAAGGAAATATCAGCTTGGAAATCCTTGCATTTGGTGGAGGTCTTACTCTCTATGGCGGACAAGGGTTACTATAGCCAAGTGCATGAGCTATTCAAGTTTCCGGCACAAAATTGTCCAGATGTCTTGTTTCTGGCCTTGCTACATATAAATCCACCCATGACACCGCTGCGTCAGGATCTGTTTAATCAATTGGTACCCACTTTTCTGGGCAATCATCCTAATTCCAATGTCATATTGGCCAGCGCCTGGAGCTCCACCAATTACCAGCTACGTCCGAATATAATGAATGCCATGTCTGAGTGGTATCTACGGGGCAGTGAATTCGATCAGGTGAAACTGTCGCGCATACTGGACCTGGCCCAGGATCTAAAGGCTTTATCCTCGCTGCTAAATGCACGCTCCTTTTTGTTTATTATTGATCTGGCCTGTTTGGCCTCCCGCCGCGAGTATTTGAAACTGGAAAAGTGGCTGAGCGATAAGATACGTGAACATGGTGAACCCTTTATGCAGGCCATGATCAAGGTATTGCAGCGTCGTTGTCCCCAGGTGGCCAATGCCAAGGTGCCCGAAGATCAGCTGCCGCCCAAACAGGCACAATTGCTGCCCGAGACGGTGACCACCATGATTAATTGCCTACAGGCTTGTATAAATAACTGCATGCAGCAGGAGATTGTGGAGATAATAATGCAAATGGCGGCCAATATGGCCATAATGGCCAACAAGGCGCGTGCCCAGCAGCAGCAGCAGCAACAACAGCAGCAGCAGCCGGGTGGCCCCCAGGGTTTGGTACCACCTCCACCACCCAGCGTACTACGCGGGCATCGCGGCATGGATCTACCCGGTGGCATAGTGCCGCCTGTACCGCCACCCCAACAACCCTTTTCAGGCAATCTCAATGCCCAGCAAATGTTTGGTGGCCCTGGCATGGGTGGAGATCCTCTCACCAATATGTCCAACAATCTGGCTGGCCTCAATTTGGGCGGACCCAATGGAGCCTTCAATTTTGGCAATATGCTGAGTAAGTTGTGACCCTCCCTCTTTCCTGCTTTCTGTGCGTGTGTCTCTTTGCATGTTTTGTAATTTTTTGATATTTATCCATCATTTAGATAACTTGGTTTCTACTCCAGCCTCACCCTCACGTTTGATGAATCCTGGAGCCAGTCCCTATCCACTGAATCCCATGCAAATGCCGCCCAATGCACCACCCAATGTGCCCAATGTGGGTAATTTGGGACGTATGCTGCCCGCTGGTCCTCCGGCCACACCCACGCCCACGGCTCCAAATCCAAATAATCCCGTAATGGCTGATCTGCAAATACCTGTGTCAAAGGAGGTGGAGGATGAAGTCAATTCGTATTTCCAACGCATCTACAATCATCAACCCAATCCCACGCTGTCCATAGATGAGGTTTTGGATATATTGCAGCGTTTCAAGGAGTCCACCAATCGCCGTGAACAGGAGGTGTTTCTGTGCATGTTGCGTAATCTCTTTGAGGAATATCGCTTCTTTTGTCAATATCCGGAGAAGGAATTGCAAATTACCGCCCAACTGTTTGGTGGCATTATAGATCGTAATTTAGTGCCCACTTTTGTGGCTTTGGGTTTGTCCTTGCGCTGTGTTTTGGATGCTTTACGCAAGCCGGATGGCTCCAAGCTGTATTACTTTGGGGTGACCGCCCTGGATCGCTTCAAGACGCGTTTGCATACCTACAACAAATACTGCGAGCATATACGCTCCATACCACACTTTACGGACTTTCCGCCGCATTTGATACAATATGTGGAGTATGGCATACATGGTCAGGAGCCGCCACCACAAAAATTGATTGGTTTAAGTAATACCATACCCCCGGTATTGGCTGGAGCGGGAGGGGAACCTCTCTATCGCAATAATGCCATGAGTGCAGCCGCCGCTGCTCCGCCCCCAACTGCTGGTGGTCAAAAGCCTACCTCGGCCGTCTCGCATGCCACACGCATGAAGTCCATAGCCAATGCCACCAATATAGACACTTTGCTGGTGGCCAATCAAGAGGAGAAAGTCACCGTGCCACCCGAACCCGTGCAGGACAAAACCGCCTTCATTTTCAACAACCTCAGCCAACTGAATATACCCCAAAAGTGTGAGGAGATTAAGGAGATTATGACCAAGGAGTATTGGCCTTGGCTGGCCCAGTATTTGGTGCTTAAGCGTGCCTCCATGGAGTTCAATTTCCATACGCTCTACTATAATTTTTTGGATGCCTTGAAGAATGGCGAAATTAATCGTTTTGTGACCAAAGAGACTTTACGCAACATTAAGGTGCTCCTACGTTCCGACAAGGGAGTCATTAACTTCTCCGATCGCAGTCTACTCAAGAACCTGGGACATTGGCTGGGCATGATGACCCTGGGTCGTAATCGTCCCATTTTGCAGTTGGATTTGGATCTCAAGTCTTTGCTGGCTGAGGCCTATCACAAGGGACAGCAGGAGCTTTTATTTGTGGTGCCATTTGTGGCCAAAATTTTGGAGTCTTCAGCCAAGTCGCGCATCTTTCGTTCACCCAATCCCTGGACTATGGGTATTATGTATGTTTTAGGTGAACTGCATCAGGAACCGGAACTGAAGTTGAATTTAAAATTTGAAATTGAAGTGCTGTGTAAAACCCTGAATCTGGAGCTGGCCAAGTTAAGGCCCGTAATTTATTTAAAGGATCCCACGAGGGCTTTATTGATAGAGCAGCAAATGTCACAGCCCAAGCCCAAGCAGGTGGAACAGCCAGTGGCGCCGCCACCAGCACCTCAGCAACAGTTGCCGCCACCACAACAGCAGCAGCAACCTCCACCGCAGCAGCAGCAGCAACAACAGCAGCAGCAAGCAGTTCCTGCCCCACCCTCAGCTGCTGAAGTGGAGTCGCAGGCTTTGATGATGAGTGGAGCTAACAATTCCAGCTCACCCAATCTGCCCACCGATCCCAGCCAGGTGGTGCTACCTCCACCCGAACCACGCTACTCCTACATGGATGTAAATGTCAGCAATTTCCAATTAATTGCCCAGCAATTAATTTTGCCACCCAATCTACCCTTTCTACATGCCAATCCTGGCATCAAACATATTGTGGTAAATGCCGTGGAACGCACCATTACGGATTGGCTGCAGCCCGTGGTAGATCGCAGCATACGTATTGCCTGCGCCACCACCGAGCAAATCATACGCAAGGACTTCGCCTTGGATGCGGATGAGAATCGTATGCGTACCGCTGCCCATCAAATGGTACGTAATCTAGCCGCTGGCATGGCCATGATTACGGGCAAGGATGAGATTGCTCGTGCCATTAGTCAGAATTTGCACAAGGCCTTCCTGGCCGCCCTTACCGGTGGTATGCCCAGTCTGCCGGAAATTCAAGCCGCCTCCGCCCAACTGGCCAATGAGAATGTGGAGCTGGTGTGCGCTTTTATACAAAAGACATCGGCTGAAAAATCAGCCCTGGAAATAGATCGTCGTCTGTCCACCGACTTTGAGACACGGAAAATAGCACGCGAAGAGGGTAGCCGCTTTGTGGATGCCCAAATCCTCAGCTACCAGCAGGAGCGTCTACCCGAGGCTGTACGTCTTAAGGTGGGAGCCGCCCCAGCTACACTCTATGCCGTCTACTCGGAGTTTGCACGCAGCATACCGGGTTTTCAGCAAATGAGCGATCGTGATATTGCTCTATTCGTGCCCAAGCCGCAGGATTTGCCGCAGCCCAATGTGTTTGCCAATGATGAGAGCAGCATGGTCTATGCCGAGGTGGCCAATAAAATGGAGGCCTTTATGAACACAGCCATCAATGTGCCCACTCTACAGTTGCAGGCCAGTAAGATGCACATGCTACTCAATGCCTTAATGGCCACACGGCGTTTGCGTGATCAGGAGTCAGCCTTTAATCTGCTAACCCGTGCCGTCGAGGGACTCACCGAGGGTCTGATCAATGTCCAGGATCACATGGACCAAATGAAACTCTATCGTGATATACACCTGAGAATACTTAGCCTGCTGCACAACAGTTTTGGTGCCCCGAATACGGAACGGGCCGTGACCAAGTGCTTCTTTGACATACGCGAGGAGGTGCGCTACAATGTGGAGGCGGCTCGTGCTTTGATCACTTCGCATTTTGTCAATCTCAATCAGTTTGATGGTCAGCTGCGTGACTGCATGGACAATGGCAACAATTATGTGGCCATTTCATTTGGCATTGCTCTGATAGAGCGCTTGATAATGGAGGATCGGGCTATAAACATTGTATCCGACAATGAATTTATGGCCACTGTGGAGTTACTCGGTCGTTTGACCCAGCATCGTCATCGTTATCCCGAGTGCATAGTGAATGCCATTGAGACTTTGTGGTCGGGTGGGAATTTTAACAACAGCAGCACCACCGATTACAGTCCCTTCAATGCCAGCGAGCGATATCTGGCCGGTGCCTCCACCTACATACACTCCGGCATGCATCATGTGAGGGTAAGTCTTCAAATTGTAATCTCGGATCAGGGATTTGGGATGGGAGATCAAGGGTCTAGGATCTGGGATCAGTGATCTGGGATCAGGGATCTTGGATCAGGGATCGGGGATCTGGGATTAGGGATCAGAGATGTGGGATCTGGGACCAGGGATCAGGGATGGGGGATCAGGGGTCTGGGATCAGTGTTCTGGGATCTCGGATCGGGGATCTGGGATGGGCATCTGTGATGGCGGATCAGGGATCTCGGATGAGGGATCAGGGATTTGGGATGGGGGATCGGGGGTCTGGGATTAGGGATCAGTGAAGTGGGTTCAGGGATCTGGGACCAGGGATGGGGGATCTGGGGGGATCGGGGATCTGAGGTCAGGGAACATGTTTCACATCAAAGCCTCGTAAGTTTTAACCATACTCACACTTTTTTGTTTTTTTTCTAGTCATGCGACACCGACGATCCGCCCGGATTGCAGGAGAAGACCGAATTCCTGCTCAAGGATTGGGTGGCTCTCTACACCCAACAGAATCAACAGACCACCCGGGATGCCCGCAACTTTGGCGCCTTTGTGCAAAAAATGAACACCTATGGCATTTTAAAGACGGATGATCTGATTACACGCTTCTTCCGCCAGGCCACGCACATCTGCACGGATGTGGTATATCGCATGTTTGCCGAACCCAGTTTGAACATTAATCAGGCCAAGAACAAGATCTTCCAGTGGATAGATGCCTTTGTGCATTTGATTGCCATGCTGGTGCGACACTCTGGCGAGGCGGGCAATCCCACCACCAAGATTAATCTGCTAAACAAAGTTCTGGGCATTGTTTTGGGCACTTTGCTCAAGGATCATGAGATGCGCGGTGTGGGTTTCCAGCAGGTGGGCTACCATCGCTTCTTTATGATGCTGTTTATGGAATTGTGCTCGGCCGATGCTATACTGGAGTCGCTAATGCACAGCATTGTCTCAGCCTTTGCCTACACCTATCATCTGCTCAATCCAATTGTGGCTCCGGGCTTTTGTTTTGCCTGGCTGGAGCTTATTTCGCATCGCGTCTTCCTTGGTCGCATTTTGGTTCAGATACCCGGCCAAAAGGGCTGGCCCCTGTATGCCCAGCTGCTGCAGGATCTCTTCAAGTATTTGGCTCCCTTCTTGCGCAACACGGAGCTGGGCAAGCCGGTTCAGCAGCTGTACAAGGGAACGCTGCGCGTATTGCTAGTGCTGCTGCACGATTTCCCCGAGTTCCTGTGTGATTATCATTTCGGGTTCTGCGACACCATACCGCCCAATTGTGTGCAAATGCGTAACATTATTTTGTCGGCATTTCCGCGCAACATGCGACTGCCGGATCCTTTTACACCCAACTTGAAGGTGGACATGCTGTCGGACAGCAGCAATGCACCCAAAGTGCTCAGCAGTTACATCATGAATATTCAGCCGCCTAATTTCAAAAAGGATTTGGACTCCTATTTGAAGGCCAGAGCTCCGGTTACCTTTTTGTCTGAGTTGCGTGGCCATCTACAGGTCACCAGTGAGCCGGGCACACGCTACAATATGACCCTAATGAATGCACTGGTCATGTATGTGGGCACTCAGGCCATAGCTTTGATCAGGTAAGTCAACACTTTGACCAAAAGGAATGATTTTTTATCATTGTTTTTCCTTTTTTTTTAGAAACAAAAACTTTGTGCCCAACACCTCAAATATTGCGCACAGCGCTCATATGGACATTTTCCAAAATCTGGCTGTGGATTTAGATACCGAGGGTCGTTACCTGTTCCTCAATGCCATTGCCAATCAGCTGCGTTATCCCAACAGTCATACGCACTATTTTAGCTGCGCTGTACTCCATCTGTTTGCCGAAGCCAATTCGGAGGCCATACAGGAGCAAATCACACGTGTGCTACTCGAGCGTTTAATTGTGAATCGACCACATCCCTGGGGACTGCTGATCACTTTCATAGAGCTGATTAAGAATCCGATCTACAAGTTCTGGGATCATGATTTTGTGCACTGTGCACCAGAGATAACCAAGTGAGTAATGCCCAGTGAGAGAGGTGTAGTTTTTATTATTTTTAAAAGTTTATAAAAGAGTCAGTGTTGGGAAGAGTTTGGAAATTTGTATACCAAGGTACTCACTTTGGGTGCTAGGCTACTCAGTTTTCACTCGATTGTTTAGTTAGCTTAAAAATTTCGGTTGTCTTTTATATTTTTTGCCTTTATACTAAATAAACAATAGTTAATCATTGAAAATGGAAAGAACTTGCTCCTTGATCTATGATATATATTTCTTGGTTATTTACGTAGTCTACTTTAACTCTTCCAAATGTCTATTTAACAAGACCCCCCCTAAAAGTATGCAGGCTTGTAAACCAATTTTTGGAGGCACACTTTTGTCTTTCTAATGAATCACCTTCTGGTGACGCATTTAAAACGATGTTATTGAAGTCTTCAACTACCATTTTAATGACCTTGCCGTTCATTTTTGATAGTCTTTCACATTTATTCCCACCAATTATGAGTTCATTTCTATGTACGTTTTTCTAAAAATTCTGCAAATGAATTCAAGTCGTAATATTTCTAACTTATTCTAAAATTACAATCTTTAATCGACGAAGTGCATGTTAGAGTTGGACCACCTTTTTTTTATATTGCTCCTATACTAGAGCTTATAGTGCAATTGTTTTATTTATGTACCAAAATTATATTATGGTATTAAATTATTTTCGAATTACAAATACACTTCATTCCATATATCCAAGTTATATACTAGCAATTCGTATACAAGATCTAGTATAAGAGCAATATGACCCAATTCTAGATTTATACATCTTTGGCTCATAATTGACCAATAGTCTTCTCTTTTAAAGATATGAAAAAATTATACATTTTGTTTAATTGTTCATTTCAAAATATACCACATGTTTCAAGGTCATAACCATATTTGGGGTACTTTCTTACCCCAGTATATTTCTATAAAAAACAATTAGTTTACAGTGAGGTCTTGAATAATTTTTGATGCTTTGGTAATGCTTTATTTGCAGCCCCTTATTTATTCTCGTGCTTTTCGATTCGTAATCATTTAAATTTCCTTAATTATAGAACCAGACTGTACCAAGTTTTAGTATATGGGTTAAAATAGCATAGCAAACATTTCACAATTTGTATCGCTGTATATATCGAATTATTTTTCGTAAATGTACGTGCTACTTATACAAAGGATTGAAAAATTAGAATAAAGTTGATTCCAAAAATTTTGATTTTAAAGTTTTTTGGGTACAAATGTACCCCTAAGACGATTTTTAGGTTAGGGAATTTACGACCACCTGTTGAATTATGGAATAGTTGATATAAAGAATTTTATTCAGAATTAATTGTGAAAATTGTATTTCAATTGTAGAGACCTAATTGTATTTCAATTGTAGAGACATAATACACTCCCCGCCACAAGAATAGGACAACTTTTTAGAACTTTTCAGTTATTTTTTGATTATTTAATTTTAAAAAAGGAAAAAACCTTATCCGAGGCCTAAAAGAGCACAAAATAGAGCCAACAAGGACGGTTGGACACTCTTTGGTCAAAATAGCTTAAAAAAATCAAGAGAAGCCGACATGTTATCACCTTATTTTGAATAAATGAGTCTAAACATGGAAAGATACATAATAGGCCATACACACATTGGCTTACTAATAAGGAAAGCCGATTTTTTTTTAAGAAAAGCTATAAATTTTCTCAAACCTTTGTCAAAAATCATAAAATAAAATTGGGCGTTAAAGGCAGTTTCACAACTATTAAGCATATTAAAAGATAAAAAATCATGGAAAAGCCACCTTTCTACCTCAGTTTTTGTCTAGCACATGTGATCTGCACTTCGAAACAGCATTGAGTGGTCTATTCTGACGAATAAAAATGTAATTTCGAAAGTCCTTGATGGCTTTAGCTATTAATTTCATGATCTCCGAACAGAAACTGATTATTTGGACCGTCTACAAATTAAAGTTGGAGTAAACTGGTTATAAGGGGTGTCCTATTCTAGTGGCGGGGAGCTTACAAAGGGGATTTAGAAATAAGGAAAAATTTGATTCTGACTTATTTAATTATTAATTATACATAAATCTTACGTTTAAAGTTTTTTGGGGTACAAGTGTACCCCAAAGCCTATAATTATTAGGTTTAAAGCACATTAGAGTAACTACGACCCTCACTTAAATTATGAAATAGTCGAATAGTAAAGAATTTTATCCTGGTTCAATTGTAAACACTTTAGTTTAATTGCTAAGATATATTTTTCTGATTTGCGAATTGATAAATTACAATACAGAAAAATGCCCGCTATCGAATATTACTTTATTCTACAATTCTATATTTCAATTGGGGGTTGTAAATATCCGAAATATCCAACTTTTCAACGATAAAATGTTATTAGGCATTATCAAAACGTTAAAGAAACAGCGTTTAGGATTTAAGTAATTAAGGGCTATAAATATAAAAGATAACCTCCATACTCATACTGCTTCACAGTTGAATGAGGCTAGATCAATCGATGCTTCGTATGGCTACTTAACTATTAGTTGATGATATGGCCGTCTAGAGCAGCGGTGGGCATGAAATTTTAGTTCGTGGGCAGTCCAAGAACAGCAGAAAAAATAATCAACACCGTTATTTCAAATTATAGGTCTGGAGAGCCCTGAGTTCCGTTAAGAAATTAAAGAAAATTTGAATTACATTTAAATTTTTCCTGTTATCTTAAAATTAAACATTGGTATACATTTATCTAATCCCATCACTGATTAGTAATAAATTTGAGTACAGATCAATATCATCTCTCCCCCTCCCATCACATGAGCCTTTATATTTTTCATTTCACCCAGCCCTGTTTTATGTTTTTACAGATATTTTGGTGAATGTCTGATTATAGTTAAGCGGTTTGAGCATTTGAATGGCATACAATGTGCAACATAGCAAGAGGATCGGGATCCCATATGCACCGACTTCTATATTTTTGCATGTTCTTTTAAACAAAAAAACAAACAAAACTTTTTATTTTGTAAAATTTTGCATTTTATTTATGCCTGAACAACAAAAAAAAACAAATATGTAAATACAACTTTTATGCCTGGAATCTTGATTCACATTTCTCCTCTCCATATATATTCGTAGGCTCTTCGAATCCGTGGCCAGATCCTGTTTGGCCAAATCAAATGTCAATCAACAGCTGAATATGGCCGTAGTCGATGGCGACAACCAGGAGGTGGTTAATATCAACTGAGAAAACGCTACAGTACGACGCTTTTGCCTGGAGATCTGTGCCCAGAAGCGCAGACAACAGAAATTGGATTGAGTTTAGTTTTTAAGTGAACAGTGAAATTACGCAAATCAGAGGAGGAGGAGTGGACCGAATGTTACAAATGTTTTAATTGAGTTGTACAGAAACCGAAAAAAAAAATCGAAAGAAAAAGAAAAAAAAAAACCTGAAAAATTGAAAGCAATTTTCAACAAAAAAAATGGCAAAAAATAATGTACCATGAAAATGCAAAAAACTAACAAAGCGATGTAAATAACTATGTCAAAATTTATATACATATGTATTCATTAACAAACAACAACAACAACAACATACCGCATGTTCTCATGAGATGATGATGAAGATATTTATACCAAGCCGAAACACAACACTCACACACACACACACACACACACTCACACTACACACGCAATTCTCAAGTCAATATTAATTTTTTCTTTTTAAATATATTTAATTTTTAATTTCAAACTGTGTGCCCCCCGCATAACAGAACTCCAGCCAATGTTTGATCTTCTACTAATTTTTAATTTACTAATTTTAATATTTTTGAAATCAATTTAGCTTGTTAACCAATTCATGTATTTCCCTTCTTCCCATTGTAAAGATAAACAGGAGTCGCGTCTCTCTCTCTCTTTATATATGTATTTCTAATCATGTAAATCGAATTTGATGGGACATATATATATATATATATATGTATATATATATATATAGTTAGATATACTTGTGTGTGTGTATAAAACGAAACGAAACCAATTTTAAAAAAGTTTATTCCTATGTTTAGTCTACCGAAACAAACAAATCGCCTCACTGCAACCAGAAAACAAGCCTAAACATTATTAGTTTATAATCTAACCATATACATATTATACATACACATACAAACAACATGCATACAAACATAAATTGTATTTTGAATTAAACGGAATTTGGAAAAACATAAACAAAAAAAAAATTAAAAAACAGAATGGCCAAAGGCGGGGAACATTCCGCTTCTTATGTACAGGCATATTCACCGATTACATTCATCTTCAAAGCAAAGAAAAAGCCACAATAAATGAAACAAAACAAACTTCAAACCATTACAATCGAAATAAGTAACATTTAATAATTAAGGGAAACCAATATAAATATATATATATATATAAATATGTATAACTATAAATGTATAAATGGCAAAATTTTAAAAAAAAATTCTTCAACTTGTGTTTTAATCCAAAAGGGGGGAACACTGGTACCTAACGATATATATATACCCTAGCAGCTTCCATAAGCTCCTATATATATATATGTAAATCTAGTGTGTGAGACATTGGACTGAGATAGCTTTGCCACAGCTGACAAAATCTGGTATTGTTTTAGCCGAAATTCCCCCAGATTTTCGGCATATCGAAATTAACTGCGAGAATAAGATCGAGACGAGGAAGATAATTTTAGGGATTGGTTCAAAACTTCGAAATTTTAACCTTTTTATATATTTTTATTTAAAAAATAATCTTGAGTTCAATTAATAAAAGTCGGTTTGAACTTGAGGTTAGTTAACTTCTGCATAAATTTGTTGCTCGAGTTAACTGAACAGAAAAAAAAAGAAAGATCCATTTGTTTATAATAAAAAGGCTAACAATATTCTGTCAACGCTGTAGAGGTAACATAATATAATATTATAATAATATCCTAATCTAATATTGAACTGGATATGGACATATCCTTTTAGTTCATATTGAAATGCATAACCTTTTAAAATTTACACATACTCTTGATATTTTTCAGCTCCATTTTCACATCCTTAGGATATTTTTCAGCTCCATTGGTGAAAAACTAAGCTCAATTTAACATTATTTAATCCCAAATGGATGAAAAATAATGGATATGAAAAATATCCCATGAATCATTAAAAAATATTCTTTTTTTTCAGTGTGGGGTTAAATTATACCGTGTTTCCATTCCATGTACACTCGCGTCCAATTATCGAAGAACGCACATTCAACTCCAAGTGGAAAGACAGCTGACAAAAGAAGTAGCGCTTATTTAAAAGCAATTAAAACTAATTATTTGTTTTCAGATTGATTTATTTATCAGAAATGTTCTCAATTTCATTTCCACAATAATTTTGTGATTTTAAACAGGTTTTTGGTTTAAACTTGGGTAGTTTTTTTGATTATGCAGTTTTAAGAGAAAAATGGTATGCATGTAGGGACAATCAACTGGAACAACTCATATAGATAGTAGAAAAACTCAGAAACCTTGATCGGAGTCAGTTCTATTCATTCATTCTGGCAATAGAAAAGCCGTCAATGTAATGACAAACTTTATCTAGCTAGCTTTGATGAAGAGAACTGTTCCTAAATTAAAACATAAGCTTAGCAGCGCTCACAATAGATCGAATCGTCCAAGTTTGGGAAGCTTTCTTATGATTTAAGTCATTGTTAAATTATACCTGGAGCGGCGCTCGCGGTCCTTTGCTAGCTAAGAGATAAGAGCTTTTGCTTCAGCAACACGCAGAAGGAATGTTTACTAAGAAGAGGGCGACTGCCACACCTTAGTGCACCAATGTACAATAAACCGGTTTTGTAGGTTCTTTTTTAGAGCTTTTTATCAGCTGTTTTGATTGTTCACCCATGAAGATTGCTTCATCGTGTAAATCCAGTCTTACGTTGTGTATTAAACGTGAAAAAAGTTTGAATAGACTAAAGTTTTTGTTATCACTCATACGTAGTGTTGCCTTTGACATTGATTTGCTATAAAATGTTTTTTTGCACTCTTTCAAAAGATTATTCTGATTAAAGGCCTTATTCCAGATGGCATACAAATTTATTTCGGCACTATGCTTGATATAAATAAGACCGCTTCTCAAAAGCATTAAGCTTTTAGAGCTTTTCAAATGTGTTTCTATTCATATGAAGCATTGTGTCAAAATAAGTTTTTATGTCATCTGCAAAGAGGTCTTTAGTCTATAGTTTAAAAGAAAACGTATACATTAATAAATGTGGAATTCGAAACATAGTCAAATTTGCACAGACCGTTCTACCCGCTGCTAAAGATGCTAAAGAAAAATTCTTTTCACAAAATCGAAATAAAATTAATTGAGGACTGAAGACAACAGCTTCATTGATTAAATTTTAATGTTGCCTACGAGGCGTATGAGTTATATTTGTTTGTTAATACTTGTGGCCTCGTCTCTATTTTGTATACACTTGAAAAGTGTATATTAATTTTGCCCAGAAGTTTGTAACGCATATAAATATTCATTTCCGACCACATAAACTATATATATTCTTGATCAGGACGACGAGCTGTGTTCAATTCCGTCTGTCCGTCCGTCCGACTATCCGACTGTCCGTCTGTCAGTCAGTTTTAAAGCTATCGAGATGAAATTTTGCACAGAGTCTTCTTTTTACTTCATGCAACTAATATGTCGGAACCGGCAGGATCGGATGACTATATCATATAGCTCCCATAGAAACGGTCGGTCAAAAAACTACTTCTAGTGAGAAAAACTTTTTTGTTTTTGATCGTAGCTTCACTAATCTTGGTATATATTAGTTTTATATGCTTTCACATAATTTTGAAAAAATTTATCAAAATCGGATGACTATAGCATATAGCTGCCATAGGACCGATCTGTCGGAAAATGTGTTATACTAAGAAAAGTTTTTTTTATGGTATCAAATTTTTATTACCAATCATTTAAAAATTTTAAATATCTGATCTCTATATCCTATATATATTTTACCGGTTAAATCAGTTGGAGTAAAGTTTTTCAAGTGTATTAAAACTTCGGCACTAACTTCGACTGTGCCTTCTCGTTCAAATTACCGGGGTGGCAACTCTACTATTTTTCATCTGATCAGGGTATGCTGTATACAACATACTCTTTGTACCAATTAATACCCTCTATAAGAATGATTGTAAAACGAATGGCTGCAAAAAATGATTGGTTGCCTCTTTGGTTAATTTGGTACCCAAACTAATACATTTGGTACCAAATCAGGTACATTATTTATTCGTTGTTACATTTTTCATTCTTTAAAATCAAATTATAATAGTGTTAATAATTTAATAAATTAATTTAAAATATTTTGTTATTTACGAAAAAATATTCATAAATGAATATTAGATTTCAAGTTTGCCAACAGCATGAAAACATTTAATTGTCAATACTTTTGTCCTTCACTGTACATAGTTATGTACGGTGGGTACATGTACATTGTACATAACCGTTCGTACACTTGAAAAAGCTCATTTTATTAGAGCAAAGTTGGAGGCGCCCTTATGTATAAACAGACCGACCCTATGTACATACAAATGTACATATATGTAGCCCATTTCCGCCCCCAGGGGGAAGAGCTGCGGAGAGCCTTAGCATTTGGGTTAAGTAAACATCGTCACATCGAAATGTCGATAAAATGCACAAGAGAGCTTTGAAAACTAAAATGTATCTGAGTGTGAGTGACTGTGGTGTATGTGTGTGTGTGTGTGTGACACGAATTCAGCATTAATTGAAATGCTGCAGTCATAGTCATAGTCAGTCGTTGCCAATTCACATGAATTTGTCATACTCAATGTTGTATCTGTGTATCTGTTGTTTGTCTGTATATGTGCGCGCGCTTGGCAACCCATAACCATAACGACGACCACTATGACAAGGGCGGGCAGCAGCAGCAGCAGCATAAAAAAAAATGTGGCACACTTAAACGCTGCTGCGACGCTACGTCAAAGTCGTAGCTGCGAAAATTCCCCTGCTGCGGCTTTAGTACATAATGTGTATCCGTAAGATACAAAAAGCCCATTTGAATGTGCTTAGAAGAGAGCGGCCAATGGAGCGAGCGAGCTAGCAAGCAAGGGAGTTTCGTTAAAAAGCTTCTCCTCCCCAATACACACACACACACACACATACAGTCACGTGTTTATCTGTAGTTTTTGTAGCTTGAAAGCTTTTTCTTTTTTTTTTTTTCTTTCTTCATTTTGTGGCTGAGTCAGCGCCATTAGTTGGGAGCATATTTTTTGTGTATGCTGCTGTTGCCACAGCGTTTTTTTTCTTCTTTTTTATTTTATCTCGCAACCAAACATATGTACACACACAAAAGAGCTCCGCCAGTAACCAGAACTGCAACTGGATTTCGTTTCTCTCCTCGCCCCTGCCAGCTATGCCCCAGTTCGCTAGTGACCCAGTTTTCTAGGCCTGCTGCACTGGCTTGGTCAACTTCAAATGGTTTTGGTTACTTCTGCTGCTGCTGCTGCTGTTGTTGGTTTACAAATTAAAAAGTAATCTGATTAAATTGAAATGGCTACGGAAATTATCCCCAAAAGCTGGTGGAAGCTTCAATGACATCGGAAATAAATAAATCTCTGCAGGACAGGGCGCAGTCCTTTTGAGACATCTTTGCTCAATGGACACACCTGTGTACTGTGGTGGTATCAATTCTGATGAAAATGTAATGACTGGAATTCTAATTCAATTTCAAGAGTCAGAAATATATCAGCAAATGAATTTGAAATTTGGGATTTAAGGATAAGCACATTACAGGCACAAAGGCCACATAGCTCATCGTATCTTCTATCTACTTATTTATACTAGTAGGACAAAATCGTCAGATTCCTATAGTCCTTTTAGCTTCCTCCCTACCTTCTCCAAGATTTTCGAACCTTTGGCTAATACTCTTTTGAGTCTGTCATTCCGGACCACCAATTTGGGTTTCGTCTGATCATATTCTCGTTGCCCTTAAGAAAAGCAAGTACTGCTCGTCAGTATTTTTGGATGTTTGCCAAGTATTCGGTACGGAACCTTTCACTCTCTCATAATAATCGTCCTCTGGATATATGGAAAATTTGATTGAAATCGGGCGGCTAAAGCTTAAACCTTTCTTAGGAAAGTTCAATTCCAAAAAATTCTTTGTTGTTGTTGGCATTGTGTGGGCATCCCTGTAAATCCCTTAGAGAACCAACAGTGGTTCCCAAGCCAAAAAGCGATAACTGCAAAGCCGTCCTAGAAATTTTTGAATAGGTTTGAGTGGTTCTGAACCACTATTTAAACAGTTTAGCGTTGAATACCTAACTCCAAATATCTTACCTATACATGAAATTCGAGAATTAAAGCTTAAACTACTTCTAAGAAATGGCTCTGAACCATTTTTTAACCTTTTCATAGGGCTCGGAACCAGTCTTGAACCAGTAAAATGTCCGACTCCAAATATCTAAACTATACTCCAAATTTAAAGATCATAGCTTAAACTACTCCTGAGATATGGCTCTGGTTCATCGGGATCAGAACATCATCCACCAAATTTCAAGTTCATAACTTCAAAACCTTCTGAGATATGTCTTTGAACCACTTTTGAACCGGTCTATCGGGTTTGGAACCGGTTCACAGTCTTGGGGTATAGCCTATGACTCTTGCCTGATCGACGTGAACATATTTCATAAAATCAAAGATCTATCTCCGCACCAATTTTGAACCGGTGTAAACCGCTTTCGAACCGGTTAACAGACTTGCGACATAGTCTATGACTCTTTCCTGAACGACTTGAAATTTTTTAATGAAATTTTGTTCTGGTAAAGCATATCCGTATACATATTGTAGAAAAAACCTTTCGATGACAATCAACTAATGCGCGAAGAAAAATATTTTTCTTATATAGATGTATAGATTATGCATAATATAGGCTGTTGGTGCCGTGAATACCATGAGTAATGTCTACAGAGTTTTCCACTCAAATTTACATCTTCACGTCCCTCACGATTCATGGTTTAAAAAAACGGAACCCTTCCTTATCCCAAGCAGTTTTTACAAGTTGAGTCCAATCCTTCTAATCCCCGTAGTTTCCATTCAACTACTTACCTGGCCAGTCTAAAACACAAATCGATGAACCTTATCAAATTTTAGTTAAAAATTAGTTGGCATACTTTTAGGGACTATCCATAGGCATCAGCCAGACTACTTTCATATTTGGGTCAATAATTAGATGCTCGATTTTTATTACCTCAGCCACTTATAATTTTTTTGCTCCACTACAATATGGTCTTGGCCAGCGCCACAATGGAGCCCGTAAATTTTATGACCTGCAAAGGCAAAAGACATAGATAAGATTTTCTCTTTTTCCTTTATCCAACGCACCGCAGTGAACATGGGCAGCGAGGGCGTGAAGAAGGGCACATCCACAGTAAGGGGGCGTTGTGCACGTAGTATGAGTAAATAGACTCGCTGTCGTACCTCACGATTCCAGCCATACCAATGACTATTGTAGGCCGATTCACCCAAGGACAGGCTCTGCCGAAGCAAGCAATAATGTCAGCCAATTTCTTGGACATGTTTGTTGTACCTACGGCTGAGGACATTTCGGTGCCGCCATAGCAATATAGGAAAAACGGCCGATGAGACGGTAAAAAGGTAGACCACATAGCGTATGATGTTATAGCCAGAGTACTGATGAGCAAAGGGGAAAAGGGAAAGTAGGTTAGAGTAGAATTTGGCACGGAAAAATTCAAAACAAATTGATATTTGAAACTGTTTCTAAAGATACTTACCAAAAGTATATCAATCACACTGGTGGCTATCACCAGACTGGCCGAAACAAAGTGTCCAAATGCGGGTGCAGCCATTATCCTTGAGAAATTTTGAACAAGGCTTACAATCTCATTATGTCGATCAATTATATAAGAAAGACGTTGACAGCATAACTTATTATCACTAGGACTGGGTTCTATAGAGCATACACTAATCAGAAAAGCTGAAAATCTTAAAATTATTAATCTTACCCTGTATGGGCCGTAGGGTCTCTTGTATATCCATATTCAGGGTTCTCAACAAGTAAGTAATATAAAGAGTAAAACCAAAGAAAAAACCATCGGTGCCCGCAAATGCATAGACTGTTACCTGACCGCTCCAAGTGGAGTACACATAGAATAGGGGATACCAAGGCATACGATGCGCCCATTTGGGAAACCTATTGAAGTTTTTATTTACAAGTTAGTATTTGAATCTACCGCCCATATATCAATACCCACATCATTCTAAAGGGCAGTTCGTACTTAAATGCTTCTCTGCGTCGCATCCACATCTCCCATAGGGAACGCAACACAAACGCACATGTGGTCATAGTACCCAGACTGAACACTAGCATACCCAAAAATGTGGCCATGGTGTAATATTGACGCTTCAATTGTACTTTATCCTTCTCGCCATGATCCTTTGTTAACTCGCGTATGCGTTTCATTATTTCAGCCACCTCCTTACGTTTTCGCCACATACAGGCCAGCTTAAACAACGTAGTCAGACTGCAGGCCAATGGACAAAATGCATCCATGGCATCGACGGGACTGATCCTTAAGTAATGCCAACCAAAAACAAATTCCGCTTGACAGCAATGAGCCAAATTAATAAAATTAAATACCAGCCAGGTCAGCGAGAACAACGTTTGGGGTTGCTCAAAATATAGACCCAGCAGGCTGAAGGAATACCTGGGCACAAAGAACAAATGCTTTTCCAAGGCATAATTCGGGCTCAGGAATCGCGGATACAATAACATGTCTGCCTAAACTGATTGAATAAACTTTTGAAAGGCTCTTAGGAGTCGAATCACTTTTTATACCCTCTTTGAAGCCAGGATAATTGATGTTTATTTTGGTTTAAGGACACGCAAATGGGTTTTTGTTTAATAACAGTATTAGGTAATTAATTGAAGGGCTAATTAAGAGGGCGAGAGTTTTAGCACGCCTTTGATTAAGCTATTATTATAGAGACAGAAAAGTAGAGGTAAAGGAAAGAAGCCACCACCCTACATCAAGAATATAAAGTTTAGAAAAGTATCACAGAAAGTAGAGCTATATCATCGATTCATTTCTATTTTGGTGCTTCTAAATTTTATGTACGTACATGGAACGTCTCACTTAAAGTTTCAAATTAAAGCCAATTTTTCGCATCCCCTCCAATTCTACAAATCGCTTTCAACCCAAAAACGACCTAAATCGTATGGGAATTCGGTCGTTTCAAGATCGAAAGCGATTTGTAGAACACATGGGATTATAATTTTCATGTAGTTTGACACAGTCATTCTGCGATCTCAACGAAGAGGTGGTAGATAATTATGGAATAAATTTTAAAAAGAAAGTTTTGAACACTATTTAAAGAAACAAAAATGTGGTTTCCAAGTTTTTGTGCGTGCTCAGCAGAAGAACTTGCTCCCTGATCAATGATATATTTCTTGGTAATTTACGTAGCCTACTTTTCCTCTTGTGTTTAATATGATATGATGAAGACCCCTAAAAGCATGCTTAATAATAAGAAAAGTTATATTAAGCTGATCAGTGATCAAGTGGCTATGCTGAACGAGCCCATTGTCTTTTCTGACACCCGATCATTCAACTAATTTTTTCTAGAATTCACAGAAAAAACGGCTACAAAGTTTAAGTTGTAAAACTTTTAATGACTTTATGTAAAGCTTCGACAAGTATCTTAGCGATAAGCAGAAGAACTGGCTCCATGATCAATGATACATTTCTTGGTTATTAACGTAGCCTACTTTTCCTCTTGCGTTTAATGTGATATTTACATGCAGCTTTTCAAAATTTAAATTAAACAAGACCCCCAAAAGTATGCCAAATAGTAAGAGTAGTTTTATTATGCTGATTAGTGATTATGTGTCTCTGCTGAACGCGCCCAGTGGACACCTAGTCCTCATGGACCAAAAACAAAAGCCATATATTCCCTATTTAACCATATTTATTCCTTGGGAATCCTGAATACTGAAACATTGTGTGAACAGAACAAATTTAGGAAGAGGTAGAGGTGGAGGTTGACCAAGCAAAAGTAACTTAAGGGCCGTTTTTTCATGTTCCTTTTTTCGAATCCAGGTGCTTTTTGGATTTGCTTACTTTTAGGCCGCTTTTAAATGTCAATGTTTGTGTATACTACGACCCGGATGCGATTTAAACGCGACCTAAAAGTAGGCAACATAGTTTTTCAAAAAGCACCTAGTTGTAAAAACATGAAGACGAGAAAAAGGGACAATGGCAGAGAATATGTTTTATCATTTAGGGATAGATGAGATTCGATGTGCGTTTTAGCATTATTAGTAAGTGAGATAATTGCCTTAAGAGCTACGAGAACGCAAAGTCGTTTACTTCTTTGGCTTTACTACACTACACACTACTTTAACGATTCCTTGGTTTTTCCATCACCCTTGACCATCCTTTGGGTAGCTGCAGAATTCCACGCTCGTGGAACTTATCGTCCTTATAATCAGAAACGAATGTTCTATCATTTAAAGATTTTTAAAAGAGATCGAAACAAATAAAAATTTTAAGGTGCAAGGTCGGGGCTATACGAGGGATGTGCTACCACTTACCAATTAAGCTGCCATAATTGTGGACGAGTGACCATAGATGTATTTAGTCAAGCGTTGTCATGATGGAAAGCATACCCTTGCGATATGCTTTGATGGTTTCATTCTGCATTTTTCATTTTCCAGTTATGATTGATTCATTCGATAATACAGGTATATTTCTTCACAAAAAAGTCTCTTAAAATACGAAATTTGTATTGCTTTTAATAATTATCTTTTTGAACGTAAAAATTGATAGACTTACTCAGCTTGTCAGACAAATTTAACTATAAAACAAATTTCAGGTACATTTTACTTAATCATTCATTAACATAGCGTACTTTAAGGGGCCATTTAGCATGCTTAAGCTGGCTTTTTATCTCTGCAATGCTTAGTCTTTACCTAAATGCGATACGAGCAAGCTTATGGATCAAAAGCTTCAAGCCTTTTCAAGCCCACACCCAAAGCTGAAATCAAAAATCAATTGTGTATGAGAGCATTGTTGAAATTGCGAGCATGTGTAATCGACAAGCTCGTTTGGCTTGTCGATCATTGAACACAAGTCGCAGCGAGCTGGTTGTTATATGCTTATTCCTCACATGCTTAAATGAGCTTAAACTATTATTACTTGAGCGTGCAAAAGGTTTGCTTGTTTTGATTTATTGTAAATATGAGCCACGAGCACAAACAAGCCTGCAATTAAGCTGCTCGTGGCAGACTTTCCTCGGGCTTCTTCAGGATTTTTTGGGCTATATAAATCTGATAATCATGATAAATCTTATCATGTGACCATTTGACTTGACAAAATTGCGAGTTATCATCCCCAACATACTGAAATCACTTTACCCCCCTCCCCCTCACCACCTAAACCAAAAAAAAATCCCAACTCCAACCAATATGGCAGCTGATTGACGACTGATTGACTGATTGAGGCTACTACCTGGCCCCCATACAGACTGTTAATTGAATTCGCATTCAAAGCAACGAATTAGTTGCAGGTGGCACACAGCTTCAGCTTTAGCTCCAGCTGTGAGGGGCAGGAAATTGCGCTGCTGTTGCACAAACTCGCCAATTGGCATTCAATTAGAAGGAATTGGATTTTGCCTGCCCAGTAGAAACTCATTTAGGTTTGTTGCATTTTAATTGAATTTGTCAACGTGAAATGATAAAACCCCATCGATTCGCGCTACACCTCGGCAAAGGGTCCAATGCCGGCTGCTCGGCCCATTAGAGCTGGTATACTGGTCTGCTCGTAGCTGCCGCTAAAGAACTTTGCATACGGTCCGGAGGCATAGACGGCCACATCATCGCCGCCATGCGTTTCGGCATCGAGTGGCGCTAGGGAGGAGTACACGAAATTTGGGTTCTGGGTGAGCTTATCGGTGAGACGATTGCGACCCTCCGCTTTGCTGAAGGTGTTTGTATAACCAGGTCCATTTGCATAGGAGAGTATGGTATAGGGTAGATCATCTTCACCGGTTTCACCTGTTAGACCAGTGATGTCCTTGTCGCGGTTCTGAAAAGAAAAGTTGATATAAAGGGTTTCGAAAATGAAGGAACAACTTACGGGATATCCATTGATGGTCAGCACATGCGAGTGATCCGCTGTGACCACAACGAGTGTGTCCTCCTCCGAGGTCATTTCACGTGCCTTCTCCACAGCGCGTGCAAACTCGGCGGTATCTTCGAGGGAGCGACGCGCATAGTTCGAGTGATGGGCCATATCAATGCGTGCTCCTTCCACAAACAGGAAAAATCCATTCTCATTACGCTGAAGCACTCGAATGGCAGCTTCTGTCAGTTCGGTCAGCGAAGGATCAGCCAGTTGGCTGTTTTGACGCAGACGGTCTCCATCGTAGGGCAGATGTGAAGTGGAGAATAGACCCAACAGATAGTCCGTGTTGTCCAGATCCACCAGGCTAAGACCTTTCCGGCTCCACACGTAGCTGGCCGAGGCATTCTGCTCCTGCTTATCCTTCAGCCAATCCTGTATGAGATGACGTCCATCTGTACGATAACCCGGATAGCCTTCCTCATCACGTACGGTGGTGTTGTGGAAATTCTGTTTGCCACCTCCCAGTATGACCTTCAATCGCTTACCCACTGGCCATTCTACCAGCTGTCGGGCAATATCCACAGTCTGTTCGGGATCACAGCGGGCAGCCACCTCTGCATCATTTTCCCAATTGCGATCCGCTATACTGGCATACATGCCCGCGGGCGATGCGTGCGTTACACGGGCGCTTGTCACAAATCCAGCATTCTTGCCTGCATCCTGCGCCCACTTGGCCATGGTATCCACCTGATTCTCCGCCAAATAGGCATCCAGGCAGTTGTAACGTGTCACATTGGCATTCACGCCAATTGTACCATAATTGCCCTTGACTCCACCCAAATAGGCGGTGGAGGTGCAGGCTGAATCGGGCACCTGACGATTGACACAGTAGGTCTTGGCAAAACCCGTATAGGGGAACTGTTCGAAGTACACTTTCTTGGAACTGTCGCCCAAATGATTACGCGTGGCGGTTACAGTATGCACGGACATGCCGTCACCCAGAAACATGATCACATTTTTGGCCTTGTTGGTGTGAGCCGCCTGAGCGGCGGATAACTTTTCGGCCAATGTGGCCTGAGCCTTATTCTGCCAATAGGACGTCAATTGCTCCTCCTCATACTTGATAACATGTGGCTCCGTGGAGCGAGATCGCGGATGGTCTGTGTAGGAAAAAAAAGGAAGGGTTATCTTCAAAAAACACGTGCCTGTTGCGGGTTTATTAGGCTATATTTTGTGTGTATTAATACCCTGCCCCCTGATAAGCTCGAGTAATAATAATTCATTGATAGGTAGCACAATTATTTATAATGTTTACTCTACATGCCCGGGAAATAACCGAATACACTCACAGTTTTATCAGAAAGGAAAGGTGCTTAAGTTCTAATTGGATAACAATTGGTAAAGAATGTGTAGAAGTCATATAAGAAAGGAAAGATAAAAGAAATTGGGGATAGTCCAACTATGGAAAGATAAAAGGTTATCCAACCTTCAAGGTTTCTTAAGACGATCTTTTAATGGAACATTACCAAATGAAGAAAGCAAAACTTGCATCTTCTAAAGGAAAGATTGTAAACTGCTGATGACAGGAGCAGGAACAAGTCATTGCCTAGCAAAGCAAAGTTATAGTAAGGAACCAAATTATGTATAATTCGAAATATTTGAATAATCTGCATTTAAAAGAGACAACTAGATGTGCCCCCAGACTTTACTAAGCCTCTCGCAGACTTGGATCCCTATCCATAATGGCACACTGAGATTTAAGCACTCCTCTTTTTTACCAAACTTGTTTTTCTAAGTGATGCTCTAATTCTTGCCAAAATTTTTCTATAGTTCGAGCTACCCGATCGACAGATCTTTTCAGAGTCTGTTTGGTATCTGATGAACTTCAGGAAGGGTATATTTCATCTAGCACTAATGCTAGACTGACTACCAGTTTTGAGTAGTTATTTGCCCGTAGATGTCATTTGTAAGAAGCCTGCACGTAGCCATGGGCATACCGACAGTTCCCTTATAAGAAGATAAGAAAAAAATTCCCGATAAGAAGGTTGTTGTCAGTGCCCTATCTCGCGAGTTCGTCTGCTTTACAATTGCTTTCCAAGTCCCTGTGCTCAGCCACTTGATCGACATTTCTTTTCAGGGTCTGTTTGGTATCTGATGAACTTCTTGAGAGGTATATTTCTTCTTCACACTAATGCCACTTCTGCCCATTTCTCCTATTATGAAAATTCTTTGAGTTCCTTTTAAGGATTTAAACCGGAATCCCAAACGATACCCTTTACCGAACAGAACCCATTAAAACTCGAAAACGATACCAATACCGATGTTTAATATTTTTGAGAACCGGTATTGAAGAACCCATATTTTTGAAACCGAAAAGACCATAAAAAAAAAACAAAATATCGTACCGATGCAGTTTCGTCTTTGACTTTTGATACACTTTCAAAGTGTATATTAATTTTTCCCAGAAGTTTGCAACGCTTAGAAATATTCATTTCCGACCCCATAAACTATATATAATCTTATCAGGACGACGAGCTGAGATTATTTCCGTCTCTCCGTCTTTCTTTTAAAGCTATCGAGCTTATTATTATATTTACTGCACGAATCAATATGTCGAAACCGGCCGGATCGGATGATATCTTATAGCTGTCATAGGTCTTTGAGGAAGAAAAACTTTGATACTGTACTTAAACACAGCATTTGTGAATATTAGTTGCTTTCACACAGTTCACAGCAAAAGATTGTCCAAATCGGATGACTATATCTTATAGCTGCCATAGGAACGATCGGTCGGAAAATATGTCTTAGTGAGAAAATCTTTTTTGATTTCCATTCTTGCGTCACTAATCGTGGTATATATTAGTTTTATATGCTTTCACACAATTGAGAAAAAATTTATCAAAATCGGATGACTATAGCATATAGCTGTCGGTCAAAAAACTAGTTCTAGTGAGAAAAACCTCGTTTGTTTTCCATCGTAGCGTCTCCAATCTTGCTATATATAAGATTTATGTGCTTCCACACAATTTTGGAAGGTTTTATCAAAATCGGATGAATATAGCATATAGCTGCCATAGGACCGATCGGTCGGAAAATGGTTTTTTCCAAGAAAAGTTTTTTTTATGGTAGCTTGATCAAAATTTGATTCTCAATGAATTTGAATTAATAAATATCTTATATCTATATCCTATATATATTCTACAGTTTAAATCAGTTGGAGTGATTTTTTGCGAGTGTATTAAAACATCGGTACAGTCGAAACTAGCTTTGCCTTCTCGTTTATTTTACCATTGGTAGTTTGTCTCTCTTTAAGATTGCGCTGCTAACGATGTTGTTATGCACAAAACAGGCTGTGATCTCAGTGAATAGCGTGAGTAAATTTACGTCTTCACTTTTCTCACGATTCACGGTTAAAAAAACGAAAATCGATCTTTTTCCTAGCGGTTCACGCTATATATAGTATAAATTAATTTCACATCACATTCAAAGCCTAAAAAGTACAGAGGAATAGGTTCCTCTCTCTCGTCGCAGTATTTTGAAGTTCTTTTAAGGAAACAGGCACTCAATTCGATAAGAGATTATCGACAAGAGCGCGATTACGATCACTTACAAGTTGAGACTAATCCTTCTTATCCTTGTATTTTCCATTAAACTACTTACCTCTCTGACCGCTAACAATTCCTGCCAGCAAAATGCTGACTAACAGCAACAAAATCCAACGGCTGGTCATTCTGCTCCTCTTCTCAAGCTTTGAAATTGCACTAAACGTTAGTCCGTCTATAACGCAAATCGATGGACCTTATCAAGTTTTGCCAAAAAGAATCTAATCGGGCGTAATCTCTAAACGTTAAATCAAATCAATATTTATGAGTGGCCAAGAATTAATTGACAAGGAAGACGTAGTGGAGTAACCATTCATATTCACGTGCCCCTTCAGGGACCATTAGGTTACGTATGCCAGCAGTGTGTAGGTGTGTAGGTGTGTGTGTGTGTGTGAATGTGTTTGTGTAATATACAGGGCTACTGACCCGTATAACTGATTGCCATTTATGTTATGTCAGCAAAGCCCGCTGGCCCTTTTAATCAACCTGCCCTTTGTGCTGGGGAAAAGTCTTTGACGTCAAAAAACCCAACAGACCCAGTCAAATTCAAATTGTTCTCCTCTACGAAGCCTAGTCGAGTCACCTGGCTCTGGCTGGCTTCTGCCCAAGGCAACACATACATGTGTCCACAACAACAACAACCATGATGATGATGTTATATTTTATAATGAAAACTAGAAGTTGCCCAAAAATTGTTAAAATATTTTTGGGAGTAAATAGAAATTGTTTGGCATGCTAAACAACTTTTCATAGCATACTTTTAGGGACCATCCATGGTGGCCTGCAATGTTGGCGTCAGCCAGACTACTTTCATATTTGGCTCATAAATTAGATGCTCAGCTTTTATTACCTCAGCCACTTACAATTGTTTTGCTCCTCTACAACAACTACAATATGGTCTTGGCCAGCGTCACAATGGAGCCCGTAAATTTGATGACCTGCAAAGGCAAAAGACATAGATAAGATTTCCTGCTGCACACTTTATCCAACGCACCGCAGTGAACATTTCCAGCGAGGGCGTAAAGAAAGGCACCTTCACAATGAGGGGACGTTGAGCACGTAGTATGAGTAAATAGACACGCTGTCGTACCTCACGATTCCAGCCATACCAATGACTATTATAGGCCGATTCACCCAAGGACAGGCTCTGCGGAAGCAAGCAATAATGTCAGGCAATTTCTTGGACAGTTTGTTGTACTTACGGCTAAGGACATTTCGGTGCCGCCATAGCAATACAGGAAAATGCCCGATGAGACGGCAAACATATAGAGCACATAGCGTACGATGTTATAGCCAGAGTACTGAATAGCAAAGAGAGGCGAAGTTAAAAACGGTCAGAGAAAAATTGGGCACGGGAAAATATTCAAACGGCAGCAAACGGATTTCAATATGTTTGCCTTTACTTGCGGAACGCAATACTAATAGAACTTCTTAGCGTACTGCACCATCGCACACGCTTATTGCCTCACCTCTAAAATGCTACTTATATTTTATTCAACTCTTTTTACACTACTCTAAATTCGGAAATTATTTTCCAGACTCCAGTTACTTACCAAAAGTATATCAATCACACTGGTGGCTATCACCAGACTGGCCGAGATAAAGTGTCCAAATGTGAGAGCAGCCATTAACCTCGAGAATTTGTAAACGAGGCCCACAATCTCATTATGTCGATCAATTATATGAGAAAGACGTTGACAGCATAGTTGATTATCACTAGGACTGGGCTCTACAGGGTATACACTAATCAGCAAAGTTATCAACTCAAATTATTAATCTTACCCTGTATAGGCCGTAGAGTCTCTTGTATATCCATATTTAGGGTTTTCAACAAGTAAGAAATATAAAGAGTAAAACCAAAGAAAAAACCATCGGTGCCTGCAAATGCATATACTGTGACCTGACCACTCCAAGCGGAGTACACGTAGAACAGGGGATACCAAGGCATACGATGCGCCCATTTGGGAAACCTATTAAAGTTCTTTACAAGTTAGTATTTGCACCTTCTGCCTTTATATCAGTACGCACATCATTCTAAAGGGCATCTCGTACTTGAAAGCTTCACTGCGTAGGCTCCACATCTCCCATAGGGAACGCAACACAAACGAAAATGTAGTTATACTACCCAGGCTGAACACTAGCATACCCATAAATGTGGCCATGGTGTAATATTGACGCTTCAATTGTTCTTTATCCTTTTTGCCATTATCCTTGGTCAACTCGCGTATCCGTTTCATTATTTCAGCCACCTCCTTACGTTTTCGCCACATACAGGCCAGCTTAAACAACGTAGTCAGACTGCAGGCCAATGGACAAAATGCATCCATGGCATCGACGGGACTAATCCTTAAGTAATGCCAACCAAAAACAAATTCCGCTTGACAGCAATGAGCCAAATTAATAAAATTAAATACCAGCCAGGTCAGCGAGATCATCGTTTGGGGTTGCTCAAAATATAGACCCAGCAGGCTGAAGGAATACCTGGGCACAAAGAACAAATGCTTTTCCAAGGCATAATTCGGGCTCAGGAATCGCGGATACAATAACATGTTGGCTGAAACTGATTGAAGGAACTTTGAAGGGCTCTTAGAAGTATTAGTAATTAATTGATGGGTTAGTTAAGAGGGCGAGAGTTTAAGCATGCCTTTGATTAAGCTATTATTATAGAGTTGGTTGAAAGTGTAGTGTAGCCAAATGGTTTTGTACAAAGAACATTCGAAGGTGCAAGGTCGGGGCTATATTGTGAATGTGTTACTTCCCAATTCAGCTTCAATAAATTTTTTTTTTTTTTTTTTTACTCAGAATCGAATTTATACCGTTTTGTACTTAAAATTTCAAGTATAATTGGTTCTTAAACTAAGTACGAATTAGTCTTATGTTTCAAATTTACCCAAAATGTTTCTTAAATGAGAACAAAATTCTTAAATCAAGTACACAATACTTAAATCAAGAATATTTGTACTTGAACGTTCTAGAACGAAAGGGATAGTATTTATACCGTTTTGTACTTAAAATTTTAAGAATAATTCGTACTTGGTTGTACTTAAACTAAGTACGAATTAGTCTCAAGATTTAAATTTACCCAAAATGTTTCTTAAATGAAAACAAAATTTTTAAATCAAGTAGGAAACACTTAAATCAAGCATTTTTTGTACTCAAACGTTATAGAATGAAAGGAACAGTAGTTATACCGTTTTGTACTAAAAATTTTAAGTGTAATTGGTACTTAAACTTAGTCTTAAGTTTCAAATTTACCCAAAATGTTCCTATAATGAAAACAAAATTCTTAAATCAAGTACGAAATACTTAAATCAAGAAATTAGTGTACTGAAACGTTCTAGAACGATAGGAATAGTATTTATACCGTTTTGTGCCCAAATATTCTTGGGTGTACTTAAACTGAGTACGAATCAATCTACTAAGAACGAATCGGGATTGGTTCCAGACCATTTCGTTCTAAGAATAAGGTTTAAAAAAAATTATCTTCTTTTAAAATAAATTCGACATGACTTTCTTGCCAGCCCAAAAAATATTTAACAAAATAAATATTGAATTCCAGCGTCTTCAGATTTTTTGTTTGAACGTCTTTCTTAACTTATACAGGCCAGTTCTCGTTTACAAATTCGATCGATCTCTTAAGGGGGTCTTCTACCTTTGAACAGTGTTTTATGAGTGTTTTTTAAAAAAATTCTGGATAGAAAGTCATAAGAGCTTTTTCAGTTTGGTTTTTGGATTTGAGTTATTAATTAACTATATAATAAAATATAAAAAAAATGTTTGCGTTTCGAGGGCTGCTCAAAAAGTTATCGGCCTGCCAATTAAGGTCAAAAAAAAAAGGTGTAGAGGTGGTGGCCACGATTCCGGGACTCAAGGTTATCGGAATTGAAAGCTGTAAATGAGGTTATGATCAGAATTGATGTAATTCTGGCCCGTACCTCAATCATAATTTTCAATATTTTTTTGAAAAATTGGGGGCCGTTTAAAAAAAAATTTTGAATTTTCAAGTTTTTTTTGTGTAGTTTAGTGTACAAAAAATAGTAAAAAATTGTTTTTCCTCTTAATTGAGGTACGGGCCAGAATTACATCAATTATGCGCCGATTGCAACATGGCTGATCAAAATCGGTTTAGTAGAACTGGCCCAATCATGGCTACCAGGTCAAAAAACGTGGTTTCGAGAAAAACGCATTTAAAGTTTTGAGTAATGTGTAAAATACTCACTATAGCTAGAACATTGCTCCACTAAAATGGCAATATCTGCTAAACTATTTCGAATATTTGAAAATGGGTTAAAGGGAATGAAAGGGGAATGTCCAAGCTAAAATAATAAGGCAAAACAAAAAAATCGAAAAAAATAATTTTCAAAGGTAGAAGACCCCCTTAAGTTAAGGTTCTTATTTTCAAGAATCGTTTAGAGAAAGCGGCTAATGATTTGGCCATTAAAACAGTCGAATGAAAATTAATTGAAATTTGAAGTTTTCCGGCGAATTAGACAATCGGGTTTTGAAAACGGGAACATTTACCAATTTCGCATAATTTGACCGGAATCGAATACGGAAACTGGCTTCATAATTTTCACGTTTTTTTCTGACCTTTTTTTGAGCTTCGGACTTTTGTAAAGCCTGGCCCTTTCCCACCGCTTGTTTTTGTATAGCATCGAAATATAGGCCGGACATACGAATACACACACATACTACTCTTGGCAATAGCCAGTTACCTTCTCTTCCTTGTCTGTCTTGTGGTTTTCTTTATATTTTTTGGTAACTGCACAGCCATAAGCATTGTATGTGCACCCCTGGTTTAAAATCTTTGAGGTAAGGTGGTATGAATTCATTCCTTGACCCTTTAACTAAAAGGTATCACACCTAACTGGGCTTAATGGTTCAGTAAATTTAGTTTAAAGTTAATCAAATTAATGTCAAAGGAAGTAAATTCCATGAAGGTTGCTTAGTTAATCAAAACAGCTATGAATTTCTGAACAAAATTTTAGATTTTCAGATTTTCAGTTTAATTGAATTGCAGATGGCCATAACATTCAAACTGTGCAACAAACTTTATTTCCTTTCGGTATTCGCATATTTTTTTTCCCACAATGCTAATTGAGTTGCATACACTTTGGGGGTTTTTGAACTCTCCTCGGCCAGGCGAATTCGAATTTCAAATATGCGAGCAGTAGCGTCGATTTATGTGGGTCAGCATGCCCTCACACACACACACACACGCTGGTTGATGAAATCCAAATTCAAATTGCATCTGACTTTTAATTAAGATTGTTGCCGCCTGAGCCCACGTTGCGTATGTGTCATAAATTTTGGCCAGCATATTGATTTTGTATGGAGCAAAGACTTCATTATTTTGGCAACCAGCTGTGGACGAACTGTAATCGATTTTGCAGGCACCACAGAAGTGTGTGTGTGTGTATATGCTGACTGATATCATCAGCGCCAACATCCCCCAGTCGCCTCCAGCTCCTGTTTAACTTTTATGACAGCAACTGGCGACAACCACCCCCCTAAGGCACACCCAGTTCAACCCCATTTGGCCTGGAAGAATAAGCTCCTTTTTTTTTTTGAGAGGGGGGAAATTGTATAACGAATTTTCACGTGGAGGCTGATCCTCTGCGCCAAAGTGGAAAAAGGAGTGCCAGCGCGCGCTCGAAAAGCAGGCCAACGTGTCAGCAGGCAGCTACATATTAAGAGGAACCAGAATAAAACCAGTTTTCCCCGACACTCACTCACCCGACAGAGTGTACTTGTGGCCTACTTTTTGCGTCGCGAGTTAGAAAATGCGAATCAAGTTTTTCCCCACTGCACCAGTTGAGTCACGTTTTGGGAATGGAAGCAGGAGCAGGTTGAAACAGGTAGATTTTCCTCAGCGCAGTTTGGCCATTAGCCAAATGGGAGTTCACACGCTTCCTTGTCCTGGATTTGGATGCATAGATTAGTTGATGGTGGTTATTAAAATTCACTTAGTTTGCATAGCAATTTTTGGGGAAGTAATCGAATAATAAGTTATTTATCAGACAATTTGCCACATGTATCATCTTTAATTTGCAGGGCGGCGTTAATTATAATTAAAACTATACATACATATATATATACCGAGTATATACACTCAGAATGGCTAACCCAGCCACAGATCAAGCGTGACACAATACAATTTGAGGTTCTTTGTTCTAAGCGCTTGAAGCTCTACGTCTTCCCCACCCCTCCCGACTTTTCGGTCAGACGTGACATAAGCTAAATTGTTTTAAATTTTGTTGAATCGCTTTTCAAATGACTGCATAGCATTTGTCAGTATGTTCGAGGCGGCGGCAGTGGGATAATTGAAACCCCTTCATTTTTAGCACACAAATATGCCTGTCGCTGTCATGTGGTGGCCCGGATTGTGGTTAGGCTTGTACAGTGAGATCTTCCTAACTAATCGAATGCGGTGCTGGAGGAGCTGTGGTGCGGGGACTGCGGTCAATAGTGCACGACATAATTGCTGATTGAATGGAGCTGTCATCCAGACCAAACTGATTAATGACAATTAGCCAGACGCTTTTAGGATACCCGCTCGTAGCATTACATTTACAATATACATATGCAACATTAGAGGTTTCTGTGACGCTTGATTGCTTTGGCATTTATGCGACATTCGTGGAATTGACATACCATATTAACATCAAGGATGGTTATGGGGGATTTTAATTGAATATCATTCTAATAATTTTTTAAGATTAACCAGGAGCCCATGTTCATTTTTGCAGATAATTGTTCGTTTATTTCTTCGATTGATAGTTCAAATTTAAGTTTAGTTTCTAGTGGGTAAGTTGGATTTAATTTAAATTTGCCTTCTTGGGAAAAATTCTTCTCAAAATTGTCCAGGTTTTAATACCATTAATCCGCGCTAACCGGTTTGAATGTCCTCTTATTCGTAAAAGGTAGTCCTCTGATAGTTTGTTTATGATATCACCTATCAGAGGTACGTTTAGCTCTTTCTCCAGCCATTGAATCCAATCATCTTTCCTTAAGGTGAAAGTGATTTTGGTACACTTCGCTTGGTTGATTCCAATGTTCCAGCGGAACATATACTATATATAGTCCTTGTGCTTGATTCAGTTATATCAAGCACAACGTTTAATGTCCTGTAAGTAAGAAAAATGCGCACCAGATCATAGAGCTGTGGAGGGAGAAGACTCTAGATCTTGCATAGCAATTAGAAGAGCGTGCGTGACGTGAATTTATACGTTTCACGTTGTGTCACGACAAGTCACAACGTGATCGTGAGGAAACACAGACTTTCGTGCGTGTATATCCGTGATCCAAGCGTGGTTCGATATCTATCTTGAATATAAGTCACGACATTTGTATACACTTGAAAAGTGTATATTAATTTTGCCCAAAACTTTGTAACGCTTAGAAATATTTATTTCCGACCCCATAAAGTATATATATTCTTGATCAAGACGACTTGTTCAATTGCGTCTGTCGCCCGTCCGTCTGTCTGTTTCTACGCGAACTAGTCCCTCAGTTTTAAAGCTGTCGAGCTGAAATTTTGCACAGAGTCTTCTTTTTACTGCATGCAACTAATATGTCGGAACCGGAGCCGGATCGGATGACTATATCATACAGCTGCCATAGAAACGGTCGGTCAAAAAACTACTTCTAGTGAGAAACACTTTTTGTTTTCTATCGTAGCGTCACTTATCTTGGTATATGTTAGTTTTATATGCTTTCACATAATACAGGAAAAATATATCAAAATCGGATGACTATAGCATATAGTTGCCATAGGACCGATCGGTCGGAAAATGTGAATTACTAAGAAAATTTGGTTTTCGTCGGAAAATGTGTTTTACTACGATTTTTTTATGGTATCAAATTGTTATTATCATTGATTAAAAATTTTAGATATCTGATATCTATATCCTATATATATTTTACCGGTTAAATCATGCGGAGTAAAGTTTTTCAAGTGTATTAAAACTTCGGCTCAGTCGAAGTTAGCTTTGCATTCTCGTTTTTCTATTTTATTGGATTATAAACATTATTCCCAAAACTAAGTTGATTTTAATATTGTGCTTGATCATACGTGACCCCTTCGTTAATCGTGCACGAATCGTGTGTGATGTAAAACGCTCAAATAATCGTGCATCAAGAGATTTTTATTCCGTGAAGGAAAAAAAGCTCACGCGTGAACCTCTAATAGCAATCCTTTGTGCCACACCCGATCAAATGCTTGCTTCACGTCCATAAATACGGCCACAACGTATTCCTTGGCATGATACCCTTCCAGAATAAAGATTGTTACCCTCTGTAGCAGAGCTGATAGCCCAACTCATTTTTTCGCAGGTTCGGTTTTCGGGCTCGAACCAAAATGTATTAGTGGTTAAGGTTCAGAAATTTAAGGTTCAAGGTTTTTGTGCTAAGGTTTTCGTTCAAACCTTGGTTCGTCACAAGTTTTTCCAAATTTGTATAGAAGAGTAATTATTTTTTAAAAAATATAAAATAAATTAAAAGTTTCCTGAATTTTAAACATTAAATTCAATTTGTTTCAAATAAAATTTATAAGTATTATTTCTTTGAGCAATTGTTGGTCAATGCTACTTCTTTTATCAAAAAAATTCTCGCTTAACTAAGACTTGTAAATTTTTTTGAACCGAACCGAAAGTTTTGGTTTGGAACAGGTTCAGATATTTTTTTACAAGAGGTTCGGTTCACAGTAAAAAAAAGTCGGAATTCCGGGCTCGGTTCGTTTTAAAACCGGTTTTCAGCCCTGCTGTGTAGCTGCTCAGAGGTCGATATGATTCGACATCTTAAAGACTCTTCGCGGCCTTGTGGATCATTACAATCAGGGCCTTCTTCCAAAAATAGGAGCTGTAAAGCAAGACCTGAATGAGAATGGCTTTAACTGTTCACAGGTTTTTTTTTAATGATTAATATCATGAGTAAAATTGTGTTAGTTTTTATAATACTGATTCGAAGTGGTTCGGGGGGCTTTTATATGAAAGAAATCCAAGCGAAAACTTTGGTGTATAGCAGATAATATTATTTATTTATAAAGAAACCAGGATATAATATAATATATGTTATCTTGACGAGCAATACCGGGAATCATCTCCTCATGATTCATGGGTAGCCACTAGAGTTGGGTTATAACTCTTATATTGCTCTTATATTGTTCTTATACTAGGTGTTATAGTGCAATTGTTACATTCCAAGTACCAAAAATAAGTGGAATTGAATAAATCCTGAATAACTTACACTAACTTGATTTAAATTTCCATCGTAAATACAACTAGGTACTAGCAAATCGAGTATAAGTCCTAAGTTCTGAAGAATGATTGAACCAAATTAGAATCTAAAGCTGTACGACAATTCGGAAATCTCCCTTCATACCACACCTCTTCTCTTTACATAAAAGCATAATCAGATTGAACCAAATAAATGGTATACAAAACTATTTGTATAAGAAAATTTAGTAGCAGATTTCGATTGATGCACAGTGCTCCAAAGATGCGTATATCCGTGCTTTGCACCGTCAGCTGCATAGCCATCCAACTAGTCTGCAAGCATTAGCATTACAATCGATACAAAATAGATGCTTGGCTAAACACTTACAAACCGTTCTATCTCCTGCTCTTGTCTCTCAGATTGCTGCAATATCCACATAATGCGTTGCCGATGATTTCCTACTATGCCAGCAAAGTCGCTTAAAACGTAATACTCCAGAATTATATTTAGCGTGATGACCCAATAACTTAACTCATTTATGCCACTTATTTGGATGAGACTTGATTGCCCAAATGCAACCCGAATCAGAAAAAACATACTGAGTACTGTCGAATAGGCATTCAGCAGTATATACGAGTAGCAGGTTTCACTAAAGATGGAACTGAACTCTCTTATTATATGCTTAAGAATTTCGTTCATACGATGCAGCTCAAATAGTTCCTCCATCTTGGTTCTACCATCTGCATTCAGTAGGGATTCTAAACGATTTTGTACATGAAAACAGCAGCGACATATTTTCCAAAGCAAACAGCAGTCTAACAAAGATCGGTAGGTCATCATATTGTAAACCATTATTCTCCATATATTAAAGAATAATTTCAATAATGTTCCTTGCGGCCATATCCAGCCGAACCGAACAATAATGTTTACAGTGTGGAACAACAGATGCAGCATCTGGGCATACAACAGTGTCCTAAGATAAGACGTATCGGTTTCGGTTTTCCACCAACTTTGCTGCTCCATTCTGTGCATCTGGTTAAAAATGGTTCGAATGCGGCTTTGATGCATCTGCGTATAAACTACGCATACGAGCGAATTGATGAAGAGTAGGACTACATAAATTACAAAGGTATTAATCATTACATGCGACTTTATCTGGAATCCCCATGCTCTTAAATCGTTCACATGCACATAAGTCATCCAGGGCAAACTTAAGATGATTATTAAGCTATGCAGTATGCTATAGCCATGTAGAAAACGCGAATACTGGAGACAGCCTGTAGATAGGCTGAAATAGCTACTGCTTAGGCCATTCAAGGCGAATAAATAGATGATTCCGGCATAAGCCATTTTTGCTAGTAACTTCATGGTTCCGACAACTACTGATGGTGTAAACTCTACAGGTTTGGGTTCAGGTCACCTTCAATCAACCTAATGCATTTTTGTCATGCCAAAAGTCTTAGACCTGTCACTGATATTCCCTTCATTGATGCTACGATAAATTTAACTTCTTAGAAGGTCAAACTAACTTTGCTTGTGTCAAAAGTACGTGCAAATGTATGTAACAGGCAGAAAGAAGTTTCTCCGACCCCATAAAGTAAATATATTCTTCCTAGCCTTGTACGTCCGTCGATCTTAGAAACTCTAAGAGGTAGAGCCGATTGATTTGGAATGTGATACCATACGCTGATCAATGTTGTTTTAAATTTGGCCTATTAGCTTAGGCCAATATAATATTTTATGCTTTTCAGCCATCCAACAGGCAGCGGGAGGGGTCCAGCGTCGTGACTGCTTGTCGCAGCTGTGTGTGGGAATGTTTTATATGCGCATAAAATCGGTGAAAATCAAGTGCACATGGTATTTCGGGGCACTCGACTAAATTCGCGAACTTACCTTTTTTTAGGCGGTGTCCTTGACGAACATTATTCTGCGAGGTATTTACAACCTCTTACACTGAAGTGTTCCGAATATGGGATCACATAAACGAAACGCATTTTTCCCAAATAAGTAAGAGTGAGTAGGCAACCTACACATACATATCTACGGTTGTTATCCCCGCTTTTTATGCACATTTTTGTTTACTAATTAAAATATTTAGAAAACCGAAAACCTATCAGATATGAAGAGCCGAAAGTCAAAAGAAATCAGTGGATTTAATGTTATCTTAACAAACAAAACGAAGACTACTTATTGAGAATCATGGGTAACCACTAATACAGAAATCAAGGGGGAGAGTATAAAACATATCGATTAAACATTACCATTTTTAGAACGTCAAAACATTGTTGAAGAATTAAGAATTAAGATCGGGCGTTAGAAGCCTCCCTGATCTGAAGATTACTTAAACTAGAGGCAGGGAATAATACCGGAACCGTTAAACGAAAGAAACCCTTTCAAGCCACGTACCGGTATCAAAACCGGAACCGATATTAAAATTTGTTTAAAAATCAAAGATTTTAAGAATCAAATTAATTTGTTAAGACATTGAGAAAAACCGAAATTCTCATTGCGGAACGTACCGGAGCCAGTACCGAACCCGATATTCGTGTTGGGATTAATCCCTGACTAGAGGTGCGCGCGGTATGTAAATTTGAACGTGTTACTGTTTGTCGCGACGTGTCTGACGTTCGTGTTCCGTGCAAGACATACATACAGAATATAAATCATGCAGTAATTACCAAAATCAAAAATTCAATTAGCTCTAGTAGATAAAGTATCTGGAATTTTAGAAAAATATTTCGTGATTTCTTCTTTCTTCCAAGTTCAGCAACGAATGCGCTTAATTTTTCTTAAATCCCTAAATGTTAATATTAACATCAAATGTTATTGTTAACATAAAACAAGAAAATCTCATGTTAACATAAAGAATATATGAATATATATACTTTATGAATCTAAAAAAAAATTTGTGATCGAATATCGATTGGCCCTTTCCAAGAAAAAGAAAAAAGTTTAAAAAAAAACCGTCTTTAGATATCGTTTAAAGTTGTTCCATATATTTTTTGGAAAAGTTTGAGGGAAAATGACAAAAATTGGTCTTTGGATCGTTTTAATCCGATGTTCCGTTAAAAAGTAATAATTCTTTTTAATTTTTTCTAGTCTTCTTCGCATTATCTCGAGAACTATCGACGGTGGGGGAAACCATTTCATTTCATCTATATATAGTCCTTCCAAATGATAGCGATTGATAACTTATTTAAAATTGGGGTGGCTGAGTTGATATGGAATATCCCATATACTTTATGGGGTCGGAGATGATTCCTTCTGTCTGTTACATACATTTGCACGAACTTAGTATACCCTTTTTACTCTACGAATAACGGGTATGAAATTAATGAAAGAAACATAAATTCAATTTAATTTGGATTCTCATTTATTCAGTAAAGCTCAAATTTTGATATCCAAAAGTATTTTCCCCTGCTTCAAAGTTCCACAAAATAAGTTTATATTATTTTTTAGCTGTTTGTCTTGGAATAAATAGCAGCTTATTTGATTTATTTTACTAAATTTTTAATAGTGACGCCTCCTTTAATCGTGCATTTATGTGTGCGCGAATAGTGCGTAAAGTAATTTTCATTTCGTGAAGCGTGCGGAAGATCTAAGAAAATTCGCTCAACGACAATCCAGAGAACCGTACCTTCAGCATAATTAGCTGAAATAAACTCCTTTCAAACCATATCTCGTCCCTTTACATAAAAGCATAATCACATTGAACCAAATAAATGGTATACAAAACTATTTGTATAAGAAATTTTAGCAACAGACTTCGATTGATGCACAGTGCTCCAAAGATGCGTATATCCGAGCTCTGCACCGTTAGCTGCAAAGCCATCCAACTAGTCTGCAAGCATTTATATTACAATGGATACATAATCTCCGGCTAATCACTTACAAAACGTTGAATATCCTCCTCTTGTCTCTCAGATTGCTGCAATATCCAAATTGTACGTTGCCGATGATTACCCACTATGTCGGCAAAGTCGCTTAAAATGTATAATCCCAGAATTATATTTAGCGTGATGATCAGGTAACTTAACTCATTTGTGCCACTTATTTGGATTTGATTGGACTGCCCAAATGCAACCCGAATCAGCACAAACATAGAAAATGTTGTCGTGTAGGCATTTATCAATATAAACCAGTAAATAGTTTCACTGAAGATGGATCCAAACTCCGTTATTATATGCATAAGAACTTCGTTCATACGATACAGCTGAAATAGTTCCTCCATTTTTGTTGTCGCGTTTGCATTTAGTAAAGATTCTAAACGATTTTGTAAATGAAAACAGCAGCAAGATATTTTCCATAGCAAACAGCATTCTAAGAAAGATCGAGAGGTTATCATATTGTAAGCCAGCATTCTCCATATGTTAAACAATAATCTCAATAATGTTCCATAAGGCCATATAAAGCAGATCCGAACAATATTGTTCACGATGTGGATCAACACATGCAGCATTTTGGCAAACAAAAGTGCCCTTAGATGAGGCGAGTAGCTCTTAGTGCTCCACCAGTTGTGCTCCTCCATACTGTGCATCTGGTCAAAAATGGTTCGAATACGGTTTTGACGCATCTGCGTATTAAGCACGCTTACGAGCGAATTGATAAAGAGTATTATAACATGAATTGACAAGGTATTAGTCATTACATGCGACTTCATTTGGATACCCCATACTCTTAAATCGTTCATATACATAGAAGTCATCCAGGGCAAACTTAAGATGATTATTAAGCTATGCAGTATGCTATAGCCATGTAGAAAACGCGAATACTGGAGACAGCCTGTAGATAGGCTGAAGTACCTTCTGCTTAGACCATTCAAGGCGAATAAATAGATGATTCCGGCATAAGCTATTTTCGCTAGTAACTTCATGGTTCCGACAACTACTGATGGTGTGAACTCTTTGGGTCGGGGTTCAGGTCACTTTCAATCAACCTAATGCATTTATGTCATGCCAAAAGTCTTAGACCTGTCACTGATATTCCCTTCATTGATGCGGCGATAAACTTAACTAGAAGGTCAAACTACCATAAATAACTCAACTTTTAAAGATATTGCAAAAATAGCCGTTTTCTAAGTGACTTTCTTGAATAACAATAATAAGTATAATGGTGTAACCAGATCTGATTGGACACTTTTATTAAAAAGTTTTATTTTTTGTACCAAAAACTTTATCTTATCTTTTTTGTGCTACGGTCACACTATCTATTAGGGCCTTGTTATTATTATCTGGACAGAAAAATCGAGTTAACAATTTATTGCATTTTTTTCCAAAGTTTACAAGCAGTTTAAGGCAGTTCACAATTAATCCAACAAGTACACAGTTAATCCAAGCAGTTCGCATTAAATCCAAGAAGTTTGAAGCACTTGAAATAAAGTTTTTACACTTCTTATCTCTCTTTTCATCTTATGGAATTTGTATATTTCTGTACTCTTCTAACTTCCAGTCAGTGAGCAAGTAAGTAAGTGTCATACGGGCATTACTGATATAATATTTGTCACTTTTATTATATTATCCACATCCTTCTGCTCAGTATTCACTTACTAAAAACCGTTTCCCAAAAAAAATAATCTCCATACAAAACAAGTAAGAAAGTCGGTCAAGCCCGACTGTAATATTCCCTGTACCTGTTTGTATGTAACTGATAACTGAGAGCTATTGCCCTCTCGCTCTCTCTTTCTCGTAAGTTCTACCAATCGCTGTGGTATTGTTGTTGTCGTTGGTTTTTATTTTCTTTTACGTATAGCTCATATATCGTTCATCTGATCGAAAAACAATGTATGGCGGGTCGATTCATAATAAGTAGTAGAATAGTAGAATATATGTCTAGAATGTTCGAACTATCTATCTTGAAAATTGTGGGAGTTATTTAGTTTTTTTTTAATTTGCGGGGGAGGCAGGTGGCGTGGAAAAAATTAAAAATAAACTTGATCGCCTGCAGGTATAAGAATTATATGTTCCATACACTTCAAACCTCTAGCTCTTACCATTTCTGAGATCTCTTCGTTTATACGGACAGACAGACAGACGGACATGGCTATATCGACTCGGCTGTTGATGCTGATCAAGAATATATATACTTTATAGGGTCGGAGATGCTTCCTTCGGGCTGTTACATACATTTGCACAAACCCAATATACTCTGTGTACGTTCGGTACAGAGTATTAAAAGAAACAACATTTTGTATGGAGATTTTTGTTTTCCCAGCAGTTTTATTTAAGTGACTACTAAAGCTTGGGTTAAAAGATACTTTTTTCTATCAGAAAAAAATTGGGTTCCATGGATCCAAATACTTTTTTTTTGATCACAAACCTTTTTAGGTTTTTTGTGCTCCGGTTTAGGTTCGGGTTCGGGTTCGGTCAGTAAAAATAAATTTTCTACGGTTCCCAAAAATCCCGGAAACTTCGAAACTCGATTCCAAACCGGTTCGCAACCCTGATTATATTTATAGGTGGATTTCGAACCGGCATTCCGTCAAAACTTGCACTCTAGGAAAGTATTATGCATTTGCAGAAAGTTTTCTTGGTCTTTGCCAAGATATATAAAAGTGTGAAGATTCTTTTCAGGAGTTATAGTTTCTCTTATTATTAAAAACTATTATGGTACATCTAGACCAAACAAAGTGCCCCTGTACTACTTTATTTCATCCAACATTTGGCTTTTGTTTAGTAAAAAGTATCAGAACTGCCTTCAGAACAGTCTGCAGTCTGGAAAATTACAAAACGTTGAAAATTGTGACATCACATGGCCCTGTACTGTATTCGAAACTGAAGGCTTCTAGGCCCATTTATCAAAGTGTAGACGCCGCCGCCGCAGCTAAACATAACTCACAACCAACAACACCAAACCAGCACTCAAAATCCAAGTCCACACACACACAACTCGTTGCTCCAAGGCCAACTTCTTATTAAATGCCAAAATGTGAACGTTTGTACAGAATAGAAGCCCAAGAACACAAGATACTCGGTACCAAGGCTGGATCGACAGCGAGAGACCCAAAAGAAAGGCACGAGGATTATGAATTACACTTTGACCAAACCTTCTTAATGTGTGCGGTGGCGGGGAAATGTAAAATCTATCGTCAGTTGCCAAATGGCGTCATCTTTGGGTTTTTGCTAATGAGTAACAACTCGGAGTCTGACTGTGTGCATACTGTGCATATGCATATAGACGGACAGATCTGTCGAAACGACGTTGCTAAGCCAGCTCAAGGTCAGCCGCATGCGTTTTGAGAGAAACTTCGCGCTTAACGATCGCTCTAACGATCGCCACGTAAGTCAGTTCTAGTCATGGCAAACTTGAAGTTTTTGAATGCAAAATATATTATTCTGGTTAATTAATTATATGTACAATGTACATACTATATAGTATGACTATAGTTATATAGGGTCAACGTGATTTCATGGGAAGTTAACACAAATGGCATTTTAAGTTATGATCGTTTCAATTGAGGGAGAGTAAATCTCTCACTATCCCCTTTATTAGTCAGAGATGCCATCACACTATATATATGTATGAATGTATGCTGGTTTCCAACTGAATGCTTCGTCTAATGAGCGCACACCTGAACCGCCCCCCCACAAAAAAAAGCAATTTATATAATTTCTAAATAATTTCAACAGGAAAATTGCATCATCATCAAGCATCATTCAAAGCGCAAAAAGTGCAATTTTCTTTTAAGTCATTTGCAATCTTAATTATTGTTTTTGGGAACAAAAAAATCGTTCAAAAAAGTTAATCCGAATTTAGCTCGATCTTTTTACAAAAATAAAAGTTAAGTGAATTGAGAACCAATCAGTATGTTTTTTCTGAGTGAATTCCTGAAAACTTAAGATAAATTCCAAAATTATACAAATCTGGAAAATGACCTAGCATAAGTTATAGAGCAAGTCGAGTATCCATATCTGTCTGTCAGACCGTATAAACTAATGGATGTCAGATAGGGTAAGAGCTAAAGGCACCAAATTTGGTAGGTAGATTTTTTATATATATCAAAAAACCCAGATATGTATGTGCTTATGAGAATGTATAAAAATCATTTGTAAATTTTTCTCCATATATCGTCAAAGTATACTTTTAGGCGCATCCATATTATTTTAAAATTTTTTGTCGTCAACACTAAATTAAATTAAAAACCAGAACCTTTGTAGACTATGAAAACTATTAACAATATGTTGATAGACTTCTAGCTTTTGTCTATCATTTAATAATCTTTGGATCGGAGATCTAAAAAAAAGACAGCTATATGATATTTTTTTGCCCAGAAGTTTGCAACGCATAAAAATATTAATTTCCCAACCTATAAACTATATATATTCTTGATCCAGTATGACAATCTGAGCCGATTGAGCTGTTTCCGTCCGTCTGTTTCTAGGCAATCAAGTCTCTTAGTTATAAAAATTATCGAGCTAAAATTTAGCTTAGAGTCTTCTTTTTACGACGAACTGCTTACTATATCCGGAATGTTTTATACCCTTGCAAAACGTATTTAAAAATATGTCTGATTTTTGTAACGCATAGAATCAGAATTGTAACCGAATCCCTTATTCGAGAACCGGTTCTGAGTATTTTTTACCCTTGCAGAGGGTATCTTAAAATTGTGCATAGAAGGAAGCGTCTTCGACCCCATGAAATATAAGTATATTCTTGGTCAGAATAACAAGCTAAGTTTATATAGCCATATCCATTTGTCTGCTATCTTGCTCAATCTTTCACTTGAAATACATATGGGCTGCACATTTCTCGGAACCGGAATCGGGATCGGATTATACTTAGTATATAGGTGGTATAAGAACGATCAATCCAAAAATTAGTTTCAGTAAGAAAAACTGTTTTGTTTTTTTAATGGTAACGTCTCCAAACTTGGTATTGATTAATTAAATATGCATCCACACAAATTGGACTACTATATAGTATAGCTGCCAAAGAACCGATCGGGCTGAAAAATGGACTAAGTAAGAAAACTTTATTTTTTGGTAGCGTCTACCAAAGCGTTGGTCAAAGGAACTTGATTCTTAATACCTCTCTTGTCCGTCTAATTCTTGAGTACGGATCGAGTGTGTGGTCTCCAAAGTGCTCAATCCTTCAGAATAAAATTTTAACTGTGCAAAAGCAATTCTTGTTGTTTGTACGTCGAGCCTTCATTTGGGATCGTAATATCCGAATGCTTTCGTACTGTAGTTGACTTCTTTTAATTAACCGTGGAATAATGCTTGGGGTAATTTGCTTACACAATTTAATTAGTGGTAAACTTGGCACTTCCGCATTGACTAGCCAAATTAATTATAGTGTCCCGATTAGACTTACCCGTAACTCTCTATACCCCTATCCTTGAAACGCTGTAGTACCTAACTATGCTATGCATGAACTTACTCGTGTGCTCTGTGCTGATTAGAACAAACTTAACCGATTGATCAGTTCGGCGTTGTCCTCTTTTTTAACATATTAAGCCCTTTAAATAAATTTAAATCTAGTTTTACTATATATTACTTATTTATTTTCATCTTGTTCTATTCTTTGAAATTTTCCACCCCTCGGTTGGTTGGGCGGGAGGTGGGCTGCTATTTTGCGTGGGCTTTGCACGTAACAGGCTTCAGCTTGGAGTCGCTGTTCATTGTACATTAACGTCCGTGCTTATTAATCGTGAATATTACCTGCTTCAAAACAATTTTGCCGAGTTTCATCGAAATCGTTTGACGGCGCCATCTGTTGGTTATCTTGGGTATTAGCCTTTTGGTGTTTAGTTTGTGTTTATAACGGTGTTCGGTTTTCATATCACCCACTAAGGAGTCGAGTTTTGCAAAACCGCTCCTTAGTGCTCACTAACGGCACATTAGTATGCTTATGTTTTATTTTCAGCTTCTAGCGTTTAAGCTGGGCGTTCATATTAAAGTACATCTGTAGTTGATGTTATATTTATATATATCCAATCCTCTAGGTGTTTCCTGGATTCCAATAGGATACTACGAGTAACAGTCGAGCTGTTCCACTTGTTTTGAAATCCGTTCCCTTATGCATAGATTCTCTATGAAATTAAGCGCGTTTTTTCGCCGTATATGACTCATAATCAAGTTTAAAGAATCAAACCTTATCTTTTCTTGTTTTTTGAGCACACATCGTACATACATACATACAAACATGCGTGTTTACGTAAGTTGAGTTGTTACTGTTTTATTCCCCATTTCTACCCCATTCATATTCATTGTACAGTTTTATTGGGCGCTTTTTTCCATTTCATACATATCATTGACTGACTTAGCAACAGACAACAACTACATACAAACTCGTAACGGTTTCGTGCTTGCGTCGCTGCCCGTTTCGTGGAAGATGAAAAAGCGTACAACATTTGAGGGAGCTTAGGACACACGCACACAAATAAGTGCGTGCGAAAGAGCTAGAAATATGTTTGTATGTATGATGAAATGTGTGAAATTGGAATCATAAAAATGTGATGAAATAGTGGGGGGAGCTGTTGAAAGAGAGAGCATTGTTGTTTTTTTTTATTATTTGAACATTATTTTTTTTTTGGTTTACAAACATATTCCAGCTTAATTATACATAGGGCACCATTAGTTACTAGACTCCAACATGTTGATACGCCCGCAATTTGTATAGGAGAGAGAAAAAGACTGACTATATAAAAAGCACAGTGAGTCCCCGTCTCGCTCCCACATAGGTTGCAGTACGTTGATTAAAAAAACCCACTGAGCACGCTGCTCCTCCGTGGCGGTTGTTGGAAAAACTTGTAAAACAATTGCACAAGCACAAACACATACGAACGGAAAAAATTCCATTAGATTTCTTTAAACAGAAAAAACGCGGCCAACTTTGTGCGCTGTGCAGCTGCAAATGACGCGAGCAAACGTAGCGAACGAAACTTGACGACGACCACAACGAAAAGTCGAACTGAACGAACGCTTTCGCCGTTTCGTTAGAATTTGCGCGCGTGTGTGTGTGAGTGTTTCATAAAAAATATGACGTTACGAGCTTTTATCTCCCTCTCTCAGCGCTTATTTTTCCCGATTTGACGTCGTCTTTCGATAATACAAAAGCACCAGCGGTTGGCTAGCCTTTTTTTTTCCCTTTTGCAAGTTGCGTAATTCGAAAAAATGTGTCATCCAGCCAGTCGAAGCGTCCGCGTGCCAAGTTCCTGGTTCTGGCTTTTACGTAATGCGCGGGCTTTTTCATTTTTTGTTCGTTTGCTCACATGATTTACAGTTTCCAGTTAAAGTTCACTAGAAAAACCACCACCAAGTAGTGGTACATTGTTCATACAGAGACAACCACCACCAGCCACCGTCGCGCCACTATTCCGACAACTATTTTCGACGTTAGCAACAGCGACCATACGATTCTCAGTTTCTTTTGCACTCTCCTTTTGTGGTTTCACTTTTTCTTTTTGAGTAGTTTTTTTTTTGTTCAAGTCGCTGCAAGCGCTCAACGAACCGCACAGTCCAACGTTCAACGCACGAATGAAACGCAGAATAGAAAAACGCATGTAAAGTGCTTTGTGTTCCAAAAACTGCGGACGCGACGGCGACAGCGACAGCGACTACAAAACCAGTTCTATATACATAAGTCCGCAAGTACAGTAAATATAAGCTATATATCGGCTGAGCAGTAAATAAATGTGTGAGTGTGTGTGTGAGTGAGCACGAGTGCGAGAGCTTTTTGCAATTGTACATGGGCCATGTGTTGTGTGTGTGTGTGTGTGCGTGTGCGAGTGTAGCTTTGTCGTTGACACACATTCATGTGGCTGCTGTTCACTTTTTGTGTAGCTTTGTGGCTTTGTAGCCCACACTTTGACTGAAATTTTCCGCGTTTTGATGTTTTTCCATTGAAACGCAATGATTTTTTTTTTCTGCTTTAAGCACGTAACCATGTAAAACCGCTAGATAAATTACAAAAGATAACCGCTCAAAAGTTACGAGTGGGCGTTGAGCTTTCGAAAATATAAATCTAATTAAGAAATGTTTCTAATGTTATGTATACACACAGTACATACATAAATATGAAAAGTATGTCAGGCCAGTAACTTTGATTAGTTTTCGTAGGGAAGGATTGAATGAGGGAGGGGCAGAATAACTGTGTCATCACTTTGCACAAACTAAAAAACTTGTTATTTACAATAACAACAGCCGATGGATGTTGCACTTCCTTCCATTTTGCTGCACACACACACACACAGAGAGAGAGATACATAGCAAAGTGCAAACTAGAAACAGCAAAAGCAAAAAAAAAAAAATACTCAAACTGGGTTATTGGCGCAAGTTCCTCCTACTCCTCCCCCAACCACTCTGCTGCAACAACAACACTTCTTCCCACTTGCAGCTGTAGTTGCTGGTGAAGACTTCAAATGACTAATGTTAATGTTGTTGTTTTTACCATTTGCTAGCCTGGCCATGATGACGACATCAAAAGCAAAGCAAACCAGTTCGAAAGCGAAACAGATTTTTGGCGATGACGCCACAATTGCGTTTTATGTTTTATGCTCAAAATTAAAAGCCACACTAAAATAACAAACAACATTAAAAGCAGAGAACTATGCCGAAAGTTGTAATACCCTGGACAAAAATTACCAAAATTATACCCAGTTTATGCACACACAAACAAAGTGTCATGATAAATGCCCTTCAAAGTATGCTATGTTTATTAATTGCCAATAATTAATGCAAATATTTGTTTGATATTTGTCTTACTAATTTATTTTCTATACCTCTAACTGGTCTGATAATCCGAGTGAATTTACAGTGTAGATAAACTGAGTTCTTAAATAATTTGATCATTATTATATGTTCGAACAATCGTCAAATGATGTATGGTGGATCGATAAGGAATGATGATTTAAATATATATATATATGTCTGTGAATTCAAATAATCAATCTTTAAAATTTTGGGAGATTTGCGGTTTATTCCTATCTACTATCGTTCATCTGATCGGGAAACGCTGTATGGTAGGTCGATAAGGAGGTTCAAACACTATATCTTCAAAAATATGGGGGTTGATATCTGGATTTTTAAAAATTGCGGTGCGGTGTCGTTTATGATGTATGGTGGATCGATAAATAATTATAATTAGAATAAGGCTGAGTTCACATTGTTCGACGCGTGAGACATGATAAGCTAGTTGGCCTTCATGTTGTATGGTATTGAATGTCAAATGACAAGCTATTCACAATGAAAATAAGACAATATAAGGGCCAACTAGATTGTCATGTCTCATGCGTCGAACAGTGTGAACCCAGCCTAAGTCTTTAGAAGGTCCGAACAATCTAACTTTAAAGTTCTAGCTCTTTAAGTCTCTGAGATCAAAGTGTGTTCTTACATACAACAACCAGGCTCGAAATCCACACGATCCACACACAGTGAGTGATTGTTTTTGTATTTTTGCAGTCGTCTGTCTGTCAGCCTGTCTTGGACCTACAGAGTATAACGCCGGATCAGAACGGCAAAGTTTTTGAAAAGCATTTTCATTGGCTATACAAACTCAACAACTGGCGCCAACAGCTGTAAAGGTGATCTTGTGCGTTAAAAGTTTTTTTTTTTTTAAAGAAAAAACTTTTTTAATTAGATGTTCCGAGGCGGGATCGAACCCACAACCTCCCGCACACATTATATCCAGTTAAATACTCGCATTTCCTGTTTAAAAATAGTATAAAAGATTTATGATCCAACTCTTATAATAACCGATAAAAGGGTCTTGAAAATCAGCTAGCGGCATCGCTAGCATCTTAATGAACCAAAAGAAGACTTAAGGAACAGCTCTGAAGAATTCTAAGTAGTTTGGTCTATCGTTTTTTGGATACGGTATGAAGCGTAAAACACTGAATCGAACAGAAATCCAAGATTAGATCTAAAGCTATGTTTAAAAAGTCGGGAAATTACTAAACCGAACTGGAACCTATAACCAAGAACTCCGCATTCCTGGTGAAGGGACTTTTTTATATAAAATCTACAAGTACATAAATCAAAGTTATGTATACATAATGTATGCATATATACATTTGACGGTATATCCATTGACTAATTAACCTAGACTGAAACTCTGTTCTGCTTCTCTTCTCTGTCAATAATTTAAGGTTTGAGCGATCGTTATCTGTGATCATTAAAAGGTTCGACTCGATAGTACTAAAACAGCTGTTTTTCTGAGATTTTCTCCCTCAGACCATCGAACGTCAGTGTCGCAATTAAAAAAGCGTCGCAATCGTTCAGTCTATATATTCCTAGTCTGTGGTATACCACATTGGCGATACCCTTCCTCTTTAAAAAGTCGTGCCTAATGAATACTTTCTTACTGTGTTTAGAAAGTTTTGTGCCGTGTGTATTGAAAATATATGTGATTCGTGAGAAATCGGCCCTATCTCTAATATTTGTACTATACGTGTATTTGACAGATAGAGCTATGTAGAAGATAAAAAATCGGTTCTTAAACTTTATCCCAAGTGATCTACAAAAATCAATTTCGACTCAAAAACGACCCAATTCCCATACGATTCGAGTCTATTTTGGGATTTGTAGAACATATGGGATATATATTTCGTTTCATCGAGAATGTTCATACTGGAACCGTAACTCCAAGTTTTGTAATCTTTTATGGACTCTCTCACCTATAACGATCCATAAATAGCTACTTATAGCTAATATGCCCCCTTAACTCAACCACTCAACGGGGTATACAAAAACTCACACTCACTAACCGAAAGAAAGCTGACCACAGAGAGAGAGCATTTCTTCAGCTTTCCGCACCATTCACTTACCCCATCGTCCAACTACTTTGATGTCTCCTCTGGTCTTCGTCCGCTTTACGAGCGAAACGTGTGTTGCATGTGATTTCATTTAATTTTCGTCTTCTTTCTGTGTTTATGTTTACCACAAAACAGAAACCGAAACAGAAATGTTTTTTATTTTTATTTTTTTTTGGGCCAAAAGTTAATGCGCTTCAAGCACGAATCTTGGCCACATTCGTCCAACCAAAGGTAATCTTTCAATTACAATCTACACGCACAAAATTGTTGTTGTTGTTTATGACTTGATGATCTTTGGCTAGATTTATGCATGTTAGATGGACTATACAAGATGGAAAGTTAGAAGATGAAAGGAAAGTTGTCTTGCCAGTAGCTAAAGGCGGGGAATTCCCGTAGAAATTTGAATATATTTCAAAAGTTGATCACTTTAAATTGCTATCCAGTTCAAGAGAGAATCAACTATGGAGGGCTTTAGGAATTGCTCCAATTTGTGAGGGATTTTAGCAATGCTGCAACCCTCTATAATTCTGCAGAAGGTTCTGTCCAGAGTTTTGATATAACTATTACCTTAGAATTTGCAGGACTTAAAACTAAAGCTATGCTATCCATCCTCAAATAATGGGCTCAAAAAGTTATACTAAATTCGCTATTTAGGCCTATTTTGACAAATTTTCATCAAAAGTTGGGCAAATGATTTGCCAGTGTGAACTTAGCTTTTTTTGTTAACTTGTCAAGCCTAAGATTTAAGTGTGAATCTTGAAAGCTGAGAGCTTTTTGGATCGTTAAGACATTTTTTTGTAAGAGGAATTTAAACGAATCTGTAATAAGAAGAAATCTGTTAAGAAGGTTAATAGCTAAATATTTGATGTCTATCAACAGTCGAAACAATTTTAATTGATATTGTTATTCCGTATAACGACCTTTTCAACAGCCTTCAAAAGTATGTGGTCTTTGAAATTAAAGGGAAGCCTCTGCTTTCTATGTACATAAAAATGCGACGTTAGTATAGCAAGTTCCTAATTTAACCTTTTCTTCATTTTCCTTTTCAAACTGGTAATATAGTTTAGATAATGCTTTTTAACATGCTAGATAATGCACAGAGAATTTTATAAGTTCTAGTAAAAGTGACTTAAGTAATGTTTTTTTAACCGAAACAAATTTCATACAGATGAAGTTCGGTTCGGGAGGTCATAAATTTAGAACGTTTGGTTCAAAAAACAGTTTTCGGGGATTGCTGTCTTGGAAATAAAATCAATAACGTATTACTTGAATCAAGTAGAAACGGTGCCGGTCTTATATCAAGTAAGACCGTTCCGAGATATATATTAAGAACATTTTGCACTATTATATTAAGATCTTTTTCGATCATACTTTTAGGTTGTAAAAGTCTTACGTCAATCCCTATCAACTCTCAAAACAAGAATTTGCGTACTTAAAATAATAACAAAAAATGTTTCCTTGTTTCATATAAATAAGACAGCTGTTCAAAAGCATTCTGATTTCAAAGCTCAACAAAAGTGTTTCTATTCATATGAAGCATTGTGACGAAAATAATTTGTATGTCATCTGAGAATAGGCCTTAACAAAAGTCCAAGAAGCTATAACTGTAGGCCAGAAATCTACCGTCCCTCCATAAGTAAAGTAATAAAACTAGTTGGGAATTTTAACAACAGATTCGTTTTGAAATATTTTGAATTTTTAATTGCATACATTTTTGACTAATTACAGTATTCAGCTCATTTCAAAAACAACGAAATTCACATAGGATTTAGTTCCGTTTTTGGGTCGAAGTTGAATTGTAGAATACATGGGATAAATATATGATTCCCCATGTCCCATACGGGATTGAGGAAAGGAGGAAGAAGAATGCGTACGAAACTTCAGTTTGATACTAGAAATGCTTGGGAGAGTTTGCTTTCTGCGGCAGGTCGGAAAATATTTAAAAATTCGAAATTAATTTTTAATTAAGAAATGAAGGAATTTTTATGTGATTTTCTACAGAAATGATTCTTTTAAGGTTAGGGTTCAGCAAAATTTGGGATTTCACGCGCTACCTAACCTAAAAGAAGCTATCCTAGGTCCTAAATTCATGATCGAAAACGCCAGATTTTTACTACCTTCCAAAACAGGACTGAGGTTTAACTTTCGCACACTGAACGTCTTTATCAAACTGAAAACATGATTTTGTACACGTCCGTTTAGTTGAATTGAGTTTGTGTGTGACTGAAAACTTAGTAGCCTTGCAAGTTGCGCTTTTGATCTTTTAAATTCTAATATCGCTTGAATACAAATGTTCATACATACATATATAGTAATATGTACATAGAACCGCTTGAACAACTAGTTAACAACTGGAAAACCTTGAAATGTGCACGAGTGACTAATTAGACACTCACATACACTGCTCACATTCGAGGTACTCCGATCGATTCGGTCGTTCTCACTGCCCAGCAAATGATATACAAACTTGTTGTTGTAGTTGCTGTTGTTGTTGCTGTTGCAATAATTTTATGCAATTATCCAAGTGGGGGGCTATTAATATTTAATGGGACTTGTGGGGTCTAACAAACATCTGGTCTCTAAACTTTCTCTATGAGATGATGTTGATGATAATTGTTACTTACGATTTAAGAATCTTCCAAAAAGGAACCCGTTTTTCACTATTCTGACACAGCTGCGACTGCTGCTGCTGCTGCGCGTCTAATGCCAGCGAATTAACATTGGCGAATGCCCGACTCTGACTCTGACTTGACTTGGCTCTGACAGTGTTCTGTCTCCACCAAAATTGTTTCTATATGCGTGCCCCAAAACCCACTCACACTAACCCCCAGTATATATACCATACTTATATATATGTATATATATTGTACGTGTATACCGTCTGGCTGGTGTACATACATACATAAGCTTTTTCATATATATAAATGTACAATGCTCTGTAGGGGAAGCCAGTGTAGGTCACCGATACATGACGACAGCGGCTCTCCGCGGTTCGTATCGTTGCGGAGCAGCCCCAAAAATAAATTGTCTGCGACAGAAAGTTACGCCTCTTTGACTAAGACGAAACGCAGCTTAGGCCTGGACTTAGGCTTAGGTTGAGATAGCAAGGAAATCGACAACTGGGAACAAACTTGGCCAGCTGTGTCGCTGCGCAGTTGATTCACATCCACTTCCGCAAGCAAATTGATTAGAAGCGAGCACCCTTATCAGTTGGTTGCATGCCTTGACTCAGTTGCTGCACCGCCATGTGAGCGTTAGCTGGCGTTCCTTGACAACAACTACCCTTATGAGTGCTTTTCTGCCCGCCGCCTCCCTACCCTATTATCAACTTACCTCCTTGCTTTAGGGCTTTGTTGCGTTTGTTACTGCGCATGTTTCGCCATTCTTTGACGATTGTTACATTTTGCTAAATACACTGGAAAAAAATGAAATGTAATTGAATGAAATTGATACAGAAAATTCGTAATATATAATGCAGGGCTGCAAACCCCTGCAATTTCGACAGGGGTTCGGTTCGGCATGCGATCCTTTAAGCCCTATACGAATCTGCGAAGTAACGAGAAGTTTCATACAAAATTTGTGGAAATAAGTTACAGAAGGTGTGTTTATTTTACCTTTTACATTGAGCCCATACGGAGCTGCGCTTAACAGCACTTGCATGGTTCCTATGTTAATAGCCTGGGGAAATCAAGTTACTTTAAATAGCTGAAGAAACATTGTTGCAAATTCAAGATTTCGTGTAATTTCTTAATAATTCTGGTCACACTAGACTTACGTACCATACGTAATATATACAGTTATGCATAATCATAACTTTTTTGACCTCGAGCCTGCTAAAAACTTGCTAGTTAGTGCTAAAGTAAGCTAAATTACTCACTGCGCTGGTACGTAAAGGGATTTATCCTACCCTAGGGGTTCGGTTCCCTTCAAATTGAGAACCGGGGTTCCGATTCGTGTTCGGGTAACCGATTGCATTTTATATATTTATGTACACACTTATGGGAGTTGTGGATTCCGTTTAATTTTATAGAATTCTTAGTCGAAATGCCTCATAATTACTCTTCCACACAATAGTGGGATTCCTGAAAGTGAAGTGTTTTCCTGCAGAAAAAAACGGTCACGTTTGGCCTGTGAATAAGAGATGAGCTTTATTAAGTAACTGTGACTGGATGTTTAAAGTAACAGTGTTTTATGAACGCCGGTATGTCAAAAATGTACATGTACAAACAAAAATTCTAAGAACTGCTGGACAGAATTATTTTTTCTAAGAATGGCAACGCCACAGCACTTCTTCGACTGGCATATTGTGAGAGGAAAAACAAACAAACACAAAGAAGAAGAAAACCATCAAGGGGAAGTATACAATAGATGAGAAACTGAACAAGATCAAACCCATCTCGACATGCAATCCCGATTATATCTCCCAGCAGGAATATAGGGAGCTCTACAAATCTTTGACCAACGACTGCAAGGATTATTTGAAGGTCAAACACTTCTGGGTGGAGGATCAACTGGAGTTCCGTGCAATCCCCATCTCACACCCTTCGAACTGTTTAAAAAATCAGAAGAAGAGTAACAACATCAATTTTTATGTACGCCATGTCCTACTCATGGACAACTGTAAGGACCTAAATCTTGAGTATTTGAACTTTTTTAAGGGTATGATGGATTCTAAGGATCTGCCCTGAACGTTTCCCATAAGATGTTGCAGCAAAACAAGGTGCTAAAGGTGATCCGAAAGAATCTTATAAAGAAGACCATTGAACTCATCGAGGAGCTTACCGAAGATAAAAAGAACTACAAGAAGTTGAACGATCAGTTAAGCAAGAACCTGAAGTGTATGGCTGTACAATCCTTTATTATTTTATTTTCCCCTTCTTATTTTAAAGACCATTGAATTTTAGTAAGGAATGTATGAATGATTAAAAATAATGAAAAGGCAAATTTTCTTCGAGTGTATATCAAAACCAAATACGTATGGGGAAGTGGTTCTTTGTTTTTCTACCTAAAGGAATTTTCTTTTTGAATGAAAAGTTGGCTCACACAATATTGCGCGTCTTATCGCGACCCTCACTCAAGAATGCAATTGCAATGAGATATCCCAACGGAGAGGGAGGGGGGTTATGTATATGTATAGAATATAGGGTGCAAGAAACCAGTTTGACATTTGCATGTCGCTTGTGACTTCCAAGAACAATTCATATAGCTTAATATTTCTATCTGGTCAATTACTTTATTAAGCTGCCCCAATCCAGTTGCTGTTTGCGCTTAATTGGAAACCCAAGACCGACCACAAAATAGACAATAATTAGAACATTGAGAAAATCCCCAAAATTACTTCAGTTTCCAAATCAGTGAGCTTTGCTCATTAGGTTCGTATCAGGTAAAAAGATATTTTTCTCACTGGCAAAAACCGTAACTGTAACTGTATCCGTATCCCAAAAATGAGTGTGCGGCTGACATGAAATTTCCATTTGGCTTTGGGAGGGTTTTTCTTCCCGTCCCGTCCCGTATGTGTGTGTGCGTTAATGAAGGCATTTGAACTAAACAAGTTGCAGTAGCAGCCAGCCAGAAGAAACCCAAAAAGACTACGGAAAGATGTAACCAACAAAAAAAAAAAATAATAATAAAGCGGGCTAAGTAAACAAAAAAAAAATGAAGAAAGGAAAACATTTACAAAAGAAGTTCAATGAACTGACATAGCGTTGGCTACTTTACAATGATGACGGTGATGACGACTCCGACGACTCTTGAGGTTGAATTTCGAGAGCAGATGCAGCTGGCGATTTACGACTATTTTAGGGGGCAAGTGGCAACTCCCCCGCACAAGCGGCAGCCACAGCAGCGATCAGATGGGCGTTTGAAAAGGCCTGTGCGAAATATTTAAACAGCTTTTTTTTTTTTTTTTTGTTATTTTATCAATATACATATGTATGTACACGCGACATGGCATGCATAACGACAAACATTACGAATACATATCGAGCAAACATACCTACATACTTACATATGTATGTTTGGCTGTTTGGCCGGCAGCTGACGACGACGACTCTTGTGTTGTTGTGTGTGGAGCTCCGATGAAGAATGAAAAGCGAACGAAACGATGAAACGATGGCATGACTGTACTATGTACAAAACATATACACACACATGCGTTAATGTATCTGTGTGCTCTATGGCCAGGTATAGAGTGGAGGGTATGTACGCTAGTCGCGCCTGTTGCAAAATTCAGTGCCGCGCTCTCGTTCGTGACGAAAGGATGTACGCCCGGTTGTAGACCGTATGAATGTACATAAACTCTGAGCGTTGCAAAAAAGTGTAAATGAGGAGTGAAAGAGAAGAGGCATCAGAAAGGCCAGACATCAACAACAACAATGCTATTATCTGTTTGAGTAAACTGTAAATATTTGTTTTTTTCGGCTGGTGCCTAACTATAAACGCACTTTTTGCTAGTTATGGTTGCTGTTGAGCCCGCGCGTTAGTGAGTTGCCCATGTTTTGAACTTGTTCAAATGAACTTAAGCTCAGTGCTTGAACTGTAGTTCCTTTTTTGAGCTATTGTTCATGTGAACAAGCCTTTAAAATGAACTTATCAACTTTGTCTCAGTGTTTACTTTTTGAGCCCTAGTTCATTTAAGGGAACCAGTCTTTAAAATGAGCTATTGAGCTGTTTTTCAGTGTTTGAATTGCAGTTCAATTTCTAAACTATTCCTTTTCGAACTATATTTTATATTTCGAACTAGTTTATGTGAACTAGGCATGACTAGTTCACACGAACTAGTTCATAAAATGAACCAATAAACTTTGTCTCAGTCTTTCAATTATAGTTAATCTTATAAACTGTTCATTTTTGAACTATTGTTCATTTTTTGTGCTACTGTTCGTGTGAACAAGTCATAAAAATGAGCTAATAAATTTTGTCTCAGTGTTTGAACTGTAGTTTATTTTCTAAAATATTCATTTTTGAACTATATATTATTTTTACAACTAGACATGACTAGTTTATGAAAAGTTCACATGAACTGGCTCATAAAATGAACCAATAAACTTTGTCTCAGTCTTTGAACTATAGTTAATCTTTTGAACTGTTCATTTTTTTTTCGTTTTTTAATTATTTTTCATTTTTTGAGCTATTGTTCATGTGAACTAGTCATAAAACTGAGCTAATGGATTATGTCTCAGTGTAACTATACATGATTAGTTCACACGAACCAGTTTATTTAAACTAGACAAGACTAGTTAACGACTACTCCACACGAACCAGTTCATTTAAACTAGACAAGACTTGTTCATGACTAGTTCACATGAACTAGTTCATAAAACGGACCAATAAAATTTGTTCCCGTATTTAAGTTATAGTTAATTTTTTAACTATTCAGTTTTTGAAAAATAGTTCAGTTTTTGAACTAAAGTCGGTTCTAAACCGAATCACGTCAAACCGTACCGAACCGCTAATTCTTGCTGAGACCGCCTTTATTTGAAACCGCGGTTTGGTTTGCTCCAAAATCCATCTTATAAACCGAAACGGGTGCTTAAAACCTTTATGAACACTCCACTGAACCCAACCAGTCTTCCCTAAATTTAGTTACTTCTTTAGATTTCAATTGTCTTTTCAGCATTTCTTGAAGAACAGTAATTCCAAGACTGTTCGAGTTCACAAAATGAACTATCTGCTGTGTTCGCAACTCCACATTAAGAAGAAAAGATTTGAGATTTAAAGATAAACTCCAAACCAAAATCTATTGTAATTTACAAAATTAAGATGGAAATGAAATTGACAACAAGGCTGATAGTTTATTGTGTCTTTAAGATTAACCAACATTTCTAACTTTATTTTCAAAGAAGCTTTTAATATAGTTAACACCATGCCACGTGGTTCGTACCTCACCGATATTGAGAAGGATCAAATAACTGCTTTAAATAGCGAGGGTGTCTCGATGCGAGAAATTGCTAAACGCATTCACCGCTCTGATACTGTAGTCAGGCATTTTTTAAAGAAAAAACAAGAATATGGCACTTTGAAGAAGGGAGGCCGAAAACCAAAAATTTCTGATCCTGATAAGCATCGAATCATAAATGATGCAAGCACTTCACTGAAAACGGCCAATCAAATTGCACTTGATTGCAGCCTTAGTGTGTCCCGCTGGACCATTGCTCGGGTTTTAAGAAATGAACAACTTAAAACAGCTACCAGATTATCGGAACGTCACAAAGCAGCTCGTCTAGAATTTGCTAACAACAACATTACAACTGATTGGAACAATGTAAATATTTAATATTTCTTCCAAAGTTTATTTAAGCACTAGTTAATCAATACTTTTGCACTGCAGACTATTTTTGCTGATATAAAAAAGTTCAATTTAGACGGCCCGGATGGTTACAAGGTGTACTGGAGAGATTTGAGACAGGAACCGCATTATTTCTCGAAAAGAAACTCTGACAACGGTTCCCTAATGGTCTGGGGAGCTTTTTGTGCCAATGGCTGCTTGGAAATAGCCTTCCCCAGCACACGTATGGACTCTTCAGAGTACACTAAGATCTTGCGAATGAATTTACTACCATTCCTGCGCAGAAAGAGCAGCTGCCAGCAGTGGGTCTTCCAACAAGACAATGCCTCAACTGTGTACAACAGTTGCCATACCCAGGCTTGGCTACAATCGGAACAAATTCAGGTTTTACCCTGGCCAACGTGTTCTTCAGATATGAACCCAATAGAAAATGTGTGGGGAATTCTGGTGCGCAATATCTATGCTGAAAATACACCGTATAATAGCGTGTCGGAACTGAAAGTGGCTATTATTCAGGCGTGGGAGTCACTTTCCACTAAAACACTTGTTAATCTAATTAATAGCATGCCAAATCGCATATTGGAACTTATTGAAGAGAGAGGAGAATATACACAATACTAATTGGCTAAATAAAAATAATGTTTTTGTGTCGCATAATTGATTTTGTAGTTTCTGATGAGTGCGTTGGCACACACCCAAAAACCAAGATTTACAGACAAGTCAAACAGAGATAACATTGTTGTTATTGTGTGGCAGAAGAAAATCTAAGGAATTAATCAGGAAACAAATTTTGGTTGGGGTATGTGCCGAAATGAGTGTTGCGGTTAAAGGTTATATTTTGGTTATCAATTCCGTTACTTTACTGGAATTTTATGGCGGTACCACTATATTATTATAAGTTGAGACTCTTATGATTTGATCGCAGTAGCATTATAGCATAAAGAATATTTTTTTAATCAATACTGAACTATACGTTAAACTAGAGTTCTAAGAATATAGCGCATAAAAAAACACTTTTCAAAAATTCTGATCTATAGTCTTTCGTATACTATTCCGTTGGTGTTTCCAATGATACACTTCAACACTTTGGAAAAAAACAACCCAGAATTAAGCAATTTGAAATACGTTTATAGTCCAGACTTGCCTTAATTGTTATTCTTATAGATAATAAAGTCTTTCAATGAAGCAAAAAATCAGGGATGCAAACCGCTCAGAAATAAGGATTGGTTGGGTTCCGTGATTCACAGAGTTTTAAAACCACCGTTTCGGTTCATAATATGGTTTTTAGATAGATAGATTGGAACCCATACTTTAAGACTACGTTAAAAAATGTGCCCGTAAAATACATTTTGGGTACTTCAAATTAGTCTGAAAACGCACTGAAACAATCTCTTACCTCAAATCTGCCCTATATTCATCAAAAATAAAGCTACGTTAATGATCTTTCGCGTGATACATAGATTATGAACCGAACTTGAAGACTGCGTTCCAATATGGTCCTAACTACGGCCGTAAAATAGTGTTTTGTGAACCTCAAGTGGTGTATTATTCCTAAAATCGCTGTGAAACGATCAATAAGCTTTAAATTTGTCTCAGCTCTGCCATAAATAGAGCTACTTTAATGATATTTCGCGTGTTGGATAGATTAGATCCCCTGATTTAGAAATGCGTTCCAAGATGGCCCTAACTACGGCCGTGCAATAGTGTTTTGTGGACCTCAAGTGGTATATTCGTCCATTAAAAGCTGTAAAACAATAACTTAGCTAAAATTTGTTTCAGCTCAGCCATAAATAAAGCTACTTTATTGATATTTCACGTGTAGAATAGATTAGAGGCCGTGCTTTAAGACTGCGTTCCAATATGGCCCTAACTACGGTCGTAAAATACTTTATTGTGCACCTTAAAGTGGTATAATTGCCTTAAAAACGCTCTACAACAATCACTAAGCTAAAATCTGCCTCAGCTCCGCCAAAAATAGAGCTAGGTTATTGATCTTTCGCATGTTGGATAGATTATAACACTTTCTTAAAGACTATGTTTCAATATAAGGTCGTTAAGAGGTATAACAGCCCTAAAAACGCTCTAAAACAATCACTAACCTAAAGAGAAATCGAGAAATGTGATTTCTAAAATGTAGTTTACCATTTTTCTAACATTTCTAAGTTTGGAAAAGAATTTCTATAAAGACTTCGAAATACTTTTCATTTAGTTAGCGGATAGTTATTTAGAAAGGGGCTTGCAAACAACTTTTCTAAATATTTCTTATTTGATTAGCACCTTTATTTTGAAGAAAAACATATATCTTTCTGATTTTGATGTCGATAAGAATATGTAATAATAATAATAAAAGCCAAAATAGTTCCGATAATAGCTTTTCGGTATTGTTCCGGTTTATTCGGTTCGGTTTTTTGTTGAATCTCTTTCACTCCTCATTTACACTTTTTCGCTAGTCTGTTTATAACAGACTGTAAACTCTAATAAAGTGCGTGCGTTTATAGTTATGCACCAGAGCTTACATACATACCAACCTAAATACATAGTGCAATTATGCCAGGACCTGGGCTGGGGCATGGGCCCGATTATGAAGAGTTACGTGAACTTTTGCGCTCCTGGAATGTCAGCGAGCTGCTATCACATTTGCAAGGTAAACACAACCACACACAACACCAGACCATCATTATCTCTTCTTCATTATCTCAGATGAGGCCATCAATGTGGAGGAACTGCAAATGATCAAGCGGCATCATTTGGACGAGCTATTGCGACACTTTAGATACGGTACACGCATACGTTTTGAACATCATCTGGAACGCTGGCGGCGTTGGCTCAATGTACCGTTACAGGGACCGCCAATTGGTGGCCATTGCGGCGGCTGTCGCTGCACAGAATCAGATTTAAGATCACCCTGCCAGCCACAAATAACCAATGCACGGTCCATCGTTGAGCCCATCTCATTGGCCAGCAAATTGGATGAGTCTGTCAAGAACTTGCCCTCGGAACCCTTGGTTTCTCTTAACGAAACAGGCGATTCCACCTCCTTCCATATGGCTTTGCCACTAACCGATCATACAGAGCTAGTGCACACCTCACTGGGCGCTGGCAGTTTGCTCAAGCAGGAGCGAGAGTGCAGCGAACAGGATGTGGGCGAGGAGGGGGGCGTCACCGTTCTGGGCATACTCCAGTCATCGGGTCCCAAGGCTCAGGCTCTACTCGAACGTTTGGGCCACAGCGAACAGTTGGATGCTGTGCAGCGATTGCTGCTCATTCAATTGATTTGCAGCTACTACGAGGACAACCAATTGCACCTGACACTGCAGCGAAGTCATCTGCTGGAGCGTGAAATCCTAGAGCTGTTTCCCAAGGAACAGTTGCACTACTATCGCACCGAACGACGTGGCAAGATCTATGTGCGATTTACGAATATGAAGCGTAACAAACGCTTCAGCACTCAACGAGGCGGCGAGCCCAAGCGACGCAAGGAGGAGCCACCCAAACCCCTGGCAAACATATCGTTTGTATCCAAGGGTGTGTCCTTCACCGGTGAAACCATGTCCAGCCCCGAGAGATCAGATTGATAGTATTACAATACACACATAAACAACTAGTTCTTAAGGCAAGCCATTATTGAGTTAAGATTTGATTGTAAACACGATATGGCCAATATCGATGCTGAGGTGACTGATAAATGAATAGAGCGAAAATATAAATCAACAATGCACAGACAACGTGGCGAAACCACTAAAGCATGTGTGAAGTCTATTGATTTTAATTTTAAAGTGGGTTTATTTTTAGTAAGGGGTGAGTATTTTTTATATATATTATCAGGAAGTTATGCAAAAGTATGTATATATTTGTCTGTCCGTCTGTCTGTCCATATGTCTGTCCGTCTGTGTGAACGCGTCGATATCCGAGACTTTCTTCCGAGACATTCAGACCCATTTCATGAAATGATTTTGCACAATGAGTATTAAATAGCATGAGGGCTAAGACTTAAAATATATAAACATCAGCCTTATATCTATATAATCTGAAAATATCAATAAGATCGGACAAAAAACACGAAAGTTATACACAATCAATTTTGCATGGTTTTTTAATTGTTGGAGAGGGGAGGGGGACATGGATCGATGGAAATATTGACTTGATATGTTTTCTCTCTCTCGTAAATGTCGTATTCAAAAAATTCCCATGTGTCCAACCCCATTCCCATACGATTTCGGTCGTTTTTGGGTTGGAAGCGATTTGTAGAACACGGGATTGTCATGCTCTTTCAAACTCTGTTCAAACTCTTTGGTACAGCACTCGATAGTTGAATAGAACTTATCGTGAATTTATCTAAGCGACTGACTGTTTTTCGAAATCGTACCATACAAAATTATGGAATGGGAACTGGATGAAAGTAATAAAAAGCAATGTAAAATACTGGAAGAAAGACGCAAATTTTCACAGTTAGCCTTGGAGACGAAAACTACTACTAAATCACAAAACTTTTGTGGAAGTAAAATTTAGAACATTCCTAAGTATGTATGTTTATGTCGATTAAAAAAGAGTCGAGGGATATGTCCCAAGTCTCTGAACCATTTAAAAAGCGGTTTGAAGTCGTTTTGAACTAGGTTCAGATCAGGCCTGCAAACCTAAATCAAATTCGCGGGTTCAAACCAAAATTTACCAACGGTTAAGGTTCGGAAATTTAAGGTTACAGTTTTTTGTTTTTCGAAATTTGTATTGAAGAGCAATTTGCAGCCCTGGTTCAGATCCATACATTATCTCAGAAATAATTGAAGCTATGAACATAAAATGTGGTGTATAGGTTAGTATTTTGACGATGGACATTTAACTGGCTCAAGGCCGGTTCCGAATCAGACTGATTCAATTCTAAAGTGGTTCAGAGTTTTATTCTTTGAGTTATGATTTAAAAATTCAGTGTGAAGGTTGTTAATATAGGTTTAGACAATTAAGTGCTTCCATACCGGTTCCGAACCAGGTTAAAACCTGTGCTTCATTAGTGGTTCAGAGTCATATCTCATAAAATATTTAGGGTAAATCTTGCAATTTGGTAAACGATGAAGCAACCTTCATGAAGCAGTCTTCGATTTAGTTTTGAAGCATCTTTAAAACTTCATGCTTCATTTCAATTTGTTATTTAATTTGAGTTACGATTTTGAAACATTGTTTGTGGGGTTCCAAACCGGGTTTAAATAAGTGGTTCAATAGCGGTTCAGAGCCATATTTCAGATATTTTGCCAGTTTAAATCTGGTTTCGAACTGGATTGATTATACACCGGTTCAAAATTGGATAGGAATTGTTATATGAAGGTTTGTTATATGGATTTAGATAGATTGCGAGTTCAAGAGGTTCCGAACCAGCTTGAATTGGTTCAATAGTGTCTTAGGAATTATTTAAACAATGAACTTAAAATTTGATGTGTAGGTTGGTTATTAAATATGTTTTAGGTTCAAAACGGGTTCCGAATTAGTTTGCGGAAGGTGACTCGCAATCGTTTCTAACTTAATTATAAACCGTCTCATTTTAAGAACTCGAGCTATGCTGGGTATATAGTATATAAATACAAATATTTTTATTTTAATTAAGCGGCGGTATGGAAATCCAACTGAACTGGAAAATCGGTATTGGACTGAATTTAAAATATAATGATAAAATTGAAATAAAAAAATTGGTACGGGATCGGAACGGGTGGGTATATTCGTGGATTCGGGACGTGGGGGAACGAGATCGACTTTTCTTTTCTTTTTGATGAAAACTCCGTAAAGCTTGCGAATTATACTGATGCATAATACCCGTGGATGTGATGGAAAATATTAAGCATAAATTTATTTCTTTATTTCTGCTGGGCCCCACAGCCAGCCAACCGGTTCTGAGGGACTCAGTTCTGCGACCGGTTTACAAGTTTTGGGCATAATATCAGAAAATGATTAAATTTTTTAGCATATAATTAAATGATTTTTGGTAAATTGATGACGCTCTGCAATTGAACGCAATGTCAACTGGGGAACACAAATGTTAGCCAATTTGCGGTCGATTTGGGCTGGGACTCTGATTACATCAGCAAGTAAAAATAGCCAACGGTGAGTGTGTCTCTGTGTATATGTTAACAATCAGCGAAATGGCATTGCCAGCGTTTAGCTGCTGACTCTAGCTGTAAATGCGGGCGGGCACACATGTATCTTCTTTGCCTTTGCAATTCGGCATATTTGTCAATTAAGCTCACAACTGTTCGACTGGCGATGATGTGGCCTACTCAGCAAAGAGAACTAATTAATTACGTTCAGGCAACGTTTTGCGCTCGCTTGTTCATTGCTAATTGACTTTATCAGTGTCGCGACAAAGAACAAACAAAACTATCTCGCAGATACAGATACAGTCGTTGCTGCGTTGGTTCTTTTGGTTTTTAATAAGCAATTTTTCACATTTTCTGCATTGTTCATATGCAGTCAGCGCATTCCATTAGACAATCGGGCGCATCTACAACAAGAGAGAGTGTGTGTGTGGGTATGTGTGTGTGTATCTGATAAATAGGTCGCTGGCTACAAACTATTTGCTGTGGTTCTCGGACCAAAGCTACAAAAACTCATGTAGCCCATGTAGATACACCTACATGTGTGTGTGTGTGTGTGTGCAAGCTTTGTCTACGCTGTAAAAGCTTCACCCATTTAAACAGAGAGATTTATCTTACATCTATTCGATTTTCACTTTTTTAACTAACAAATTCTGACCAAAAGTTAATAACTTACTTCCAGATCACCAAATTGTATATATATATATATGTATCTTGTAGATACGTAAGTATCTAACACAATGTATGCCACGTCCGTCACTCTTTTGTGCTTTTGTGTGTGTGTGTGAGTGAGCGTTTTTTTTTTAACGCTTTGTATCTATGGAATTGAAATTGCTGGACATAGACATACATACGAGAGCATGTATAAACATTGCTTTTTCGAGTAGGGAAAGTGGGTCAATTACACGTGTCATGTACCATGTACATACATAAGTACCATGTGTATATCTGTATCTCTTTACTCTAGCTCAGGCTAGCTAAACTCCAACTTCTGTTGTTGTTCAGTGTTCAACAAATATGTTTCTGGGTCGGGCGGATGGGCGTTTTGTTTATCTCTTGGCTAATTGGCTTTGCCCAGTGCACTGGAATGCATTCCGATATCTGGTTGGGGATGACATAATGACGAAATAAGGCACCCAAAAAAAAAAACAAAAAATACAACAAAAACCTTCCACGCCCGCAAAACTGTGGAAAGGACGTTGAAAGGACGAAAGCATTGGAATTTTGCTGCGGGGGCGTTTGGCCGGGGCCAGATAAATATTATACGCAGCGCGAATGGCGCAAGCAAAAGGCAGGAGATAAAAAAAAAATAACAAAAAGCAAACCATATACCCCGGAATTGGGTCAATCGATAAAAGGCAACGCTGGCAAGAGAGCCTCAAGAACGTCCAGCAGCAGCACATGCGCCAAATAGCGGGTGGGGGAGGGGCTGTCTAGGGGTTGGTGTGACGCCCAAGGAGCTTTTTGCCTCTATCGTCGGGGGGCCGAGCCTGTCGGTAATCCAATTGTAGGTGGGCAACACTATATACACACAAGGAGTCACATATATATATAAGTCCCTCCATGTGCGCCCCGGCAAAATGATTACATCACACGTTGAGTACCCCTCATTTTGCTTCCTGGCTTTGTTTGTGTGGGTGACTTTTAATATTTTATAGGGCAGCTGTTACTGCCGCCCCACCCTCGACACGTGCCCCATAAAACGACCTCTGAGAAAATACTAAAGAAGAAGTCGGGAATCCGGTTTGGTATGCTGTTTGCATGCATTTCAAATAAATAATGGAGCATAATGAATAGCCCCAAATGGAGTTATTTCATTTGAAGGAATGATTCAAATTATTCCATGTTGGTTCTTTGTTGGTTCGGCTGGCGCCATCAGTTGGCAGTTTAGGTGGTTTTCAAAAGCGCCATCTATATCTGGATTTTAGTATTTACCAGCGCCATCTAGCGCCAGTTTTAGGCAGTTACAACCATGTGACCGTTGGCGCTGCTTAACAAAAATATCAAATAATGGTGAGACCTCACGAATATCGTAATTGTGGTCACATACACAAACTTATTCCACTACTAATTGTAATACAAATTCTAGAATTAAATCATATCTTTCACAATTTTGGAGTAAGGTTATTCAAACCTTCTAGACATATTTTCACTCATCATTACTTATCGAGACCCCATACATCGATTTTCGATTACATGAACAATAGTATAGTTGCCACCCCCACAATTTAGAAAAAACCTCAAATCTCCCAAAATTTTGAAGTTATGTTCACCAAACCTTTAAGACATATATTCTACTTATCGAGCCCCCATATATCGTTTTTAGATAAGATGAACGATAGTGGTGTTGCCACGCCCTCAATTTGAAAAACGCCTCAATCTAGAGCCCCATTTGGCCTGTTTTCAAATGAGTTGCATACGTAAGTGTTATTTTATAAAGTACCTCAGCAGTTTTCAACTTCTTTGAACTTTGAGTATTAATGCCGGATATTTTAAGAATATCTATATCCATATTTTTTCAATATTTAAAAAGATTTGGGGGAGCAAGTATGTTTAAAAGGTTTTTTTTTTAACTTTAAGGCTATATTTTGAGATTGGTGTTTTTTATTCAAAGTACCGTCCATCTTTAGCTCTGACTTTTCCCAAACTTTCATGCAGCCTTAGGATTCTGCATTGAAATATTATCTCGTCCCTTGAGGTGTAAATTAAATAGAGAGGTACTGCTCGGCAAGGCCATGAGTCTTGGACCGAAATAAATATCGGTTTCGGACCACCCTATCAATAAAAACTATTTTGAATTTTTCCTCATACTACAGGGTGCTACAGAAATCTCTTCCAACCAAATTCCAACCGAATTGCAATTCTGAGGTGCCACCGAAATCTCTTTTGTTTGGTTTCAAACCTCTCGTATTTTGTTCAGAGATTTTGCCGAACCAGCCAAAGCTAATACGCAAACCGACTTAAGCGAATACCTAAACCAACTTGATTTAGCATTGACACAAAAATTCGTTTTGCCAACTGTAGCTTAATGATAAGTTTGAGTTATTTCGCTGCAAAAATTATAACTTTTGGACCAAATGAGTTAATATGATAGATAATTGATTAACCTTGAAATGGATGCTACGCCTACTAGGTACTTACTTATGGTTTATCAAGTTAGTTGAAGTTAATGCTCTGTTAAAAAATTAAAAAAAAATAAATTTTTAACGGGTAATGGAAATATTGAAGTCGGGTAGGGTCGACTTTAACTTACGTTCTTGTTCAAAGTGCTCCTGATCCATGCTCATCTCTCATTTTTCTTCCGCAGTTGGTCCAGCGTTTTTGCAATTTTTGCTTCCTTTCCAAATAAGTCCGCGTTTACACGATGAAGTTTGTTTCATGAAGCTTTCTTCGATTTTGTTTTAAAACATCTTCAAAACTTCAGGCGCATTTACATGATGCAGGTTGCTTCGTGAATTTCTTTGCATCTGACAACCCGAGTTATCGATAAGCAAATAACCCACAATTCAACCGTGCATCAGTTCAATCGAAACAAAGCAAAGGAGAATGATCGAAAAGCTTCACGCCGCGGTAGGTCATGAAGCTTTGCCTGCTTCGGCTGCCCCTCTTCATCTCTTCCCCACAAACAAAAACTTCATAAAGAAATTCATGAAGGAAACTTCATCGTGTAAATGCGGACTAACCGGTTTTGGTACATAATTCCAATTCGGGTAAACGATTATAATTCGAACTCTGCTTTGATTTTCAGTTAAAGCTAGGTACTCAGACACGAATAACATTCTCGCTGCCTATCTAATTACATGGCTCTTCGAATGTGCTCTTCGAATTTTCTCAAAGCATTCTAAGAGGCCGTACTCAGACGTCTAGAACAGCCTTAGTCACAAAGAGCGAGGCAAAAAAGTGAGAGTGTATTGGTGTGCGAATATAATGCGACGCAAAGCGGCTCGAACCTACCTTGTTGAAGGCTAGGCGAGCACTGATTGGCTTTGCTTGATTTTTACTCTCTTTGCGAAGGGTTCGGCATGTGTTCGGCTCGTGTCTGTGTGAATTTGCCGAATGTGTTCGGCCGCCTGCGTCTTGGACGACAACGTCTGGTCTAGAATGCGCTCGTATAATGTGCATGGGGCTGCCAGATCGTTTTTCAAAAACAGCTGATACATTCTCGTAGGGGGGTCTTCGAATTATGAAACATGTTTGATAATTCGAAGAGGTACCTCTTAGAATCGAGCACACAATTTGAAAAAATGGATTTAAAGAAGACCAAAAGGCAAATCAAAAACAATTTGGAGAACTTTGCGGAGGATGAACAAGTTGCGGTGCCCAAAGCAGTCAGGATGGTACCTATTTAAAGGGATTTGGCCAACAATATGCCGCTATGATACACACAAGAAAACAACCATGGCAATGCCCATGACCTCTGCATTTCACATAGAGCCATCCATTTTCAATTTTATAAACATTTATTTTACAAACTCTGTTGCCCGCTTATTTTGTAAACAAAGAACAGCTGACAAAACCAGAGTGACCATTTCGGATTCAGTGACTGTTTACTGCCTTTTCGCTGTGGTTTGGTCACCCTACACTCTAAGAGGCTCTTCGAATTATGAAACAATTCTAGCAGCGAGAATGTTATTAGTGTCTGAGTACCTAGCTTTAGTCAATTTCATCTAGTCGTTATATCTAAATTAGAGATGGTCGCGTGACGGGATTCCCGTCAGTCAGGTCAGAAATATTTTAAAAACTTTGGGAAGTCACAAGATGAATTTAAAATTACCATGTGATTTCCAACTGAAAATAAATCTTTAAGGTTCGGTAAATTCAGGAAAAAACTCCCGCCCTTATTTCTAATCTTGCGGAATTGAAACAATTGTGTATATTATTTGAAATATATTTTATTGGTAGGCAGTTTTGAAGAACATTTGTAATGACATTTATATATAATGAACATGTTTCAAATAATCATTTCATTTCGCTTTTAATATTCTTCTATGTATGTATGTATATAATAAATTTATTTATTTTGTTATGTTCTGGTTTTGTCATACTTATTTGTTTGTTTTGTTGTTGTTTTTTGTTTTGTTTATTTGTTTAGTTGCTGCGGTTGCGTTTTTTTTTGTTGCTCTCTTTTTTTTGTCGTTTGTTTGTTTGTTTATTTGTTCATATACCTTGTAAACTTATGTAGTTTCATATATGTATAATATATATGTATGTATATATGTGTATATATATATAATGGCTTATCTAGTTTGTTACTTAAAAAACATTATATAATAAATATTTACTTTATGTTTTATGTTTTATGCATACATATATGTAATTTTATATTATTATTAGTTTATTTATCAATAATTATTACCAATATCGTAGATCACCAAACTTGTTTTAAAAAAATGTTTTACACGAAAAATGTATTATTTGCCTCTGTTTTCGGGGGTTGCGGGGAGTTGGTATTCTGTTGCCTGTTCTGTTCCGTTCCGCATCTCTCTATCCAAGTTCGGCTGTTTTGTATGATCGCGTTGCTCGGACTACGGTTCTCTGCTAGTACATATATATATATATGTATATCTGATGTTGATGATGATGATGTGGGAATAATTATTATAGTTTGCGCTTTCATCATATCTGCTAAATACGCTATATGTATTGTATATTCCATCTATGGTATGCATTTGCTTGATTTTCATAGTTTTTTTTTTGTTATGTATGTAGTCGTATTATCGTAGTCTAAGTATGTACACAGAAGGGTCTGTGGTTCTCTTCTCGAATGCCTTTTGCATTGATAAATTCTTAAGGGGCCTTACATTGATGGGCCATAATGTCAATTTGTGGTGATATTGTGTCAGTGTGTGTGTGTGTGTGTTATAATTTGCTAATTACATATTAGAGTTGTATAGAAAAAGTTGAAGCTTTGTTGTATTTTGTAAGTAGTTAGGGTACACGACGGCGGGGATAATATGATTAAAGTGTTTACGGTAAAGTTCAGTTGTACATATACATATATTCATACATATGTATATATAGATATATATATATAGATAGACCATGTACCATTAGTTCTTTTGTTGTTTATTCAAACTATCTAGGCTAACAATAAGTTAAGTAGTACATACGTTAAAGGCAAGTGTTCCATTTCATTTCTATAATTTTGTTTTATTTATTTTTGTTTTTGAGATTTCTGACAATGAATCGGTTTAATTACTGTGTTTAACTTCAGTTTACATGAGATTAGCGCTATTATCTGGCGGATATGTTGGCTTCCATTTTGCGTATGTCTGAATTCATCTGCTACGTTGACCAACAATTCGTATCGGTGTCTGTGTGTGTCTGTGTGTATCTAAGTGTAACTGTGTGTGAGTGTCTGTGATATATTGTCAACGTGGTGTATTTTGTTCTTGTGATTTGTCCATTGTTAATTGCTTGGTATCGTTTTTATGGTGATATCTCTCATCTATAAGTAAATTTCATATATTATACAGCTGCTGTTATGCGGCCTTAGTACCTAAGTATGTACACATTTGCCCATCTGTGTGTGGGGGTCGGGAGGGAGGGGGGTGGGCAAAAGTTTACCATATTATTACTTGACTTGTAACTCGTGTTTTCAGCGTGTTTACCCGTCGTTCCTAAACTAGGAACTCTTTGGGGGGCCCTCAGTTATGTACACAAGGCGAACGGCGTCGGGGAATCCGCACGCGTTGCCGATCCTCTCTCTTTCTTTTTTTTTTTAACATAAGTGGATAACTAATATCGAAGCGTCAAATGCCGTTAGTTAGTTAGTTCGTTAGTTTAGTTGGTCGTTTAAATATTCATATTGAGTGTTTATGACATTATCTTTCGTGTGTGTGTGTGTGTGAGTGTATGATATGATTGTGTGTTGTTCTTTTTTCTTTTTGTCATTGTCATGGTCTATTTAAACATTAAATGAACATTCATATGGCAATTTTTGGTTTTTGTTCGCATACATTGGCAGTGATAACTCCTTTTTCTAGGGAACAAAAAAACGTATAACGAATAACTATGACAGCTCTAACCATTTGCTATACGATTTAGGTTACTATTATGTATATAAAATTGTTTGTTTCGGTATTTAGTTTTTACATGTAACTAGTTTGTATTAATGTAAATATATATATGTATATGTATATATAGCATTTACTTAGATATATACTATATATGTATGTATATGCTTTGATAACAATAACATTTTCTGCATTTTCTTTTATAAAAAAAGACCAAAAAAAAAAGAAAAGAGAAACCCAAGAAACGTTGGACAGTGGACATAAGCGCGCGGGTATTTATCTCCCTTCAATGCACATTCACAGCAGACAAAAGTAAAGCTTTTCATGTGGTTTAGCAACTTGTAGGGGGACCGGGGTGTGTGTGTGTGTGTCTAGAATTGTTCTAATAGATGCTGAGATCGGTTAAGTTGGGATACTAGCGATGGATTGAGGGACAGACGGCTTTCTTTAAATATTACACCATTTCAAGGGTTATATATAAAATATTTCTAGAGAATGACCGTAATATGAATCAATTCGAAAATTCCGAACCGAAAACTGCAAAATAAAAACGGTTTGGTAAACTTAATCGTCTGGTATCTTTATGGAGCAGTCTTCAAGTACAGCAGCTAAAAAATTCTGTGATAATACATAATAACAGGTTCAGTCTGCAGGTGCAAACTAGAGGTGCACGCGTGAGCGTTTTTATCTTCACTTAACGCACGGTTCACGAAATAAAAATCTCTTGACGCACGATTCACGCATACAACTTTTTGAGCATTTTGCGTCACGCACGATTCTTGCACGATTAAAGGAGAGATCATGAATGATTAGGCACGAAAAACCTCCCCCGAATTTTTGCGTAGAGAGACCTTCATTTTATCATGGGATTTATGGCACACTGCGCCTTTTGCAAATCAGTTTTAGGATCAATGTTATTAATCAAATATAATAGAAACAATATTTCGTGAATTGTCCAACTTTAACACGCACGAATCAAGCACGGCTCACGGATACACACGCACGAAAGTCTGTCTTTTCTGACAATCACGTCGTGACATGCCGTGAAACACAGTGACACGTTTAAATTCACGTCACGCGCGCACCTCTAGTTTAAATCATTTGATAAGTTTAAGTTTATCGTTAAGCTTAAGCTTCGGTTCAAGGACTTGTTTTGGTTCGATATTTCATCATTAAAATGATGATATGATCCGGTTTAGACTGCTCATAGAACTAGAATAGATACGAATTTAAAGGGTTTGTCACCTTAAATGTTGCAGTTGGGGTTTCGGATCTTGTGATCATTTATTTTGGAGGTTCCTTTTATAGTTAGGCGTTACAGAACTAACCTTAACCAAATAGTGACGCAGTTACACATTTTTTAATATTTTTTCTTAAGAATTTTGCATTCTTGGAAGAAAAATCATAATCAAAACTAAATTTTGAAGCTCAAAGCAGACATGCCCTGAAGAAGCCAAAGAAAATGCTTGTTTATACACATTTATATATTCGAGTTTAAAAAAAGTTAAAATAAAATTTCAAGTACAAAAGACTTGGAACAATCCCACAATTCTTTTGCCAATCCCAAAAGGCTCATTTCGAGTTTGGATTTTACTAGAAAATCAATCCTTTGGTACTTGGTTTAAGAAATTCAGAGGTCGACCTAAATCTGAAATCGTTTTAGGCCTGAACTCAGATTAGATTCAAATTTAGTTTGGCACAATATTTCATAAAAATAAGAAAGCTATTCAAATGCATTTCAAAGCAGTTTAAAAGTGTTTCTATTAATAAGAAGTATTGTGACAAACTACATTTTTATCTCATATGAGTGAGGCCTTAAGCTGAATTTTCATCAATATATATCGACTTTCTTTTTTTTTAATTCTTTATTAATTTTGTCACCTTTTTCGTGGAGTGGTGATGTTTGCAATTGACGTAGGTTGTCCCAAAATCATGAAGTATGGAGTATTAAAGATCAAACTGGCTCCATCTCTCACTTTTACACCCTTACTTTACTCAAAAAGTACACATAAGAAAATACGGTGGTTAGAGCGAGACGGACATTGTCAAAAGTTAGAGAAATGTGTCATCCCTAGCGCCATCTATAGTATCCCAGCTCCAAGCCTGTATGTATATGGTGTTAGTGGTTTAGAAGATACCATGTAGATTTAACTAATTAAAATATAGAGATCGATTTTTGGTTGGGTTACTTTTTCATGGAGTTTATTATTATTATTATTAATAATATTATTAATTATTCGAATTGTAGGTATGTTTTGTGGTTTGCTTTTTCTATATAATTCTTTGGTACACGGCTAAAGGCTACGCAAATATATATATAATTTACTCGCAATGCATGTAACTACAATATACATTGTACATATATATATATATATCTCGATATATATATATATATATATTGTTAGTATGGTATATATAATTTATTGCTCTACATATTGTATTTGTATTCGGTATTTGGTATTGTACGATTACGTTAATGCTTTATGTACATGTGTTTGTATGTTTGAGTGTGTGTGTGTGAGTTCATCTTTAACTAACTATAACAGAGACTATGCGCATCATGGATAGCTATATAAATATACTTATACTTTTCATTTAGTTGTTAATTTTACTTTTTTCATCTCTGGTGAATCACATTCGCGCAAATTAATCGTTTTTTTTTTTGGTGGTGCCTCGAAACGTAGTCTACTTTTCAGCGTGCGAATTACGAGATCAATTAACAGTTAACTTGACAGCGAGAGACAGAGAGAAATTGAGAGACAGAGTGTGTGTTCGTGTAGAGAAGGATAACGGTATACATTGAGTTAGATTCGAGTTGAAGAAATAGAGAGAGAATTACAAATTACGCGTTACGAGCTGATATTTAAATGCATTCATCATTTGAGTATAGCGGCAACCTAATTACAAATACACAGAAATATCAAATAATTGTTTTGCATTGCATTTACATATGTCATTTACAAATGTAGGTGTGTGTGAGAGTTGTTAGAAATACTGCATAGTCGGTATTGGTATGGGTATCGGTATTGGGTATCGGTAGTATACAAAATAGTAGACAGTGCTTTTGGTTTTTAGTAGGTAAAATAGTACAAGTGCTGTATGTGTTGTAGCTGTGTGGGCACTGTTTAGAAAAAGCTCTTCAAGAAGCCAGCTGGCCCAGCCTATAGAGAGAGAGAAAGAGAGAGAGGAATAAAGAGAGATTATGCTGGGCTTAGCTTTAAATGAGTTGACTGTACTTACATCCTGTTGCTGCTGTTGTTGCGTTTGTGCTTGTTTGACTTTGGCTTGAGCGATCTTTAAGGCTCTGGAGAGGAATAATGTTTTGATTATTACTTCACTTAAAGCATTTCTTGTGGTACTCACTGTTGCAAATCCATAATCGTCTTCTCCTTGGCATTCTGCTCTTCCTGTGACATTTGTACCAATTGCAGCAAACGCTCTGTTTCGGTTGCCGCCTTCTTGTGCTCTTCCTTTGTGTTCTGCAGCTCCTTGACGCAACTGAAGGTAGGGAAAATAGGTTAGTTTGGGTACAATGAGTGAAAAATACCCTGAACCCTGGATTTTGTGTGTATCGCTTACAGCCTCTCACGCGAAGAAGCTAGGCATAACAACAGAGGACACATGAGGGAAATGTAGGGAGCCGGGAGCAACGGAAACTCTAGAACACCTCATCTGCAAATGTCCAGCAGTAGCACCTCCACGTCCCCTGGATTGCCTCACTGGAAGAAGTAGCCAGGAGACCCCTCACAAATATACTGGCATTCGCCAGAACGTCAAGGATCCTTACAGACTACTAAAAAGTCGGAACCTCCATTACAAAAACCAGGTCTCACTAAGGACTAAACAGTCTATGTGTGGTTCTTCTTTGGGGCCAGCCGGAATTACCTAACCTAACCTTCTCATGGTAAAAACAACTTGCTATAACTTCCGTGTTTTTTGTCTGAGCTTTGTGTTCAAATCTAAACAAAACTTTGTGGTATACATTTACATTCTAAATAACTAAAATAGTCACTGGGCTTCATGCTTGCTTTTCCTTTCCCCGAAACCCTTATGCTCGGACGTACCGTAACCGAAATTCGTTTCGGAATAAATTTGCGAGTGCAAAAGTCTCTCTTAAGTGCACACACACTCTCAGAGAGTCGTGGCACATTATGTTTAACAAATTTTCTGTGTCTTGGCTTAAACTTACGCTTCCAACTGTCGTTGCGTATCCATTAGCTTCTTGTTCAGCTCACCGGCTGCCGCCGCACCGCCACCTTGCGTTTGCAATGACTTCTCCAGCTGGTCCATTTGTTCTTTGCGCTTGCGCAACTGTACATCGAAATCAACCATTTTCTTCTCCTTATCCTCAATATCCTTGCGCTTGGCCTCAATCTGTTTGCGCTGTTCGTCAATGATTTTGCGTTCGCTTTCGGTGGCCTTGGCCTGGTTATCGATCTGCTTCCGTACCTCCTCCAGCTGTTTCTGTTGTTGTTCCAGCTGTTGGCGTTGCACATCTGTGGCCGCCGCACCCGCATTGCCCGCCTGTTGCAGTTGTTGCATTTGCTGTTGCAAGGTTTGAATTTGTTGTTGCAACTGTTGGACTTGCTGCTGTGCCGTCTGTAACTGCTTCGACTGTTCCTGGTTGGAGAGCTGCGAAAAGTAAACCCCTCGTAATTTATTTCACCATCTGCCGCCTATAACACTCACCTGACTCTTCTCCAGCTCCTGCACCAACAGCTCCAATTGCTGCTGAAAGCGATCGCGTTCCGTGCAGGCAGCCTGCAGTTCCACCCTGACCTTCTCCAGTTCCTTGGCATCAACGCCAGAGCCGGCAGCAGCCGCTGTTTGTTGCTGCTGTTGCGCCTGCGCCGCCGCCTGCTGCTGCTGTTGGGCCATCTGTTGTTGCATCTTCTGCATTTGGGCATGCTGATCCTTGATGTGCTGGTCCATCAGCTGTATGCGCTTGTGCATCTCTTGGGCCGCCTTATCGGCCATATCGGCGCGATTCTTCTCCTGCTCGATAACCTTGCGCCACTGTTCGATCTCCTCGCGACTGGCTCCCGCCGCTGCCGCTGCAGCCGCCTGTGGGGGACCCGCCGCTGCCAGAGCTCGCTCCGACTCTTGCAGTTTTTGTTGGAGAGTCTGAATCTCTTTTTGCATGGCTTGAAGTTCGGCGGGAGCAGCGGGCGCCACGGGTTGACCGTTGCGCAGTTTTCGATTCTCTTCTCGCGTCTTTTGCAATTCCGCTTCGGCATTTTGCAGTTCCTTCTGGAAGTTCATTAAGATCTCCTGACTCTTCTCGAGCTGCAGTACAAGTTGCTCACGCTCTAGGGCCAGTTGTTTGACATCGTTCTCCAGTTTCTGCACATGCTTCTCCAACTGCGGGTGGGCGGCGGCACCGGAAGCGCCTCCGCTGCGACCGGCCTGCCGCAGCGATTCCTTCTCCGATTCGGATTTCTCGAGGCGATCGTGCAGACGACCCAGCTCCGCGCCCATGCGCTCGAACTCGATGCGCGTGGACTCGGTGTTCTCCTGCTGTTTGGCCAGATGCATTTGCGCCTTCTCCAGTTCCTTGGCCAAGCGACCGGCCTCCAGTTCGGTGGCATCGCGCGACTGCAGCGCCTTCTCGAGGCGATCTCGCAGCCGATCGATCTCCTGGCGCTCGCCCGCGGACAGGGAGGCGGAGGCTGACGAACGAACCGGATCGCCGGGGCTCACCGAGGACTGTTGCAGGCGCAAACGATCGACCTCCTTCAGCAGCTTTTCGTGCTTGTCGCGCGCCTTTTCGCGCTCGATGTGAGCGCGCTCCAGTTCGCTGCGCTGTTTGTCCTGGTTGGCCAACAGTTTGGCCACCTCGCCCTTGGACAGCTCCAGCTGCAGGCTGGTCTCGTGCAGTTTCGACTCCATGTTCTGGATCTCGTTTTCGATCTTCTCGTACTTGTCCTTATACTTCTCAAACGACTCGGACTCGTACTGCGACTTGCCGCGTATAGTTTCCAGCTCCATAAGGGTCTTGTCCAGTTTCTCGCGCAGGCGCTCGTTCTCCTCCTTAAGGCGACGCGTCTCGCGTCCAAAGGTGTCGGTATCCTGCAGCTTACGCAATTCCACTTGGCTCTTCTCGTAGCGCTCGCGCATCTTCTCCAGCTCGACGGCATAGTGAGCGGCCTCCTCCTTGGCCGCCTCCACACTGGCTCCGGCTTTGGTCTGAGCGGCATGAGCGCGCTCCAGCTCGTAGGTGACACGCTCCAGCTCGGACTGGAAGTGCTCCTTCTCACCCTGTGACCTTCGGATGTCCGTTTGCAGTTTGTCAAAGCGATCACGACTGTGCTCCAGCTCACTGCGAGCATTATCCTCGCACTCCTTGGCCCGACTCAGCTGCAGGGCAGCCCGATCACAGGCCTCCTGCAGACGGGTGCTTTCGTCCTGCAGCTTGCGCAGATCCTCGCGTGCCTTGCCGGCTGCCAGGCCCGAGCGTTCCGCCTCCACTTCGAGACGGGCACGATCTGCCTCAGCGGTGTCGCAACGGGACTGCAGGCGATAGATCTCATTCTGAGCGCGATCGTACTTTTCCAGCATCTTTTCGAACTCCTTGTTGGAGGTATCCTTCTCGTCAATCAGCTTCTGGCTGGCATACAGTGCCTTATCCAGTTTCTCTTTGAGTATTTCCACCTCGGTGACGGCATCGTCGCGTTCCATCTGCAAGAGATCAATGTAACACAAGGCGCAGGGGTTAGTCGAGAGGGGGGGAGTCGTTTTTGTGGTTTCAAGGAAGCTACAGATTTACAAACAGCCAATTCACTGGTAGTTTTCAGTTCTCATGCTTTTCGGTTAAATGCAGATATAGACAAGTCAAGTGGAGTAGAGTTTACAAAGCCAATTTTCGGGAGGATACCTTGTGGAGATTCAGTGTTCTGGAAATTACCTGCAATTTCTGCTGGATGGCATGTGACTTCTCGTAGCGCTCCTTAAGCACTTCCAGGTCCGTTTGCATGGCCTCGCGATCGCGGGCCGCCTTCATGAGTAGCGTCTGGGAGGATTCCGAACGCTCCTTGAGCGTTTCCAGCTCGTCAGAGAACTGATCCCGTTCCTTTTGAATGCGTGCGAGTTGCACCTGTTCGACGCGAGGGGATTTCATAGTTGTGTGTGTGGTGGTGATAGTTGAAAGATAGATACGTATACGCATGTATGCGAGGGAAGTATATATATATATATATATTTATAGTATATAGGTTATGTACAGTTTAAGGGGGGACAACAGAGTTACGTTCACGTTAACAGACATCGATTACTACTCGTGTTTGGTAGGAAAGAGTGGAGTGGTTTGAGAGGGGGAGTGGTTGGTATTGACACTGGCATACCTGCGTCTTTTCGAGCTTCTCGCGTATACGATCCGTGTCCAGGGTCAGGGTCTCGCGTTCCTTCTGCATACGCGCTGCCTGACCCAAGGCCTTATCCAGCTGCGACTGCAGATTATCGTAATCGTACGTGAGCTTCTCCTTCTCGAGCACCAGTCGACGATTCTCGGTACCGGCCTTGTCTAGCTTGTCCTGCAGATGATCCACCTCGTTCTGCGCCTTGTCCAGGGAATTCTGCAGCTTCTCGTGCTGCAGCTGCGCCTTGCCCAGTGTGGCCTGCGTGCGCTCCATTTCCTCTTTGATCTTTTCCACCTCGGAGAAGGCCTAGGCAACGGATGTGGGCAGCGAGTGTGAGTGGGATTTTGGGAATGCGGGTAACTACTACAAATTTGTATGCCTACCCGATCTCGATCGGCGTGTATGCGCGAAACACCGCTCTGCGCCTTCTCCAGCTCCTGCCGCAGACTCTCCTGCTCTCCTTGGGCATTCTCCAGCTTGGCCTTAAGCCGATACACCTCGCCCTGGCTCTTCTCCAGTTTCTCTTGCAGGGCGGCGGCCTCTTCGCGTGCACGTTCCGCATCCGACTATATAGGTTTGGTTATCGGATATTTTGTTGTATTTTTTTTTTTTGGGGGAAAGTGGATTTTGGATACGGATATTATTTACAGGCACCAGGTGTGTTTGGTCTTAAATGATTGATTGACTGGCTGACTCTGACTGTTCAGTAGATACAAAATTAAAGGTTAAGGTAACAACGTTTACATAACACGATTACAACGATGGAGCACAGAAGCGAGTTAACAGTGACAGTAGATGATGAAGAGATGCGCACGGAAATGGTAACGGAAACGGAAACACAGCAGGCAAGATTTCGAGGTGTCAATGGGTGAAGCTTGAGTGCAATTGACAGACGTTAAAGCGATTTAGACAAAGTAAAGGAAAGATATAGAGACAGAGTACGCAAAGTAAGGCAAAGTGATGTGTGTGCGTATATGTGAGTGAGTGAGTGTGTGTATGTAGGAAGACGCCTAACCCACTTAGCTGGAGCGGGCTACTACTTAATCTATTACTTAGGAAGTTTATATAATGTAAACCTTTGGTCAAGTCGTTGGAATTTTTTTAAATACCTCCAATATCTTATTTAAACGACAATTTAGTTTTTCTGCAAACATTTTATTGTATTTCTAGGTATTTTAACAGTAGTAGTATTCTTTTAATTCTTCTTGAAATATCATATCGGAGTTCTTTAAGTGTACCATCCTTTTCTCTTTTGCAACACGACAGTGTGACCAGATAAGAAAATAAAAAATAATGACTTATTGATTTTATTTTCTGGTCACACTGTCGTGTTGAGAGAAAAGATGGTGCAATTTAAGAACTCCGATATGATATTTCCTGTTGCGACATTGTCGATAATCGATATTTTGCACGATTTATCTTGAAAGGAAACTAACAATGGTCAGTCTAATATCAATCTGGTTTAAAATGCTTGTACTAAATCGGATCATCATGTTCTTGCTTTAGGAACGTTTGGCTTAAAAACAACGTTTTACTCTCAAAACCTAGGTATTATCCTTGAACCCCCATTGTTTGACCTTTCCGGTACATTCTTTCAAATTGAATTTGTATATTTTCTTTCTATCGGGGCATTGCAAAGCTTTCCGCAATCCCAAAATTGCATCAACAGATGATTACTTCGCGATTACTTCTCTGTAGTAACCTCATATCTCCTTCACAGCATGGCTTTGTCAAACACCGATTGACAACTATCAATCTTCTTGACTTTTCATCACTCATAAACCGCGGCTTTCAGTGCCGATTTTAGTAAGGCCTTCGATTCGGTTAACCAAGCTCTTCTTCTTTGCAAACTGTCACTTCTGGGCTTCCCACCAAAGATATTGAATAGGATCTCGTCTTACCTATCTAATCGTGTACAACGAGTTCTATTTTATAATTAACTGTCAACTGTTGTGAACGTGACTTTCAGAGTCCCACCAGGCAGTCATTTAGGTCTATTGCTTTTTTGTACTCTTTGTGAATGACCTCCCATAAGTCATATCCCACTCATATCAAACCTGTCTGCCGTATTCTGATTCGTTCTTACACACGCGTTTACAACTAGACCAATATGATCTGCAGAAATGTTGTTCGGATAACCTTCTATTCTTAAATCATTCGAATTGCCAAATATGCCCTTTTGTCGTTCCTCACCTCACATTGTATCCTATTCTATAGGAATTCAATACAGATCGGCTCAAGTATTATTAAACATTTTCTGAAAAATTGGACAAATCAGGTCTTCATATTTTTCGCATACTTTCCTGTAGTTTCTTCTTATTGGGGAAGGAATTTTCCAAAACCCCGGCTGAGTTCCCATTTTTACTACATATGGAAACTAATGTTCAAGTTGTAGCTGATTATTTTTTACCGATGATACTGTGCGTAGATTGACAATCAGTCAGTGAATATTCATTCACTTGACTTATGGCAAAGTATTTTATATATAGAGTTGTTCCTGATCAGAATGAGGAGCTGAGTCCATATGGTCATGTCCTTACAAACTTCTATCAGAAATCGGGTTTACTATTTTTTTTTGGCTAATTAAAAAACATTTGCCCCAAGTGGGTGGAAATGCTGCCCTGACATATATTGCAGATCCAAATAAATATCTTTCAGTTGATAAAAAACTAATTTTAGGTACCATAAAGTTCAGACCAGCTTTCAACTCTCCACTAAATGTTTCCTTAAGCTCTCTTAAGCGATAAAATGTTTGCAGGGATAAATGCTTAAAAATGTAAGTCCTGCCCTTTGCCTGAGTATTCGTTTGTCTGTTTATGTATGTGTGTGTCTGTGTGTGAGCTTAAAATGGCAAACGTTTTGGTTCATTAAGAAGTGAAGCTCAAGGATTACTTTGTCATACTTTGCATGAATCCGTTTGGGGAAAGTTAATTTTTTGGGTAAATGTCTGGAATGGACTCGTGGCGACATTTTTTACAAGGTCGATTTAGGTGTGTGTGTATGTGTTTATGTGTATGGCATGTTATGCATGTATGTATGTCAGGCATATGCAAGTACATTAAGTTAAAGACTAGTTTTTAATCTGATGCAGTTAAAAAGTTTTTTTTTTTTTTTTTGAATTCAATCATTGTTAGTAAGTTTGTTTTACTAAAAAACTTGTTTGTTCTTTTTGGTATTATTTGGTTATTTTTTTTTGTTGGAAGCATTTACTCACAAAACGTTTTTCAGTTTCGCCCTATATAGAAAATGAATGTAAGCACAACGATTTAGATAGAGTTTTGGTTTTAGTATACATTGTTTATCTTTTGGATACATTTACAGAGTTAGATTAAAAGGGCAAAGGAAAATTAAACTAGCCTGAACAATTCAGAACTGAATGATTGGTGCGCTGGTGTAGCAGTTAAATTTGAAATTGTCTTGTCTGGGGAGTTTGTGTTGGTTTATGTGTTGTGTAACCTCGAAATTAAAGCGAAAGTTCATCCATCCAACACAGATATGTATAAGTATATATGCTTGCGATTGCAAATTCAATTCGGACGTAAAACTAACTAAAAGAGCACTCAAATATGCATATATTGATATATGTATGTAAGTTGATATGGTTAATGGGACAGTTGACACCTACCTGGGTGACTCTCAGTTCGGCCTGTGTGCGACGCAGCTCGGCGGAAGTCTTATCAGCCCGCTCCTGAGCTCTATCCAGCTCTTGTGATGTGGTCATGGTAGTACGTCCAAATGTGGTCTTCACGTGTGCGAAACGAAAAACATAGAAATTAGTTAAACGGCCTAAACGAGGGGTTAAAACTTGAAGATGACGCAAGTGCAACTACAAAGCAGTCAAGCTTAAACATTCAAAGAAAGCATTAGCCATAATTTTGTTTGTTCTTGTTGTTTTTTTTTTCCTTGGTCCAGCAGGCAAATCAAATAAAAGTGTTTTATCTTTGGGCACGCCTTTAAGCTGTGAATGTATGTCAGTGATGTCCAAACCTTTTACAGTTACTTTTTCTTTTTTTTCTCACATATATGGTAAATGTCTGCCAGAGAATAGTGTTGGGTTTTTTGCGGAAATGAGTAGCTTACTGAACAAGTGAACCATTTCTTCTTAAAATGCTCTTTTTTGTTCAGTTGGTCTCTTTGCTCAATTGTTCATACACTATTCATCATATCAAAATCATTTCGTAACCGTTTTGATTTTATGTATCTTTGTCATTTTGCTTATCGTTAATTATATTGAAGTTGTCATTTACGGTGACAGATAAAATATATAAAAATATAAAAAAAAAAAAATAAAAAAAAAAAAAAAAAAAAAAAAAATATAAAAAAAAACTAAAAAAAATTAAAAAAAAAAATATAAATATGAAAAAAAATGCTATGAAAAACAACTTGCTGACGTATAGCAAAAACATCATACGCTGGGATCAGAAAAATTCATATATTAAAACATCTTACAAAGCCTTAGTCGGGATTTACACCATGAAGCAAATTTTAGAAAGTTTTCTTAGTAGGCGTGCAATTTAGATGAAATCTTTCAGTCATTTTAAAAGAATGGTAAAAAAATACATTTAAATCTCTAGCCTACTAAGAAATCTTCATGAAGTTTGCTTCATCATGGTAGTCCCGTCTTACACCATGTCAGGCATAAAATGGGCGCATTCAGCAAATCGATTTGAGTTCTAATCATTGATTTATTATTTGTTAATTTAGGTTGCCTACTTTCAGGTTCAAATGTAAATTGATTTAGTACTTGATCTATTCTAAATGTCGTTTTTATACTATATTCTAAACTATGCAAAATAATTCATTTAATTTGGTGAATGCGCTCAATGATAAATTGATCTTTATAACAATAAATAGTGTAGATTGCCCTTTTTGCTGTGAAAGCTTAGTACTCAGACCAGCTAAATTCCGCTTACTGGAACTGTGTTTCTTCTTACGGTCGGGGTGAGATAAATTTCCAGTGTGACCCTTCAATTATGAGCAAAATACAACAAAATAACTTTTACCCAACACTAACTCCCGAGTGAGTTACACTAATACAAGCGCAAATAATTTAATGAAATAGTTTGGACACCAATGATGTGTTATGTAAATAGAGTTATATGAGCATGAATTGGTTTCATTTTTATTTTTCAATTTCGTTTCTTGCGGTAAGTGCATTTGACGCTTATTTCTTATTAATTGCTTCAGTTGTCTAATGGGGTTTCTAGCATATTGAGCATTTGATGAGGGCGGTTCGTTGTTTGCCTTCTATTGATTGACTAACTGACTTACCGATATTTTGCCCGTTTCGAACATTAACTTTTGTACATTCTGTAAAAAGTACGAATACGGTATGCAAGTTTAACATTATCCTCATCATTGTACAATTAAATCAAAACCTGACAAGTGACGAGTGACGTGTAACGTGTAACGAGTAACGAGTGCTGACTAATCTAACTGTGCTAAAGACCTGCTGGCGCTAGTTGCAAAAAAAAAAAAAAACACAAACTACAGTGTGGCTCTATATGAGTTGAACTTAGGCATTAGGCAATACATTTATGTTTAAGGATTAGGCGTTAATTGGGCTTACTTTGTGTAGTGTGGTCTGTTCTTCTAGCTGCATCTATTTGGTTTATGTTTGGATTATGTTATTTAGAGTGTTGTTGGATAGTTGGGATGCGTTGTAGTAAGTGTACATGTAAATATACATATAGATAGGCACATATATAGATAGATATAGGCATATGGTTTATCGATAATGTATGTACATATAGATAGTTATAGGCTACGGGGAAACCGGTCATAATGCACGAGTACCTGCGAACGTTCCAGATCGTGTTTCAGCCGCTCATTCTCCAGCTCGAGTCGGGCTATACGCTGCTTGGTCGACTCCCAGTCGGCACTGCTGCGTCCCATCTCACAGGTGGCCTTCTCCAGCTCGGCCTTTGACTTGCCCAGCTCACTCTGGGAGGCCTCCAGCTTGATTTCGAGTCGCTCACGTTCATTGACAGCTCGCTCCAGGCGCGTCTGCAGTTTCTCCACTTCGCTCTCGGCCGCCCGTAGCTTGATCTTGTAATCGGCCACCTCACGCTCGTGCAGATCACGCTCCTCCTGCTTCTCGTGTTCGGCCCGATCGCGTTGATCACGCAGCTGGGCCATTTGCTTCTCCTTATCGCCTATGGCCTCCTCTAGGCTGGTAAGTGCACCCTCGGAGCTGCTGTGATGCGCCTGCATGGCCGAGAGGCGTGCCCGCGCCATATCTACCTGGTTGTCCTTCTCCTTGAGCAGATCCTCCAGATTCTCGATCTAACGATTGGGGGGAGGTGGGAGGGGGTTAATATGCTTAACGTAGCTTGTGCCCATCTCTGTGCTGACCTTGCGCTGCAGCACACTAATCTTGCGATCCTTGATGTCCATGTGATCCTTCAGTTCGGTCAGCTCGCTGGTCAGCCGATTGCGCTCCTGTACCGTCTGCAGCGTGCCCTGCGTCTTCTTCTCGATCAGGCGGTTCTTCTCCTCGAGCCGGGCACGCATCTCTTCGACATCCGTCTGCAGCATGTTGTAGTGCTCCTCTTTGGCACATAGCGACTCCTTGAGCACCGCTATGTGCCGCTGATAATCCTAACGAGAGTTACTTTATACTGTGCATGCAATGGTGGGATTGTGCGGCCACTGAGCCAATTACCTGATGCTGCTCCTCCAGTGTTTTCATTTTGGCCGCCATCGCCAGAATTTCTTGATCCCTTCTTTGTATTTCAAGACGGAATTCGTCCAACTGGTTGACGTGGTGGTGTTGGGTGGTGGATAGAGGGAAAGGACAGAGATCAGATAATACAGATCAGAAACAAGAAGCAGCAAGAACTGCCTGGCCAGAGCCGAAGCAATAACGGAGTAGTTTTTGTGTAAGAGAGAGAATCGCCTAGTTGTTGTTGTGGTGGTTGTTGTTGTTGTTGTTGTTCTGGTGGTGGTGCATGTCGAGAGAATGAGCGAGGGCGAGCGAGCATATGCTAAATGTAGGATGAGAGAGAGAGAGAGAGTGGTGGAACCCCTCCCGCCTGTTGTGGTGGCATGTCTGTGTCTATGGCTGTGTCTGTGTCTGTGTGTGTGTGTTGGTTGCCAAAACTGGATGGTTGTTGGGGGCGGGGTCGATGGGGGGGGGGGGGGGGGGGAGTCGGTCACACCTCAACTGTTTACGATTTTCGTATTATTATTAATATTATTTATTGTTTTCTTTCGAAAGTTTCCAGTTTATAATGCGCTTACAAGTTAAAGTTAAGTTTAACAGATTTTTCAAGAAGTTTTGTAATTTAAAGTCGGAATTAAGCTTAATAAATAAGTTTACAGTTAAATCAGTGTATAAATAGTATATCTCGTTGGAGTATAATCAGATTATTCAATACATGAATATATATATAGAGAAAGAGTAATGTATATATATATATAAATATATTCAAGTGTTTTAATAAATGCCACAATCTTCATTCGTCGTCTTGTAGAAAAAACGGTACACAAAAACCGAAGAGAAATCGAGAGTAAAGAACTATCTACTGGATAGTATCGGTAACTACGTATCTGTATCTATGCATGTGTGTGTGTGTATGTTTAATGCGGATGTAGGCCCTCTCACACAAAGCAGCTGCTGCCACCACCGTAAATGCTTTCAAATTGGCTAGTGATAAGCTTTTTTTTTTATTATCATTCGTTTTGATCTACATTAATGATTAGTATATATATATATATAACTATATGTACGTGTCTGTATGTATACATGGCAGAGTTTTACATTTTGCCCGAGACGAACAAAATCAGAACAATTAAGTTAGAAAAAAAAAATTATAGAGTGTTTTTTATCTTATGAACACAATATTGCTTACATTTTGCTTCTTTTTTTCCAACTACTAAACTACAGACTACAAAATTAGAGTAACTTCAGTTTAGTGTTTATTTGATTAACAACTACCAGAAATTAATTAAGGTAGAAACAAATTTATGGTATACCCTTGCATAGCACATTGTCATTTTGTTACAAAAATAAAAAAAAGGGGAGAATGCAATTAGGAAAGGCATTTAAAGTAGTTACTTGTCCCCCTTCGCTAGCAATTTAGCTAGCTACGGATATTCATTTGCCGATTTTGAATGACAGACAACAGTTCGCTTCCAACGTTAGTTCTGACATATTACACAGATAATATAATCAAACTAGCCACCGGTATGATCGATATTTACAGAGAATTGTGCGACATCAGCTTTGATCCTTTTGAAAGGGATTAAGTTCGTGTTTACACAATGTAATTGGCTTCATGAAGCTCTCTTCAATATCGTTTTTAACCATCTTCTGAAAATCTTTTTCAATCCATCTGAAAACTCAAGCTATCGATAAAAATTACCCTTAAATAAACCCTGCATCAGACCAATTGGAACAAAACAAAGTAGAATTTTCAAACAACTTAATGCTTTGGCTAGGTCTCCCCTACAAACAAAAACCTTTTGAAGAACTTCATGATGGAAACTTCGTTGTGTCAATGCGGACTTAGAGTAGGTCCTGCAAGGTGACAAGCTTACTTCAGAAAGGAGAGTAGAATACTGTTAGGCATCTTTATTATAAATTGGTCAAAGCATCGATTCATCATAACAAAGCGGTGTGGAGCTGATCTTGGGACCCTAATTGACCCGATACGGAGCGAATGATAAAAACATAATATGTATGTAAATAAAATGATATCAAATCATACGATCAGTATTATTTAATAGAGGGAAATATAAGAACACTATATCAATTATGAAAAATTTATTTAATATATTTATTATATTTTGGTCACAGTAATGAGCCGTGAAAAAATATATTGTTAGGTATAAGCTTGCACACGTATGGTATAGAAAAAATCGACTGACAAAGTTATAATTCAATCGGAATGGAATTCACCATTCTTGGATATGCTTGAATTAAGTGTGAAACGTTCCTTAATCTAAAAACGACAGTTAATAATATTTAGATAAGAACAAACTATTTTTGAATCAAGAAGATTTCGAACTTGCAATTATCAGTTAGAAAACGCGTGAAGAGATTTCTGCGGGAATTCCGTGGTTTCCGCGGGAACCGAAAAATATATTTTAAAATTTTTGGGACAAAACTAAATAAAAAATAAATCTTTTAAGGTTTGTGATTCGGGAACTTCGGAAAAATTCAAAATACTGCCAGACATTTTCTAAATTATCAATTTCTTGGATTAAGGCCCTAACTTTCATCTCCTACATAGCACTATATGTCACATAAATTTACAAATAACAGAGTTTTACGTTTATCTGACACATAGCACATATCTAGAAGATGAGAAATCAGCCCTAAGTACCAAATATTTTAACAATGTCAAGCCTAAAAAGTAAGCAATGGAAAATGCGTGCTACTTTAACACAAGCTGTCCTTAAAATTCTCAACAGTTTCTATCACAGCGCTTATCGCAGCAGCATTATCGCTAGTCAATATTAAGGAATCGACTAGTAAATAAACTCAGAAATTAGTAAATTGTTTGTTGTCATTTTTATGACAATGTCCGTCTCGCTCTAACCACCGTGTTTTCCTTTGTGTACTATAATTTTTAGTGCTATAAGGATCATTTTCTAATGCTTCCTTATTGTAAATCCAGGTGCTTATTGTGAAAATATGTGTTGCCTACTTTTAGTACGCTTTTGAAATTTATTTACTTGACGACGACCCACGTATGATTTTAACCGCGGCCTAAAAATAGGCTACATATATTTGCTCAATAAGGAACATTAGAGAATGTTCCTAAGTATTCTCTTTTATATCATCAATCAAAATTAAGAGGTAACGCAAATTTTTTTTTCTAAAACTCATTGCTCCATGATTAAGTCTGTCATTATCAAATGTAAAAAAATAGTAACCTATTTTAAAAGTATTTCAATTGCATACTCAAAGCTATAATCCGCACAAGATACAGAAATTTTTTAGTTTTATTCATGAAATGACAACACGATGAACTAGTTTGTTGCAATGATGAATTGGATGCTGCTTATTAAAGACCATCAGCGGAGACACTTGTTCGCTGATCAGCTCAATAAAACTACTCTTATTATTTAGCATACTTTTAGGGGGTCTTCTTAAATAGACATTTGGAAAAGCTCCATGTTAATATCATAATAAACCCAAGAGGAAAAGTAGGCTACGTAAATAACCAAGAAATATATCATTGATCAGGGAGCAAGTTAATATTTATTTAATATTTATTTGCACTAGTCAAATCTGTTTGAACCTTTTGACAAAATCACGTAGAGTACGTGCTTCCAATAGCCCGCGATTTACTTTATCACATCTTTCAGAAGCAGTAAATTCTCGCCTTTAACCATACGAGTGAATGACAGCAATCAATCCGCATTGTTGCGGACATCAATCCTACTTTGATTCAAAACGAGCTAGCCAGTATTTACTCCTGGCGTATATTCTTTCTTTAAGTACCCAAATAGTTGTTTTAAAAGTTAATCGAGACGGACTTGTATCAAGTATTTCGGGATAGAAAAAATCGTGTGTTTTCCCGTGTCCTGATAATAAGAGCTGTTCGATCTAGGCGACATAAGGGAGATTCTTTTTTGGGTGCTTATTCCCTCCAGGGAGACAGGGCATCAAAGGGAGAATAAGATCAGGGAGAAATGAGATCTATTAAAAATGGCAAAATAATTCCACAAATAAAATGCTATAGAAGCTCTTCAGCTCTTCAATCCTTTTCGAGATTAAAGAGATTCTAGTTTAAAAGATTTTTTAACCGGGACAAGCACTAGTTAAAGTATATATAAAAACGACCCTATTTTCATACGATTTGTGTCGTTTTTGGGCTCAAAAGCAATTTTTAGAACACTTAGGATAAATATTTTTTTTTTGGCAAATCACGCCGTATATTTTAGTAATTTTTAGTTTTGGATCCACAGGAACTAAAAAACGAGTTAAGGATATGAAAATGGATATTTTAATATATTTATATAAAAAAAAGAATATTATAATATTTCCCTTCGATCATCTTCCAACTTATTAAAGTACTGCATCCATTAATATCCATTTTGAATGGATATTATAATATCAAAGGAAAAGAATATTATAATATCCATTCCAATTGGATTTTGATAAATAATATTGGAAGATGATATAGGGGCAAATATTTACTCTCCAGCGACTTTAGGTATATCTATAACTGAGTATTACAGAATAGAATTGCTAGATATTTAAAAAAATTGTTTGATTTATAGAACAAATTGAATAGTTCTGTTGCAAGAGTATATAAACTTCGGTACACCGAAGTTAAGCTGATTCGCTATAACTTTTTGTTTTGTTTTACTTTCTTGAAGAAATTTGTTTTGCTTATTCTTCTTACCAAATTCAAGCCGATTCAAGCCTATATAGTTTGTACAATACATATATATGTATTGATAGACCTATTAAGCAGTTATATTACATAATACATAGTGTATAATCCTTGCATAGACACATTTTGAATGCTGCTTCGTTCTTATCATTGCCAACTAATGTTTTGTGTTAGACACACAATTTGCATACTTGTATAAATTTCCACCTTCTTCTTTTACATACACATCTTAATTGACCTTCATTGCTAATCACACGCTAGTTTTATACTTAACGAAAACGGTAAAGTACAGCAGGGCATTTTGGAGTAGCATTAAAGGGGGCTTAGTAGCTGGTTAGTAGGGATCTAAGGTATGTATATATATATATATATATATGTTTACTTGTATAGGTAGGTAGTTAGTAGGTTGGCTAAAATTGGAGTACTAATGGCTAATGCAAAGTTGTCTTAGGTCTAGGTAACTGGGTTTGGTTGTTGTTAAAGAGAGAGAGTTGCACTAACAATTTGCTAAGTACTTTATAGGTTTTGATTTAATAACTTTAAGCTTTGGTTTTACCGTTACGAGTTTGAATAAGTTAAAGTAAATGTTTTTTTTTTTTTTTTTTTTATATGTTTCATATAAATGTTTTCGTTCATTTTTTGTTTGTTTTATATATACAGTCTTTCACTTTTGAGAGTCGAGAGCAAGGTTCTACAATTTCACAGTTTTCTATCTGAAAAGTTTTGCCCTGAGTGCTCTATGCAAAAAAAAAACAACAAAAAAATATGTTTATCGAAAATTTCCAACTGAACGCAAAATGGTACAGCTCTCGTTTCCTACATTAAAATGGCACATGAAACAATAGTTTGTTTTGCTTATGGTTAATAATAATATTATATATATATATATATATATATAAGTATGTATAGGTATTGTAGGTAATAATACTTGGTGTCTTGAGGCTCCTTTTCTCACACGAGAACCGCTTACTGCAAATGCCAACTTTGAATCTAGGATTTTTTTTTTTTTTTTTTTTTTGGGGGAAGCGTGAAATGCAGATGGGATAGGTACGCGCACGGTCGCCAATTTTTTTTTTTTTTTTTTTTTTTTGGATTGATTGATGATGAGTTTGTTGTGCGGATTAACGCTTAGGAATCTAGGGATAGCGTGTCTACGTCAAATTTAAAACTTACTTGTCGCTTATGCTCTTGCGGCAGTTTCGGGTAATCTAAGTCTAGTTTCGAGTATGGCAAGTGATGATGTTGATGGAGTTGGTGGTGAAGTGCTTGTTGTTGTTGCTGGTGTTGTTGTTGTTGTTGTTGGTGATGCGTATGCAAATGCGAGTGCGGGTATGCCGATACGGGATGATGTTGATGATGATGATGCGTATGATGCAGTGCCTCATAATTGGCTGCCGCCGCATCCCTGGCACTGCTGGCCAAAGTGCCACCAAATGGCCCGCTGGTATTGGCCAGGGCGGCCAGTGGATGTGTCTGCAGATGATTCTGATGCTGATGCATATGGTATTGATACTGCGGATGCATCTGCTGCTGCACCGAGGCTTGTATGTGCGAATGGGGCAGCTGCTGGCCATAATGACCACTCGCCTGGGTGCCGGCGAATTGCTGTTGCAGATTGTAGGCCAAGGCCGAGCTGGCCGGCGGTTGATAGTACTGCGAAATGGCGGGATTGGAGGCATGCAGTGAGTGTGACATAAACTGGCGCCCGTAACCGCCGACGCCGCCAACTCCCGTCTCACTCTGATAGGGATAGCGCGTGGCGGGATAGCCCGCCGCGGACATAAGATTCGACACGGAGTAAGCGGGCCGCAGACGGGCCGCCGCACTCGGCACGGCCGACGCCTGCGGCTGGAAGTACATATTAGGCTGGGAGGAGAAGCTGTTGGACATTTGCAGCAGATTGTCGTTAAGATAGGGCGGCGAACAGTCGCCCGGATGCAATGTGGGATAGCTGGACACAATGCGACCCGTCAGCGGCGTGGTCACCGGCTGTCCGGGTTGGCCCAGGTGACGCGCCTGATTGGTCAGATTCAGGATTTGCGAGGAACGCGAAATGGACTTGTGTGCCTCATTCAGCAGATTCACTATATTCGAGGAGCTGGTCTGCTGCAACGGTGGCGCTGGATAACCGTAAACATCCTGATACATGGTGGCCGAGGGTAGTCCCGCAATGCTGTAGCGTCTGCGACGTATGGGCGAGGTTTGAGCGGGTCCATAATACTGTGTGGGATCATACAGATATCCCGCCGAAGTGGAGGGTGCGTACAGCTCGTAGCCGGCGGGGCCATAGCCGGGATGCTGCAGTGGTGCGGCGGCTGCATACGCACCGGCCGGGCCGCCGTAATATTGTCCAATGATATCTGGCAGTGGGGGGCTTCCGCTGGCGCCCGTGTAGTTATTGTACATCTGAAAAGGGCGATTTTCGAATTGGTTTTTTTTTGTTTTCTGTTTGGGTTGGTGGCGGTTTCGGTAGTTGTTTCTGTGTGTTATTCGGCTGCAACTTTTAGCTAGTTTTTTGTTTTGTAGAGATTAACATTTAACATAACCAAAGCGATTTTGGCCCGAACACTTACGGACTATTTTGGCCCCATATTTGAACGTTAGAAATTTCATATTCAGTTACTGTTAAGACTTTTTGTTGTTTTTCTACAAAGTTTTTGTTTGTTTTTTTTTGCTTAATTTACAATAAGGTTTTGTAATAGCTTATGATCAGTTAGTTTTTTTTTTTTTCTTTTTCTTTTGTACTTCCAACGTTTAACTCTCGTGGGATTTTGGCTATTTAGCACCTAAAAGTTAGGGGTTGGTAAGGGTTAGGGGGGTAGGTAGGGCGCAACATGAAATGTGTGTCACTTGGTTGACAGTCTCGAGGCAAAAGTGTGTATGTGTATGTGTGTGTGTGTGTATGCTTAGGCCGCTGCTCGTTTGGGTGTACGGTAAACCTTGCTTAGAGGCATACAAATGCAACTCTAGGGAATTCTGATTTCGTTTTTTTGTAAAGTAACATAATTTTTTTTTTTTTTTTTTTTTTTTTTGGTTTTACTTATAACAATATATAGTTCAGATGCATTATAGAAATAACGTGCAAAAGTATATGTTAAATAATTGTTTTTTATAATTTTTCTTTGTATGTGTATATGTGTAGATGTATGTGTGTGTGTGTGTGGGTGGGAAAAACAAACAAAATATATATATTTTTATATATTTAAGTCAGACAGTGAAGTGTGTGAGAAAGATATATATATATTTAGAGAGAGAGAGAAAGAGAGAGAGAGAGAGACAGACAGGTATGTGGCGGCTGTGTAAAAGTTTTTCAAAGAAAATGTTAAGTTTCTGTCTTTGTTTTTAAGTGTGTGTGTGTGCGGGGAAACCCATCAGATTTGTATATACAAAACCAAAAAGTAATATATCTTAGAGAACTTCGATGGGAATTATAGAAATCTTTCACTTTTCGTTCCATATTTTTTTTGTTTTTAAACTTATTTGAAAAAAAATAACCACATACTTTTAGAGTAAATTTTATATATATATATATATATTTGGTATATATAGAGCGACAGACACAGAGAGAGAGAGAGAGCGAGAGAGACAGACAGATAGAAATTTGATTAGGTAGTATAAGTATATACACTTTTGGTAATTATTTTATCATTTCATTGTCAAAGACTTGTCAGTAACGAAATAACGTTTATTTTTGATTCACTTTCAGGGTTAACTTGTTCTTGTTTTTTCTTCTTCTTTCATTTTGTTTCTTTATCGGTGCGAAAATATTACAAAAGCATATTGTAAATAGTTGCATACGTTTTTTTTTTTCAATTCAATTTTTTCTTTGTATATTTTTTTTTTCTTTGTCATTGCTTAATATCATTTTGCTTTTAGAACAACAACAAAATATGCTTAATAAAAAAAAACCATAATGATTCAATTGTTGAAACAATTTTTTGTTTTTTTGTTTTTAAATTATTTGTTAAGCCAATTATTGGAGCCATTACAATCGATAAGTTTCGTGAAAAAATCTGCAATCTTTTGGCAATAAAATGACAAAAGAATTATTCTTGTTGTATGCTAAATAAATCACAGATCACTAATAATAGGCGTTCTTTTTGTTTGGTTTTTATTGCTCTTTTTTTTTGTTTTTTAGTAATATTTTTTTTTTTTTTTTTGCTGGTGTGTTTTTTTTTGTTGGGTTAAAAGTATATATATATTACTTTTTGATTATGTAACAAGTCAAAGAATGAAAGAAAGCAAAAAGAGGGTTTAAAAATCGCTAAGAAATATATAAAAACGAAAGCCAGGCAAAAGTTTAAAAGTTTGGAGAGAGAGAGAGGGGATCCTAGGTAAGAACAGACAAGCAACAATTTCACATTTAGGATACATAAACAGAAACGGAAACAAAACAAAATAAAACTACGATTAGTATAAATTTAGAAATTATGCCAACTGGCAAGTCGGAGCGAGAGAGAGAGAGAAAGAGAGACAATCCCTACCAAAGACAGAGCGAAAGAGAGAGAGAGGGAGCAGGTGAGCCACACACTTAAAATAAAGCCAAGAACTTTTGCTCACACTCACACACACACACACATCAAGAGAAATAAAAAACGACACACACACACAGACGAATGTGGCCCGAAATAACAACATTTTGGTTACAAGGTTATTACGTATACGTCATGTGTACGCCTACATGTGAGTGTGTTTGTGTGTGTGTGAGTGGGTGGTGGAGAATACAATAGCGGCATCTGAGTGTAAAAGAGCAGGAGCTCTAGGGGCTGTAGGAACATAAAAATACCAACCAAAAATACAGCCAAAAGGCAAATGAAAACAAGTAAAAGAAAGCAAAAGCTAGAAGTCGAGGCTTGTATGTATGTTAAGTGTGTGTGTATGTGTTTCAGTTTTTATGTTTCGTTTTTGTTAAAAAATCATAAAATTAAAAATAAACACATCAACTGGTAGCCAAACCAACTCTGAAAGCTTACACACAGAAAATGGGAAGCGAAAGAGAGAGAGAGAGAGGGCGACGACTGACTTATTCCCCCCTTCGACTTTCACATGCATAATGTCAGAATTTGGCCAAAGTGCAGAAAGCTGAGTCCTGTCTGCTTTTAATTATGACAAATCATCACGTTTCGACTTGGCGAGTGTGTGTGCTGAATGCAAGGCCAGACACCAAGCTGAGCCACCCCCCCTCTGTTCCTGCCATTTCCTTTAGCCTTTGTCCCGGTTTTTTGTTCCAGCTCACGCACACGTGACTGAGAGACATTTATAAAGTGCATCCCAACCGCCTGTGAGACCTGCTTGCACTTGAGCTCATTCTTTTAAGGCCATGTTGCCAAATTTCACTAATTACACCTATGAGATAACCCATTTACACAGTGGTTAAGCCGCAATTAGGAAAGGTAACGAAAACAAACATTAAAAAAAAGGCGAAAAAAAATTAAGGCGATAATCGATTCGATGTAATACTTAGTTCATTTAGATACTAGAATGCGCCATTAAGAAATTGTAGAAGAATTTCAAGGCCCAATAAAGTTAACTGGCAATGAAACTAATTGATCAGCTATATTGCGTTTCTGAATAAAATTCATCTTTAAGTTAATAAATTCCGCTGGTTCTCAAAGGATGGCAAAAAATTGCCCAACATGAGTTAGACACTTAAATAAATCTTCTTAAAGCGAAAATATAATCTTTGATCAGGTGGAGAAACGCTGCGCCAAATGTATCTTTTCAGACAGCTTAAGGAAGTCCATAATTTAACAAACTTGCAGAGAGTATTCAAATACAGATGGAAGCTATAAAGCTGATTACTCTAGGCAAGATTTTTGTGCAACTTTTCTCATGTCGGATATCAACTACAATATTATATGAGAGGAGAATTTGAGTTCTTCGCTTACTAAGAATAATGATCAGCATCATCGCCGAACTCTAGGTCTGTTCATGTACAAACTATCGTTTTAAGGCTCTAAAAAACCCGTCGGCGTCACATAACTTCGAGAGATTTCATAGTTAGTAAGATAGGTTAGGTAAAAACCTCTTCACTTAGGTCAAAGATAGGCCCTTTGTGATACCATATAACCCCTAATTTTTACTTTTAGAGAGTAAAGGGAGGATCATCCCTATTAAACCACTTAGATAGATGGACAAACTTGAGTGAAACAGCGATCTCCATTTCAAATACTGCTGAAAGGTCAGGAATAAAAGGTTGAACAAGGATTGCATAACGTTTCCTACTGACAGAGGAGACGCTAAACGCTTTCTTTTTTATCAACTGAGCAGCAACTTCTACAGTACTCATTATGGTCAATACGAAACCTCGGGGCATGCCTGTCTATAGAACAGTGTCCTGCAAGAATACCTACAAGAAGGGAGTCATTCTGCCGGCCTAGACGTAAAGTTGGGTTAGTAGGTTAAAAGGTACAAGGTAGGTAGGGGGATCTACACAAAAACTTGATCGATTTCTATGAGTATTTATGTATTGAGCTAAATCTCTTCTATAAAAAGAGAGATCTAAAACCAAAAGAATTCTTTTACACCGCATTTTCCAATTATTCAACTTGAAGCAGGAGCGAAAAAATCAGTAAAGGTATATACAAATATATTTATATCAAGGCTGCAAAGTGGTTCGAAACTGACCCATTTACATGTTTAACCCCTCCAATCTTAATGAGCGCATTAAAAATAAGACCTTTAATGATTTTATGGGAGCAATGAAGAGCCATGAACAATTAATAAATATTGAATCTGTCAATGATGTAATGGATTCTTTCAAAAATTGCCCAATAGAACATACATACAGCAAACCAGATATCAACGAGAATTTTCAGCATTTAAAGATATTCTTTCTAATGTAAGAAAGGGTAAAGATTGACCATCTTCAGGTAGATGGTATAATGACTTTTTCCTTAAACGAAGCAGACCATAAAAATTACCAATCTCAGCTTATAGATTTGATAATTCTTGTAATTCGAAAATAATCTATTCTTTCCAGGAACCGGAACGCGTAATTGATTATGGGTTCGAACCACATCCAAATGAATTTATATATATTTATTCAACATGAACGGTCTTTCAAATTATTTAAAACACTACAATGTTGTGGTAAATCTATTTGAATTAGATTGATTCTCATATAAATGCACTGGGGTACGAATGTACCCCAAATACGGTCTATGTGAGTTTTGTCCATGGGCGGATCTGGGGTTAACTTTATCAATCCCTTGTCGGGTCGCTAATTTGCAGTTTAATCACGTTCCATCCGATATGCATAAAACGCCTAATCAAAGTTCGACAGTTTTTTGAATGAAATGTTTTATCTGTGTTATATACATTCTTTAGTTTTTGCAAAGACCTTAAGCTAAGTTTACGCAGGCAAGTAATTTGCCTAAATTTTAATGAAAATTTGACAAAATACCCCTAAATAGGATATTTATCAGAATTTATTGTGCAGATTATTTGCGGGTGGATCCATAGCTTTAGTTTTAGGTCCTGCATAGATGTGATATATCATACAAACAAATTAGTATGGCGGGGCCTGCATTTTGCAATAAACACCGTCAGCAACTGTCTTTAACCAAGCATACATTCTTTCTTAAAATAGAATCAGCGAGTTATCCCTCTTTTTTAAAATTTTCTGAACGTCGTAAATTGTTTGCAATTTGTAATTATTTATTTTATGTGGCAAAATGTTTTAGGTTTTTGAAAATATTATTTCTTTATTCATTTATGAAAGAACACAATTATTTGTCAATATCAATGGGCGAGTAAGGTTCAATTGCCAAAAGCTGAATCAATTGAATTCTTTAACCTAATTTAGTCTTTGGTATGTATTTATATTTGGAATTCAAAGCACACACTGACTAATCCATTTCATTTTTAGTTGGTTACAAATGTTATTTTCATCCATTTGTTTTTATTTTAATTTTTTTGTATAAAATGACAAATTTAAATTCTTTTTGTATATCAACCGTTGTCAAAGGAATTTTGTAGTTGGTGTTTTTTTTTTTCAATTTTACTTTTCTAATTACCTAAAATGTTTGAAGGGCTCTCCACTATGCTGCGCCCTAAAAAGTAGGCAACACTTTTTGTGCAAAATTCAATTTCGCGCATACAGAACAAAGGGGGCCAAACTAGATGGAAGTTTTTTTTACAGTTTATATGTTTTGCGTGTAAAAAAACAGAATACGAAAGAAAGGACATGCCTCCTGCTGACTAGCATGCAGCTCCTGATTTTACTTCTGCTCCAACGCCAAGGCTAATGGGGGTTGCATTTAATGCAGTCTACGTCCTTTCTGCTCCCTCTTTCCCTTTATATTTTTCCCAGTTGTTTATAATGATTATGTGGCAGAGTCATGTAACGTTGCGCCTTTCTAATTGACAGGAATAAGGTGTTTTGGGGGTGGTTTGGTGGGTATGGGTATGGGGTCGGTCTGTGATTGCAGCGGCCTCATTGATGCCCATCAATTTAAGTTTCCCTCGTGACTGTCTGAGATACACACACCCACACACATTTTATAGTTTTTTTTTTTTGTTTGCCTTTTGTTGTTGTTATTGTTGTTAGTTTGTTTGTTGATTGACTTAAACAAAATGAAGTTTTGTGTTGATGATATTATGACATTTGGAGCTGATGATGACATGATGCGATGATTTTGCTGTTTGTTGCTGGTTGCTCTTGTATTTGTTGATGTTGTTGTTGTTTTTGAATGGTGGCCAAACTACAATACCTTATAGTAGACATAGGCATTGTCCATAGGTTTGTGGCTTGACTGTTGGGTGGCTTGAGTTTAAGTTGTTATTGTTGTTGCTCTCGTTGTTGTTGTTGTTGCTGCTATGCAAATGAGTTGCAGTTGCAGTTCGTTGTACTTGGGACTCCGCTTTGCCTTCTTTCTAGCGCTATTTATGTAATTTGAGTTGGCTTAGTTGTGTGTGGGAGTGTGTGTGTGTGTGTGTAATACAATAATAAACAGTTTGCCCGAGACTTCCTTGTTAGGGCCTAGGTCTATTATCTACGGGCGCTGCTGCTGCTTCCTGCTTCTTAGCGTAACCTTCCACACACACACATACATAAATTAAACATGAAAAAGTTGTTGTTGCTGTTGTTGGTAGGTAATGTTGGTGCGAAAGATTTTTTTTTTTTTTTTTTTGGGCTGCTGCGGCTGCTTAAGCCAAATTATTGATTTTATGCTGCAGAGTTGGTTGGGTGCTGCTGCTCCTCCTGCTGCTGCGGCTGCTGCCGTTGACTTTTGGTTTGTTTTAACTGAAACTGCACTTTAAACACATTTACACTTGGGTAAAGGCACATTAATGAAATGCTTGACTTTTCTACATCCTTGTAAAAGGATGTTTCCTATTTTTTCTCTTATTTTTTTTCCAGGCCACTTGGAAACGTTAACTGGGCAACTAGCACGAGCAGCGTTTGCTTCGATTAAGGGATTAGCTATATACATAAGCTATACATATATATATATATATTCCTATTCAATTCACTTGGATTTGGCTGGCTGCCTCAATTTTCTTTTTTTGCCATTTGCCACACTTTCTCTGTGCGTACGCGTCGCGCTTTCTGTTTGCGGCTCGTCCGTGCCTCGTGTTCGTTGGCTTAAACGTTGCGTATACAACTGTCCGCGCCTGCGGAGCTTTTGCGCCCACGAGGCCATTGAGACACATTCACATGGTGTGCCGAAGCTTCCATTGAGCGCCAGCGAAAGCTTTCACGTAGTTTTTATGCTCAAATAAAAAGCTGCCATTTTATTGATTGGAAGCAACTCGTTCGGGCTACTCGCTGGCGCATTATCCTTGCAGCTGCTGCCAGGCCACCAGGCTGCGCATGACATGAATGCAGCTGACTGCTGCTGCAACTGAACCGAGGCAGCCAGCCAGCAGCAGCGGGTGGTCCGGTCCAAGATGCATGCTGATTAGGTGGAATCAATTTATATGCCCGCATAAGTAGGCAACACTTTGCATATTTTCCCATTTGCCTCTCTCGACTCGGCCCGACTCAATTATTATGCAAAGTGCCAAGCGCCAAGCATTTCATTCACTCTTCTGCCTGGCATTTTCTTTTCAATTGAAATTCAATCGCTTGGAAATCAATAGATCATGGGTAAAACTGGTCATCTCGTGTGACGGAAGTTGCCCCCCACCCCCCCTTAATTGCTTTCCCACACTCTGATGGGCTAAATAAATGAAATTCCAACAAAAGCAGCAGCAGCAGCAGCTTCTGGCACACTTTGTAATTGCATGGCGTTTGTCCAGGTCTCGGCCGCCTGACAAACTTGTCCTCTATCCTGTCTGTTTCTGTATGTTTATCTGTTTGTGTGTGGTTTTTCGCATAGTAAAATGAATTTTGCGGCAGGCCGCTTAATTATTTTATGCCCTAGCCAAACAAAGAGCCGCCCACAATACATATATCAAAAGTTGAGAGCGTCGTCGACCATTCCACCATGTCTAATAATGTGCTCATTTCCTTGATTATTTATGCGTGTATCAGAAAGCAGTGGCGGTTGAAAAGTGGGCAAGGCCCAAACAAGTTTTAAGTTTTTAAGAATCCAATCGTATAATGGTTAACAATGGGAAACGCCAAGACCATCAAAATTTATGGGTTTATCTGCAATCAAGTTGATGTGACTGCATATTTAAGTATCAAAATAACAAACTCACTGGCAGAAATTTAATGTTTTTTTTTTGCAATTTCAAAATTTTACAATCTTTTGCAATTCAGCCGAAGATTTGGTTTGAAGCTCCACTCGTACGAATAAGGTTAAGAACTGGCTTATAAGCAGCGTGGCGTGGCAATGCCGAAACTGCATCTATTACAAAATGTAGAACCGAATCGAAAACAGCAAATGAAAACGGTTCGGTTCATTGTAAAGATTTACTAACTACCTCTTAACCTACCTCTTCGTAGACCAAATGGTCAAAGAAGAGGCATCATCTGTTGGCCTACTTGCGAAATTACTCACCTTTTTCTAACTAAATATTAGATTTTTAGTAAGAAAATCGGGAAGTATTTATATTACAGAAACTGCAAGGGTAACGGCTTTCCTCTTTCTTAAAGCCCTATACGGACCAGCGACGTAACGTGAAGTTTCTTACCAAAATTGTGGAAAGAAGAAACAGAAGTAATGATTCCTTCACCCTTGACATTGTGCCCATACGGAGCTGAGAAGTACTGTTACGCTCAACAGTACATGAATGGAACCTATGTTGATGTCTGTGAAAATCCTTTTAAACATTGTTGCAAAACAATGTTACTTCACCCTTCCTGTGTTTTGACACCATCAGCAAACAATCTAAGAATTTGACAAAATGCGCTAAAGATTTTCAATAGTCGTTTGATTATTCAAAATGAAAAATCGTCACTGCAATTGCTTGTCGTGTAGTAAATCAAGTAAACCAGTTTTCTTCAAGGCTGCAAACCCAAATAATTTTTGCAGAGGACCGACTCGCGGGTTCGAACCAAACTTTCCAATGGTTAAGGTTTAGAAATTTGAGGTTCAAGGTTTTTGTGTTAGGATTTTGGTTCGAACCTTGCTTCGTCCCAAGTTTGACCAAATTATGTTAGAAAAGCAAATAATTTGTTAAAAATATAAAATATATAATTCCTGTATTTTTGTTTACTTGAATATACGATTTCACTTATTTTCAATTTAAATTTATATGTAGAGTTTCTTCGAGTAATTTTTGGTCTATTCTTTTTATTTGATCAGACAAAAACAATTTTTGGGTTGTAAAATGGAGCTTAACTAAGACTTGTAACTTTTGCTGAAGCGAACCCAAAGTTTTGGAACTGGTTCAGGTTCACCAATTTTTGTCACAAGAAGTTCGGTTCAAGGTTCGGTTCACAATACAAAAATGTCGGAATTCCAAGTTCGAACCGGTTCAAACCAGGGCTGTTTTTATTGCATCTTTTTCAAAGATGTTGTTGGTCAGAAAGGCTTGACGATAAGTTGCTAATTTTTATCAAAACAATAACAACAACAAATTACCACGAAATTCAAGATTTGGTGTAATTTCTTAATAAATCTGGTCACACTAGACTTAGGGCCTTAAGTTCTTAAACTGGTTTTTACGACTTTAATCGCAAAATAAAAATTTTCTTAGTAAATTGTATTGCGAGAGTGAATCACTTAAACGAACCGGAACAGCGGTTCCAAAAACCATTTTATGAACAGAACCAATCTTGATTCCTGAGCGGTTTGCATTCTTGCTTTTAAGGTTTTTGTAGTGAAGCGCGCGTTCAAGTATTAGATATCAAGTATTGGTATTTCACCAATATTAATAAAATATGTTAAGTACGCATAATTCTATTGAATTTAATCGAGACAATTTCTGAAAACGGGTAATGGGCAGAACGGGGATTAAATTCAGGTCTGCAAGGTCTCATCAAATTCAAAAGAGGTTCAACCTGAAGATTGAAGATGCAATTCTTTTTGGAGTCACTTTTACGGATCGGGTTCAGAAAGTTGGTTTACCCAAGGTATAGATTCGCAACTAGACTATATAGAATATGCTGCAATATTGAAAATACTCCTTTCATATTCGCTTCAGCTACCTTTAAAGTAAATTTTGAGCAATAATACTTTTATACAGCGTGGAAACATAAATCAGATTTTCTCTATTTAAATTGTTTCTTTTTAAAATTAGCTAGATTCGGCTTAGACTCTCACGGATGTTCAAGCCAAATATATATATAGATATATTTTATGCATCACTAACAAGTGACAATTTTTCTCTAATTTAACAATTATTGCCTTTTTTCGAAGTTACAAAAAAATTATTGAGTTCTGACTCTGTAGATAATTGGGGAGCAGTTCCCAGTTTGGTTCGGGCACCACAAAAATCTGGACAGAAATAGTTCTTATAGGTACGATTATGGACAGGTTTGTAGCCTTGGTATTACATAGCATTTTAAAGGAGCAATAATAACAATTAAATAATTAATTTATTTATAAGTTTCAATGCTTTCTACTCAGTTTGGTTCTCAGTAAGCTCGAGCTTTCATTTGTCAAATTTCATTCATTTTGCCCTCATCTCTTGTCGCTCCGGCCCTGTTGTGCACACACACACACACACACACATATGTACATGTGCTAATCCTAGTAACACACACACACCCATCCATCCGCGCCCTTTCCTCTGGTCTTTCTCTACAGTTTTGCATGCTAATTAAAATTCAGCTATTGCCGCCGTTTTGCATAGCTTGTAATTTGCTTGACAGGGCAAACAACATGAATATTTGAATTTGAATTTGTGGGCGAATGCGTGGAATGTAGAGCAGCAACTTGGGGGTTTTGGTCATCATTTGGCATCATCAGCATTGAGTGAGAGGGCACCAGGTCATGTAGTTTCTTAGTTTTGGCTTGCGCCTTACACTCGACCGAACGTTTTTTTTTTTTTTTGCTGCCAGTGAGCGAGCGGATAAATGGATAAGCGAGAGGAGGGCGAAGAGGAAAGGGGGTGGAGGTCTAAGAAAAACTACAATTTAGGCTCAGCAAACTCACTCACCCTTACCCCCTGCTCCTCCTGAGCGTATTTCTTGATTTCACGCTCCAAATCAAGCTGTTGTTGTTGTTGTTGTTGGCAGAAGTGAGAAGGTTTTTGTTAGTTTTTACGATAGACGAGATACTGGAGACGTGTGTGTGTGTGTGTTTGAGTGTGTGTCTGTATATGTATAGAGGGCAAATGTAAGCCAAACTTGGAGGAGCTGAGCAGACAAAGTGGCGTCAGTTAAATGGCCATAAGAACAAACAACAACAAAAAAAAGAAAAAAAAAGAAATGCTCATAAAAATTTGCCACCAACTTTGCGCCTTGTACTACAAGAAGATATGTACATGCGAATGCGTATGCCTGTTATATAATAAAAAGAGCATCAACAGTTCGGGTCAAGGAGCAAGCTATAGATACATATATATGTATGTATTTATATGGGAATCATTCATGTTGTGCTTAAATTCATTGAATGTTTTATCTATCCCCCCCCCCCCCCCCATTGCCTGCTGCATTGCAATAAAACATGTGCCAAATAGGAAATGTAAAATGCACTGACCTCGAAACGTTGCCTCAGTGATTGCATCCCCGTTTTGAGCGCGCCAATGCGGCGTATACGCAACAACTTTTAATTGCTCACAAAAAAAAACGAGGCGAATTGTTTGTCTTCCTTTTTTAATTACTGCTGTGCCATAACCACGCCCACGCCCATTGGTTTTTTGTGACAAATTAATTTCGAGCCTCAACAAATGCCGGTCAAGGCGCGCAGCTTCGATATGAATGGGGCTGGATATTGTACAAATACTATTCGGGGGTTTTTCTTCTTCTTTTTTTGTGATAGAAATCAAATTACGCACAAATGAAATGCAAGCAAATTGCCAATTGGGCTAACAGCCAGCTGCCATTTGAGTATATCATTTCCAGCTTGGGAGGGTATATCAGCTTTGCGGTTAGCTATGAAATAGCTAGACTTTCAATCTTATAATCCGCCATGTTCTCTATTCCACTTGCACTAAAGTTTTGTGACTTAGAGACCAATTCTAACCCAAAAACGGATTTGATAAACAACATAAATGTTTAAAATTGGGAAATTCTGAAATTCTTCAGAAATTCTGCAAAAGTGTTAAGTTCATGAATCCATTTCAAGCGACTTTACATTAAGTATTGAAGTCTCTAATCGGCTTCTTGGTTAATGTTGGGCTATGTGGCTGTCTTTTAAAGTTTGTTCGATAACACAAGGCTCCAAAATTGCACTACTCATAGTTTGTTGAAGGCGTTGAAGTGATTCTCTATATACGAAGATAAACCATTTCGTAAACAATTGTAAGATTTTACCTTATTATCTATTAAAATTGTATGTCTAAAAGCATGCAATGCCAATAGCTGCACTTAAGGCTAGCCATTTGTATTGAATTGTAATGAAAATTCTCAACCAACAACTGCCATTGCGGGCCATATAAAATTTTATCAATTCAAACACATGTATTCAATAGGGTATGTCATTGTTTAAAAAAAATCGTAAAATTGTTAGATATAAATCAAATTACAAACAAATGAAATAAATGGAAGCAAATTGTCAAACTGGGCATACAGCCAGCTGCCATTTGAATATTTCATTTCGCGCTTGGAAGGGTGGGTATATCAGATTAGAATGTTATTGAAAACGCCCCATTACGTCAGGTTTTTTTTTTAGTAAATTGAGCTTTAAAAATAGAAGGCTAACATCGGCTACGCCGATATTTTAAATACCCTTGCAGTTTTTGAAAGGCGCTACCATTGATAACAAAAAAGTTTTTCTCGTAGAACTAGTTTTTGGGCCGACCGTTTATATGGCAGCTATATGCTATAGTCATCCGATTTTGATAAATTTTTTCAGAATTGTGTGAAAGCTTCTAAAACTAATATATGCCACGATTGGTGACGCTACGATGGAAAACAAAAAAGTTTTTCTTACTTGAACTAGTTTTTGTACCGATCGCTCCTATGGCAGCTATATGATATAGTCATCCGATCCGGCCAATTTCGACAAATGTGCAGCGTATTTGTATTTAAAGACTTTTTGCAAAGTTTGGTCAAGATAGCTTCAAAACTGAGGGAGGAGATAGCATAGAAACAGACGGACGGACGGACAGACGGACGGACGGACGGACAGACGGAAATGAACTCAGCTCGTCATGCTGATCAAGAATATATATACTTTATGTGGTCGGAAAAGCTTCCTTCTATGCGTTACAAATATCGTGACAATTTTAATATACCCTCTGCAAGGGTATAAAAATGCCAATTTTGATTATTTGAAAGCATGTTCTAAATGTAAGCTTTAAAATAAATTATACTAAGCAATTTTGCGATTTTTTTAACCAAGTTAAACCAAGTTAAATAATCGATTTAAATTTAATGTCTAAAAGTATGCAATGCCAAATACTGTAGTTGAGGCTAGCCATTTATATTGAGTTGAAGTGAAAATTCTCAAGATCTGCCATTGCATACTTGTGGGTAATATACAATTTTGTCAATTCGAACACATGTATTCAATGGGGTTTATTTTTGTGAATCGTAGAAATCGTAGATTTGTTTGGGAACACTTTACTTTAAAGCTAATGCTGTCACGACCTAATCTGTAAACATTTGTAAACCTAAATTTTCTAAATTGGCATCATTGTTAAAAAATAGCTTTGCGATTACCAAAAAACTTTGTAAACCTATGTTTGGGGATCAAAAAAACTCAAACTGAACTGGGTTTATATAAGAATAATAAGAAATAATTTAATTATATTTTAAATTGAAAGGTATTTTAGATAAGGTTAAATTTATTTTATGTGAAATTTTCATGGGGCTATTTGCGATGTCAATTACGATGTCAAGGCATCAAAAGATAGTGGAGTAAATTAGGTTCAATAAATAAATAATATCATCACAACCTCTCCATGCCAGCGGGGATGGATGAACCAATGAGCACTAACACATTGACAGCCACTGCTGTCCACCATTCAGACTGCTGACTGCTTTTCACCACTCCATGAGTATCCCAAAAAGAGGCAGCATGCATTACTGTCCTCACCTTATATAATTACACCATGATCTTAATCTACCAAAAAGCAGATTGAAATTATGTTAAGAAAATTTTTTCTTTAAAGAGTTCAGTTTGACAATGAACAACAATCTATTTATGTCAGTTTGTAAAAATGAATGGCACAACAATTTATGCCAGCACTGACATCTACCCTTTAGAGAAAAAAGGTAGTGAGGTTTTTAAAATTATGCTTTCCCATTTAAAATATTATTGTTCACATGGAAAACATCATATCAATTAGTACATTAATCTTCTGAAAGGATTTTAAATGCAGTTCAGATCAATATTTTAAAATCCCACTGAAACTAGGGAGTAGTTGTGAAAATACTCAGCATTTTAAATAACTGTCTTTTCAACCCCAAAAGGACAAGCCTAACTTCTCTCAATCTCTGAGAACCTATGATCTTTAATTTGTCCGTCACAAGTTAATAAAATAAAATTAATGTGTTGATGTAGCTTTGTCTGTTTGTTGTCTGTTTCAAAAGAAGAGTTCAAATATGTTAACTAAAACATTCCCACATTGAACATTGACAAGCATCTAGGATTCAGCTACATTTGTCAGCTTTTAAGCCATTCATTCTTAAAATTTGTCAAACCAAGAAAATTTCTTTAAAAAAATCTAATAAATTTCCTTTTTACAGCGCCTTTTACAGTCGAGCATTCTTTGTTCTTTATTTATTCAGCCTTAAATATAGCCTGATATCAAGGTTATTTATGCCATCCCAATGGGCATTCGCTGTCTGTCTCCCCCCCTATATATTTTTGCATGGTCCAACGCCATTTGTTGTCATTGTGTGTGTGAAAGGGGGGTGGTGGGGCCTGGTCTTGCCATATTAAGTATACGCAGTGTGTGTGTGTGTTTGGTTTTTATACACTTTTAAAAGTGTATATTAATTTTGCCCAGAAGTTTGTAACGCATAGAAATATTCATTTCCGACCACATAAACTATATATATTCTTGATCAGGACGACGAGCCGAGTTCATTTCCGTCTGTCCGTCCGTCCGTCTGTCCGTCTGTCCGTCTGTCTGTCTGTTTCTACGCGAACTAGTCCCTCAGTTTTAAAGCTATCGAGCTGAAATTTTGCACAGAGTCTTCTTTTTACTGCACGCAACTAATATGTCGGAACTGGCCGGATCGGATGACTATATCATATAGCTGCCATAGGAACGATCGGTCTAAGAACTAGTTCTAGTTAGAAAAACTTTTTTGTTTTCCATCGTAGCGTCACTAATCTTGGTATATGTTAGTTTTATATGCTTCCACATAATTCTGGAAAAATGTATCAAAATCGGATCACTATAGCATATAGCTGCCATGGGAACGATCGGTCGAAAAATAAGTCTTTGTGAGAAAAACTCTTTTGATTTCCATCTTAGCGTCTCCAATCGTAGAATATATTTGTTTTATATGTTTCCACACAATTCTGATAAAATTTATCAAAATCGGATGACTATAGCATATAGCTGCCATATAAACGGTCGGTCAAAAAACTACTTCTAGTGAGAAAAACTTTTTTGTTTTTTATCGTAGCGTCCCCGTTCTTGGTATATTTTAGTTTTATATGGTTTCACATAATTTTTAAAAAAATTATCAAAATCGGATGACTATAGCATATAGCTGCCATAGGACCGATCCGTCGGAAAATGTGTTTTACTAAGAAAAGATTTTTTTTATGGTTGATTTTTATTATCAATGATTTAATAATTTTAAATATCTGATATCTATATCCTATATATATTTTTCCAGTTAAAACTGTTGGAGTAAAGTTTTTCAAGTGTATTAAAACTTCGGCACAGTCGAAGTTAGCTTTGCCTTCTCGTTTTTTTTTTTTTAGTAATTACAGAGAGTTTGTATCTGTAATAAGTAGTTTCCCCAGTTTTGTTTGCTGTCCTTGGGGATAGTTGCAGTTGTCCCAGGCTATTTTAGATTAATTTCCCTAGAGAAAGAGAGGCGGAAAACGGAGAGGAAGGATAGAGTCCTTCCGCCCTACCCTGTGTTTAAGTAGACAATAAGCACACAGCTTGAATTTGCTGATAAATAAGAAATGCAACAATGGCAGGCAAATGCATTTCTCTTGTCAATGTGTCATAACTGGGACAACTCGTGCCATATTACGGGCGCCAAAAAGTATGCAACACATTATTGAATTTTATTGTTTGCCCCATATCGAGAGAAAGAACACACAACTAAGATGTATGTATGTAAGTGTGAGTGTAAGTGTGTGCATTTTATGTAAATTTCAATGACGTTCATTTCACATGCCTTTAGCTTTTTAGCTGCCTCTGTCCTCATTTTTCGACATACACAAAAACGTGGCAAATTAATTAAACGACAAACTTATGAAACATGTGAAGCGTGACTTTGTGTGAGCGTGTCTATGTGTCTGTGTGTGTGTGTGTGAATGAAAAATCAACAAGACTACAGCTAGCTTAAGTAGTAAAACATTTGACAATGGTTAAAGCATAACACACAAAACATGAAGAGAAGAAAGGTGAAAGGAGTTCTAGTCTCTACATTATGTATACACTTACTTATATATGTATATGTATGTATGTGTGTATATATATAGATGTGTGGGTTAATGTATTAATGTGTGGGTAGTGTTAAAGAAAACAAGCTGTTTTGGGTTTATGTTTGGTTTTGTTTCTTTTCTTTTCTTGCGGTCAAAAATGTGTAAGAACTTAAAAAATATTTAGTAGAAAGTATTTTATTGTGGTTAGTGTTAGGACTAAAAGAATTATCTCTGATGTGTACGAAATCATTCTCTAGAGCAATTTGCCGAACGAAAGTGAAATTATTTAGAGAAAGATTTAGAGATTTGGAGAGACGACTTTAAATGGTCGTTGCCTGGTAAAGAGTTAGGATATATTAAACACAAAGTGAAATCTTACCTGCTTTTGGGCCATCGCCTGCATTTGCTGGAACATTTGACGCTCTTCCTCTTTGCCTGAAATTGGGTAAAAAGAAAAGGGGAAACGAATAAATAAATCAATTTTATGGGTTTGAAAAGGACTTCCCGATCCTATATGTCTTTGCAATTGCTTATTATACAACGTTTCCGTAGAGAAAAGCCAAGGTGTTATCATACTTGGCGAGACGTCCGATCTACGCGCTTTCAGTTGACAAAGCTTCAGTATGCAGTATGATAATTGAAGGAAAAGGTTGTTTCCACGCTTCTCGTCAGCTTTTTTTTTTGAAAAGGTTGTTTCCACGCTTCTCGTCAGCTTTTTTTTGTTGTCACTCTCGCGCTCTTAGTTGTCAATGGAAAGCGCGCGCCTCTCCATGTATGTTTACACCCAGGAAAAAAGACTTAATCTTCAGCTCATTACATTCATTTTCCCAAAACCCGAAATTATGCAAATATTTAGAAAGTTTCTATAAAAAGCGACTTACCCATTCCCTTGGCCTGCAGCATTTCGAGCAACTTTTTGATACTCTCATCGCGTGCTATCAACGTCTGTTTCTGTGTCTCCACGCGACATTCCAAATCTTTGATCGTCTCACGTAATATACTAATCTCACGCTGCAGATGATCATTTTCCGCATAGATGGCCTCCATTTGCTGTTGCATTTCCAAATTTGGCTGACGCATACGCAAACGCAACTCTTCCTCGAGCTGACGCACCAACATTGCTTGTTTCTGGTTCTCCGTGCTGAGCAATTTCAATTGATCATTGATCAGACTGTACTTGGCGCTCTCCTCTTTACGTAAGGCACGCTCTTTCTTCAACTCCGGCGACCAGAACGTTTTGATGCTATGCATTGAGCTGCCCAGCTTTTGATTCGTCAGCTCTAGTTCACGTTTTAGATTGCCCAACTCTCTTTGCAGATCGGTGTTCTGATGCTGCAAATCACCCAGATAGGCACGATCCGAGGTGGGACCCATGCCCGTGTTGTAACCACCCAGGGCACTGGGACTCTGACGCGCCGATCTACCATATAGCTCATCCTCTAAATACAAGCCTCGCTCCAGGGATCTGTCCCGGGAACGATCGCGTGGCTCTCGTATGGGTATAAACTCACGATCGTGAGGATCCACCAGGCCCCCACGATCCAGCGACTGATAGCGGGTTCCTGCGGAAAAGTGAAAGATTAACTTCAGCTGGCTAAGTATTTAAAAGAAATCCCTTCGTTTACTTGGATAGTCCATGGCATGTGACATCGGTGGTCTGCTGGCACTTCGGCTGCGATGATGTCCCGCTCCGGCGGGACTTGTTGGCTCATCCATGTCGCGGTAGTATGGACTGCCCATTGCTGAAATTCACACACACAGAGATTCATGATGATGATCAAATGAGGATGAAGGGGGGTATTTTTTTTTGTATTTGTGTAAGGTTGCTTTTTTGCTTCGGTTTCGGAAGGACCACCAGATTCAACTAAAGAACTGAAGGTGAACTGAAGTCGCTAGTGCGGGTTTGTTAGTGGGAAAAAGGAACGCAACCAAAAAAAAAACCCAAATAACGAAATAAGGAAAAATGTTTGTGGTGTTGGGGGGGCGGCTCGGACTGGGACTTTTTGTTTAACCTCTCCTCTGCTATGTGTGTGTTTTTTATTTCCTTTTTTTTTTTTGCATAAAAAGGCTCATAAACTAGCTAACATTGTGTCCGTGTCCTGACTAGCTCATATTTCAGCTGCCTGCGGTTGACCCCCCACCCTTTACACAAACCACTTATTTGCTTAACACGAAATCAGAGAGAAAGCGCAGCGGTAAACGTACACTCAACAAAATTTATGGCCCCAGCATGTTGGAGACTACGCTAGGTACCTAAATAAGGCATACAATACTTTAGGTCATCATGGAAGTCATAAGTAAAACCAATTTAAGTTTCAAAACTTTAGGTTAGGGTACTTTAATTGAAGTCGTTTCGCTAATGAACTTCAGCTCAGCTTGCTTTTTTATATCAATTTTGCACTGTTTCTCGCTTTTAATTCCTAAGCGGTTCAACCCTTAAAAGTCATGAAAAGTCAACATCGAAACCAAAGTTGACGGTAAAGCCTCCTGATGATTAGACAGCGAATTTTGCATAACTTCTTATAGAATTTGAATGTGAATGTGTTTTTTATTAACCGTTTTGTGATATGAGCAGGCCATTCTGTGTTTTTGCTGTTTTTTAAACACATTTACCCTGGCCTACTAGAATTAAATTCTATCTAAAACTATGCAAAATCTGCTGTCTACCGAACTTGGTGGTTCTAGTAACAGCGGGATGATTGTCCTGCTCACTTGATGTTGTTAAAGCGCAGGCCAGGAGCTAAACATAAGCATAATAGATAAGATAGACTGGTTCCGAAGCAGATTGAAGCGGTTCAAGAAGTAGCCATATCTGAGAAATTATTTAAGCAATAAACTTAAAATTTGGATTAAGGTTGGTAATATGAAGTTAGTCATTTTTCTCGGACCGGTTTTGAACAAGCTTTAAAAATTTTTTCAAAATTAGTTTAAAAATGTTTAAGCTATGATCTTAAAATTTGCTTCGTTGGTTGTTAAAATAAGGTCAGATATTCTACTATTTCAAGACCGGTTCCGAATCTTAATGTTCCTTTTATACAGACTCTCACCTTCATCCCCTTAAAATCCTTATTCCAGATGACAAAACAATTTATTTAGCCACTGTGCTTCATATAAATGAGACAGCTTTTAAAAAACATTCAGCACTTAGAGCTTTCCCAAAGTGTTTCTATTCACATGAAGTATTGTAACGAAATACATTTTTATGACATCTGGAAAGAGGCCTTAACTCTAAAACTTTGTACTATTAACTATGCTTTGCATGAGCCGTTTCGGGACCTTTGTGCTAGTTAAAATAAACTCTTCCGAGTAATTAGCGTAGAAAATTATATTCCTGCTATAAAAACCTAAATTTTAGAGGTTTTTAACTAGTAGTTTATCTTATTTCGTGTTACACGTTTGTGTCTGCGCCCCCCCGGTTCGTTTGGCTTGAGGTGGGCTGCTATTTTGCCTGGGATTCGCGATTAACAAGCTTCGGCTTGGTGTCGCTTGGGTTACCCTTATATCGAATTGATATTTCCAAACGTCTATTAAGGGAAAGAGATCTATTGACATTAAAATTGACAGAAATTTTGGTTCCTTACAATCCCCTCTTTGAAAAGTCTATGAAAAGGTGAAGAGGGGCTGCCGAAGCTGACAAAGCTTTATGACCTGACGTGAAGCTTTTTAATAATTCTCCTTTGCTTTGTTCCGATTGAACTGTGGGCTATTTGCTTATCGATAACTCGTGATGTCAGGCGAGTTGAAATCGAACTTCATGAAGCAAACTTCTTCATGTAAATGCGCATGAAGTCTTAAAGATGCTTTTAAACAAAATCGAAGACAGGTTTATGAAGCAAACTTCATCGTGTAAACACGGACTTAGTTTATTTATATTAAGTTTTTGAAGTTAATGAATTGGATTCTGAAAATTCGATTTTGCATATAAGTGAGCCGTTGGTATAAAATCACCGAATCACCGAACCAATGTGAATTCCTGATCGACTTGCGTCTCTGGTCTTAGAGCCTTATCTATGATCGTGAAATTTGGTCTGTAGATTAGTAAAATGGAGTTAGATATTTTACAGTTCGTGGAAAGCTATTCGGAAATTTGTTAATATAAATGTGATCTGCAATGTCATTATACCCGTTACTCGTAGAGTAAAAAGGGTATACTAAGTTCGTGCAAATGTATGTAACAGGCAGAAGGAAGCATTTCCGACCCCATAAAGTATATATATTATTGATCAGCATCAATAGCCGAGTCGATATAGACATGTCCGTCTGTCCGTCTGTCCGTCCGTCTGTATGAACACCTAGATCTCAGAGACTATAAGAGCTAGAGCTACCAAATTTTCAGTGTAGACTTGTATTGTCTGCACGCAGATCAAGTTTGTTTCAAATTTTTGCCACGCCCCCTCCCGCCCCCGCAATTTGAAAAAAACCTCATATCTTCCACAATTTTGAAAATAGACTGTTCAAACCTTCTAGACATATATCTTAATCATCTTTACCTATCGATCCGCCGTACATCATTTTTCGATCAGATGAACTATAGTAGAGTTGCCGCCCCCGCAATTTGAAAAATACCTCATATCTCCCACAATTTTGAAAATAGACTGTTCAAACCTTCTAGGCATATATCTTAATCCTCATTACCTATCGATCCGCCATACTTCGATTCCCGGTCAGATGTACGGTAGTAAAGTTGCCACCCACGCAATTTGGATAATACCTCATATCTCCCAGAATTTTTAAGATAGATTATTCGAACCCTCTAGACATATATTTTAATCATCACTACCTATCGATCCGCCATACATCGTTTCCTGATCAGATGAACGATAGAAAAGTTCACGCCCCCGCAATATAAAAAATACATCATATCTCCCACAATTTTGAAAATAGATTGTTTGAACCCTCTATACATATATTTTCATAATAATTACCTATCGATCAGCCATACATCATTTCCTGATCAGATGAGCTATAGTAGAGTTGCCTCCCCCGCAAATTGGAAAAAAAAACTCATATCTCCCACAATGTGGACTTGTTGATATCCTGAGTAACGGGTATATCGAAGTCGAGCAGGGCCGACTTTAACTTACGCTCTCGTTTTATATCAAAAAAATGGGTTCTGAAAAATATTAATTTTGGCGCTTGCGTTATTTTCGCGTCGAGGGCTCGAACTTTTATAAAGGGTGATTTTTGTGCTCTTTGGTTTTTCAGTTTACATATTTTTTAGACCTCACGCTTGATTCGTAGCATGTGGCAACGCCATAAATGCTGAGTAAGGTTTGTTCTTTTACCATGAATAGAGTTTTGATGAAATTTTGTCGAAATCGCCATTACCTTAGATTTTGCACGTCTTTAACCTAAAGCTGTGGATCTATACGGAAATAATCTGCTCAAAAATTTCATATATTGGCCTATTTAGCTAAATTTTCATCAAATTTTTGCAAATTATTTGCCTGTGAGACCTTAGCTTAACATACGAACTTTGCTTGCAAAGTTATGCACTGTGTGAAATCTTTTTCGCAAATTATATCCATTTTATGGTCGTCAAAATGGTACGACAACAAACAGAACTGCCAAATTTAGTCTGAAGAGCAGCCAAAGGCAGTTCATGAGCTGCCAATACACCCTAAAAAAAGGCAATGTTTGGTGCGGTTTGTGGGCCGGCGTCATCATTGGACTGTACTTTTAGAAAATCGCAACGTTACAGTTTTGACCAGTCCATGGCCCGCCAAGATCATGTGATTTAACCCCACTGGACTTTTTTTTGTGGGGCTAAGTGAAGTCTCTCGTGCACAGATATAAGGCAGACACAATTGCAGCCCTGAAAGATAACATTACAGTTGCCATTTATGAGATACCTGTCGAAATGCTGGACTACTTTGTTCTCAAAAAAAGAGACTTAGTGAGAAAAACTTTTTTGTTTTCAATAGAATTGTATTCAAATTAAGCAGTAATCAATCAGATTCTGAATGATTCTAAAGTTCTGACAATTTCTGACATATATATCGTATGGGAAAGATTAATTGGTACATCAATTATTATGAAAGTGTCTTTCTGGTTTTAATTTTTGTTTGCTTACTTCAGGCTTCATCTAAGCCCAGTTAATTCCAACACGTAAGGCCTAATAATTTTGTTGAGTGTTATTTTACAGGTTATCCTTGCCAAACATTTCTGTAAAAGTCATAAATAGACCTTCGCTAACCATGCCCTTTTCTCCCCCTTCCTCCATTCCCCCATCGCGGCACAATAACAACCATAATTTCACCTGGCCGTGGTTTGGGTCCCCATGTCAACTTATGTAGTTTCTAATTGAGTTAAGTTGAGTTGAGACTAGCTAGCGGACTAAACAAATTTGCTAACCATAATTGTAATCCAGTTTGAGGCTTTGATTTCAGCGCTGGAGCAGATTTAAAATGGTTTCCTCTTCTACTTTTCTCGTTCTCCTGGCTCTGGCTCAGCTGTGAGCCATGTTGCGCGCCACCCAAATGCAATTTTACAAGTTTGCCTCGTCTACAGCTGCTTGTTGATTCGATAATGGAGGATAAATTCAATTTGAACAGCGAGAGGAAAGTTACAATTTCCATGTGTGTGTGTGTGTGTGTGTTGAGTGTGTGGTTTGTATGTGTTGTTGTTGTTTGGATAATCGAAATGGAAATTTATTGCAGATGAGTTAAGCGAAAACACAAAAGTAAAATTATGTACCATGCGCATGCGTGTGATGTTGGACAGAAATTATAGATTTTAGTTAAAATTTGCATTAGTTGAAAATTGAACTACAAATAGTACAAATGATAAATAGTTCGATAAATAGATCGAGAGAGCTTAAAAATGAATTTCGATTTGCAATTTTGGGTTAGTAGTTTAACATATAATAATGCTATGCCAATTGACCAATTCGGAAATCAGGAGAACGAAATCAAATTGTACGCCAAACTCTCGCACAAACGTGAATGGATATTTTGGCTGTAGTCCGATTCTTGCTCAACTTGTGTGCTCGGCTACGTTTGTGCTTTTGCTTTGCTTTAATTTTTTTTTTTTTTAATTTCTGACTAGCGTTTAACTTAGGCCTAGGCTTGGATTTGGATTAGTTGGTTTAGTCACCTAAAGGACTTCCGCGTGGTGCGCCGTAATCCCTGGATGGTGAGCGATCGACCGTTGGCAATTCCTGAAGCCGCCGCACACGACCCGGACTGCGCACACCAGAGCTAGTTACTGGATTATAATCGTCGCGTGACATAATCCGCGGCTGATCCGCGGCATGCACAGTGTGTGTGTGTGTGTGGGGTATGGGCAGGTGGCAGGTGGCACAGTGGTCCGTTAAATGCGACGTTGACGTTTGATTCTGATTTCGGTTTGATATGCACTTTTTGATTGGTTTTTGGTATTGGATTGCGTACTATTTGTTGGATCTATTTCAAGTAGTAGTTGTTCTTGTTGTTGTTGTTGTTCTTGTTGTGCTGCATCTGCAAGTGTAAGAAGTGAAACGAAAAACAAACGATAGTACATACATACATACACGCATACAGACATACATATAGAGATAAAGAGAGCATTAACATTACGCATACGCCCCGCTGCTCAGTGCAAAGCCAAGGTTTACTTCCATCCTCCCATCCTGCTTGCTTACTCGGCTTTTTGCATTTAAATTGCATATCCTTAACCTTTTTACCTAAATCTCAACCAGGAAACTGCTCTACAAGCATTAAGCGCATAAACAAACAGCATATAACATGGGAAAAAAAATCATGGAAAAGGCAAATGTAGAAAACACAGCCACCACCACCGCACCGCACCGCACACCACATCTCTCGTTGAGCATTATGACAGGTCTATGCAAATTTCCAGGTTTCTATTTAGACAGCAACAACAAATCGCATGCAAATTGCCACTTAAGCAGCCGCTTCTCAGAACGGAGTCAACTAGCATGAAATATATATATATATATATATATATATATTTGGTTTATGCGTGCCAAACTTAACATTAGTTGGGAAATCATTTTTATTTTAATAAAAAACGTTCCTTATGGGTTTCAATAGAAAATGCCACACTGAACACCAAGAGGAATCAATTCCTTGTTTAGCTTTTATTTGAAATGTTGCACAAGCACGTATTATTATTACTTTATAAGTCGTACGACTATATCATACAGCTGCCATAGAAAGGTTGGGTGAGAATATCGATCTTTGTGTTTTTGGTCTCATATTCTATCACATAAGTGATCCAGTTTATAGAAGTAGTGGTGGTGATTCCAGATGATGATCGTGTGCTTAACACGAATTTATTTACTAAAATAATCCATCTCGTCAGCATTTTTTGATAATTCGAGCATTAAATGGGCAAAAGTGCCTTTTTTGAACATTTAAAGGCATATTTTGTGGGCAACCTATACGTTTGATTTTAGTCCCCTTAAAATTGGTCGGAAAGATATATATTCTTTAGCTTTACAATAGATTATCCCAAACAATATAACATTTTGAATGTAAGTACTCGAACTGACTAAATATTCTCCTGCCCTTAAGTATGCAATGGATGTCGTTGAGAACTTTCATTATAATTTAACAAAAATTACTAGGCGATGTACTGTTTATAGCTTAGCCTACTTTTAGGCTTTTTTGTTTTATTTTGGTAAAAAAATCACAAAATTATCTGGAATAATTTATTTTAAAGCTAAGGAAAAGTACTTAACGATAACATGAAAGAGAATAAAATTTGGTTGCCCACAAAACATGCCTTGAAATGATCAAAATAGACACTTTTACCAACTATAGGCTCTAATCACAAAAACTCATGCCGTGATAGAGCAGCAAACAGATTCGCCCAAGACATTTCAATGAACTGCTTAAAGCGGTAAAATATTGGGCGCGTTCAGCAGAGACACTTGTTCACTGATCAGCTTAACAAAACTGCTCTTATTATTTAGCATACGTTTTGGGGGGTCTTGTTAAATTGATATTTGAATAAGCTTCTTCTTATGCTGAACACGGCCATAGTGTTGACGAGAGCCCACATTTGACTCTTAATTTTCTCGTCAGTGGCACCATATGTATACCATATGAGATACCATATGTATTCCTGTTTATCTCTATTAATACAAAGGGGGATCCTTAGTACTGAACCATTGTATAGACAGAATAAACAAGGTAGAGTTGGGATTTCTAGCTCGTATGTCTCCTAACGTTTTAGGTTATATGTAAGCCACGTAAGATTTTTCCACCGATTAGTAGCAAGACGCAGTGTTTCGGCTGTTGTGTGAATCGTACTTATCGTGCTCTTCTCAGTCTTTTTATGTGCTATAGGGACGAAATTTGAAATCTATGATCTAGAAAATAAAAATCATTGAGTGTATTTCATTACTGATTACTCATTTCTCTGGATACCTCAGTGTTCAGGAACCCATAGTTGGCTGACTCTGTTGTTACACCCAGAGAAATCTAGAGAAATTAGGCAAGACTGAATTCGGCTTCAATTTAGTTTTTTTTCGTCTTGAATTTTCAAGAAGAAATCTGCTTGAAATCGAGAAGACTTGTGCGCTCGATTTGAGTTTGGTAGCAAGAGAGGTGAGGCGTTCAAAACGAGAGCATTTCGTTCTCTTGCTCTCTGGCAACTTTCTTCTAAAATGCTAACAGTCAAGAAGATCTATTCTTGAATTCGAGAATAAATCATGCTTGAAATGAAGCCGACTAAATTTAAAACCGAGCAGATCGAGCTTCAAGATTCATGCTTAATTTCAGTATTTTCTTTTTGGATCCAAGAAGATTCTGTCTTGCCGAACTTTTGACACGAAATCTGCTTGATATCAAGCACGATCTTCTCGTTTTTTTCTCTGAGTGTACGTTAAATTACGTTGAGCCTGGCATTGCATTCGTTGACAAGTAGAGACTTGGTCAGGGGGCTACAAATACCTTTTAATTCCACTTTTCAACGATGGTCTGAGATACAGTCTGCAACAGGGAGAGTATGCAGCTGATTTATGTTTTATCACAATGTTGTTTATGCCGAATCTGTCATTTGGTACTACAGTATCAGCAGACATAGACATCCAAGATAAATGTGAGATCAAAGATCAAAGTCAGATACAGTTTTCTATCACCTTCCGCTGATCGAATATCGCTGATATCGGTGGAAGGCTGAGAAGAGTACGAAATTCGCTTCGAAATACAGAACAGCGCCTATAGCTATATGTATAATCCAATATTAGCACAGCTTTCTGTCTTGAATCCTTTTTAAAGAGGCGAATATATTTCTCTTAAATACTTAGAAGTTGTTTTGGTGGCCCGCTTATGACTTGCCAATCAATCGCATGTGACACTACAAAAATGTGTATGAAATACTCACACGATATGGTCACATGCGACCGCTTTACCAATGGCAAATTGTCATATTGTGTGAGTCCGCCTTCACAGCAGATTATATTTATTTGAAATTCAAAAATTCAAATGAAATATTGTAATAAATGTTTTGGCATGAACCTGGTTTTATGAAGTATATGCATATGGCAGGTGCCTGCATATGTCACAGGGCTTACTTACAAATGCAGTTGCTTTATGAATGGATAAGCATATGCATATGCACAAACACACACATACATAGAAGCGGTGACAGGCAGCAGCGCCAAAATGAAAGCTAAACGAATCATCCTACCGGAAGACCATACAAATGTTTACTTCGCTTCCTGTGTATGCTTGTATCCGTGTGTGTGTGTGGCACTACCGCAAGCACATCATCTAGATGAGGTCAGGATATAAAATATATATATCTGGGCCTCCCAGATTCGATTACATTGCATGCCATTAGGGAACAGGGCGCACTGCACTTTGCTGGGCAAACAATTCAGAGTGCACTTTCTGCTGCATACTTTCAGGCGAGCCGCAGGGCGTTGGACTGTGATGACGAAATCGTGTACAATTGTTGTCTAAGCCTGCGGCAAAATGAAAAAAAACAAACCAGCTCACTTCTTATCAGCATTGTGGGTTATCTGTATAGACGACTGAATAAGTCCCCAAGCCAGTGCCCACCCCAAAACAAACATGTTGAATTGCTCCACAAATGGAGAGAGAGAGCGAAACACACCACAGCGGCTCTGCGCAACTGCAGGGCTCTCACTACGATACGACAATAGCGTCATCGTAAAACACTTGCCGTATTTTGTTGTTAGGCTGTATAGATGGATAGGCGGCGTTTTGCCTCTTCCTATTTTTTTTTTTTTTTTTTTTTATTTTTCCCACATCCACAACAAGCGGCAAGCATGTAAAATAAGGTTAAAATTTGAAATCAATAAAAATTATTCCACTGATCTAAAATTAGACACAAGTATAAGGAAAAGCACATGGAAACTGAAACACATCGGCACGCAAAGTTTTGTCCAATTGGCAAATCAGGCGCGCATTTTAATTTCCCACTGAATGCGCGGGGCGTATGAGTGTTATATCTAATTTATATATATGTATATAGAAAAGAAACTAGTTTACATACTAAACTAGACTAAAAGTTGTAATGAAATCCTTAAAAATGAAACCAAACTTATGCAGATTACAAATTAGATTTAGAGGGGTTAATTGGGGTTAACTTAGGCACAATACACAAATACAAATATAGTATTTACTTGACTTTCAAAAACAAACGCACAAATCAATAGAAATATAGCAAAGATTTAGGAGAGTTACGAGTTGAGAGTGTGTCGGTGTCTGTTGGTGTCTTGAAACGAACAAAAAAAAAAAGAAAATGAAGAGAAATCCTGGTCATGCTCACCCGCTTTGCTTAGACGATGAATTTTGAATGATTTGCGTGTTCGAACGTATGAAATTTATTTATGCTGCTGTACGTCCTTCTGCCTGCTCTGCTACTCCCGCTGCTGCTGCTCCACTATTTCACACACTCACACTCACTCACGAATCACAGACAGCAGCTACATGTGTGTGTGTGTGTGGTAAAATTTGTTGCTGCAGTTATCAGGCGGCGGCGGCTTTGGCGCTATGTGCATTTCCGTTTCCGTTTTTGGCCAAAGGACGCTTCTACCTCCTGTTGCTGATTTTGCACGGTTTTTGTTGTCGTTTTTGTTGTTGTTAATGCACTTTGCTTGTGTTTGGTTTTAAGTTTTAGTTAGTTTGTTTATTTTTGCGGAACTTCAATGCAAATTGCATTTTTTGTTGTGTTTTGTTTTATGTACATGGGCTAAGTGGGAGAAACCGCCATACATTAGTTAAGCTGGGCAACTTTTGTAAACTAATTGAGGCATCAATTTTCCGTTCCTCCCCTTCGAGTGGTTCGTGCCTAACGAGGAATTTCTGGACTCTCGCTCCAGTAGCTCCCGACAAAGCCACTGACACACATTTGACGCACGAAGCCAAGTACACATACACATACACACCCACCCCACACACACACACACACACAGACACAGTGTGAAGTCATGGAGTTGAAGTGTGCTACGCACGAGAGCTACGTAGGTACGTAAGGGTCGACGTAACAAACGAACCGCTAACGAAGCCAAAGCTAGGGAAGGGGCAGCGTCAGAGTTCTACCACATTATGCTGGCACCTCCTTACCCTACCCCCCCCCCACACAGTTTTCCATGGGGCTGTGTTATACAGCTTATAGCTTTTCATACTTAATGTATGTGTGTGTGTATATGAGTGTGCGTGTGTATGGTTTATATATGTAGGTTGAAGCAATTTATAATAATTTTTTCAGCAATCGATATGCAACGACTGCGACTCCGACTCGTGGCTACCACAATTCTCTCCCGTTTGTTCGCCTTGATTGATAGTATTTCTCATATACACACACACACACACACATGCATACATATACTTTGGTTCTTTCATCATTTATTCAATTTTTTTTTCTTATTTCTTCAAGCGGCACTTTGCGCGAATTTCGCACGATTTTGCAGGAAATCACTTTTCTGTATCCAGGGAGCAGCCTCTAGCGCAATTGCTGCTACACACGCATACACACACCCACACCGCATACATATCGAATTTTTTTTTTTTTTTTGACATTTCGTTTAGCACTTGTATTTAAGGGGAAGGGTTTTTTGGTTTTATTTTTAAAAGATTTTCTCAGTTATTTTTCACGGTTTTCGTTTTATTTACTTAAAGGCAATTAAGTTGCCTTTTTTTCTGTTCAATAGATACATATACTAGATGGGTATGGTATGTAAGTGTGTGTGTGTGTGAGTGTGTATTCTAACCCAAAAAATTGTTGTGCGGCAGCTGGTGGGGGCCCGTGTTTTCGGCAACGCCGTTGTCCAACTAACTACCCTCAAAGAACTGAGCGCCGCTCGTCCGTGCCAGTCGCTGTTATAGTCGACTTTCTGTGGTGAAATGGGAATGAAAACTAGTGGCGAGCGCCAGCAGAAGAGACAGAGAGAGTCAAAGAGCGAGCCAGCCATTACAATCAATGAATTCTGTTCTTGGCGCATGGCCCTGTGTGTGTATGTGTGTGTGTGCTGGCATTCGGCAAGCGGCTAAATGAAAGCCGAAAATTCCCTTAGCCAAATATGAAAATGCACATTTCGTTACACTCACTTAAGTGCCCCACCACTCTTACGTTTCCACTTTACGTGGTTTTTTGGCTAAAGCTGGCAATGCTGTGCGCGCTCATATTTGAATGCCCCAAAAAGTGTACTATGATTTTTGGTAAATGTCTACTTTACATTTTTTTCTCACTAAAAATCTTAAAACAGTCGGAGGCACAATTATTTTGAGAAGCAAATTTTTCTAAATATTTTATTATACATTTTTAATAGAAAAAAATTTGAAAATGTTGATATTTTTATAGCAAACTGTCACAGAAGAGAGCTTTCAATTAAGCATAAGTAGTTCTCAATCGGATGCTTGAATTAGAAAATTGAAATGTAAAAAGTTAGTTAACATCCGTTCAACCATTATGATTTGAGTTTGAAGATATACAACATAGTTTAGCACTAGTAATGTAATTGCGCCTTTCCCAATACTGTAGTGTGAGGAAAGGCGCACGAATGAGTAGCTACCTATTCATTCGAGGCATGTGATCAAAAGCGGCAAGACGTAACCAGAGTGAAGTTATACTTAAACAAACTATATATAAAAAAAACTACAAATAAACTTTACATTAATTAGAGCGTTCAACTTAAGATCATACTGCCGCCCCTTTATTTGTAGGATTACGGTGCGTACTTAAAAAAGTTAAGTTTTAATGGGCGCGACAGGGCTCTAAAATTTCGGTTATCAGTCATACGTAGTGATGCCATTGATCTATATATATTTGGTTTCATTGGTTTCTGGTTTCATTGTTTTAACACTTTCAAAAGGCAACTCCGATTTGAACTATTTCAATAGTTTGGGAAAAATTGGGAATGAAAAAAATACAAACTGGGGTTCAAAACATCGTCTATCGTATGCGAATGTCAAGGTATGACATGCCGACTACCCAATAGATTCAGTAATTGAGACGCAGCTTAAATTCATATTTAAAGAAATTTTCTATTTCTCCAAATTCTCTATTTTCATAGATTTCAAAAATTTACAAACAGAACAATGTAGTAATGTCATGGTTCTTGAAATATTTCGTGTTGATTACGAGGCGTATAAGTATTTTAAGTTAAAACTAAATTTCCTCGTAGCGGCAACAAAAATTGAAAATTAAATTTATCTGTTTGACATTTTATTAAGGGGGTCTTCTTCCTTAAACATTTTTTTTTCGATTTTTTTGTTTTGCATTATTATTATAGCTTGGACATTCCACTCTCATCCACTTCAACCCATTTTCAACCAATTTAGCCATTTTAGTGAACCAATTTTCTTGCTAAAGTGAGTATTTTTACGTTGCTCAAAACTTTAAGCGAAACCACATTTTTTACCTAATAGCTATGATTGGGCCAGTTCTATTGAATCGAATTTGATAAGGCTGAGTTCACATTGTTCGACGCATGACACATGATAATCTAGTTAGCCTTCATGATGTACTGTTTTAAATGTCAAATAACAAGATTTTCACAATGAAAACAAGACAACATAAGGGCCTACTAGATAGTCATGTCTCATGCGCCGAACAGTGTGAACCCAGCCTAAGGTTACCTCAATCATATTTTTCAATATATTTTTTTTTAAATTAAAAAAAATTATTCGATTTTTCAAGTTTTTTTTCTGTAGTTTATTGTAAAAAAATAGTAAAAAATGTTTTTATTTTTGTTTGAGGTACGGTTCAGAATTACATCAATTCTTTGTCGATTGCAACATAGCTGATCAAAATCGGTTTAGTAGAACTGCCGCAATCATTGCTAAAAAATACTTCCTTAAGCAAAAACATTGCTCTACTAAAATGGGTATATCTGCTAAACTATTTTGAATTTTTAAAAATGGTTTAAAGGGGATGAAAGGGAAATGTCCCAGCTATAATAAAAATGCAAAACAAAAAAATCGAACAAAAAAAATTTCAAAGGTTTAAGACCCCCTTAACTAAATACTGTGATTTTCCATTTATGCTTTAAAAAGAACGCTCTACTGTACATACATATTATAATTAAACCTACAAATATAATTTTGTAATTTGGCATAATTATTTTGACAAGGTTAGAATTTAATAATTGGAAAAAAGTATGCCCTGCTGTACATCTGCTTGTAAATAAATTACATTCCATGATGAATCAGGTTGCCTTTTCACATTTATATAATTACATTTGGAATAAACTTGATATGCGTAAGGGCAATACGAATCTAACTGCATAATTTGGTTGCTCTAGATCTTATAGGCGGACAGAGTTTGATCGACTCGAATATTGATGCTGATCAAGAAATATATTTGGGTTATGGGGTCGGAAGTGCTTCGTTCTGCCTGTTAGATAAATTTGCTTGAACTTGGTTTAACCTTTTAACTCTATGAGTAACAAGAATAAAAATTATTAACATATTTTTAACGGGATCCACTATAGATTGTAGTCAAGTATAGCCCTTCCACATAAGTATTTTTTTGTTAAACTCCTGATTCCATATATCTCCGTCAATTTTGATGGCGACAAAGGAAACTTTTATATTACATTCATTTAAGAATTTGATAGTTTTTTACGGGAAGGCGGAGGAATTCGTATTACATATCTGGTATTTTAAATATGTTCCATTCCCATGTGTCACGATTTTTTAAGCAAGATGATTTGTCTCCGAATACTGTTACCCTTTAAAGCCAAATAAAGCTTTAGTGCATTTGACTCGCTTATTGCGAGCTCGATCTCGTCTGTCAGTTCGAACATAATTTAACAATGTTCAAGGAAGATGGGTTTTATCTTATTACACAGATCAAAATGTCTAACGTGATTGCTGAATATCCAATCAAACTGCAAAGCAATATCTTTACGCCCCAATTTATTATACAAAATTCAGTGTGTTTTTTCACTATATCCTTCGGTTATTTAAGGCAAAATTCAACTATTGGCCAAGGTCCGATATCAGACTTCCTCTCCGTGTGCTTCGGCAGTTACTTTGCTGTTTATTTTGTTTGTTCGGTGTAATACATTTCTCATAATACTTAATTAGCTTTGTTCCCTATGACATAACCAATACATAAACTATTTACAAGTGAACTCCTCGTAACTCTCATCGCATTGTTCGCACTCCACCTGGCAGCACCAACGGAATTGGCAGCGACACTGCTTGCTGCGACGAATGTGCTGGGTATTGTGACCACGTCCACAGCACAGTAGATCACAGCTCTGGGGTCCATGTCCATGGCGTTGGCACAGACGTCCGACTGTACCCAGACTGCCTGTCTGCAGGCTGCGTTCACAATAGTTGGGAGAGGTCTCCAAATAGATAAGCTCCATGCGTTTGGGCCAGACCATTGGCGACTTTTGGGTAGAGGCAGCAGCAGCATGCTTCTTTCTAGTGGTGTGAAAGTAGAGGTCAGCAATTCGTAAACTCAATTCCTCAATTCTCTTACCTGCTTAATACTAATCTCAGTCCACGTTTGCCTCTGACGGCTTGAACAGTTTTGGCTTTGTGATATTTCTGCATCAGTTTGTCGCCCAACAGGCGAAACGGTGGCAGACTCTTCCAGCAGGTTTTCATTACACAAGAACCGCTTACACCATGGCACTTGCAGTCCGTGCGTAGCAGCTTCTTTACCAGCTAGAAAAAGATACGAATTGATCAAAATTCTTCACTCAATGATCCTACATACCGTTCGGCCGGCTCGATTATTGTGCAGATTCATCAGCGTGCGGTCATCGCGCTCCAATTCGCGTGCATCCATGAATTTTCTGGCATATCTCATGCCAAAATCCACATCTGCCGAACAACCACCCCATTTCCAAGGTTCCGCTGTACCCGAAACTCCTCCGCCTCCTCCCACCCCTCCAGGGGTAATCTTGTGTCGCACATCGCACCCACAGGTGGAAATGTTGCCTCTGGCACAGGCAGAAGTCACGGCATAAGCAGCTCCAGCACTGGCTATGGCATATGTGTAGGCCGCCTCACGAGAAGCTGAGTGTAAAAGAATCATGTCACGGGTAAAGACTTAATTGGCCAACGATTTGTACCACAACTCACCTGTGGGCATGACATGGGCAAACACATTTCGTTGCCACACCCCCGAACAATTCCAGCGATGACCACGAAACTGATGCTGACACTCCTGGGCGCCCAACTGATGGCCCTCACCCAAGGCAATCAGGGCGTCGGGCATTTCGCTGCACAGCTGACGCTGCGCCGCCGTCATGCCCGGTATGCGAGCGCAGAGCATGGCGGATGTAAAGCTGGACACTAATCTGACCAAGAAAGCAGAAAACAAAATACACATCAATAAATTACGCCCAGCATTAAGCAAACAATAAATTTATTAAAGCCAAGAAATATGCACAAACAAATGCCGATCGGTCCAATCGGAGATCGAGATCGATCGTTCCAACAAAATCGTGCACAATAAATGCCGCCAGCGTTGATTTCCATTTCGTTTGCCCACCAACCCAAACCAGCAACAACAACAACAGCCACAGGTCCAGATCTCTCGGCCAATAGAAACGCAAAAAAAATGTGCCGCATTCAAGCCAAGATTAATGCGTTGCAATGGTTTGCTCTGAAGTCGGATTTTGACTAGGGATGGAGGACATATTTCATATATAATAAAGTATCAATTAAAACCTTGAACTAAATTGTGTCAGCAATGAAAAATTCTCTAAATGACAAAGATTGAGTCATGGTGATTGTGGATGAAATGCAAAAAGTTGGGAGATTAGAATATTAGTTCAATCGGTATTCCTTATGTAGCTCACGGTATTTTTGGTCTTTGTAAGTGTTTTTTTTTTTGCATTTTAAATCTAGAGTCTATTTTTTCTTATTCTTAGATCCATGAGTATTAAATTAGGGCAAGAATATTAAATAAGGAAAATATTTTCTAAACTGCACCGAGATATTTTGATGAAAATCAATCCTAGACGATGTCAGAAGTAGACCGATCCCTGTATTTCCCAAATCAAGTACAAAAGGATTGACTTGAGTATGAATTTTTCAATCCCGAAATACTTGGACTTGATTATCAAGTAGGATCCTAACTTGAAATAAGACTTTTTGTATTGATACAAGAATTCTGGGATTGTTACAAGTCATTTGTACTTGAAACTTCAATCTGAAGGTCGGGATCGAATCAATTTTTTTAAACTAGAATATCCCATACAAATCACTTTCGACACAAAAACGACCCAATTCCTATAAAATGTCGGTCGTTATTAGGTCGAAAGCGATTTCCAGAACACATGGGTATAGCTCCCTATTGTTTTTCTGTGTATGCATCTGTATTAGGAATACCCCTGTTCTTCTTTTAATGGTTTGCTCTGTCTTCCTTTTTAGGTGGCGGTGCTTGTACGTCCCGAGATTCTCAGCTGATTGTTAAAGTTGAATTTAATAATTCAGGTAAGAAATGCAGGTTTGAAAATGTAGAACCAATTATAATGCCCATCCCACTAGTTTAGAGAAACCACGCATGTGTTGTAAATGTTTAGTAGCTTTCCTAGTATTTCCCCAAATTCTTGATTACCTTGGACTAGAATTAAATTAAAATTAACATAATATTTCCCACAGCCCCTGACCGACTTAATAGACTTAGTAATTCCATTGCTTATACAGGCTTGTTCCGATTTCTAAATTTGTTTCATGCTCGAGGAGTCATTGGCCGCTCTTCGACTTCAAACTTTCAAACTCCAACGATTACCTAGTGAAACGTTTATATGTTTGCTTTGAGTTCTCTTCTCAGTGGACACATCTTCAGTGTGCAGCTGTCACTTGATGAGAAAGTTTGTGTAGACTAGCTTTCAGCAAAAGATCTCAGTGGACTACATTGTCTGTCTACATTGCAAAAATTCCACTGCAATGTTCAGTTCTATGGACGTTTCGCATCTTGTAAGCTTAGAACAGTATTTGTCAACCATAGCGCCGGACGGTCAAACACATTCGGCAATTTACACAGACACGAGCCGAACGCATGCCGTGCCCTTCTCACTTTTTCGCCTCGCTATTGTTGACAAACGCTGACTTAGAACAGAGTTCGCCAGTCATAGCCCCTTGGGGCCGAACACATTCACACTTTTCCTCTCCTCTCTTCTTGGCGAACCCAGGCTTAAAATGTCCTTGCATGCTCACTGCATTACACGCATAAAATATTTGTGTGCTTCCCCCTTCGCCCCAACTCTCCCACTAACTCTGGCGCTCTTAGCGAAAGCTTTCAGCTGAGTATTTTTGAAGGGTCGCTTTACTGTTATTATTGCTTCATAGTGGTTATGCCTACGAAAGTTTAACTGTTTTTGGGAAAACAGACAAAAAATCAACTCGAATATTCACTCAAAAGATCGTACTGTCGATTAGACGATTTTCTATAAATCTTCACTGTATGAACCAAAGGATTATACTAACATTGTGTTCAGATGAAGAATAGTATATATTAGTTAATAGTATATATTAAACTCTCACTCACACAGAAGGAAGCTGTGGCAATGTACCAACACACTCAAAGTATTCTTTAGCTTTAGTTGTTGTTTTTGCTGTGTTTTGCTTGGAATTCTCTACCGGTTCAAGCAACTCATGAATGAAGAGACCAATGAAATCTGAAGAAGGCAGCAAACCTCGCTGATAAGGAAATCGGGAGATTTCCAAAACAGCGCTGTACGGGGAACCTGCTCACTTTGATGTTGAGACATTTGTTGTTTATAGTTATGAAATAGTAATGGAAAGGTCGCTAAACACTTTTAACATAGTATTTCATATTAAAGGCCTGAACTCAGATGAGATAAAATTGTAGTTTTTTACAATACTTCATATAAATAAGGTAGCTATTCAATAGTATTCAGCTGTCAAAGCTGCTTGAAAGTGTTTCTATTTATATGAAGTATTGTGAAAAACTACCGTTTTATCTCATCTCAAAAATCATGTGAAGGATAAGAAGATTAAATTAGATTTAAGAACGTTTATAATCCCCATCTATACCGTCTAGTTCCGAACTGGCTGGTAATCTCGGGTATTGCAGAGTCGTTATAGCCATGTTCGTCTATCTGTCCATCTGTTCTAAAACAAATAATGGTACACGAGGAGAATGATTCCAAATGTTATATTTGAGCCAGATTGTATTCCTTCCGAATTAAAGATTTGTACAAAAAATTAAATCAATCAATTGTGTCGATATGGACGAAAAGTTAAATAATCAGCACTATTATTAATGTCCGGTAAGAGCTCTGAACAGACTTGGACTTGGTCATTGATGTTTGGTGCTCTGAAAATATCTTTCGTCATCACTTAAGTGACTTTCTGTCAATCATGTCATTCCAGATGGCTTTTAAAATCTTTCCACCAATTCATTCGCATATTCATTTATATCTAATTGGCCATTTAAACAATACTATAAATTTTTTATATCGTCCATCCCTAGACACCACAACAGCGCGGGGCAGGTGGTGGCTAGTCGGTCGTACACCAGAGAGTTGCGGAGGGGCGTTTTGCCAACGTAGACAGTTTTACTGTCAGTTTTAGTCAAATCTTTGCCGCCAGGGTGTATTATTAGCCGTAATTACATGCATCTAGCGGCTTAATCATGGAGCTGGAGAAGCTTAACTTAGGCTTTATCGTGACTTGGTGGTGGAGTGTCTAATCAAGTCACTTAAATTTGGTTTTGGTTTTGGTTTTGGGTTGGCTGGCAACTGCAAGCCAAAGTTAAATGGCAAATCGGATTAATGAGTTTTGACAATGAGTTGCAAATTGCCAACTATGCGGAGAATGGAGAACGGAGACGGGGGCGACGTCTGCCCACTCTTCAAGTTGTCTACCTGTCGATTTGTGGCCAAACCAATCAACATCAAACAGCTGGGCGCGCATGTCAGGACAGCTGTGCTGTGCCAGATCCTCGGGGCAGTGCAAACAATTGCCAAACAACACAACTGGCCAACTGGAAATGCAAGGCGAAAATTGCTTTCGCTGACTGCCCGACTGCCTGTTTGCCTGCCTGCCAATCCGGTGTCTGCAGCACTGAGCGAGGCCTTTTTAATGGGGGCAATTAAATCAATAGCATTACAGGAGAACTTGAGCTTGATCGTGTCCTCCGGCTTGTAGTACATGCTGTTAACATCGATGCACAATCTGTGCACCAACGAAATTGGTAGCCAACTAATAATTAGGCTCGTTTAACAGACACGACCCCGCCGGGCTGGGCTGCCGCCGCCGCCGCCGCCAACCTTCAACTTTAACTTGGCTGGATCGATCTGTCAGCGCATCCGTTTCGTGCGTTCGCACACCGTGACCGTCATGCCCCCTCCAACTCGATAACAAGTTGGGCCGAACAATCAGCTCAGCGAATCTCGTTCGCTCTCTTTATAACGCAGCCCTTTTGTTTTGTGCTTTATTTAATTTGTCGCTTCCCAGCCAGTTGCATGTCAACGCCGACAATTTCATCATCATCATCATCATCACCATCCATCCTCTTCATGATCCTCTTGACGTTCCAAGTCACGTGTGCTTGAGTGGTGCTTTGTGTTCCTGCCCCTTTTATCTGGGCTTCTATATCGAGACTTAGGAATGGGAATGGGAATGGTTTGCGGTTCGTGACCCTTTCTGTGTGTTGCGTGAGAGCAACCAGGACCTGTCAGGTACTTGATCGGCTTCCTTCTCATATCGTATTGAAATAGAGTTGGCCAACTGTGAAACTAGTTTCGCCAGAGCCATCTCTGTGCCCGAAAATGGAAAATGAAAATCATTAAAAATGGATTAGAGCAAGAGCATAATTCAGTGGCGAGCGTCAATTAGCAACAGTTGGTTAGGCCACTTATGATGTCGTGGCCAAAGCCTAAATGCATAAATGCAAGAAACCAAGTCACCACGAGCCGGTGGAGCCGACTTAATGCGCACTTTGGAGCCTCATAAAAATATGACTTTAATATTTTCACGCGCAGGCGTTCGGGCCAGACAGGCAGCAGCAGCAGCAGCGATCTGCTCTGGTAAGGGCAGTGTCATGTGTTGGCATCTAGTCGACGACCCACCGCTGCGCCGCTACCAAAGCTCGAATGAAGGCGGTAGCGCCTCCGAAATAATAAAAATACAAAAAAAAAAAAACAGAACAACTAAAAAGTAGTAACCGGGCAAAGATATACGACTGGCGCTCTCGCTGGGTAATTACACATGCCTTGCTGACATGTTCATGGGTCCATTCTCTCTCGGCCAAGCGCCAATTGGAGGCGGAAGCCGCTAAGCCGCTTTAATCCAGGCAAAACAATGCCAAGACCAGATCACCGACTTGGCCATTTGAAAGGCTCCACTTGGGCATGTAAAGTGGGCGGAGTTCACAAAACTGAAAACCCATAAAGGCTGTTCAACATGCCATCAATAAAATACAAATATCCCACAAAAGACGGCGACCACAGGGCCATGGCCATGGCTGTGGACCCAGCCCCAGCCCCAGCTCCAGAGAAAAGAGATGTAGGCATTTTGTGTATGTAACAACAGGTAAAAGCCAAAACGGATCGTTCGTCATGGGCAATTGGCAAAAGATGCAAGTGGTCGTCGAATGGCCAGCAGATCAAAGGCAGATAGTTTTGTTTGTGCTTTTGAGGTTTTACAGTCGTCGATCACTCATCCATGGCCAGAGAGTAGTAACAGCGACCACCGCCAACGGCTCCCGCACTCTTGGGGCAAGCAGCACAGGTTGGGGAAACTGCCAACAGAGCGCAGAGCACAAGAGCACAGTTTATGCCATTTTGGGCAGCTGAGTACACTGACAAAAAATCGCTTTCTAAAGTTGAGAAAATTAAAACAAAACAAAACTTTTTTCCACCAAGAGAAGGCTAAGCAAATGCTTGTTCCAATTGATCTGTCCGATAGGATATATACGGGAGTTATATCATCTAGAATCTGATGGATTACTTAAAAATTTCAGCATGCTTCCGTTGAAGACAAAAAAGGTTTTTCTCACTGAGACCCATTATCTGACCAAACTCTTCTAAGTCAACTATATTTTGTTGCGCCGCTTTTTGCTTTGCGCATTTTTGCTCATTTTCAAGCCTTGTTTTTTAATTAAGTAGGTGGCTTTAAAAGCGTGCGTTCGGTATATAAAATTTGAAGCAGTCATTCATGTCGATATTTTTTAGATTCAAAGGAACGCCCCTGATGCTTTCAAATTATGCGCTGTTCTCAATTACCTTTGGATACTGGAATTAATAACTGTTTTTACGGAACTATGCGTAAACCTAAATATTAAATATTTTTCATAGAATTGTTTTTGTATGGGTCAACGGCACCCTGCTGTCAACCGGTAGAAGGTCCCTTAAGTGCACCAGTGCCACTTATTTTAAAAGCATTCAAGGGGGCCTACATATTATTCATGCACTGGGGGAAAAAAAGCCACCAAAATCAAGTTTTAGAATAAAGTTGCAAGTCTATATTGAAGACTCTTAAATTTCAAATTCAAATCTCAAAACAGTTACCGTAAAGTAGGCAACCTCAAGCAGTTAGGAAAATATTTTAAAAATCCTTAGACGTCACGAGGTTCATTTTTAATTACAAATTTAAAGAATTTTCATTTTATTTCCTACAGAAAATCAATCTTTTAGAGTTCGAGCCCATAAAAAATCTGGAAAATTTGGAAAATCCTGCGCAAGTCCCATCCCGCACCCATCATGCTACTAGCGACACATTTCTAACATATACACTTCGAAAAAAGCCAACATTTTGTATTTTAATTAACTATAAACGGTGTCATTAGTTCAGGTACAAAATTCTCATGGTACAAAATTTCTCATTTCAAGTACAATTTTTCCAATTCAGCATATCTTGATTTTAGACTGAATTGGAATATATTCGAGGGTGACACAGAAATCTCTAGAGTTTTTTGAAGACGGTTGGTTTGCAAAGCTCTCGAAACTCCGTCGGTACAGAACGTCAAAAGATTTATAATTCCTATTCGAAAGTCTAGTTGGATTTGTGTGTATTTATGTTATAGTATTACCGCCTCTGGCAAATAATTTATGGCAATTTCTGTTTCGATGACTATCCTGGGTTGGCAACAAATTTTACTTTTTTAATGATGTATATTAATATACATTTAAGTTTCAGTATAATCCTAAATAATTTTCTGAAAAAAAAACACTTGGCAATCCAAAATACTTTTTATGTTTCAATGCTTGCTGAAGTCGGTTTGCTTGTAGCTTAGATTATTTTGCCAAAATCTCTTAAGAAAATATATGATGATGGAAACCAATAGAGATTTCTGTGGGACCAGAAAATTGAAGCTCGGTTGGGATTTGCTTTGTAGAGATTTCTGTGCAACCCCCTGATTAAGTCCATTTCGCACTTTTTTTAATGCCTTTTTAATCATTCTTTTAGGTCGTAAAATAAGTACAAAACGTAATATGTTAAAGTCTAATAATTTCCTTAAGTCAGCCCAAATACATTCTTGAATCAAAATAGCAGTACCTAAAATAAGTACAAAATATTCTTGGCTTAAGTCCATTAAATTTTAAACCTATTTATAATTTGTACCATCACTCCATAAGCAAATTAATAAAACCAGTTGGGTTTTTTAAGGTTTAAATAATTCGCATATTGTTTTCGCTTGGCATTATAAGACTATCGCGTAATAAATCCAATAAATGTGCACTTAAACTAAGAACGCGTTTTCAAGAACTTTTCAACTCACTCTAAGTACGAAAAATTCTTATTTCAAGAATGTTTGTTCCTATTTTAATAATATTAACTTTCGTTTGTACTTAATTTAAAGTATACCCAAGAACAAAACATACTGAAAATTTAAAATACAAAACGGTATAAATTTCATTCCGATAGTACTAGAATTCTTCAAGTCCCTTTTTTTCCAAGTGAAGTTATCCCATCTTGACCTTTGGCTTAGGGTAAGAAATTATAGATTTAAAAATCTTGTTTACTTCTTTCTTATATTTTTGTTATGTTCTCAAACGATCTAAGATCAAGTAAGTATCAAGTAAAAAATGGGTTTGAACTGAGATGATGCCACATTATAGAAACTAGCAACCCTTGTGTTTTTATGGATGCTCGTTCTAGAAAACGTAAATTCTCTACTTCTGGGGTACTTTTTGGACTTTATATATTGTTAAAGATCTTAGTAAAAGTCGACATAATATTTTTCCAAGGAAGTATATGAAAATAGGTTTCTAGATAAGGCAAAATGAAGTGCAATTTCAAAGCATTTGTATTAGTAACTAGTAAGAAATTTCCTGTAACATTTTCCTAATATAAAGAATATCTCCCTTCAGTCTTATATTTAGAAATCAAGTATTTATAATGCAAAGAAGTTAAGAAATAATTTTTATGAATTTATAAATGGATCTTGAAATATTTTAGAAAATTTTTTCTTGGAAAAAAACTATGTAAAAGCTTGTATAGCTTATTGAGTGTTATGCTTGTGTGCTTTCATTTCCAATAAGGAATTAAGCGTAAGATAGATGTAAAGTTAGGTGGGTGGTCCAATTTGTTCACAAGGAACACTTTTCATGAAATACGGACAAATTCCAAAATTTTGTTTTGTTTTTTTTTTCTGAGTGCATCAAAGACTTGATCTTGATCGCAATTTGAGCGTTTGTCTGCACGTTCAGTGCGTTCCAGTTGTTTCCTGTAGTTGCTGTAGTTGTTGTTGTTGTTGTTGCTGTTGTGTAGGTACAAGGAGGCATGCGCAACCTCAATTACATGAGCTAAACTTACTGGGTTAAGACCCTTTTTTTTTTGTTGTGCTTTGTACCCCGACTTGGACTTCCAACTTCCCACAAGGCGCATCCCACTTCAATTTAACTTTGGACTTGGACTCAACTGTGCAACTGCAACTAAAACTCTGCATTAAGGCAATGGCAATGGCAATTAGATAGCAGTCGTCGAAACACACACATAGAGCCTGCCAACGTTGATGAGTTTATGGCAAAAATTGATTTCCAGTTGTCGCCCCTCCTGCTCCTCCGCCTCATCCTCCTCCTGCTGCTGCTGCTGCTGCTGGCACTCGTTATGATGAGAGACTGCTGTCTTTCTGTCAGAGTTTTGTGCCTGCCATTTAATTGCCCATTTTAATGAGATTTTTTTTTCGCAGCTTTCTGTCATACGCTTTTCATTGCAACGCCTGCTTTTCACTAGAATTTAGTTGGACAGTTGGACGAGGCGGAGTTTTTCGTGTGCGTTGTGTTTGGGCGTCTGAAAGGCAATTTCCACTGATGAAAATTAGCGATTGTGTCGATCGAACGATCGATTTGATTCGATGCGATACGAAACGAGTTGACAACTGGCAAGAGATAATGTTGTGGCTTTCCTGTATATTTCTTATATTTTATATATGCCCCAACCCTTCCAATTGGTGTACTATACCTTATTTCCATAATCCAGAGTATATAGATCAAGAGTTTGTTATGTATTTTCCACATGACTTTGCCGTATCATCATATTCTTTTCACACTACAAGTGTCGTTAGGAAACTGTAGAACATTTGTTTATGTTTTTTTTTTGTTTAGGCTAAGCTTTGCACAAATTCACTGCCCGAATTCCTATGAATTGGCCATAGGAAACCCCATCAAAATGGTTGTAAGCGAATGCCTCCCTCTCGCTCCCTCTCTCTCTCTCTCTGTGTGTGTTGCAGTTGTTGTTATTAATGAACCGTAAAGGCAGACGTCGGGTTTTTGGGCCAAAAGTTGTTTATTTGTTCATATGCTAATTAACACCTTTGGCCAGCGGCGATTAAAATTAAGTCATCAACTGAAAACGCGTGAGTTTCATTCATGCAAATATGCCATAACTCAAAGATGATGCTGGGCAACATCATCCATCAGCATCAGCTTCACTGGAGTCGCACGCATATGCAACGAACGCTGATCGCGGCCCAAAACACGACTTTTTAATTTATGATAAAGCGCCTCCGACTGTCACAACGAAATTGCGGCAATAACCATAAACGGCACAGCAGGTGAAAACTACCAAAAAAAAAAAGAAGACAAATCAGAGAAGAGGTGCCGAGATGAAGATGCGATCCGCGATCCAGGTAACCGTCGGCAACTTCGTTTTGTCGCTTGAAATGCTTAGACGACGACGACCACTTCCCGGGTGCCGAGATTAACATAAATGCGACTCATTAGTGACACAATTAAAGAGTTAAGCCGCCGTCACCGCCATTAAACGATCCAGGAACAAACGTAAGAAGGTGTAAGCCGCCCTTTCTTCTCGCCGTGTCCGTTAAGCGCGAATGTCGTATAAGAACTGAAACTGAACAAACACCAAAAGCCGAAAACTATTTACCCAAGCAGCCAACATGTTTGAGAGTGTGGCTCAACTGCAACTAGTTGCTAACTGTGTAAGCCTTGGAACATGTTGCAAACTAAGTAATGGCTTGATTGATTGAGCCCCGCAGCAGCAGCAGCAGCAGCATGAGCGAGCCATCATCATCATCCTTTGGCGCATAAATGGATAAGTGGCAAAGTGCAGACCGTTAATGGCCTGGGAATAAAACTTTCATCGATTATATGTGGGTAAAAGTCGTGTATCGATCAAATCTTTGTCATAATTCTTAAGAAGTGTGACGACTACACTACAACACGTTGTTTATTGTCGCTCTAACTGCCAGTTAAGCAGTTTTTTTGATTTGTTTTTGCAAACAAATTTGTTATTTTTATACGCTTACGGAGGGTATATATACAATTTGAATGGTGTTTGTAATGCATCTTCGATCTTTTAAAGTAATATATAATATATGCTTGATCTGCATGTCGAGCTGAGTCAATGTAGCCATCTCCGTCCGCCTGTTTCTATGCTATCTTGATCAAACTTTGCACGAAGTCTTGAAATACATACGATGTTTTTTCGAGCAGAAAGGTACAATTGATTTTCAATTTAAATTATTTTCTATGTCGGTACTCATATTTCCAGCATCAACATTTTTGACAGTTATAAAAGACCTGTTTTAGTAGTAGTATGGATCGGAGGACTATAGCATACAGCTGGCATAGGAAGGAAACTAGTTCGAGTGAGAAAAATATTTTGATTTCAATGGAATTATCTTTAAATGTGGCATTTATTAGTTTTATAAAATCGGACGACAAAATCGTATACCTGTCATAGGAACGATTGGTTAAAAAATTGGTGTTAGTGGGGAAATAACTTTGTTGTTTTCAATAGAAGCGTCGTTCAACTTGTCAATGATGTATTTTATAAGCTTGAACCAGGAATAATTCCCGAATCGAATTTTGGTTTCGGTAACGGTACCAAAATAGGTGTTTCATAGATATCGTGAGCAACGTCTAAGCGCCGCGTATCTTTTAGAAACAAGGAAATTAAAATTGGTTCTTCAACCGAGAAGAGCACGAACAATATTTTTACAAGCGCTAAATAGTGCAGTAGAAATTAAATCCCTTGCTTAAGAAAGATTAAGGCGGAGAAACTCTGCTAACTGAAGAATATTTAGAATAAAGTGCCACATACTCAGCTAGATACTTACATAATTCCATCTAAAACTTCCAAGGAAAGAATGCAAAATTTAAGAGGAAGTTACTAAAACTCAGAATTCACTAGCTTATGTTGCTGAAGATTAGACTGGGAAGTCTATGAAACAGTGACTGTATAGCCAACTTGCTCATTTTTTGGTGCGAGTGCTAGGTTGTTTATGTTGTGAGTAAACGCAACTAGCTGACCTCGAGCCGGCAAATTGTCTAAGAAAAGGAAAAATTACCGAATCGTTTGGAAATTTTCCGAGAATAAACCTTAAATATATGTACGTTGATTTTTTGAAAATTCTAACTGCGTATAACCCCTTTATTCATTTCGGTTTCGATACCGTAACACGACTTTCTTTTTGGTACCGGTAAAATATATAATCTGGTCTGTTCTCTCAAAAACTTGTTTAATTTTTATTCAAAAATGTCCTTATAACACTAGGCAACACTATTTATCTTCGTTTTTTGGCTTGTGGAAGAAACCAATATAATTTTTAAAAAATTTTTGGTGTTGAATTTTTAATTTTTTTGTAAAGTTTTCAAATATTTACTTTTTATGTTTGACCATTGAGCAATGGTATTTATGTTTCGTTATGGTTCCTGGTTTTTCGGTTTCAATTAAGAGGGTGATTCTGGTCAAAATATTTTAAAACGGAACCGTTACCTGTAAGTGCTTTAAAACGGTTACCAGTTCCATTTTCCTACAACGATTTTAATCCCTTGCTTGCTGAGTTTGATCAAATTCATTTGAACATAGCTTTCATATAAAAATCGTCTTCTGTCTTGGTCAGCAAATACTTACAAAAGAGGCGCCATAAATTGGTCAGGTTGGTGATTGTGAAACAAAATGCTAGGGTATCTCAACTTCGACAGAGCCAAACATAGTTTTTCTCTATTTGTTTCTTCTTTTTTTTACATTTGTTTAAGGTGATTTATTAACGGTTATTAACTGCCACACTTGCATGCTGTGTTGGCCAGTTGTGAAATTTGTGATGTTTTTCGCGCGCTTCTTTTGCACAGTAGCGGCAGCTGCATCTCCCTGCAGCCGCACCCCCTCCTCCGATACCGCCGACACCTCCAGCTGCATCTAATGCATTTCTTGCGTACGTGTCGCCTTAATTGATATGTCATTTATGCTAATTCGTGCTCGCTTTGCTAGCAAATCTTGTGTACAAAATGTTTTGATGGCATTTTAAGTACAATTCGATGCAATTAAGTTAATTTAAAGCGTTTTGTTGTTGGAAGTGTTGACAGCAACACAAATCAACAGGTGCATGTCATGATGCCTGATGGTTCCAATCGTCCATTGTTAAGCTCCAACTGACTGACTGACTCATCACTAATTATTGCTGTTCCTAGTAAGATGAGCTGTTTAAGTTCGATGATTGGTGGTTGGCTTTGGCCAATTAATGTTACCTATTGGGTATTGTTAAGCTACCAATCAATGCTAAGCCGATAGTTGACCCAGTTGCCAGATGCCGATCTCTTGGCATCTTATGTGTGTCTGTGTGTGTTAAGACTTTTAATTTGAAGTTAATTGTTATTTGTTTTATGTTCATGTGGAGAAGTATTTATGACAGTCAATCGATTGTTGATTGCCAATCTTGAATTTAGCACTTGGCAACTTTGTTGCCTTTTGGAAGTTTAGTTTTTTGTTTTGCTGGTTAAGAAATGGGTTAGTTGGTTGATACTGCCAAAATCTTGCCTTGGTTTTAAATTATTTTTTCAATAAAATGTAGAAGTCCGTTTGCTATAATTGAACTCAAATAAAACCGAAACTTTATCGGTACGATGATTTGGTTCTTTTCGGTTTCAAATATTTATTGGTTTTCGAATATCGCTTACGGATTTAAGCTTTAATCGGTTCTTTCAGATATTATTTGCTGCTCAGATCTTATTTAAGGGGGTCTTCTACCTTTGAAAATTTGTTTTTTTTTCGTTTTTTTCTTTTACATTATTATTATAGCTTTAATATTTCCCTTTCAACTTCTTCAACCCGTTTTAAAATATTCAAAATAGTTTAGCAGATATAGCTTTTTTAGTGGAGCAATGTTCTTCCTAAAGTGACTATCAGGGCTGCAAACCCAAATAATTTTTTCGGAGATCCGGTTCGCTGGTTCAAAACAAATTTTTTTAATGGTTAAAGTTCAGAAATTTGAGGTTCAAGGTTTTTGTGCAAAGGTTTTGGTTCGAACCTTCGTTAGTCACGAGTTTTCCCAAATTCTTAAAGAAAAGAAAATTTTGTTACTCAATTCAATTTCTGAATTTTAGTTTACATAAACATACGAAATCATTTATTTTCAATTTAAAAATGTTATTAGTATTTCTTCGAGTAATTGTTGATCTATTCTTCTCCTTTGATCAGACAAAATAAATATTATGGTTAAAGAACTCGATTAACTAAAACTTGTAACTATGGCTAAACCGAACTGAAAGTTTTGGTTCGGAACAGGTTCAGGTTCAACTATTTGTTTTACAAGAGGTTCGGTTCAAGGTTCGGTTCACAGTAAAAGAATAGTCGGGATTCCGCGTTCGAACCGGTTCGGTTCAAAACCGGTTTGCAGTCTTGGTGACTATATTTTACGTTGCTCAAAACTTTTAAAGCGTTTTTCTCAAAACCACGATTTAGGACTTGGTAGCCATGATTGCGGCTGTTCTACTGAACCGATTTTGATCAGCCATGTTGCAATCAACGCAGAATTGTTGTTGTAATTCTGCCCCGTAGCTTATTCAATAAGAAAAAATTCTTTTTACTATTTTTTACACTAAAAAACAAAAAAAACTTGAAAAATCTAAAAAAAAATGTTTAATTGCCGCCAGTTTATCAAAAAAATATTGGAAAATATGATTGAGGTACGGGCCAGAATTACATCAATTCTGATCATAACCTCATTGACCGTTTTCATTTCCGATAACCTGAAGTCCTGGAATCATGGGTACCACCTTCTCACCTTTTTTTTTTGAGACCTTAATTGGGGGCCAATAACTTTTAGAATAGACCTCGAATTCCAAAATTATTTTGTTTTATTCCTCAATAAAATTAATAAATAACACAAATAAAAAAAACAAATTGAAAAAGATCTTATGGTTTTCTCTTCAGAATTTTTTTAAAAAACACTCAAAAAACCATGTTTAAAGGTAGAAGACCCCCTTAAGCTAGGAACTTTAATTTGATATGTTGGTTGGAAATAGAGTGCTAAATATATTTCTGGTTCTAAACCCGGTTCCGAATCAGAATAATCTAGTTTTAATGTGAAACGCGATTCCCAGCCAATTCAAACTTGATTAAACCCATTTGTTCTACAATCGCGTCGGGAATTCGTATGGTTATTCGTTAATTTTTGGTTCGGAATTATTAGGATCAGATCATCTTCTGATGAACAATAGATGCCATAGAACAAATAGCCATAAAAACTTGGACCCCAAGCTAGCTTTACTTTCACATTGTTAACTTGAGCTCAACTCTCCCTTTTTCCTGCCACAACTTCCCCATCGAAAACTTGTGTGTTAACGCATCCAATAACAAAAGGTAATATAACTTGATATAAGATCACATACAGTATAGAGCAACAACCATGAAATAATAATGAATAGCCCGAAAATTTCCAGCTAATCAACAAAATTTACCAAAACAAACAAGCAAAAAAAAAAAAAACCCGTAAACAATTGAACGAAGTGGAAGTGGAGACTTTTCGTTTATTGTTTAATGGCAGCGAATGCCGTTGCTGTTGCTCCGCTTGGTTTCACATTTCCCCCAAGTAGCTTCCGCTGCCCGTAGGGCCAAATGTCAAGCAGCCAGTGGAACGATCAGGCCAGGCATCAACTTGCATTTGTGTACAAAATTTGGGCTAAATTGTGATTTGCGCACGCCCATAAAACAAACAAGTGTAAATTGAGCTGGAAAATGCAGACAGGAAGGCTCTAAGTTGCATCCAATTTCATAAGCAAAGGTCGGCGATTTATTAACAAGACACTGCAAATGCGTTTGGCATTTTGCATTGTGCTCGTAATGATGAAACAACCGCATCCAACAACCAAAAGATACTTACAAATTACGAGTGTTAATTGAGACCCAAAAGAAATGCTGTGGCAGCTGTCCGACTGGCAGGTAACAAAGTGAAAGAGCAGATAGGGATAGGGTTAGGGTAAGGGTTTAAGGGTAAAAGAAAATTCATTGATAATGACTGGCGCCAGACAAATTAGATTACTAATTGGTTTGGAGGTGTGACAGGACGCAGTTAATCAGCTGAAAACCAACTAAAGTGTTGAGTTAAACTTTATTGAATGTAATTACAATTTTACAGAAACTGGAAAGTCGTTTAGATATTTAACTATAATGGTGTCTGTGTGTGTGTGTGTGTAGGTATATACAATACATAGAGTTTTTGTGTTAATAATTTTTTTATATATTTATATTTATTTTGGGTAGACAGTATTATTATTTAAAAAGTTTATACTAATTTTTTTTTTGAACAGTTTTCTTACGTTTTTTCTCTCTACTAAGCACAAATTTGGATGTAAATTAAACAAACAACAAGTTGAATGTTTCATTTTGTTTAATTAAGTTTAATTTTAGGAAAGTGGATAGGGGAGTACAGGCCAGACTTTAAAAGTTCTAAGGACGAAGTTGAAATTATCTAACAGATATGTGAGTACCAAATATCTTTCTATATATATATATATATAGTTCCTTGAATATCAACAATTGGTGTTTATTTGTTGTTATAGTTTAAGTTGAAAAACATTTTCAGAATTTAGCCGGGGCATTAGGTGAAGATTTACATACAATTACTTATATATGTATGCATATATATATATATATATATGTATATATTGTATTATAGTGTATATAGTTGTTTGTTATTTATAATTAGATTGTTTATAAGATTTTTAGTTTTAGTGCCAATTGGCTTAAGGTACTTAAGTTGTTTTTTTTTTTTTTTTTTTTGCTAAAGACCGTAAAACACACTCAGGTTTTGTCACGCCTACTTTGAGGTTTATGTGTGTGTGTGTGCAAATATTGCCTAACAAAGTTAACAAATTAAAAAAAAAAACACAAACAGCTTCATCTCCATATTGATTGCAATTCTGTTTTTAAGTCATTGAGTAGTGAAATTGGCTTAGTCTTCGTTTCGATTTTTATATATATATAGAGAATAGTTTTCCTTAAGTACAAAGTGTTTCAGAGAAAGAGAGAGAGGAGAGAGAGAGAGAGTGTGTGTAGTGCAAATTAAGTTTAGTTTTGAGTTAGTTGAAATAGTTAACAATGTGTTTTTGATCTAACACTGGCGCCTCCTTTCGTTTGTTTTGTGACCAAATTCACAGCCCAATCGTTTTAAGTTAATCCACCAGAAATCGGAAAACATTGTGGGGAGTTAAGTCTCTCTCTTTATAGATAGAATATTTGCCAGTTGTTTGGTTTTTTCTGTTTTTTTTTTTACATTTTGTCTACTTAAACTTTAACGCTTCTTTAAAAGTTCGGTTCTTTTGTTAATATTTCTGTTTGTATATGTATATGTTATATATATATATATATTCTTAGGATTATGCATTTGTTTGTTTATGTTATGAAAGCTAACAATGTGGACGGACAAAAACAATTTACAAAAATTCTTTTATTGTTACATTTAGTTCAAAATTTTCCGTCTGTTAATTGTATACACAACACTGACTGACAAAAACTGATTCAATTTTATTCAATTTCAAATCTAATTCAAAATCATATTATATATTAGGACAATGAATTAGGAATAAGGTTTATTTAAATCACTTAGCAACGGTGAATTTGTGAAATTTTTGAATAGGTCAAGAAATAGTTTGCCTTCGAACGATCGTTAATGAACAATATAAACAGAACAGACCCTAAATGGTGCTCTTGCGATACTCCAGAAGTAAGATATATAACTTTCGACAGTGAGTTCTTAAACATAACTTTTTGATTACGATCCGAAAGATAGGGATAAATCCAATTCAAATTGGTGAAAAGCCCCATGGATCATAATTCACTGAATCAAATATCAGGAATGACTGAAGTGAACTCTAAAATATTAGTCGATACTGAACGGCGTTTCACAAAATTGAATTAGATTTATTCCTATTTTTGTCTATCTTCCAAAGTTTAGGAATTCGTTTTAAACTTCTGTCGCCCAGTTAAGCTCGCCATAATTGATTTTCTTAAAACGTATTAAAACTTTCTTAAAATCAGAAAACATTTTCTTAAAACCCTGCAAAACAATCACTTACTTAAAATCGGACATTGCTTCGCCACAAATAGAGCTACATTGATCATGATCTTTCGCGTTTTGGAAAGATTGGAATCCAAACTTTAAGGGGTCTGTTCCACATAACGACGACGATTGCCGTATAAACGGTTGCATTTCGAATTAAAAATTTGAAAATTTGTTTTTTTTTTCGATTTTTTTGTTTTGCATTATTATTATAGCTTGGACATTCCCCTTTTATCCCCTTCAAACCATTTACAAAAATTCGTTGCTCAAAACTTTAAGCGCATTTTCTCGAAATCACGTTTTTTGCCTACGTAGCCATGATTGCGCCAGAACTACTTAACTAACTTTGATCTGCCAATTAAATTAATTTTTGCCCGTACCTAAATTAAAAGGAAAGCATTTTTAAAATTTTTTTTTACACTAAACTACAAAAAAGTTGAAAAATTGAAATTTTTAAATGACCGCGAATTTTTCAAAAAAATATATTTTTCAATTCAAAAATTATAATTTACCGTTTTCATTTCAAATAACCTGGAGACCCGGAATCATGGCTACCACTTTCACACCTTTTTTAGAGATCTTAATTGGCAGGCCGATAACTTGTTGAACTGCCCTCGAATGCGATCATTTTTTATTTTAATTTTTTTTTTCTGATTAATAAATAAAACAAAACAAAAAACCAAATGGAAAAAGCTTTAATGGTCTTCTCCTCAGAATTTTTTTTTAAAATTCTCAAAAAACCCTGTGCAAAGGCCAGGATGGAAACTGTGAGGGAACAGCTAATTTAATTTGGCTTTTGTAGTTTTTAAAGTATATGAAATTTAGAGCCCGCCATAGGATAGTCCAACTGTAGGACACAATGCATAAATTTTTGAATAGTCTTGGCAAAACACTGTCAGTTAACATATTCTAAAAAATACTGTGCAAGTTTTTTACAGGGATGCAAAACGCTCGCGAAAAAGGCTGAGTTCTCACTGTTTGACGCATGAGACAAGGTAGTCTAGTAGGCCTTCATGTTGTATTGTTTTGAATGTCCAATGACAAGCTATTCACAATGAAAACATGACAACTACTAGATTATCATTTCATTCACAAAAAAAAAATGGTTTGAATAGCTTCAAAATCTTTATATGAATGTTCCAAAAAAAAAATAAAGTCGTATATACAGGTTCCGTCCATTAGAGCAAGGCACGGATGCAACAAATACCCTTAGAACTTTAAAGACAGTTTTTATCTATAAGAATCACAAACACAAAGGTACAAAGGTCTCTGAAAGGCCAGCAAAAGTAGGGGTAAGGCTATTGTTAAAGCGCGAAGAGTCCTGATCAATCTTTTTAAAATTTGCTGAATAGCAACTGAGAAAATAAAGTTGCAGTTAGATTAAGGTGGTAAAAACTAGACTAGAATATACAGAATAATGAGACGAACCCGCAATACAAATCTCAATCAATTCCATTCAAAACAAGGGGACTTTTCAGAAAACATACAGAACCAGATACTGTGAGAAATCTGAAACATCTTATGTGTAACAGATACAGATTACAGATGCAAATGCAACCTAATGGTTCTTCTTAAACAAAGTAATACTATTTCGTTCAGTTTATTATTCTGCTTAGAATTATAAAATTTGAAAATATTTTTATTCGAGGTAAGTGGGGATTGACATCAAACTTACATCTTACAATGAACTGAGCCGTTTTATCTTGCAGTTTTTGGTTCGGTTCAGGATTTCTTTTTAAAGGACACTCTTTGATATTAAGAAATGCTGCTTAAACAGCCCTAAAGACCAAGCTGAAGTTTTTGGTTTGAATGCTCTTCATTTAGAATCATTGAAAATTGATTTGAAGATGCAAAAATAGTTATCATCGATTTGTGTGTCCCAAGTCCTTACCAGTGACTAAGGGGGAACTAGCTATTTTCCAATTTACGGGTGGTCAGCGATTTCGCTAGCAAACTGTATTACGGCAACTTACCAATTAGAATTGAACTACAAAAAATAAAAAATTAAAAAAACAGAGCTTAAGTTAAAGTCGGCCTTGCCCAACTTTAATAGCTTTGACTTATATTACTTAATGGGGCTTTAACTTTAACATTAAAGTTGATATTAAAGTTAACAATTATGTGAATTTAAATTGAGCGCCTCCCGATTTTACCCCTTTTTGCCCCAGGAAAACCCACAAGCAAATATGTTCCTGCTTTTAAAACATTGGCATAGGAAATGATCAGCTTTATTCGAATTGTTTGATATTAAAGTGATTATTTCCGATTTTCTGCAAATTTAGAATTGGGTTTATGCTTATATTATATAAAATAAAATAACAAGTCTGATAACATTGAATCAGTTTCTTTTATCAAGTCATTGCACATACATATTCAAGCGTTTTTAGGCTGACCTATTCGAGCCTCTTAGCCTGTTTCCAGATTGCACACTAGTTAAGTTATCCATGCATATACATTTATATGGCGAGCATACGGTTTTCTTTTAATTCTACTTAAGACTTAAAATAGTCACAAAAATTAGTTTTTTAAGTATCTGGCATTAAACAAAGACATTAGAATAGTTTTAACTAGAAATGTTTTCAACATGATATATTTCTTTCTTGCCACGCTTAATCGTGTGTGGCTTTGATTTTAGAAATCAACAACAACATTTTGGACTTTCAGAGTAAAGTCTTAGACCTAAAGAGCAGTAGTTACTATGTATGTATAGTATAATAGATAGAGTCGAGGGGTTAATGCGGGTGTTTTTGAAACAAGCTTAGTACGCAGCGGAGCTTGGTAATACATTTTCAAATAGACTAGCATAGAATTAGTTGTATATATACAAATGGTATAGGGCTAAATATATATATTGATTTAGATTGTATATAATGTATATATATATATTTTATGTATATTGTATATATCATAGACTACATTTTTCCCACTACAATTGGAGTTAAAAAGTTTTCAAAGGCTTCAGTAATAAGTTCTTTCGAGTTTGACAAATGGAAAAATTGTGGTTTTTTTTTTTTGCTTCTTCGTCAGTTAAGTTAAATATATATGTAGGTAGGTGTATGTGTAAAACCATTAGCCTAGACACTACATGTACAAAGTTGCATAGCGAAAAAAAAAACTGTAAGTTTGTTAAAATGAATAAAAGTGCCACTATTAACTACTACGGGTGCTTTAGGATTCGGTGTCTTAATTAAACAAATACGAAAGTAGAAAGTTTCACTCAGTAGTTTTTAAAGCTATTCATAAATTCTTATTTGAACAATAATAATAATAAAAATCATCATTTCTCTTTTATTCAGTGGCAAATGATGATGCTCACTGATTGGATTGCATTTGGTGTAGATTGTTGCCGTTTATGCTGCAGCGAGAAGGGAATAGAGTAGAGTTTTAGTAGAGTTGAAGAGAGGGAAGGGTTATTTTTGAAGTACCTATTTTCTAGCTGCCCTTGATACTGCAAGTTTTGAAGGTATTCCGCCCTGCGTTGGTGCACCAGCTTCTCTTTTTCGGCTCGTTCTCTCTGTAGTCT